>OY757931.1:22267375-22409875 GCA_963585895.1 Sepioteuthis lessoniana | reverse complement strand
GCGTCAGAAAATATGTTACGTTGAGGGCTGGAGTGTACTAATTCGCGGATTGTTTTAGAAGGTAGAGAAGTAGTTTTGATATTGAGTTTATTTAAGTTGTTCGTTATGCTGTGAGAAGAAGAATTGTTTGGCAAAGTTATGTATCTATGGGGGAACTAGTTTTATCAGATATTGAGAAGATATTAGTTTGAGATTGATTCTTGTTGTGGATTTTGAGGGCTTTAGATTAGCATAATGTATAAAGCATTTGGGGTACTGTAGGTTGAGGAAGGAGTTTTCTATGTGGATGAATTCATCGTTTAAATATTTCGAGGAACAAATGCGTAGAGCTTTGAGGTAAAAACCTATGATGATACCTCTTTTAGTATTGTTGTTGTGGTGTGACTAAAAATGAATGTGGTCGTTTTTACAGGTGGTTTTACGATAAACCTTAAATTCTAGTTTGTTGATATTCCTAATAAATAAAATGTCCAGAAAAGGTAGGGTGCAGTTATATTCAAGTTCATGTGTGAACTTTAAGGAAGGTTCGACATTGTTCAGTTTATCAGTGATGCTATTTAAGTCAAGATCTTGAGGATAGATAAATAGTATGTCGTCAATATATCTGAAGTACTGTACAGTGTTGGGTATAATATGTTTAAAGGGACCAGATTCTAAGAATTCTAATAAATGCAAGCAAGAACTCCGCTAAGAGGAGATCCCAGTGGTAAACCAAATTTTTGTTCATAAAATGTGTTGTTGTGTTTGAAGTAGCAATGTGAGGTACATAAGGTACAAATTTTAATCAATTTAGAGATAGGTAGAGGAAATCTGGTGTTAGATTTTTGAAGGTAGTTATGCAGACGTTCAATGCATTTATCAACAGGTATATTGGTGTATAAGGATTTGATGACTAAACTAGCTAAATATTTGTTGTGCATATCAATGTCAGTTAGTTTGTTGAGCAGTGATCCGGAATTTTTTAGGTGTGTGTTACTAATGGTACCTGATAGAGGGGTTAATAATTTGGCAAGAAGTTTAGCGATATTATGGGGGGCAGATCCTATACCAGAAATAATGGGTCTTAAAGGAATATCTGGTTTATGGGTTTTGGGAAGGCCGTAAATTTTAGGGGTTATAGGGTGGTAATTGATTAATGAGGACCAAGATTGATCTTCATTGGAGATTATTTTTTTGTAGGATTTGTTAAAGTTGTTAATATTATTTGTAATTGTTTGTAGGGATATCTGTTCATAAGTGTTGTTATCATCAAGTAGATCTCTAAGCTTTTGGTTATAGGCCGTGGAGTCCAACAACACCTCCACCTTTGTTAGAAGGTGAAATAACAATGTTGTGGTTAGAAGAGAGAGATTTTAAAGCAGTTATGTATCTTTTGGGTAGGGTAGGTTCATCAGAATGGCAATTAGTGGAAGCGGCGATAATACCTTGTAAAAATTCCTTGTCGAAGTCAGAATCATGGTGCTTGTAGTTAGTGTTGATTATTTTCCCATATCATAGTTTTTAATGCCTGTGGCAAGTTTTAGTCCGAAACTTAGGGCTTCGGTTTCAGTTGGGCTGAGATTGATGCTGGAGATGTTGTTGACGAGATCAGCCCTGCCCAATTTTTTCCAACGACTATTGTTGCATAAGGATATGAATTTAGATCTGAGTTTCGATCCCAGCTACGGGACACACTGATGAGTTCTGATAGAACGAAACAGATCTGTCTGTGGATGACTATATATATATATATTTCTTTTTTTTTTTTAGCGACCATAGTCGGGGGTGAAGGCTCCCTTTTCGTTAGCTACTACACCAAGGTGTAGGGGAGGGCGCTACTCCATTCCCAGGATTGCTCCACTTTACCCTTGAACCGTACCTTATAATGCTGAGTGTTAAGCAAGGTGGTATCAAGTTCCATTTTTAAAGTCTTTGGTATGACTCGACCTGGGATTGAACCCAGGTCTCCCGGGCCATTGGCGAACACTCTAACCGCTGGGCCAATGTCCCGGTTAGTAAAGTCGGCGACCATAGTCGAGGGTGACCCGAAGGCTCCCTTTTCGATAGCTTACTACACCAAGGTGTAGGGGAGGGCGCTACTCCTTTCCCTGATATATATATATATATATATATATAAAAACAAAAAAACATTGATATATAAGAGAATGGGGAGAAGATTGGAGGAAAAAAGCAGACGAGCATTTTGATAGAGTGAAGCGAAAGACATAAATGTGAATAAACGAATGATACATAGATGGATATAAAAAAATCTATGAAGTAAATGATAAAGAGACAGAGACAGTGTGAAAGAGAGAGGCATCTATATAGAAGGATTGAGAAAGAATGAAAGGTTCGAACAAATTGTGTTATAGATGCAGTAAAGAGGCTGAGAGTTCTGGATATATAAGCAATAATACAAGTGCATATATATATATATATATATATATATATATATATATATATTGTCATCCACAGACAGACTGATTCATTGTATCACGACTCTTCAGTGTGGCTAGACACGTAGGACAATTGAAGCTGGGACCGAAACCCGCCTAACTTTACGTTAGACTTAGAATCAGACCGCTCGGCCAACAAGCGTAACACGTCAGCGAGGGAATTATGAGATATTATGTAGCAACAGCAGCAACAGCGTTCGTTTGTTTACATGTTATACCTTACCGGATACCAGAGTGCTCAATTCGTTCGAAGAGCTTTGCATTAGGCGAGCGGCAGCCGTAAATTCCTTCACCAGAGTGCTCAACCCTCATCGGGGAGCGTATATATTGTCATTCACAGACAGACTGTTTCGTTCTATCAGAACTCTTCTGTGAGGCTAGACACGTGGGACAATTGAAGCTGGGATCGAAGAGAGAGAGAGAGAGAGAGAGAGAGAGAGAGAGAGAGAGAGAGAAAGAGGCAGACCGCCAGGAATTCAGTGACAGACGCATAGGCAGAGAGAAAGAAGAGACACTCAATGAACGAAAAGAAAAATAAAGAGAAAGGAAGAGGAGAGAGAAAATCAAAGAAATGATTCATAAAAAAAGTGAAAACATTTAAATAGGTTTTTTTTTTTTTAAATCAATAAAAACGAAATATACAGAAACTCGAAAACAAAATTTTAGAACATTACGAAATTAAAAAAAGAATGATTAAGATACGAGAAAGAAAAAAAAAGAAAGAAACAGAAGGAAGAAAAAGAAGAAAGAAAGAATTATGTTTGAGTAGGAAAAATCTGTGAATAGAGATAGATAGATAGAGAAAGAGAGAGAGAGAGAGAGAGAGAGAGAGAGAGAGAGAGAGAGAGAGAGAGAGAGAAGCCGAGAAGAACAAAAGAGTGAACGAAAGAAAGCAATGCAGAAAGTTAGAAATATAATTGAATAACAAGTCAAGAAATAGTCACACAAGAAGAAAGAGAGAAGGGTATATTGGTGCAATCAAACAGTCTGTTTGACCGTGACAATATATATCCCCCATCCCCGTTGATTGGGCTTTCTTATTGTGAATTTGCCGGCTAACACACACGGTGGAAAGCAATAGCTCTTCTCTAGAAATGAGCTCTTCCGGTAGCCGATAATGTATATGTAAAAATACATATAGGAAAATAAATCCTTCACTAACGCACGAAATGTTGATGTATCAGGGGTAAGATGTCTGACTGACATAATGTCAACCGGGTTTCGATTCCAGCTTAGATTATCGCGTGTGTCAAGCGACCTTAAAGAGTTTACAAACAACAAATGAGTCGGTCTGCGGATATATATATATATATATATATATAGTCATCCACAGACAGACTGTTTCGTTCTATCAGAACTCTCCAGGGTGGCTAGACACGCAGAACGCTCGAAACCGGGATCGAAACCCGTCTAACTTTACGTTAGACTGTGTTTCAGACTACTCGTCCACCAAGCGGACCACGTTGGCTAAGGGAATTTTAAGGTATTTTTATTTTAGAAACAGCAGCAGCAGCATCTGTTTACATTTTTTTTTACCCTATCGGCTACCAGAGTGCTCAATTATTTCGAAGAGCTTTACATTACGCTTGGGGCGGCCGGCAATTCCTTCGCCAGAGAGCTCAACCCCCACGGGGGAGCATATATTGCTTGGTTCTTACATATGCTTCTCGAATGAAAAAGAAGACTTCGCCCATATAAAGAAATGTTATCTAATATGTTAAAGAAAACGTTGAAAAATATTATAATCCTTACATATAAAGCAGTTGGAGTTGAAGGCATGTAAGATATGATTAAAAATGTTTGTATATTGTTTGTTATATTTCTGGGAAATCTTTCCCTCCTTCAGATGTTATAAATATGACTAACAAAAAATAAATAGAGAGAGAGAGAGAGAGAGAGAGAGAGAGAGAGAGAGAGAGAGAGACAGTGAGTTATTTTGAGAGAGAAAAACAGAGATGTTGAGGAGAAGGATAAAGAAAAAAAGAAAAAAAGAAAAAAGAAAAATGAGAGAAAAAAAGCAGCTGAAGAAGCAAACTGAGAAATAGATATACAAGAAGAAAAAATAAAGCAGTACGGAGGGATCAGGATTAAGAGGGAAAAAAATTAAGATAGAAAGTAAGAAAGATATTTCAAGATGCGAAATGAAAGATATATACCGTCTGAAACACGGAAAAGTATTTCAGCACCCGGAAATCCGTAGACAGACATTGACTGACAGATAGATATAGAGAGAGAAGAGAGTTTAAAAAAAAGATCGAAAAAATCAAAGCTGAGAGAGAGAGAGAGATAAAGAAAGTTTGTGAGTAAGAGAGAGATAGAGAGAGAGACATTTTGTGAGTACGAGAGAGTGAGAAAGAGAGAAAGTTGGTGAGTAAGAGAGAGAGAGACAGTGAGAGAGAGAGAGAAAGTTTGAGTACGAGAGAGTGAGAGAGAGAGAGAGAGTTTGTGAGTAAGAGAGAGAGACAGACAGACAGAGAGAGAGAGAGAAAGTTTGAGTACGAGAGAGAGAGAGATTGAGAGAGAGAAAGTTTGTGAGTACGAGAGAGTGAGAGAGAGAGAAAGTTTGTGAGTACGAGAGAGAGAGTGAGAGAGAGAGAGTGTGTGTGAGAGAGAGAAAGTTTGTGAGTACGAGAGAGAGAGAGAGAGAGAGTGAGAGAGAGAAAATTCGTGAGTAAGAGAGAGAGAGAGAGAGAGAGAGAGAGAGAGAGAGAATATAAAAGTAAATCATGCGTTTGTATATCTGTAGATTTGGGTTGGGAAAACTAAGAGAAGTTAAAATCTGTTTCCGATTCTCTTTAGGCATTTCGAGCCCAAATACAACCTCAATACGCCCTATAAGCACCCTTTTCCTCTTCTTCTTCTTCTTCTTCTTCTGGTCAGCAGCTTCAGAACTCATTCTCCTTCACATTAGCATTTGACAACGCATCGTCACGAAGCGGAGTCTGGCCAGCAAATTATACGGAAGGGACAGGGTATTGGTACGTAGATGATGAGATAGAAAGCCAAACTAAATACAAGGGTCATTATGCCTTTGTCCACTCTTTGAACTCTTCAGCAACGGGCTTGGTTTCTGGGGATTTCAACTCCAGATTACTGGCATGACGTAATCTGGGTGCTGATTCATGGTGGCATTTTACGCTAGAACACGCCAGTATGCACAAATGAGGGTGGATTACACGATGAGCAGGCGTAATCACAAAGGGTGAGCGGGTAGGTACAGTTGCGGGTGGATATATTCTTATAACTTGAGGCAAATTTACGTACACACACACACACACACATATATATATATATATATGTGTGTGTGTGTGTGCATATATGTATGTGCGCTTGTACACATATGCATACACACACACAACACCCATAAACACTTACATATTTGCACAAACGCACGCCCGTGCGTTCGCATACACGCACACACTCGCTCGCACACACATAAGCCCTCACATAAACATGCACCTGTATATAATTTATAAGAAAGAAATTATTGGTTAACATGCGGCATTATTACTTTCATTTCATATCTGACACACTCACAGACACACAGATACACTCATAAATACACACAGAGATACACCCGCAAACAGGCACACACACACACACACACACACACACACACACACACACACACACACATATATATATATATATATATATATATATATATATATATATATATATAAGAAATATTACAACTGTATATATATATATATACACTTGTATTAAACACTTGAGAGAATTTACGTGTGCATACATACACACACACACACATATATATATATATATATATATATATATATATATATATATATATATATATTTATATATATAACCTCACGGAAATACCACATAGAGGCACGCACGCACACGCAAGCACAAGCAGGAATACACACTCACGCATATAAGCACACACACATAAGCGCGTGCGCGCACACACACACACACACACCCACACGCGCACGCACACACACACACACAAACACAAACACAAAGAAGCATACACTCACACACACACACACACACATATATATATATATATATACTCGTGTACTAACATGCATGCACTTACATACGCACCTATATATGCGAATATATGTATCTGTGTCTATGTATGTGTTTGTGTGCATGTATCTTTTTGTATGCCTCTCTCTCTCTCTCTCTGTGTGTGTGTGTGTGTGTGTGTGTGTGTGTGTGTGTGTGTGTGTGTGTGTGTGTGTTAGGAAATTACCTACTGCTCGGTTAATATGACGTAATATTTCTTTCATTAGATGACTGACTGAAGAGTTTCGATATGAAAAACGAGTGAATAAAAGATTGAAAACCATATACTTAGTTTATGAAACTAAAACATTTATTTGCTATTCTATGAATTTGTGGATGAAAGAGTGTGTAAAGAAAAGAGTATGTAAAGAAAAATAAAATGCTTTTGAAAGTTGTTCAAAAGAAAAAAAAACGTTGTCTCACATCCGTTTAGTGATTATGCAGGTGAATATATATTAGTTTTATGATGAAGGGTGGTACAAAATGCCTTGTGTTCGTCAGATAGGTCACTAAGAAAAATTGATGAACAAACTCTTGAAAGACTATTAAAATTTCTTTTTGGAATACCTTGCAATATCATGATAGATAGATAGATAGATAGATAGTAAGTCTTTATTGTTGTATATGCAATAAATATCAAGAAAATTATTGGAAAATTCAAAGCCAACTGAAATACTTTAGCTCGAACTTCAAAATATCTTGAAAGACTTCAGAATATTTTTGCGGAATAATTTGAAAAATGAAAGTATGGACATAGATAGATAGATAGATAGATAGATAGATTGCTTCGATGAATATGAAATCAAAAAATAAAGCAATTAGAATTTAAACTTTTTAAGGCTTTTGAAATATTACTGAGTGGGCTCCATGTCTTGAAATATTACCGGAATTTCCTGGAATAGGTTGAAATATTACGATAGATAGATAGATAGATATGATCAGACTAATAGATAGATAAATTGATAGATAGATAGTGTACTTCAATGAATATACAATCGAAAAATAAATAACTTATTGTTTAACTTTGTAAAGTTTTTGAAATATTGCAGCGTTGGCGTCATAATACCATGCAATATTCCTGAATTTTTTTTCCTGGAATAGATTGGAATATTTTAGCAGATAGATAGATAGATAGATAGATAGATAGATAGATAGATAGAAAAAACAGTTATATTTTAACTTAGTAACGCTTTTGAAATATATTAGCATGAGTGCCATAATGTCTTGAAATATTATCAAAATTACTTCTTGAAATAGATGGAAACACGATAGAGTGATAGATAAAAAAAATGAAGCAATTATATTTTAACTTAGTAAGGCTTTTGAAATATCGCAGCATTGGAGCCATAATGTCTTGAAAGCTTAACGAAATTCCTTTTTGAAATAGATGAAAACAAGATATATATATATATATATATATATATATATATATATATATATATATAGAGAGAGAGAGAGAGAGAGAATGAAAAATAATGCAATTACATTTTAACTTTGTAAAGCATGAGCGCCATAATGTCTTGAAAAATTACCGAAATTTCCTCTTGAAATACGTTGGAACAACATAGATAGATACATAGATAGATAGATAGTACATCTTCATTGATGTATATATGGTTAAAATATAAGGCAATTATTAGGTAACTTTCCAAGAATATCGAAATATTATTTCCTAAGTGACATGTCTTGAAAGATTACCGAAATTCCTCTTGGAATACGTAGAAACATCATAGATCCAATCGTTGACGGATTGATTGATACATAGTACAGCCGTATATTTGTAAATACTTTCTAAAAAAATACAAAACAATTATTAACTTTACAAGGGCGTTGAAATATTACTACAGGAGCGTCAACATGTCTTCAATGATTATAGAAATTTCCTCTCTGTATATAATACACTGATCGTTGGATTGATCTTTAGATAGATAATACATCCCTAATGTTAAATAGGCAAATAAAAAAACAGGATCGTTAACTTTACATAGCTATAAAACACATGATTCCTAAACACAGTTAAATGATTGAACAGTTCTCTTTCTAGCGATTCATTGCAGCGTTAATCAACAAAGTTAAATGTTTAATAATTCAATTAAATATCAGTTATGTGTTTATACTATAGACAGTTAAATTATCAAACAGTTCTATATCTATGAATTACATTATGCATAAGTCATTTGTTTGCACTCAGTTTAAATGTCAAACAGTTCTATTTCCTCCATAGATAGGATCATATCTGGTGCTACCACTCCTGGACAGATTGGACTTTTGAATGATGGCAACGAACGAGTATTCTGCATTACCTAAAGCTCCAGGATTCCTGGAGCCTCGCCATCAGATTGTTCTATGTCTTATCCAAGTCATTTGTTGATGGAATTTTATCGCTCTGAAGAGATGCAGTCAGTGATTTGTACAACCCCAACCGACTGGACTATAATATGTTTTGAAAGATTTTTGAAATTTCTTCTAGAAATCGGTTTTGTTTGGTTTGATTTTTTAAAAGGCCTATCAACATTTTGGGTTATTCACTGTTAAATCTATCCATACTGAAAATCAATAATACTACTTAAATGGAACTCGCTTTAGTAAGAACGAATTCCATTGGTTTAAAAGGGTAAAAGTTTCGGTTTATTGTTGTTTTGGTTTTGTTTGTTTTTTTTTGTTAAATGACGTGTTAACCTTCGTAGGCTATTTTTAACAAACCCATCATTTAGCAAAGCAATATTAGTACTAATTAATCTATAGTTAGGGGAGTGGATGAGGGAGAACACATGCATCCAAAAGATATTTGTCTGTAAGTGAACGTAGCAACTCGACTTCAAACTTGCTTACGATGCGGTCGCATTCCAGCTCGTTACCCACGACTCTATTTGATACACGTTGCAATATTCCCCCTTAGTTAAAATATAGTGGTTAGTCCACATTTTTCAGCAATTCCAATGAACTGTCTACCATTTTTTTTAAATAAGAAAAGATAGGCTTTATTTTTAGTGCTTAAGTTTGACGCCCATCATTTCTTGAGATGCATATTAGTGTATAGAATATTTTGTGATTTGAAATTATACAGAGCTTTCTTTTTGTTCAACTGATAATTTAATTTCTACTTCTTGTCAATTGACAAAGTTTATTTGCCAAAGTGATTTAGGCTTTGGAATAAATATTATCTTCATTTCACAAAAGTTTCATATATATATATATATATATATATATATATTAATAAATAAGATGGTTCCACGAAGAGATTTGTACTTTTGAATTTTTTTTTGTTCTTTCATACGTGTTATATATATGTGTGTTTGTGTGTGTGTGTGTGTTTCCAGCTTGTTGCTTTCGTCAGAGAAGATGAGTAGCACAAGGATTTTTAATAGGGTACTCAATGAGACTTGAACTCACTCTTGTTTCCAAAAAAGTTACTCTTGTCTGGTCAGACTGGTTTATATAGGGGGCGTAAGCAGTCTAAAGTAAACACACTCCCGGAAAGAGGAACAACGACCCCAATATAAACCAGTCTGACCAGAGCAGTGTTGTTTATACTGGAAATTAGACTGAGTTCAAGTCTCATTGTGTACCCCATTAAAAAAGGCTTCTGCCACAAATGTTTTCTGACAAAAGCAACAAGCTGGAAACATACATATATATAACACGTATGTAA
This sequence comes from Sepioteuthis lessoniana, assembly GCA_963585895.1. NCBI lineage: Eukaryota > Metazoa > Mollusca > Cephalopoda > Myopsida > Loliginidae > Sepioteuthis > Sepioteuthis lessoniana. Next base: position 22,399,747 of record OY757931.1, on the reverse strand, counting down.
GAACAAAATAAATCAATTTAAAAAATACAAATCTCTTCGAGGACCTTCCTATTTTAAAATATACCCTGATTCTTTCTTTGGACCCACAACAACCATCATTATATATATATATATATATATATATATTAATGTTCTGATCAACATTATTCAAATATTTGACTGTAAGTATTCATATAAGTCTGAGAATAATAGATTACTGGAAAAATTATCCAGAATTTATTTATTTAGGATCATAATGTGTTTAATTTAGATAGTCCTTATGTAAGTTCGATTTTATATTCTTAGATTCAGTTTGAAAACAGGAAAAGTTCATTAGAATACAAAATAGGATCAATTAATTTATTTTCTTCATCAAAATATGTTTACAATACGCACACACATACACACATACAGTGAAAAAGGAAGATACGCAATATTTTTGTGCGCCTCCGATTACACAAGGAGAATCCTCCGAGGCGTAATCTTTTACTTCGAGGCTACTGTCCAGTATTGGGATTTCCCACTCGTAAAGATAGAAGTGGGAAGATTCACATTCTTCATGAGTTCATTTGCGTGAACAATACAAACAATCTACCTGGTCCGTTATTTGTGATTAAATTTTCGATATCATGTATATTAGCATTTACATATACAAATACATATATTCAAGCAAGTTTTGTTAAAGACGATGGAACACTCTTTGTTTATTATTTTTAATTTTAGTTTTCGAGTCTCCTTGTTACTTTCCTTGAGTCAGGATCTAGATGGTAAAGGATTTGTATAGTTTACTATCAGAGTTAGTGATTTTTAGTTATTAAAAATGTTTCATATGTTGGTGCTTGTATTAAATGCTATTTTATTTACGTTCGTGTTCTTTTGATTGTTTTTTTTTTTTTTGCTTTTTTTGCTTCTATTGCATATTACATATTGCTTCTAGAATTTGTAATCGTTTTTTTTATTATAGTTTTTATTTATAATCACTGTATCATCTGTAAAATTATTTCTGACATCGACGGATGTAAGTTGATAAGTGCTATTGTTGTGTTTTATAATCAAATTTTGTTTTATAGCGCTATTTTCAAAATGGTGATAATCAAACCGTCAACTCAGAAACTACATAAACCCAGACGGCGACCAAAAGTATGGTCGAAAGCACTTTCGCTGAAGATATAGGACAATTTCTTTACCATGTAGATCTCTACAAAAGAAAAATAACAAGGAGACTTGGAAAATGAAATTAAAAATAATAAACAGTGTTCCATCGTCTTTAAAATAACTTGCTTGAATAATAACATGCTACGAAAATATACACTCTTTAAAGTAGCAACATGTCTATGCTCCGTCTCTCTCTCACTTTGTCTATCAGTCACACACACACACACACACACACACACACATATATATATATATATATATATATATATATATATATATATATATATATATAAATGCTCTTATCTTACAAATACCTCTTTTTATCTCAGTCAGAATATATATATATATATATATATATATATATATATATATATATATATGTTGTCATCCACTGACAGACCAGTTTAGTTCTTTCAAAACTCTTCAGTGTGGCTAGACAGGCTCTCTCTCTCTCTCTCTATATATATATATATATATATATACATATATATATATATTATGTGCGCGCGCGCGCGTGTGTGTGTGTGTGTGTGTGTGTGTCCTAGACCTACCGACATTTCAATACGCTTATTTTTTTCAATCAAATGTTGCAATTTGCCTTCACAGAAAAGAACACTTCCCGGTTGATATCCGATTCAGACATACAGAATTTTGAATAAATATCCTTCCAACAAGCTGTTGTTCATGCTAAATGAAAATGAATATAAATCTCGTATATTTACGTGTTTATGTGTGAGTGCTTACGTTTCTTTATTGTTGTCACGAAACTATTTGTTCCTCCTTTTTCATTTCGTCTTTGCTAATATATATGTAGAATGTAAATCATTCAAAGGTGAAGATAAACCTACAAATTAGCTTACACTACAAATTGCGCCCTGTTATTAAAATTCAGTTGCATTGATATAAGGTTTTGGTTTTCTCATTAAAATAAATTTCGTTGATAAAAAAAAGTCAAAAGATCTATCAATAGAGATTGATATTGTGACAAGTTTATAGGATTTACACACCTATATTTTAAAATGGCCGTGATGCCACTTGTTCCCGAGACAAAGATGGCGCACGTCAGTAAACTAATCAATCTCGGGAACCTATTGGTCAGCAAAGTCACGTGGTTTTTGCTCACAACTAAGTCTTCAAATTTGATTTTGTCGCGCGCATTTGGAACCGACTGCATGAAAAAGGATTGCCTATAAAATATAGGAGTGTAAATACTATAAGTTCTTAAAATAAAATGCGTTTTTACAACTTGTGAATATTATGCTATATACATCCACATGGATTACAGATATCAATTTCTGAGTAAATAATTGTAATTCTTGGATGTAGCTATCGAAGATAATTAGTTATCATTCAGTAACATTTCTTTAAAAATGTATTCAAAAAACATTATCAGAATCGGAGACAAATATAAAATAGACGTTGCTCGAAAAGAGAGGGGGTGTCTTCGTGGTGTAATGGTTAGAGCGATAGACTGCGGAATCGTTGTAAGCGAGTTCGTACTCCAGTTGTGCTATTACGATCACTTTCGGGCAAATACCCTTGGGAAAGTTATGAAACCCCTTATCCTCCCAGCTATGGGAGGGTAAGGTGGTGTCTTCGTGGTGTAATGGTTAAAGCAATAGACTGCGGAATCGTAGTAAGCGAGTTCGTATTCCAGTCGCGCTATAATAATAATAATAGTAATAATACCCTAATCTAGGCCAGAAGACCAAACCTTACAATAATCAACAAAAAAAATAAATAAATAAATAAATAAAAAAAAATCTGCAAAATTGTCGACTTTACTGTGCGGGCAAATACCCTTGGGAAAGTTATGAACCCCCTTATCCTCCCTGGGTTAAATAGTACAACTACTGTTCTTCTAGGAGAATAGCTTTGGCATTACACAACCTACGAAAGTTGATATGCCATTAAGCAAAGAAACCAAACCAAACCAAACGAAAAGAAAGCCTTTGTGACTAAACTACTGCGGGTATCTTAATAATTAAGAATTTATACGTTTTGAAAAATAAATATGAAACTTAAACATAATGCAAAGTAAGATATTTTTTGATAGATATATAATAAATTTGGAACTTGAGAACATTGAATATAAGCAACAACGTGAGGGAGCAAGATGAATTATCAAATAGAGTAAAGTTTGCGGCCATGGTCGAGGGTAACCCGAAGGCTCCTTTTTGATAACTACTACACCAAGGTGTAGGGAAGGGCGCTATTCCTTTCCCTGGTTTGCTTCACTTTACTTTTGATACTTACCTTATAATGCTGAGTGTTAAGAAAAGAGGGATCAACTACTACTTTTCGAGTCTTTGGTATGATTTGACCTGGGATTGAACCCAGGTCTCCCGGGGCATTGGTGAACATTCTAACTATTATAATGCTCAAATAATTAAATATAAATAAAAATCAAATTAATATCACACTTTAAAATAATAGGCAGTAAAATATTTCTTGATAGGTATTTGATAACTTAGGGACTTGCAAAAATTTAAACGCAGACACCAAGACATGGGAGTAAAGACGAAAAAGAAACATATTGAATAAATAGAATACAGTCTATGATAATATCGGCTGGTGCAGTAGAATGCACCAATTCTATTTCTGCTGAGGAGGAAAACCCCGCAACGAATATCCTGTATATCACACTAAATAATCTGAGGATTATGCAGGGGATTTTGGGAATGAAGGCTACTCCGTTATTGACATTACTCCCAGGTTCACTCAGGCCCTAAATGGTAGTACCTGATAGGGTCACATCTATGGTTGAAATAAGATTATTTGCAATGTGAACCTTGTGAAAACAAGTGACTAACGCTAAACCGAATTATTTGAAATACAACTGTTTAATTATATAAATCTATGTAAGTATTTTATTGAATTGTAAATGATACATTGTTATACTTCGAACAATTTAAACTTTATTGACTTATGCCTAACTGAATAGCTAGATATAGAACATTTAACAATGTGTAAACAAATAATTGATATTAAATTGAATTGTTACTGAAATAAGACAATACTGAAACCATTTAAGTATGTACAAACGAATGTGTTATGTGGTTTAGAATACTTAGTGTTTTAATCACTTTCCTGTCTGCATATAGATGATAAGTATTGAACAGAATTATAACTGTTAGATAACAATAATTTAAACAGTTCAACTGTCTACAAACAATAGAAATACTAGTGTGAAAACAATATAGTTCTAACACATATAAAAATTAAATTACCGGCAAACTAATCTCTTACATATCAGGTATGTGTATTTAAATGTTTGCAAACAAATGACTGATGTTAAATCATTGCTGCTCCCAATCAATACTTGAAACTATTTAACTGAGTGCCAAAAATGAGTCCAAATTCGTTTGATAAAGTTGTTGTTTAGCCGTAATACATATACAACCATACACATACACACGCAGAAACATAGTCAACACAATAATGACGAACAAACACACTTCTTTAGAAAAATATACACTTTATTCGAAATGGTTGCAAAATGTTTGCGAAAGGGTTATGTGTGAGAGGTGAGTTGGAGACTGAACAAACTGCAACCACAGTTACTTTGCCTTTAGCAGCACTTCTTTCTCGTTCTGGGCTGCTCAACCGAGGGTCCTGAGGGCCCATAGCCCTATGCTGGGTGCAGGTTCTCTCTACAGCATCTTAACTCCAACTAACTGACTCCAACTAACTGAACCTATCTGTGACACCAGGTTATATAATTGTTTGTCGTCCACCTGTTTCTTCTGGGCGTCACATCTGCACCCAATTCAACCCATCCACAGTCAAGGTTATACCCTGATATCTTCGACCGGTGTTATATAATTGCGGAGGGATTTTTTTTAATATTATCAATTTTCATTTTATATATCTTATCTTTCGGTTTAGTTAGGCTGAGAACCTTTGGCTTAGTGCAGGGGTTAGTTAGGTGCACACATTGAGTGCAGGTGTTCACGCGAGCGCGGGGCGAATGTGACAATCAGAGATGTCACAATAAAAATTCCAGATTGGAAATGTGACAGGGACGTGAATGACGTCATGCTCGGAAGCGCGGAGGATTTGGGGGATAACAAAAAAAGCAGTTAGTTGAGATCCGACGCTAGAAGAAGAAAGTCGATTTTTGGTCTCGCCGAGGCGAGACCATTGGGGTTTACTAAATGTGCCGCACGTGGTGGGGTCAGATGGAAAAATCAGTATAGAAAGAAATTGTGTCTCTCTCCTCATGTCGAAAAATCTTAAACTCAAAAAGGTAAATAAAAGTTTCGTACCTGAACCAATTTCGTGTATTTCAGAATTCCCTATATTTATTTCTCGGATACGTATCTTGGTCGTATTTTTGGACGTGGATATGTAACACCAGATGTGCCTGTTATTTACAAAGGTGCATTTCTTATTTGACAGCTTGGCCGAGGGTCAATATGTTACAAAGTCATCAAGAAAATGTGTTTACAAATCAAATATATATAATATATAAGTATAAACAGTATTTGGCATTAAATAACCTGTGATGCATGATGTGCCATAAAGCCAAAGCAAAACAAATCATATATTTTTGATATAAACGTATAAAGATGATTTTGTATTTAAATAATCTACAATTATTGACATGCCATAAAATCCCCCAAAATCATATATATTTAATGTATATGTATAAAAATGACTCAGCATTAAATAATCCCCAATGATTTATATACCATAAAACCAAACCAAAACAAGTCATATGTATTTAATGTATATATATAAACCAGATTTGGCATTAAATAACCTACAATGGTTGTTATACAATAAAACCCAACCAAACCAAACGACAATAATAAAAATAATTCTCTATGTAATATAATGGCCGAGGGGTTTCGTTTTATGCCTTTGGATTTAGTTAGGCTGAGAACCTTTCGGCTCAACACATGGGTTAGTTAGGTGCAAACTTGAGTGCTGGTGTTAACGCGCGTGCGGGGAGGATATATCGTTCATAGATGTCAAAATAAAAATCTGATAGAAAGGTTGACCAGTGGATTTGAATGACGTCATGCACCAGAAGCGCCCGCGCGGAGGATTTAGGGGATTTTGAAAAAGTCAGTTAGTTGAGTTGAGTTGAGTCTTGCCGTCCGAAGAAGAAAGGTGACTTTCACTTCCTCGCCGAGCCTTGGGCAGGTGTCACACGAGATGGGGTGGAGCAGATGGAAAAGCCAGAATAGAAAGAATGTGTATCTCTCTCCTTACGTCGAAGAACCTTTAAACTCAAAGGTAAAAAAAGTTTCGTACCTGAACTGAGAAGTCGTAAGTGTTTTTCGTGTTTCGAGATTCCTATGTTCTATGTTATATATATATATATTATATATATATATATATATATATATGAACAGTCTATGTACGTTTCACACATAGCTATATCTGGCTATGGTACATCTAATGTAAGTCATACATTACAATAACTACGTAAATGTATGGAAAATAAAATACTTATTTTACAGAGCAATAACACCCGAAAGTTATTCATTAAAATTTTCCCTGTGAATATTCATGCAGATCGGATATTTCAAGACGATGAGAAACATTATTTGTTAGTACATAAGATACGCATTGCCCGTTGGTAATGCGGACTAAATAATTACTGTGGCAAAAACATTTTTTTTAGTATTAGCTGGCTTGGTTTGCTTTGCTTTCGTTATTTAATGGCATATCAACCTGTATAATTTATTTAATGCCAGATGCATGGTGGTTGAAAAGTTGTTGTAGAAGTATTTCACTGGTAGATCAGTGAATAAGGAGGTTTCATACCTTTCCCAAAATTCTTTGTTCTAAAGTAAACGTTAAAACGCGGTCGCTTACTACTATGAAACAGTCAATTACGTTAGGCGCTGCACAATGGGAACTTCTCGTGGGTAAAAAAAAACTTTATAATAATAATTATAGTAATAATACCCTAATCTCGGCCAGAAGACCAGACCTTACAATAATCAACAAAAAAAAAAAAAAAAGAAAATCTGCAAAATTGTCGACTTTGCTGTGCGGGCTGACCTCAGAATAAAACAAAATAAACAGAATGTGAAAAGAGAGATAAGTATCTCGACCCTCCTAGAGAATGGATAAAAATTTGGAACATGGAGGTGAAAATTATACCAATTGTGATTGGTGCTTTTGGCAGGGTAACTAAAGGATTATTAAAGGGCCTGGAAGATTTGGAAGTTGGCGGCCGAGTGGAGACCATCCATACAACAGCATTATTGAAAACGGCCAGAATACTGAGAAGAGTCCTGGAGGCTAGAGGAGACTTGCTGTCACTCAAACTCCAGTGAAAGACCATCAGCTTACACTGAAGTGAAGAAACTCTAATGAATAATAATAATAATAATAATAATAATAATAATAATAATAATAATAATAATAATACAAATGGCATATGCACAACCCAGCATCTTTCCTATAAAAAAACACACATAAACTCCTATGGGATTTTGACATACAGACGGATCACCTAATCTCGGGCCAGTAGACCAGACCTAACAATGACCGAACAAAAAATAAAAAGAGAGCTTGCAAAATTGTCGACTTTGCTGTCCCGGCTGACCTCAGAATAAAACTGAAAGAATGTGAAAATAAGAATTATGTACCTGGACCTTGCTAGAGAATTGAAAAAAACTATGGAACATGCAGGTGACGTTTGTACCAATTGTAATCGGTACTTTTGGTACAGTAACTAAAGGATTACTAACGGAACTGGAGGACTTGGAAGTTGGCGGACGAGTGGAGACAATCCAAACTACTACATTATTGAGAACAGCCAGAATACTGAGAAGAGTCCTGGAGGCTTGAGGAGAGTTGCTGTCACTCAAACTCCAGTGAAGGATCACCTGCTAACGCTGACGTGAAAAAACTCAAATGAGTCAATAATAATAATAATAATAATACAGAAAAGAACATCAGCTAATGTTGATGTGAAAAACTCTCAAGGAATAAATGATAATGAAGAAAGGAAGTTAATTGAAAAAGCAAACATCGATAAAGCCGATGAATTGAATGATATGTATGACACCGTGAGAATGTAATTTCGTTTGACAGGATTTGAAAGGAAAATCTTGATAACGTGGACAGATTAAAAGAACTTAAATAAATAACAGGACTGACTGACTAATTGTAGGTTCTGAAATATGTTTTAGAAACAAATTAAGGGTAGGTTTGAGGTTGCTCGAAATATCTCACTGTTAAATATTTAAAGAGATGGGGAAAGAGTTAAGATTTCTAGCGCAAAAGAAAAACACACAAGTCCGCTTTTATAATCTTTATTGTTCATCGTTCAAGAGATAACTTGAATGTCTTCTAAATAAACTTGTGATTATCGGCTGATTTTGTGAAATGTCCGATGAAAGGCAGTTGAATGGCATTGATTTGTTTTTAAGAAGAAACGGTGTAGAATTTAGAAAGTATGGAAAAAAAAGTATCAATAACAATGGAGGGTTAGAAATGAATGTAGGAAAGAAAGAAAAGTAAACTAGATATGCATCCAGAAAAAAAATAGGAAAAAAAGTAAGAGCACGCATGGATTAGGGAATTCTTTTATATCTATCTATCTATCAATCTATCTATCTCTCTCTCTCTCTCTCTCTATATATATATATATATATATATAAGGAGACGGCAAGTATAGTAATATTCTCCGCCGAAATAAATTTATAAAGACAAATTAACCAGGTTTGAGTTTCCGTCCGATTACACTATATATATATTTATATATAGTGTGGCATTTGATTCTGAATTATTTTATCCATAACATCTGAAGAAGTCCTGTTATTTTTGGTGTTTTTGATTTATATCAAAAACCAAAAGAGGATGGAAATAAATTTATAATCCTAATGTGATCTGTTTTTGTTTTTATTCTTAAAGAAAAATATATAAATATATACTTAGAGAATTGCCTGTGTTTTTACTATAGATAAGCGGATTTGGAAGTTGGCGGCCGAGTGGAGACCATCCATACAACAGCATTGTTGAAAATGGCCAGAATACTGAGAAGAGTCCTGGAGGCTAGAGGAGACTTGCTGTCACTCAAACTCCAGTGAAAGACCATCTGCTTACACTGAAGTGAAGAAACTCTAATGAATAATAATAATAATAATAATAATAATAATAATAATAATAATAATAATAATAATAATAATACAAATGGCATATGCACAACCCAGCATCTTTCCTATAAAAAAACACACATAAACTCCTATGGGATTTTGACATACAGACGGATCACCTAATCTCGGCCAGTAGACCAGACCTAACAATGACCGAACAAAAAATAAAAAAGAGCTTGCAAAATTGTCGACTTTGCTGTCCCGGCTGACCTCAGAATAAAACTGAAAGAATGTGAAAATAAGAATTATGTACCTGGACCTTGCTAGAGAATTGAAAAAAAAAACTATGGAACATGCAGGTGACGTTTATACCAATTGTAATCGGTGCTTTTGGTACAGTAACTAAATGATTACTAACGGGACTGGAGGACTTGGAAGTTGGCGGACGTGTGGAGACAATCCAAACTACTACATTATTGAGAACAGCCAGAATACTGAGAAGAGTCCTGGAGGCTTGAGGAGAGTTGCTGTCACTCAAACTCCAGTGTCCTTGCTATAGATAAGCGTGTTTCAGAATTACCATTATACGAACAATTCACCTCTTGGTTTGAAATTTAAATTTACTCTTTTCCTAGACTAGCAGTCAAGAAGAGCTAAAGCAGCCAGTCTGTCCTAATATTTCCTATATTTAGAAATGAAGACATCGGTTCTCATTCATGTCCTGTTAATGCATTCATATATTAAAAATATAAACTAACTGAAGTAAGGTTTCAATATATTCCATTGTCGATTCATCCCATCCTTGGACTAGTGGTATTGGTTAAGGCCGCGCCTATGGGTTGGATAAGACATTTTAGATAGTAACAATTTAACTGTGTGCAAACAAATAAATGACGTTAAAATGAATTGTTGATGTTACATAGCAATACTTGAAATAATTTAAATGTTTACTGACCAATCAGAAATGTTGAATAGAATTATAAGTCTTCAATACTTGAAACCATATTACGGAGTGCAAATAAAATTATTAATCTTATATATCAAAGCTTCAAACCATTTGAGTGCAAAGAAATGAGCTGTAGCTTGTTTAGATATATCACCTACAATGTATATGTTTACAATATATATATGCATAAGCAGGATTTGACTTTAAATTACTCAGAAGTGTTGATATGCCAGGTTACACAACCAACCTATTAACCAAGCTACCACTCTCTTTCTTTCTTTCTTTATAAGCCTTGCCACCAGTCTCTCGGAATATACATTCTTTTAACGCACCACTGAAGGAAAGACGAATTTATGCCTTCTCTAATATATTAGTATCATTTCAAATATCGATCTTGCCGGTATGGCAACTAGTGTGGGAGAAAAACAAAACAAAACGAATAACACTGAATTAAAAACAATTGTTGAGTTATTGGCTCTTCCAAGCTATTCGTACCCGCCAAAAGATATATGATATGATCCCTATAAGCAAACCAAGTCACAGGATTAATCTTTTTCTTTTTTTTTGGGGGGGGGGAACAAGTACATCAACTAGTAGCTAACATTTTTTTATGATTTTGTTCTCAATAAAATAAGGAAAAAAGTCTTTGACACCACTCATTTTGATAAGTTTTATTTACCTAATATATATATATATATATATATATATAAGGATGTAATTAAGCCCAAGCACTTACTGTTTTTTTTTCTTTCTTTAATTTCTCCTTAATTTGCCGCAAGCCAATTTCACGAATGTTAATTTTCGGTTCGTTATAAGAATTTGAGTCGTGGTCTAACACATTAAAAATACGAGACAACATCACAGGTTATAATAACATCAGATGTACTCGAGGGCAAACTGCTCCGAGGTGAACTGTCTTAGGACAAGCGTCCCCAAGGAGGCCAGAAAAAGCTCTTCAAAGAAACACTGAAGGTCTCCATGAAATCTTTCGGTATCACCCCTAATAGTCTAGAATATCTGGCACAGGACAGAAATAAGTGGCGTTAAGTTGTCAAATGTGGAGCGAAAGTCTGTGAAGCAAGATGGAACGCAGCAACTTAGCTGCGCAGGAAGCTTTGAAAAGGCACTGTCACATCAACCTCTGCCGCCACCATCCCTTATTCTCACTGCCCAAGACTCTTCCACGCCCAGATTGGCCTCATTAGCCATCTACGCCCTCACGGTTCTTGTCCTCAATTATAGGTTGATCAGATGGTCCTCATCGGTTGCGATATACAAAGAAGAGGACGAGAAAGCAAAGGAAGACGAGAAGGTTTATAAATATCTTAAAAGATTAATATGAGATCGAATAAACGAAAGCCAGGGAAATCAAATGAATTCGGTTTCGCTATGAGAAATATGACAACTAAGAAAAAAAAAAACACAATTTGAAATTTAGTTGAGTTCGAACACTGGTTTCCGACACTATTCGGAAAGACGGAGTGCATTCAAGTTTAAGCCAAACTACGGTCCGGTGATTTGCATGTATATATAATAATATATTCAGCATTATAATTACAAGACTTCTTGTCTGCAATGTTATCATTTAATATAATCTAAAGTAGATGTTCACATTAAATATCGTCTCGCTGTGCAAATGGACAATTACATATACATAGAAGGTAAGAGCAAATGAAAATAGTCAAAGTTGGTCTTAACTCAAATGTTTGTCTAGTTAAAAAGAAAGAAATAAAGTAAGAAAAAAGAAAGAAAGGAATTATTGTAATTCGGAATTAAAATAATTAAAAGCAGAACTAACGTTGATAATTGCATTTGGTTTGGTTTGGTTTCTTTGATTAATGGCTAATCAAACTTGGTGAGTCATCTAATGCCAAGGCCGTCGTAGTAAAACAACAGTAATTAGAGTATATAAGCTATAGCTACGAGGATGAGGGGTTCAGATTTTTTTCAAGGGTCTTCCCCCGAAAAAAAGAAAGTTGAGTGAAGTTAAAACAATAACCTTATGAAGATAAATAAACAAACAAATAGATAATAATTCGCTATTACAAATGTTGTAAAGCTATGACCAACAATACAAACACATCTGCATGCCAAATCATAACGACGGCACAGTAGAGACGAGCGACACAGTTCTTTAGAAAAATATACCTCTCACTTTATTTGAAAAGGTTCGAAAGGGTTACTAAAGGTTTTACAGTGAGAGGGAGTTGGAGACCGACAAGAACGGCAACATATTGATCCACACTTTTATGGCCATAACAGCGTTTCTTTTCCGTTCTCAACCGGAGGCCTGGGGGCCCAGCCTCTCTTGGACATGTTCCTCATTTCAGCATATTCTCTCCAACTGGTATGATCTCCAACTGATATAACTTCCTGTGCACCGAGTTATATTATAGTTCGTCGTCCAGCTTCTTCTTGTGGGCGTCAAAAATCCCACTCATTCAACCCGTCCACGGTCAAGGTTATATTCTGATATTCCTTGACCGAATGCACCTGTTATTTACACAGGTGCATTTCCTATTTTGACAGCTTGGACGGGGTCAATATGCAACACAAATAACTAAAAGTAAGTATAAAGTTAATGATTGTGTTTGATTTGGTCGGCTTTATTTATGTTTCATAGTTTAATAGTTTATCAACCTTCTTGGGTTATTTAATGCCAAGGCTATCCTTGTAGACAAGCAGCAGTGTTTCTCTTTAACGTATAACTGTAAGGATAAGGGGATTAGTCTTTTTCCAGGGATTAAAAAAAAAGGAAAGAAAAATGTTGAGTGAAATTGAAACAAAAACAGCAAGTAAAGAAAGAAAAAAAAGAAAGAAAGAACGACAGAAAGAAAGAATGAAAGAAAGAATACCTTATATCAAAAAATGATTATAATAAAGATTGATATTTTGTGAAGAAAGGAAGAAAGACAGAAAGTAAAAGAGAAAGATAGGAAGAAAGAAAGAAGACAATGTATTTATAAACGAAGAGCCTGAAGAAAGAGGTACGATTTGAATAAAGACTGGTATTTTGTAAAGAAAGAAAGAAATAATTATTTTTCCAAATGAGGATAATAAAAGAACGAGAAAATACTTTTAATTGTTGTCAAAAAGGAAAAATAAACACAAAAACAATAGAAAAATAAGAATAAGTCAGAAAATATTTCCAGAAGATGATAATTCAGAGAAAAAATGAATAATAGATATTTTTACAAAAAGAAACATGAATAAAAAGAAAGAAAGAAAGAAAGAAAGAAAGAAATCATTATAATTCGACATTACAAAAATCAAAAGTAAAAATAAAATTGATCGTTTTGTTTGGTTTGGTTTAGTTTCTTTATTTAATGGCTAATCAACCTTCGTGGGTAATTTAATTCCAATGTTTTCCTTGTAGAAGAACAGCAGTGATACTAATAAACTAAAAGCTGCGAGAAGAAGAGGATAAAACTTTTTCCAAGGGTCCGAAAAGAAACAAAGAAAGTTGAGTGAAACTGAAGCAAAAACAGTGTAAAAAAGAAAGAAAGAAAGAAAAAAGAAAAAAAGAAAGAAAGAAAGAAAAAAGAAAAAAGAAAGAAAGAAAGATAATATATAAATAAATAATTGAAAAGACCGGGAAAAGAGGTACGAATTAAATAAAGACTGGTATTTTGTAAAGAAATAAATAAATAAAGAAAAAAAACAAAGAAACAATGACATTTTTTTTTTAATGAGGATAATAAACGAACGAGAAATTACTTTTAATTGTTATCAAAAAGGAAATAGAAATACAGAAAAAAAATAGAAAGATAAGAATAAATCAGAAAATATTTTTAGAAGATGATAATTCAATGGAAATATGAATAATAGATATTTTTACAAAAAATAAACATGAATAAAAAGAAAGAAAGAAAGAAAAAAGAAAGAAAGTAAGAAAGATAATAACAACACATCAGAAAATATTTGGAAAATACAATATTGATGAAAAAATACATGAGAAATAAATATTTGACAGGCAGACTCCTGTTAAAATCCATCAACAGATGTTTTTTTTTAAACTCGCAAGAGATAAAATAATAACGAGCATGAAACGTGAAAATTCCAAGCTACGTAACGTTGGTTTGGTTTGGTTTGATTTGGTTTTATGCCATATCAACCATTGCCAAATCTATTTTTATACGTATAAACAGTTCGATTCCAAACAATTAAATTTAATTTAAGTCCGAAGTTCAAATGTCAAAACAATTATATTACAAACAGTCCAATGTAGCATGACTACGCAGTTTAAATATAAAAACATTTCTATTCCAAACAATTCTGTTAAGCATAAGTACACAATTCAAATGTCAAAACATTTCCATTTCAAACATTTCAGTTTAGCTGAAGTACGCTGTTTAAATTTCAAGACAGTTCTCTTTCAAAAAATTCAGTTTAGCATAAGTATCCAGTTTAATTCTATTTGACCCATAGATTGGTACCCATCAGATTCGACCACTCCGGGACAGAGTAAACCTGGGAGCAACGGGATTGCTCTCCATTCCCCAAAGCTCCAGCAATTCTGGAGCCCCATCCTTGGATTATTATTGGAGCCCCATCCTTGGATTATATAGGACACTTGCTGTTGAGTATTCCGCCTCTGTATTCTGTAGCCCCAGCCGACTTGACCAATCTTACATACGTAATTTCGCAAATTCTTCTTTATTACAAAGATTAGATGAATTCATATCATTTTCCCGCCAAAACTCCTCTTCTCCCTCCTTTTTATCATTTTCTTCCCCCTTCACCTTTTTTTTTTTTTATCCAATCTGGCAAATTTTAAGCACATCTTTATTTTCTTAGGCTTGGTTCATCGTTTACTTCCACGAAAATAGTCAACACTGTATACATATTTACAGCTGAAAGTGTGATGAAACAATGATATATAGGAAGTTACATCGACAGGCATTTTATTTTACCATTTCATGTTAATATTGTGATAATATTAATAGTTCCAGTATTAGGATCTGATACGAATAATTTATACACAATTATATGGTTTCAAGTAACGATTATTTTTCAATAACAATCGTGTTTTGGTACTGTAATATAGTTTCATCTATTCATATCTAACTATAATTATATTTAACAATCACATAGTTTCAAGTAACTAACAAGTATTCATAAACAATTATTGTCAAAACTTTGGTTGAGTTTTATGACATATCAGCCTTCGTAGATCATGTAATGCCGTTTTGACATTTAACAATGAATAAGCAGGGAATAAGGAGTGGTGTCATGGTTAAAGCGATGGACTTCAGAAACGTAGGTTTGGTTGGTTGGTTTCTTTATTTAATGGCTTATCAACCTTTATAGGTTTTTTAATGCGAAAGCCATCTCCTAAAAGAACAGTAGTGGTACTATTTAACCCATAGCTTGAAGGATAAGGGGGTTCATACCTTTCCCAAGTGAACGTAATATCGCGACTGGAGTACGAACTCGCGTACTACGATTCCGCTGTCCATCGCTGTAACCATTACACCAAGAGGACACCCCCTTCAGAAACGTAGTAAACCCAACCCTATAAATAAACAAAAACACTATACTTATTCTAAACCTGATTGTTATGAATAGAATTTTGACTTTATTGAATAGTTTGAAATAGAAATGTTTTTGACAATTTAACTGTATACTTATGCTAAACGCAACTGTTTGAAATAGAACTGTTGACTAAATTGAAAACCTTGAAATAGAAATGTTTTTGACAATTAAACTGTATACTTATGGTAAACACAATTATTTTAATTGGAACTGTTTGACTAAACTGAATAGCTTGAAATAGAAATGTTTATGACAATTAAACTGTATTCTTATGCTAAACTCAATTGCTTGAAATAGAACTGTTTATTTGTATAAAATTGATTTGGCATTAAGTAACCGACAAAGGTCGATATGCCATAAAACAAAAACATATAAACAAGTAATTTTCTCTCTCTCTCTCTCTCTCTCTCTCTCTCTCTCTCTCACTATATATATATATATACATATATATATATATATATAGTGATAAAACCCTGGGAAAACCTTAGGATATAACATAACTGTAAGTGGTAATTTTCAAACCTCACTCTATAAATTTTCCAATTTTGTTTCTATTCAAACAACATGTGGTTAAAATTATCAAAGCAACGTATCCCCCACAGCAAGGAAACAACAGCTATTGCCGTCGATATTTCATCTAGTGTCTCTTAAATCCGAAGCAAATCTTACCAGTGCGTACGATGGCCCACTGATATGATTTGAATAATAATAACGATTGTTGCTACAACCAAACTTAATGGCGTTCCAATGATACCTCCATCTTTTTCCACGAATTTATTTTAGGTTTGCCCCACTCCCAAAGCCCGAGGGTGGGATAACCAAACAAATGTTCCCACATCTAACAACGGATGTATTCCATTAAAAAACATTTAAGAAACAATTTCTGCGATCTGTCCTCTTATATACAAGTGGCCATATTTTCCTTACTTCCATCTGTTGTAATAAAAACAAGAGCTGAATAATGAACATGTTATATATATATATATATATATATATATGGGGGGTGCGTGTGTGTATGTTTACATCTGTGTTTCTGTGTTGACTGGCTGGCTGGGTGTGAGTTTGAGCGTGCGTTTGTAAACTTTTGAGACTGCCAGGTTTGATAATAATATAGCGATTCGCTTTTGCTAACAATGAAATAAAGGTGCCTTTGAATAGCGTTCAGTGTCAAATGGTTACTTGCTCAGTCGACTCTAACAGCGGGTTTTGCCAGTAATAAGATGACCAAAACTTTTACGAGAAGGAAAATAACAGCGGCTTCTCTTTTTTCGTTAAGTATATACCCTCACTCTTCTACTCTCTCTGTCTCTCCTTCTTTCTCTCTGTCTCTCCCTGTCTCTGCACACACACACACACACACACACACACACACACACACACACACACACACATATATATATATATATATATATATATATATATATATATATAATAGGTGTTTCGTTCTTACTAGCTCACTTGTTGAGTTAATGGAGGAACCAATATTACTGTATTATCAAATAGTACTCAATATCAATCATAGAGCTTTTACACACACACACACACACATATATATATATATATATATATATATATATATATATATAGTTTTCGTGCGATTGCTGTAATCGTTCTATCTAGCTATGTGAATATGTTTCTTTAGGTCATTCCCAACTCAAACAAGCTGAGAATATTTCAAGCAAACCCTCTCCATGGCTTAAGCAATTATTCTATTTATTTACATAACATAACCTAATTTTTGTAAGAAAAAATCTATTGAGCAATGTAATAAGATTTTAAAGAAAAGGATCATCCTTCTTATTTGTCAGTAGATTGATTGATTATAAAGATAAAACCATAGCTGTATCAATTCTGTAATTTTCCAGAGGTAGTACACAATTAAAAATCCTTTGTTAAAAACTAAGTTTCATCTAAATGAAAGATAATCTCATCATACTGTCAAAATGATCATTACTTATCAGTATTCATAATCTTTTGAATTGAATCTTGTATATGACCAACAATAAAATTGCATATCAACTTAATTACTGAATGGGAAAAAGCAAAACTGCTCTCTCTTCCTATCTTATTTGATATCTTACTTGTAATTTATCAGACCAAAGCAGCATCGAAATCTACTTAACAAATAGTCCATCTCCAATACGACAAATTAAAAGAAAAAAAAATCAGATATAGACTAATTGTAAGAAAATACTCCAAACGGCTAGACTAACGGTAAAAAATTACCCCAAATACCCGAGGCTTTATCTACCAACCTTGCATATAAATACATAAAAAGCAAGTATCAAAATGACCCTTTGGATGCAAATTTAAATGTATTAAATCGTTATAAACCCATCAATATTAAAATGCCACGTGACATAAACCGGCGCCATACCACCAAATAACATTCTCGTTAGAAATGCGAAACTTCTAAATGTGAAATGATACTTGAATTGTTTACGGCAATTTCTGAAACACTGAGAAGAGCCAGTTCCCGCCAATCAAAATACAGTTAGAGGCCACGAAAATTAATGCCTGAAAATTCAACAAAAACAAATTACTATTCTAGAAAATTATTGGTGACACGACCGAAATTCCATGAATCCCTTAATTTTGTGTACGTTTTTTTCATTAATCCGATCTGTTACCCAGCCGATTGTATCTCTGCAGAGGGGTAAGACCAATCCAACAACAATACTGGATATGACTCTAAGCAATCAGATGGTGCAGAGTACCCTTTTATTATTATTATTATTATTATTGCTCCCTGCTCCACTCTGGCTTAGAGTGGTAGCACTTGATCGGGTCCCATCCATAGGTCAAACAAACCTAGACTGTGTACTTATACTAAACTAAATTGTTTGAGATGAGACCGTTTTGACATTTAAACTGTGAACTTATACTAAACTGAATTTTCTGAACTAGAGCAGTTTATATGTATAAAAATGGATTTAGCATGAATAACGTACTATAATCTATGTACCCAGAAATAAAACCAAACTAAACCAAACCATTTTGATTCGAATTTCTATTCTTTAGTTTGTAATTAATTTTCGAAAAATTGTACTTGTTGTTTTTCTCTGATAACACATATTACCGTAAAACTGCTGCAACATATATATATATATATATATATATATATATATATATATATATGGAAATCAGACCTGACCGATAAAATGAAACGCAGTTTCTTCCGGTCAGCGGTCGTGTCGATACTGATGTATGGATGCACTACTTGGACGCTAACATAACGGCTGGAGAAGAAGCTAGACGGCAATTACACACGAATGTTGCTAGCAATATTGAACAAGTCCTGGCGGCAACACCCTACAAGGCACCAACTATACGGCCACCTGCCTGCCATCACGAAAAATATCCCAGTTAGACGAACCAGACATGCAGGACACTGCTGGAGAAGCAAGGACGAGCTCATAAGTGATGTACTCCTATGGACCCCCACATATGGCCGAGCAAAAGCAGGACGACCAACTCGAATATACATACAGCAACTCTGTGAGGATACGGGTTGTAAGCCAGAACACCTGCTAGAGGCTATGAACGATAGGGAGAAGTGGCGGGAGAGGGTCAGGGATATCTATGCTAGCTGCACGACATGATGATGATGATGATGATATATATATATATAAACTTTCAGAAAAGGTGATAAGTAAGACAACAAGATAACGTTGTGGTTGTATAGCCAATGTAATAAGCTTTATTATTTTTCTTGTGTCGGGATCTACATCTCCTGCCCAAGAGCTTTCGACCATATTTTTAGTTGTCATTAAAGGTAGTGTAGTTTTAAGTCGACATTTGAGGGTGTTTTTTTTTTTTTTCTGTTTTGATAATTTGTAGCGTTTTGATTTAAAGTTTCCAGTTGGAACATTTTCGGCGTTTTGTTTTTAAAAGTTCGGTTAGAAAAAGTTTTACTAATAAAGTTAGTGATTTTTAATCATCAAAATATTTTATATGTTGATGCCTTTGTTGAATGCTATTATATTTATATTGTTTTTAATTTTTTTTTATTTTTACGCATATTTCCTCTAGGATTTATAATCGTTTTATAATATTGATTTTATATGTTATAATTGTATTAGTGAGAATGTTACGTTCATCGGAAGATGTAAGCTGGTTAGTGCTATTGGTGTGTTTTATAATTAAATGTTTTTTGTTTTTTTAATGGCGTTTTTTTCAGAAAAATAAGACCACGAGATAACGT
The DNA here is from genome assembly GCA_963585895.1 of Sepioteuthis lessoniana. Taxonomy (NCBI): domain Eukaryota; kingdom Metazoa; phylum Mollusca; class Cephalopoda; order Myopsida; family Loliginidae; genus Sepioteuthis; species Sepioteuthis lessoniana. The sequence continues at coordinate 22,379,865 of OY757931.1, read as the reverse complement.
TGTAGTTGTATAGCCAATGTAAGAATTATTTCTGTTTTTCGGGAGGCACTCTCGAAATGGACATATACGTGTATAAACTTCATTGGTTTGGTTTAGGTGTATTTTAGCGGAATTGGTGTTAATCTTAACGATAAGGTTTGAGTTTCAAATTTAATGAAGTAGATGACAAGTTTTATTTGTTTTGGTTTTTCAATAGGTTTAATGTGTTTTCTTTTGATGTTGGCTATTGCTTCTTCGTCTAATATCTAGTTATAGTGCATTGGGTTTCTGTAATGTATATTAATTCTGTCAGTGTTGTTACTGTTGGCAGTGTTGCTATTTTTTGTTATTGTTTTGAAGATAGAGTTTTATTTGTTGATCAACTAGTTTCTAAGAAAAAAATGATATTAAAAGGGTTTGTTTTATGCTGGTAAGTTCTTTGCAAAATATTGTCTTAGATTAGGAGATTTAAAATGCTCTCTGAATTATTTTTTTAAAAATAATTACCATTTAAATTTTGGGGGACATTCACTGTGATAGTTAAGTAGAGTGGAATTATTGTTGGTAGGCTTTTTATATGGAGATGTAGTGAATTTGTTATTATTTATTACTCTCTGAGTAGATAAAAAAAGGATCTTTTTTATTAATGTTGACTGTGGTGGTAAAGTTTAGTAGAAAGTATTTTTTCTAGAGTTTGTTTAAGATTGTCAATTTTATCGTAGGAGAGTTTTGCGATGAAAATGTCGTCTACATAGGGGATGTATATCTTGGTTTAGGTATTATTGTTTTAAATATTTTGTTTTCAATAAGGGACATTTAGAATCAAGATATGGTAAGACTATATATATATATATATATATATATATATATATATATATATATATATATATTACCGGAAGGATCACAAAAAGGGGCTTTTGTGGTACAGGTAAGGAGGAGCTTTTTGAGAATTTTTGGCTGTATAGATGGAGAGAGAATGGAGGGGATATTATAGCCGTTTTCTATGATTATGGGTATGGTTTAGGAAACATCGAGTGATGATGTTATGCATTTGTGAGGGAGTTAGGGGTTAGAACTTGTATGAATTCACGTGTTGATTTGATTCTGTATTTATTTGGGATATATGGTACCACTTTAATGTTGAGAATTGTTGATATGTTGTATACGGAAGAAGGACTCAGTGAGATAATTCGTCTTATTGGGTTACCTTGTTGGAGGGTTTGAGAATTTTTATATATGTATCTAGGTTTGTAATCTCCTGATACTTTTTGTTTGTTTAATGGATCCAATTTCTACGTTAATCCCTGTGATAAAATTTGATATTGTGTTTTTGAAGTTGGTCTTTAACAAAACTTGTGTGAATAATACTTGCGGCATAAATATACCCTCTTCAATATATATATATATATATATATATATATATATATATATATATATATATATATATATTGTTTTTAAGCAGCTGATGCTATTTATAGAATCAAATTTAAATAAAGGGTATAAATACACTAGGATAAACGGTCATTCTTACAAAGTAGTAACGTAAATGAAAAGGTCACATCAAATTTGCAATATACACAACCTTGATGATGGAACATGGGGCAGAAATACGAGTAAAATATTTATTATGGAAAGTTTTTTAACCAATTCATAATCATAAAATCGATACGAAAACTTGAACGGATTAACAGAAAATATGTTGACAAAAACTGTCAATAATATTCAATCAGATATATATATATATATATATATACATATATATATATATATATATATATATATATATATATATACATATATATATATATATATATATACATATATATATATATATATATATATATACATATATACATATATATATATATATATATATATATATATGTATATATATATATATATATATATAATTAACTTAAATCGCGAGTCGGAATTCTCCTAGTAAAGTTTCACCTTAACAGATCATCAGGGAGTCTCATACCGACCAACGATAAAGGAGAAAACACCGTTTTTGGGTTTTTTTTTTTTTTATTAATAAAAGTAAGGTTTTTTGTTCATTTTATTTGTTTCTTTTGTTATGTAAATTTTAAGCTAGGTAGGTTTTTGGTGAATATATAAAAAAACGGTGCTTTCTCCTTTATTGTTGGTCGGTGTGAGACTCCCTGATGATCCGTTAAGTTGAAACCTTAGTAGGAGAATTCTGACTCGCGATTTAAGTTAATTTTGTGATTGGCTCCACTCGTGTTGAGCACTCTTGTAATTGTAACATTGCAGCATTTACGGTGCGTTTTATTTTTCTTTTGACCAACTGACTGTATATCTCTTGATTTTTTTCAACTGGTGTGACGGAGTTGGCCTTTTCTTTCTTTTTGTCCTATGATATTTTTTTCTTTTTCCCCCGGGCGGTGATTCGAGATATTTTTATCTCTTTTTCCTGGCCGTTTTTTTTTCTTTTTTTCTGGTAACCGTGAATGCTGGTAGATAGTAGATTAGTAAATATATATATATATATATATATATATATATATATATATATATATATATATATATATATATGCTGTGCGACAGTAACACTTCCCATCTGTTTAACTGTCGTCTGTGATATGCAAGTGAACTAAGGAATATAGTAGTGTTTACTTAATCTATTCTTTATATGTAAAATGAGTTTCATTCTTGGCTTTGATCGGTGCATCCCATAAATTTGCTGCTTAAACGTTTTCTGGACTCATTTCCTGATAAGTTGGAATGATCTTGTTCTGGATAGAAAATCAAAACTGCAATTGGTTTTAAATTCTATCCAGGTCCGCATCAGGCCTATGTAACATGAAAGGAACTTAAAAATCTATGTTAGCGATTATAGATAAAGTAGCCCATGTTCTTTTGAACCACATGTGTGATAGTTTAAAAAATGGATGATAGTTTTAAATATGGGAGATATCTCCTCCTCACTTTATATATATATATATATATATATGTATATATATATATATATATATATATATGTATACCCGTTAAGCCAGAACACTCCCGAATGATTGATAATATCTGATAATTAGCTGTTTATTCTAAAATCTATTAATGTGTGTACACATATATAGATCGATTGTTAACGTATAAGGAAATAAAATGAGCTGCTTTTTAACTTCGACGCGGACATTAACTATGCTCTAATGTTTTTAGAAAGGTGTGGGCCTCCTGCTTACCCCAAGTAGTGTAGACAAGAGGAACACATCTTATCTGATGTGTGATCTTTTTAAGTACACAAAATTAGTAGTAACTAGACAACATCATAATGGTTACTAATCATTCATTCATTTTAGTTTATATATATATATAGTCATCCACAGACAGATCTGTTTGGTTCTCTCTCTCTCTCTATATATATATATACACCTTAAATATTTGATTGAATATGCATATTTCTGTTGATAGTGTTTTCTGTAGAGCTTAGTAACAAATGATAAATAATATCTGCTTCTAGTGTATAAATTCTGGTATCTTTGGTACAGAAGAACGCACTAATTTTAATTCTTTGGAGAATACAGCAAAATAATAATCTATTCTATCAAGTTTTAAATTTTGCATCAAACTTTTGTTTTCCTTCAAATTCAAAGTTTGACTTGAAAATAATTCTTGAGAAACTTGCATTCTTTACACAAGTTTAATTGACGTTCTTCAGCTTTTATTTTAATTCAAGACAATTTCGATGATCAATATAAAGCTATAAAAAACAAAAGAAAATTATTCTCGTATTATTGCGAATAAAGATATTCCGACGAACTATAAGCTGGCCGTTAACAAGGCATATTCTATCGATCAATTTCGATATAAAAAAAAATAATGATAGAATGAAATAAAACCACTTTTATTTTGTATGTATACAGTTTTCTTTTAAATTCCGTCGGGATGTTGATTCGAAAATTTATTAGCAAGATTTTCCATCGTATTTTTATTTTCCTTTTATCTTTTTATTAATTTTTGCTTTCCATTTGTTTTTTTTTACAATACCGTGTAAAATAGTATTGGCAGCTATTGGGTGTCAATAAAATGCGAAATGTCATTCGGGGAAACCCGAGAGAATATGGCTTTCTTGTCTTCCCAGGTTGCTAATTCGATTATCAATCCTTGTTATTGTTAATCTGTCACCAATTAGAAAACAACACAAAAAGACGCTGTTTTCTTCTTTTTTTTTATGGTCATCTTAATTTCTGATCTATCTCGATCCGATAACCGAATGAACGATGACTTCTAATTAATTTTCAAAGTTGTTAACTCTTTGAATATTTTACTTTGCATTTCAAAATGTTTTCTTTTTGTATGACTCATCGTTTTGTCATCTATTTTTCCTTTGTTTATGTATTTACTTTGTGGGTTTGATTTGGTTTCTTTGTTTAATGGAATATCAACTCTTTTTAGGTTATTTAACGCCAAAGCCATTCTCCTAGGAGAACAGTATTAGTACTATTTAACCCATAGTTGGGAGGATAAGGGGTTTATTACCTTTCCCAAGGGTATTTGTCCGAAAGTGACTGGAGTACGAACTGGCGTATTACGATTCCGCAGTCCACCGCTTTAACCATTACACCACAAGGACACCCCTCTTCATACTTCGTGGGGAAATGCTTTAAGATTGGTAATTAGGATTTTCATTGGACAGCTTATCAGTTAATATTAACGAAGCTCTGGGAAGCACGGTGGTCAACCAGCCGGAGATTGAAATCGGCCAACCGACTTCGATTTCTGATTCAGGCAGTTTGCGTCAATTTGAGAAAGGCATGAATCTATTTCCCCCCTGCTATGGGGGAAAAGCAAAAGAGCTAAAATAGTTTAACCTTGTAATCCTATTTACCAACCCCTCCGCAAGGGCGGGATATTTTGCTGTGTCTTGTATATTCTTGTTTTGACATAGTTAGTCTCTATGACATTTATTTTTGTGCTGCTATTCGAAGAGATTCAGTTTCTATTTTTGGTTTCCCTTTCTTAGCCATATCCAAGTCTTCTCGTGTGTGATTTTGCTTGTTTGTCTCTTGAAATAACCATACAGTTATTTTTCGTCCGATTTTTGATTTCTGTTTATTTTTATCATATTTACCTACCCCTCCACTCGGGCAGGATATGACACAAGGTCAATTTTTAAGCGGAGTTTAACAGGTTTTCTTTCTCCTAGACTAGTTACCTCACCAAGGCTGAAGAACCCAGTGTGTCCTACTATTTACCCATAGATGGAAGGAGAATAATTGGATTCATAACTTTCCCAAGCGTATTAGTGCTATGTGAAATGCAATCATTCTCGTCCAGGATTTGAACTCGAGTCGCCGTGTCCATATCTTACGACGATAACTATTGCACCACGGACACATTCTTGACCTTGTAATCGACAAAACATATCGATCATTTTCATATATAAGTTGGTGATATCGATTGATTAACCAATAAAGCGATGGACTCTTTCTTTATTTTGTGTTAAAAATGTTTTATGGTGGCCATAAATAAACTAGATTATAAGTCCAGTGGTCTGGTTGGTTGGTTGGTTGGTTGGTTGGTTGGTTCATTGGGTTTTATATAGCATATCAACCTTTGTAGGTCATTTAACGCCAAATCCATTTTTTTATAAATAATCTATTCTTTTTAAAACAATTCAGTTTAGTATAAGTACATAGTACAATTGTCAAAAACATTTCCATTTCAAACTATTCAAACAGTTATATGTAACAATTCAGTTAAGTGTAAGTACAGTTTTAATGTCGAAAAACAGTTATATTTGAAATAATTCAGTTAAGCATAAGCACGCAGTATAAATGTAAGTACGGTTTAATTGTCAAAAACATTTCTATTTCAAGCTATTCAGTTAATTTAAACAATCCAGTTTAGCATTACTATGCTGTTAGTACTATTTAACTCATAGATTAGGTGCTACCACTCCGCCAGTGGTCTGGGGCTGTAGAATACACCGTCTGCATTTCTGTTGAGAGGTATGTCTCCCCCAACGAATATTCCTGGATATGACAGTAAACAATTTGATGGTGAGGCTCCAGTAATGTTGGAGCTTTTTGGAAGCGGATTATCCCTTCATTGGCGCTGGTCCGAAGTGGTAGTACCTGATAGGGTCTTATCTATTAGTCAGATAGAACTGTTCGACATTTTCATTGAAGGAAAACAAATGACTTATGCTAAACTGAATTATTTGAAGTAAAATGGTTTCATCATTTAACTGTGTATAAAGAAATGACTGATATCTAATTGAATCGTTTGTAATAAATAACAATCGTTGGAACAATTTAACAGTGAAAATGAATGTGTGATGCTGAAAAAAATTATTTGAGTTAGATAGCTATAATCGAAACCATTTAACTGTGCCAAGAAAATAGCAAAACGAATATGCAAACAAACTAATACTAACTCAATTTAAAATTAGATTACGAACAAACCTATATATTAGATAAGCTATCAATAAAAAAGTATTTACAAATCAGGTATTTAACTTTCATGTATAAACATTTGTATGCCATAAAACTCAACCCAAACCAAAACTACAGTACGGATTGACGGAAATCTTCTGCTATGTATTGGAAGTGACAAAATTTCACTATTTTTTTAGCCGAGTAGGGCTGGTTTGAATTTAGAGTATCCCTTTTCATTGTGTGGTTGCTTAACCAAAGTCAAAAACCTCAGTCTACTCTTCTACTTGGAGGAAACCTGATTTTAAAAAAAATTTCCGGTGGCGTTTTAATGAAAGTCTCTCGTCGAGGATTTGAACCAGAATCAGCGATTCAATGTTTTACGACAAAAACCGTTACTCTAAGCGTAATTCCAGAAAAGTGGTATAGATTTTTAGTGAAAAGACACATGAATATGTTTAATATAAAAAGTATTTCTTATTTTTTTTTAACAGCTTACATAAAACTATTACTCTAACAAAGTAATAGAGATTTTGATTATGATTTAAACTGAAAGTTGGTCATGCCAGAAAGTTGCTCCTTATAAACTTTCATCATCATCATCATGTCATGCCATCAGCAAAGATATCTTTCAAACGGAAAACTTTCGTATTTAGTTGCAATATTAATATTAGGTTTGGTTTGTTTGAATTTTATGACATATCAACCACTGTTTGTTATTCAACGCCAAATCATGTTAATACATATTTACAGAATACATTTGATTTGTTGAGACATTCTGTTTATTTTTTTAAAAAATGAGCCCGTGTTGATTTTTTTGCACACGAGTAAATGGATTGTTATGTAATACCAATAATTCTATTTAAAATCAATATTTTCATTACCCACAGTTAAATGGTTTCAATTATTGCTATATGGCAGTCATAATTTAACATCAGTCATTTGTTTTCATACATTTAAATAGATATATATGATATGTTAGAGATTAGTTTGTCCATAATTTCATTTCTAAATGAATTAGAAGTCATTTATTTTCACACAAATGTTGCTAGTGTTTCTATATTGTCAAATGATTTCGATTGTTGCAATCTAACTCTTATAATTCTTTTCAATACTAATAATTTGTTTGCACACCGCAATGTGATTAAAAGTATTGCTATTTAACACTAATCATTCTCTTCAAGATTACTAGTTCGTTTGCAGAAAGTTAGATGGTTCTAAGTATAGTTTTGTATCACGAAAGATTCAATTAAACATCAGCCATTTGTTACACACGGTTAAAGGATCGAACAGTTCTATTTCAAACAATTCTATTCAACATAAGTTAACAAACTTGAATACTTCCAAGTATCGCTATGTATCTCTAAAAATTCAATTAAACATAAGCCATTTGTTTACACGCGGTTAAAGGATCGAACAGTTCTATTTCAAACAATTCTATTCAACATAAGTTAACAAACTTGAATGGCCCCCAAGTATTGCTATGTATCTCTAAAAATTCATTAAACAAAAGCCATTTGTTAACACGCGGTTAAAGGATCGAACAGTTCTATTTCAAGCAATTCTATTCAACATAAGTTAACAAACTTGAATGGTCCCAAGTATTGCCATGTATCTCTAAAAATTCAATTAAACATCAGCCATTTGTTTACACACTGTTAAAGGATCGAACAGTTCTATTTCAAACAATTCTATTTAACATAAGTTAACAAACTTGAATGGTTTCAAGTATTGCTACGTATCACTAAAAATTCAATAAAACATCAGTGATTTGTTTAAAATCAGTTAAATGAACAAAGAGTTCTATTTCTAACGATTCCATTTTGCATGTCATTTGTTTGTACTTAGTTTAAATGTCAAACAGTTCTATTTGACTCATAAATAGTATACATCCTCTCCGGCCTTGAGTATACCTGGGAACGATATCGATAAAAGAGTCCTCCTCATTCTCCAAAGCTCCAGCATTACTAGACCCTCACAATAAGATTACTAAGTGACATATCCAGGATACTTGATTTATGATCTTACCCGTTAGCAGTCGGTGTATTCTACTGTCCCAGTATTTCAAAAGCCAATACAGAAAAGAAAGTAGTTGCCCGTCATTCTGAGGGAGAATCCCTCCGCCATTATGTATTATAATGGCCGAGGGATTTTGTTTTCTGCCTTTGGGTTTAGTTAGGCTGTGAACCTTTCGGCTAAGTGCATGGTTTACTTAGGTGCAACATTAACACAGGTGTTCACGCGCGTACGGACGGAGCGGACGTGTCACTCAGAGATGTCACAATAGCCCGAGATGGGAAACGGGTCACAGAGTGCGAATGACATCAGGCACCGGAAGTGCGCGGAGGATTTTGGGAATTTTGAAGAAAGCTAGGAGAGTTGAGAACTGGACACCGAACGAGAAGGGTTGACTTTCGCTTGGTCGCGGAGGCCTTGGACAGGTGTCGCACGAGATGGTGGGTGGGAGGCGGCAGATGAAAAAGCCAGAACAGAAAGAATATGTATCTCTCTCCTTATGTCGAAGAACCTTTAAAATGAAAGGTAATAAAAAGTTCCGTACCTGAACTAAGAAGTCGTAAGTGTTTTTCGTGTTTCGAGATCCTATGCTCTATGTATATATGTTACGATCATTATGAACGTTTTGGGTACCGGTATGAATATGTCCATTTCCCATATCCATATCTAGATATGCTACAATATAATGCAAAATCATTTGATACAACATATAAAATAGATCTATTTGACTAATAGGTGAGCCCCTGGCATATACGACTACTAAAAGTCACAATGTTCCTGGGATTAATACAACAAAGTGGTTATTCCATACTTCCCAGTGCACGAAAAATGGAGTGTATACTGAATGCAGTTTATTTACATACATCAACATCATCGTTGTTATATCACGGATATCCGTGACTCTCTCCTACCACCCTTCTCTATCATCTATCACTTCCGGCAGGTCCTCAAGTTCACATCCTGTATCGGCACAGATTTGTTGTATGTAGGTTCTTGCTGGTCGTCCTGCCTTTGGTCGTCTATGTGAACGGGTCCACAGAAGTACGTCACTTATGAGTTCGTCCCTACTTCTCCAGCATTATCCCGCATGTCTGGTTCGTCTAACTTGGATAGTTTTCATGATGGATGGTAAGTGGACGTACAGCTACTGCTTTGTGGGATGCTGCCTCTAGGACTTATTCAATATTGCTCGCAGCATTCTTGTGTAGTTGCCGTCAAGCTTTTTCTCTATACGTTTTGTTAACGTCCATGTAGTGAATCCATATAGCAATATCGACACGACTGCTGCTTAGAAAAAAACTGCGTTTCATTTCATCGGTCAAGTTTGACTTCCATATGACCGATAGCCTATCGACAGCTCTCCATGCCTTTGCTAGTCGCGTGTTTATGTCTGTCTCGGTTGTAGAGACCCTGCTTCCTAAGTAGGTGAAGTTATCTACTTGTTTCAGAGGGCTACCGTTTAGTGTGGAGATGGTGCCTCTTTGATTAAAGCCCAGATATTCTGTCTTGTATGCATTGACATGGAGGCATGTGCCAGCAGCTGCTCCATCCAGACTATGTTTCTGTTTGGGCAGGTGCATTTGTCGGAAGTTCTATGTCATCGGTGTAGTCTGTATATGTATTCGTTTGTGCAGGGTAACTTCTGCTTCTTTCCTTTGTTAGCTTGAAACCGTTTTCTTTCATTCTATCAATAGACGTTCTAAGCACGTTGTCAAGACTTATGAAAAAGAGGTAGACGGCTAATATGTCTCCTTGTAGCACTCCTGCTACAATGTCGAAGTCGTCAGTGTCTCCATCCGGGGAGCGGACTTTTACTTTCGTGTTTATATATATATATATATATATAATCAGTCTATTTTCCTGAATTAATATTGATGTACAAAAGTTAAATAATGAGAGAAATATATCTAGGAAGTAATTAGTTAAGTAAGTAAAGTTAGCAACTCTTGTCGACGAGTGACCCTGAAGTTCACCTTTTTAATAGCTACTACACCAAGGTGTAGAGGAGGGTGCTACTCCTTTTCCTGAATTGCTCCTCTTTACCTTTAACTCGTACCCTATAATGTTGAGTATAAAGCAAAGTGGCATCAAGTAAAATCTTTTAAGTCTTTCGTATGATTCGACCTGGGATTGAACCTCGGTCACCCAGACCATTGGCAAACACTCTATTCATTAGGCCAATCACTCGAAGAAAAGGAAATCTAAAAATACCTGGAAATATTGAATATAGATAACATTAAACATGCAAAGATGAAAAAAAAGATTACCTCAGAAGTAGGACGAAACTAGACGAAATCAAACTGTATAGCAGAAATCTCTGGGCTGTATCCCTTGTAAGATACTCGGGACCATTCTTAAAGAGGACTAGAGAAGACCACCAGTAAACTCCAGAGCACAAGAAACCTCACGAGAGATGACAGACAGACTGTATGTGTCAAGAAAATAAGTAGGAAGAGGACATGCCCGCATTCAAGTTAGTGTCGACGCATCGATACAACGACTAGAAGACTAAATTAAAAAAAAGCAGAGTAGAACTGATTACTGTGGCCGGAAATAATACTAACAACAAATGCAGCAGCAGAATAAAAATAAAAAGATGTGGTGCCCGTGGTGTAATGGTTATCGTCGTTGGAAATGGACACGGCGACTCGAGTTCAAATCCTGGACGAGACTGGTTGCATTTCACATAGTACTACCTTGGGAAAGGTATAAATCCAATTATTCTCCCTCCAGCTATGGTTAAATAGTAGGACAGACTAGGTTCTTCAGCCTTGGTGAGGCAACTAGTCTAGGAGAAGGAAAACTCTAAAATTAAAACCTGTTAAACTCCGCTAAAAAAAATTGACCATGTGTTATATCCTGCCCGAACGGAGTGGTTGGGTAAATATGATAAAAATAAACAGAAATCAAAAATCGGACAAAAGACAACTGTATCGTTATTTCAAGAGACAAACAAGTGAAATCACACACGAGAAGACTTGGACATGGCTAAGAAAGGGAAACTAAAAATAGAAACTGAATCTCTTCGGATGGCAGCACAAAAACGCCCTAGAGACTAGTTATGTCAAAACAAGAATATACAAGACACAGCAAAATGGCAAATGTAGACGATGTGGGGATTGAGACGAAACGATCAATCACATTATAAGCGAATGCAGTAAATTAGCACAGAGAGACAATAAGACTGAACACAACTGGATGTGATTGACAGGGAATTGTAAAAGAAGTTTAAATTTTACCAGACAAACAAATGGTTTATACACAACCCAGATTGCATCTTGGAAAATGAGACGGCCCTAATTTTCCAGGATTTTGAGATTTAAATAGATTATCTATTCTCGGCAAGACGACCGGACCTAGTAACTGAAAAAAAAAAAGATGAGAATCTGCTTAATTGTGGACTTCCAAGTGTTGACAAAGTATTACTTAAGAAAGGTGAAACAAGAGAAAAATACCTGGACCTTGCTAGAGAATTGAAAAAAAACTATGGAAAGTGACGGTAATACCAATTATAAGTTGCGCGCACAGGAAAGTCAAGAAATGATTGGTACAGGGGTTGAAGGAGTTGGACATAAATGGAAGAATGGAGACCATCTAAACTAGAGGATTGTTGAGATCAGCCAGAATAAAAAAAAGAGTCCAGAAAACATGAGGAGACTTACTTTCATTTAGACTCCTGGGGAAAATCATCAGCTAACTCTGGCGGGAAAATAGCAGCACAAAACAACGACATTTCTAAACGAGAATATTTAAAACGCAGCAAAACAGTAGATGTCGCTTAGTGGTAATAGAGACGAAAGGATCAATCACATTTTAAGCAAAAGCAGCAACTTAGCACAGGAAGAGTATAAGACTAGGGATGACCATACCAATAAATGGTATACGCCCAACCAAGCATCTGTCCTTGAGAATGACACACATAAACTCCTATGGGACTTTGACATACAGACGGATCGTCTATTCTCGGCCAGAAGACCAAAGCAAAAAGAAAAGAGAACTTGCAAAATTGTGGACTTTGCTTACCCGGCTGACCACAAAATAAAACTGAAGGAAAGTGAAAAGGATAAGTACCTCGGCCTTGCAAGGGAATTGAAAAAAATATGGAACTTAAAGGTGAAAATTATACCAATGGTGATTGGTGTTTTTGGTACAGTCACCAAAGGATTATTAAAGTGACTGGGGAACTTGGAGGTTAGAGGACGAGTAGAGAACATCCAAATTACAACATTATTGAGAAAGGCCTGAATACCAAGAAGAGTCCTGGCGATTTGAGGAAACATACTGTCACTCAAACTCAAGTGAAAGACCATCATCAAAAACTGATATGAAAAACTCTCAAGGAGTAAATAATAATAATAATAATAATAATAACTAGCCAAATAGTGGACTTTGTCGTCACAGCAGACCACTAAGAAAATAGAAAGAAGACAAAAAGAGACATAATACTAGGATCTTGCTGGAGAACATAAAAACGAATGGTACATAAAAGTGACGGCGATATTCTTGGTAATCAGTGCGTTTGTTACAATCAGTAAGGGATCGGTACTGGGACCGGGGGGGACTTGGAAATAATTGAACGAGTGGAGATCATCCAAATACAGGATTATTACGATCGGCCAGAATACTGAGAAGAGTCCTAGAGATTGACTGCAGGACTTGTAAATAAGAGGACTAGTAGGGACCATTCATACTACAACGTTGCTCAAATCGGCCAAAATACTGAAAAGAGCCTTGAAGACTTGAAGAGACTTGCTGTCACTCAAACTCCTGTGGAAGACGAACAAGTAACCGTGGTGTGAAAAACGCTCAAAGGACTACATAAAAATAAAGACTACAGTGACCAGAAACGAAAAGGCATCGTAAATATCAACAGAACAACAATGACTAGGAAACTGAACTAGGAGGAAAAACAAATGGATTGATTTTCTCGGGATAAAGGACTATCACAGGAGAATTCCTGGATATGGCTAAGAATTCGAAACCTTAAGAGTGAAACAATTTTTTTTCTCAATGTAGTAAAAAAAACCCAGCCCCATAAGGACCAACTATATTAAAGTAAAAATGTATAAGATAGGACAAAACAGGTTTTGTTTTGTTTGTTTGTTTTTTGTTTAATGACATATCAAACTTCGTGGGGTATTGAATGTCAAAGCCATACCCCAATAAGAACAGCAGTGATGTTTTTTAACCCATAGCTGGAAGGATAAAAGGGTTAATACCTTTCCCTAGGGTATTTGCCCGAAAGTGAACATAATAGCACGAGTGGAGTTCGAACTCGCCTTCTACGTTTCCGCAGTCCATCGCTTTAAGACATTACGCCATGAGGACAATCCAGACTAAAAAAAACAGTAGATTATATGATGGTAGACGTAAAATAATTGATCATATAAAAAGCGAAAGTAAGAAACTATTGTGAAGAGAATATAAGACGAGGCATAACTGATTGAGGACGGTAATTTAGGGGGAATCATACAAGAAATTATCTGGCAAATTGAGAGAGACAAACAGATCACCTCATGATGGTAGACGTACAATAATTGATCATATAAAAAGCGAAAGTAAGAAACTATTGTGAATAGAATATAAGACGAGGCATAACTGAGTGAGGACAGTAATTTAGGGGGAATCATTTAAGAAATTATCTGGCAAATCGAGAGACAAACAGATCACCTCATGATGGTAGACGTAAAATAATTGATCATATAAAAAGCGAAAGTAAGAAACTATTGTGAATAGAATATAAGACGAGGCATAACTGTGTGAGGACGGTAATTTAGGGGGAATCATACAAGAAATTATCTGGCAAATCGAGAGACAAACAGATCACCCCATTGCGGTCAGAAGACCGGAATACGTGATTATTAAGAGAAAAAAATGACTGAAGAGAACTTGCTATATAGTGGACCTTACCATCACCACGGACCACCGAGCGAAAATCAAAGTGAACAAAGAGAGAAAATTACCTGTACCTCGCTTAAAGACTGTGCATAATGATAGTAATTGTGATATCAATTATACATGGCGCGATTGGGAAGAGGAATGCAAAAGACTGAAATCGGAGGACGAATCGAGATTATTGAAATTACAGCACTGCTGAGATCAGAAAGAATACTGAGAAGTGTATAGGAGACCTGCGGAGACCTGCTGTCTATAAGCACATCGGCAGTCCCACTTGCAAGACACTCAAGACCATTCTTAAAATGGACAAATGAGGAACCCAGAGAAATGGATCAAATAACGTGAAAGTTGAGTATGCACTATGTTTCACATGCAAAGAGTATCATAGACAAAAAGTATGTATCAAGAAAAGGAAGAAGAGGACTTGCTGTCATTGAAGATTACAAAAATGCATCCACACAAATGTTATATAATTGTGGAAGGATTTTTTTTATATTATCATTTTTCGTTTTATATATCTTATCTTTCTGTTTAGTTAGGCTTAGAACCTTTCGGCTTAGTGCATTGTTACGTGCAGACATTAACGCACATGTTCAGCGCTCGCAGGGAGGATGTGATAATCACAGATGTCACATTAAAAAAAAGAACATATAGGAAATAAGACTGGGGATGTGAATGATGTTATGCCCGGAAGCGATGGGCTAGGATTCTTAGTGATTTTGAATAAAAGCAGTTAGTTGAGATTTGGACATTGGCGAAGCGAGTTGATTTTTCCGACCTGGGCGAGGCTTGAGCAGTTTGTAGACTGGGGGGAGCGCGTGCGCTTTGGTTGGATCAGTGAGTTGAGAGCTGACGATGGACGAACAGTCAGCATATAAAAATTATGTCCATCTCTCCTCGTGTCGAAAGACCTAAACTTAAAGAAGGTAATAAATGTTTCGTACCTAAACTAAGAGAGTCGTCAGTGTTTCGTGTTTTTCGGATTCCTATGCGTATGAACATTTTATGCATGTATGTTTCACATATCCGTATCATGGCTATGTTACATAACGTCTCGAGGACTATATAAAAAAGCAAAGAAAGATTAATTACAGCAGTCAATAATAATAGCACAGAGAGAAAAGCAATAAAAATTAGGAAACAAAACTGGGTGTGAAAAACCACTGAATGAATATTTCAAACTACAAACTGACCTGATTACTCACGAGAACGCTTGGGCAAGGCTAAGAGAGAGACACTTTAAGAGAAGGGTTTTTACATAATGGTAGAGCCTCAAACAAGAATCCGCCCTGGAGGATGACAAGCATTCGATTTTCAGGGACTTTGAGATGCAAAAGTAAAAATAAAGTTGTTGAACTTTAGCTGAGGGTGACCAGAAGGTTCTATTTTCTATAGCTACTACACGCAGGTGTAGGGGAGGGCGCTACTCCTTTCCCTGGATTGCTCCACTTTACCTTATATCGCTGAGTGTCAAGCCAGGCGGTAACAAGTACCATTTTAAAAGTCTTTGGTATAACGTGACTTGGAATTGAACCCAGGTCTCCCGGACCATTGGCTAACACTGAGCCGGTAAAGTATCCCCTAATTCCGTCCATATCAGATCTAGTGTTTATTAACAAAAAGAAAAGGACTTGCTATCAAGAGGATTTTACTGTTCCTATAGACCCTTGAGATGGACAAATATTTGGATCTTGACTGAAAGCTAACAAATCAGTAGAACGTGAAGATAACCCAAAAAGAAGGGACTAAAAGAGGCACCACCACTTTGGGTCAGATTGAACCTGGGAGAAATGACAACAAACTAAATATTTCTAACTTCCCTGTGCTCCAGAGCCAGATAAAGACTACTTGTTTTAAATCATTTCTATAGTCAGAAAACAAAAATATTATACAGGTATGTATTTATTAACCGCTCCACGTGAGCAAGATGGGACAGAAGGTAATATTTAACTGGTTTGAATTTAGAGGTTACTTTCTATTTCACCTGTTGTCATATAACGGTAAGAACCCAGTGTGTTTATTTAATCATCCTTACCTGGAGATTAGACACATTGGATTCGTACCTTTCTCAAGTTTATGAGTGTTCTCTGAAATATTTTAGATTTGAAGCATAACATAAACTTCAAAGAATACTGGAGCTCTCGATATATTCAGAATAAAATATCACCATATATACCATGAAAAATCTCGTTAATTCTCTCTCGAATTTTTAAATCGTTCCATTCAATTTGCAATGATTTTCTCTTTCCTCAACCTAAGTTTACACTATTTTATAAAAAAAATACTTGAAGGTATTTTTATTGGCAGTTGATTACACGGTATAACGTAAAATTGGTTCCAGAAAATACATGATTATTTCTTCATTGATTATATTGAAAACCTCTCGAAAACTTGCAGGTCTAATGGAAATTCAACTGAATAAAAAAATCGTGTGGATATGTTTCAGCGAGAAAGCGTGATTTGTAATATTATTGATATTCACTGACGGACCAATTCTTAAAAGATATTTATTATGCATTATAGCTTGTCTGAAATTCTGCCGATCTTGAGATATTATGTTTTCTTTAGTAAGTCTATACGTTTCTCTTTTTCTTTAGAGATACTATACACGTTCATTCTCTAATACAGACGTAACATCTATGTAGATGGTATCTCAAATATTTGACAATGACGATGGAAGAATATCTAACTTGACTGCAGAGAAGAAATGTAGAAAAATATCTTGCTTGGCCAACGAGATGAACAGAAGATTATCCCACTTGGCTATGGGTAGGATCTGTTGATGATTGTAGAGTGCAACCGAATTAACGGAGGAGTCGAAAACACAATGATGATTTAGATGACTATTTTTACCTTCAAACATAGTTTTTTTCAAACTGGTTAATTAAATAAATTAAAGAAATATATTTTCTGTATAAAAACGTCAAAATATTTGCTTCTTTACTTATAACACGAGCTGAATAAAATGATATAAGAACGATATTTTTGTGTATTACACAAAATGTATACAAAAAGAGTGTAGTCTCACATATATCAAATCTCAATACTCAGGCTAGACAGGCCCCGTTCAAAGAAAAAATTTGGGGTTTCCGCATTTTTTAGATATAAACACACCTTATAAAAATAAAGCTCTCAGATAATTGAACAACATGTATAAGAATGTTGTAATATAAAATAATTAAAATTAAAAATAATTTTGAGAATTTTTTGGGGAAAAGTTTTGTTTGATTGTGTTTGATGCCATATCAAATCTTGTCGGAACGAATAGAGCCCTCCAGTATCTGATAGCGTAAAATGTAAGCTAAAGTTAAAACAAAATGCGTTAAATTCCCGTGCTTAAGTTAGGATAAGTTCGGCGGCTTTCGATCCCAGCTTGAAGCATCCAGTGTGTCTAGCCACACTGAAGAGTTTTGATATAACGAACCAGTCCGTCTGTGGATTACAATATACGCTCCACATTCGGGATTGAACACTCTGATGAGGGAATAAATAGCTGCCACCCACGTAATGAATAACATTTTGAACGAATTTATCACTCCTGTATCCGATTGCGTAAAATGTAAACAAACAAACGTTATTCCAAAATGTGTCAAATTCCCGACCTGAAATATGCCGCTACAATGGTTGAGCAATATATTATCGATCTAACGTAAAGTTAGGTGGGCTTCAATCACTGCCTAAAGTGTCCAGCGACTCTAACCAGATGGAAGAGTTGTGATACTGTGACACTATGTAGGTGGTCCGCCAAGAAGACAATCCCTTTGTCTGTTTTGGCGCGAAGCCAGACAAAGGGTTTGTACTCGAGATCTCGACGCGACTGGAAGTAGGAAGAGAACACCAGTCAGGGAGTTGGACAAAGGATCTCAGAGAAGGCAGCTGGCAACGGCAGTCGACCCCGGACATCTGAGAGATCAGTCGCATGAGATAGAGTCCAGCAGCAGTGAGGGAAGACCAGTCAAGTTGAGTAGGTATTCCTTGTAGCTTTGTAGAAATTTCGCGCTAGCGTTAGTCTACAGATGCACAAAGGACTGGAATGCAGAGTGTCACAGAATCACCCTTCTTGCACTTGAGTTAACCCAAGCCTTCGTTTGTTCTTTGTTCTTTCTCCCAATCCCTTGATTGTATTTCTTGTAGCCATGAAGAAATGTGCGATACCCCTATCGGAAACACTGGATCACCGGCCAAGATTGAAATGGTTTCGAAGATGTTGATGTAACGGGCGTGCCGAGTGGGTATCGTCACAATACTCCGAAAAATTGTGTCTGTGGATGACCATATATTTATACGAATTGTTTGTAAGTGAATAATTTGTAGGTAACATTTTTGACTGAGCCAGAGATCATTTGCTTAATCACAGTAAACTAGACTCAAGTATTTGTATCCATCTCTAATATTATATTTTATATTAACCATTTATTTGCTCGTTTTTAAAGTATTAGCATCTATTGTTTGATAATTATTAAGTTGATTCAAGTATTGTTATCAACACTAATTATGTGACACTATAATTGGATATATGCACATACATGTATGCACACGTGTGTGTGTGTGTGTGCACCCATACATGTGTGCATGTGTGTATATATATATATATATATATATATATGTATATATGCCCACGCACATGTGTGTGCACCCGCACACGCCCCTCCCTCACACACATATACACGCATACATATGCAACAATACCCCTTCGGCCCGCGTTACATCGACTTCTTTAAACCATTTCACTTCTTGGCCGGTGATTATCTAGTGGTTCCTATAGGGTCATCGCACATTTCTTTACGGCACAAGAAATACAATCTAGGGAGTGGGAGGAAAGAACAAAAAACAAACGAACAATATGGGCATGGGTTAACACAAGTGAAAGAAGGTTAAGTTGTGACACTCTGAATTACTTGTGCATCTGTAGACAAACACTTGCGTGGATTTCTAGCGAAATTTCCACAAACGACGAGGAGTGCTGACTCATCTTGACTGGTCTTCCCTCACTGCTGCTGGACTCTATCTCATGCCGACTGGTCTCTCAGATGTCCGGTGTCGACCCCAACTGCCACCCTGCACTCCCGTCGCCAACTCTTCCTCTGGGTTCCTTCTCCCAACTTCCCGACTGGCGTTCTCTGCCTACTACCGGTCACGTCAAGATCTCGAGTCCAAACCCTTTGTCTGGTTTCGCGGCAAAACTGACAAAGGGGTCATCTGCTTGATGCACCCCCTTCATAGTGTCACAATAATTATTTTCCTGTATATATCAATACATAATCAAAGATCGATAAGAATATTACAGGTACTACCGTTCAATGTTAGTGTGGACGTGAGAGCGATGTTATTGAATGGGTACTCCACATTACCCAATATCTAAGATTGGAGCCTCACCATCAGATGTAGTTTAATGTATTTTCAAAAGAATTATAACTCACCTAATATTTATTATTACATTATTTGTATTGATATTTTATTTCTTTTGACTTCTTCTTGATTTTATTATAATGGTTTCATTTTAATATCAGACGTGTCTGTGTGAAAATGAGATTATATGGAAAATGAAATTGTGTTTTAATTTTTACCTAAAACTATGAATAACTCTGCAGAAGTAGTGTTTCTTACAATCCTATTTGATTATGTATAATCCAAATGTTTTTAATTTAATTAGCATTAAGAACGGTAGTAACGGTTGAAGGGACATCTAAGAGCTTTTGTAATAATGCAAGTTATAGAAGAACAAGAAGAAGAAAAAGAAAAAGAAAAAAAACAAGAGCTAATGATGTTTTCAAATGAGGAAAATGGGAAAAGAATAAAAATGTAGATATTAAGAAAATAATAATCGGGGTGGTTGGATTGTGACACCATAGTAAGAGAGTTCGAACTCGAGTGACATTATTAAGTTAACCTTTGGACAAATACCTTTGAGAGAAGAATGAAACCTTTACTCCTCACCAGAACGAGTTTATTAGTATCACTACTGGTTTTCTTCAGCGATGGCTTTAGCATTAAATAACATATCCAGTTTGAGATGCCATTAAACAAACAAATTGAATACGAAAAAAAAAACATTAAAAACAATGTAGAGGAGTGTTGGTTGCTTTATAAGTTATTTTTCTTATGCCATTTCAACTCATGTGGGCTATTAAATACCAAATGTAATATATCTTTTCTATATATAGTATAGTTTTGTTTCGTTTTCTGACATATCAACGGTTTTGGGTTATTTGATGCCACATCCTGTTTATACATATGTATTAAATAATATATCTGCATATGTATATATGAGTTGAAAACAAATTTTGTTGAGAACTTTCTTAAACGAGCCTGTGCTCAATCTTTTATACACTTTCAAGAATAGCAATATAACAGTCACAATTTAATATCAGTAATTTGCTTTGAAACATAGTTTGTTCTATTTGACCCATAGATAAGACATTATTAGGTACTTCCACTCCAGGTCAGAATGGGCCTGGAAGATATGGCAATGAAGGAGTACTCCTCATTCCCCGAAGCTCTAAGGCTACGGCCTTCCATCAGTTTGTTTTATATCATATCCTTGACACTTGTTGTAAGGAGGCCTTCCCCTCTGCAGAGGTGCCGACTGTGTATTTTAGAGTCTCAGCTGACTGAGATATGCATATGATTTTATATATAATAATATATTGGTAGAAATAATTTCCAATAATTTCATAAGTATAAAAAAAACTTCTAGAAATATTCTTGCATTCACATATTGTGTATAGATAAACTCGTAAAAAATGTTTTCTTTAACTGTTTCTCTTGTCTTGGTTGACTTTTAGATAGCTCTTTCAAGTACATATCATTTAAAAAGGGTTGGGTGTTTGTTTGCAATGAAAACAATTTGATTAATACGGTCGGGACTTAATTATACACGTGCAAGGACTTGACATCATCAGCTGATTAAATGGATCGGGAATCTCTGATCTTAATGTAGCGAAAGTAAAAGCCGAAGTGGAGTATTGCAGGTCACGTGACCACTTAGTTCCCGGACCACGGACTACACCGCCACCGGGATCTCGTTCTCAGGCATTACGCGTCACTACCCACCAATAACAGCTGACCCCATTGTTGAAGTGATACCCCTCTGTAAATGTGCGGTCGACGTATTCTATAGCCCAAACCAAAATACGGAGATGATTCTAGGTTAGATGAAATTAATGCAGGTGAATGTTGAGAATAAAAAGAAAAGAGCGACAAGAAAGGGTACTATGGAATGATTTAATAAAATTCTTCTAACCGGCCCCTCCCCGCAAAAAAAAGATGAATAAGAATAGATCCCTTAAAAAAACAAGATGAGGAGGAGAAAGAATTAAAAATATGAAAAGAGGAATAAGAAAAAGAAAAGGAGACTCAATGTGTCGATAAATAAGTAGAATAACAATAACAACAATAAAAAAAATGAGAAATTGATGATGATGGTGAGAAGTATAATGACGATGAAGAAGGTTATGAGAAAGAGGTAGTTTCCTTTGTTTGGTTTCATGGCATATCAACCATTGTAGGTTATTTGATGCCAAATCGTCTTTATACATATATATTAAATATACATAATTTGGTTTGTTTGGGTTTTATGGCATATCTACCATTGTAGGTTACTTAATGGCAAATCATCTTTATACATATATATTAAATATATATGATTGGTTTGTTTGGGTTTTATGACATATTAACAATCTTAGGTTATTTAATGGCGAATCGTCTTTATACATATATATTAAATATAGATGATTTGGTTTGATTGGATTTTATGGCATATAAACCATCGTAGGTCATTTAATGCCAAATCCTCTTTATATATTTATATTAAATATATATAATTTGGTTTGATTGGGTTTCATGGCATATCAACCATCGTAGGTTATTTAATGGCAAATCGTCTTTATACATATATATTAAATATATATGATTTGGTTTGATTGGGTTTTATGGCATATCAACCATTGCAGGTTATTTAATACCAAATCCTCTTTATATATATTTATACATATATATATATATATTTGATTTGTTTTTTTTGGCTTTTATAGCATATCAATCATTGTAAGTTACTTAATGCCAAATCCTCTTTATATATATATATATATATATATATATATATATATATATATATATATATATATATATATATATTAAATATAAGAGATTTAGTTTTGTTGTCTTTTATAGCATATCACCCATTACCGGTTTTAAATGTCACATCCTCCTTATACATATTAATTAGACGAAGGATTAAATATATATGATTTGGTTTGTTTGGGTTTTATGACATATGAACCATCGTAGGTTATTTAATGCCAAATACTCTTTATACATATACATCAGATAGATATTATTTGGTTTGTTTGAATTTTATGGCATATCAACCATTGTACGTTATTTAATGCTACATCCTTTTTATACATATATATTTAATATATATGATTTGGTTTTGTTGTCTTTTATAGCCTATCAACCATTAAAGGTTTATTAATACCAAATTGAATGTATAATTTGTAAAAATATTTTTATGATAAGATTTTTAAACGAGCCTAAGCCCATTCTTTTGCACATGTAAATGGTTCCAAATATTTCTATGTATAACTAACATCATCAGCTGATTATTAAACATCGGTTACTTTTTTTCTGCTGAATGATCGAACAGTTCGATTTCATACAATTCACTTTAGTCATTCGTTTACACTCAGTTTAAATGTCAAACAGTTCTATTTGACCATTAGATAGGACCCTGTCAGGTGATACCTTATTGTGTAAGAGTGAACCACGAACAATGGCAATGAAGGAGTACCCCAAATTTCATCAAGCCTCCAGCATTACAGAGCACTTTTTTGGGGTGGGTCTTACCCCTCCGCAGTGATGTAGTCAGTGTATACTAAAGCCTCAATTGACTGGTCCAGGAAGATGTAGATTCTGAGCAGGAGGAAGAGTAAGAAGTGGATGATGATGATGATGATGATCAAGAAAAAAGCATAAAGATAATGAAGAATTAATCAAATATTGGTTGATGGTTGCTGTTTTATGCGGCAAACCTTTTATCAACCTTATGGTTTATTTAATACCAAATCTTATATATATATATATATATATATATATATATATATATATATATATATATATATATATATATCATCATGTCATGCAGCCAGCACGGATATCCTTGACCCTCTCTCGCCACTTCTCCCTATTATTCATCGCCTCCTGCAGGTCTTCTGGGTTACGTCCTGTGTCCTCACATAGCTGCTGTATGTAAGTTCGGGCTGGTCGTCCTGCTTTTGCTTGGCCATATGTGGGGGTCCATAGGAGTACGTCACTTAAGAGCTCGTCCTTACGTGTCTGGCTCGTCTAACCAGTATAGTTTTCGTTATGGGAGACATGTGGCCGTACAGTTGGCGTCTCGTGTGGTGTTGTCGCCAGGACTTGTTCAATATTGCTCTCAACATTCTTGTGTAGTTGCCGTTAAGTTTCTTCTCCAGCCGTTTAGTTAACGTCCATGTTGTGCATCCATATAGCAGTATCGATACAACCGCTGCCTGGAAAAAACTGCGCTTCATTTCATCGGTCAGGTCTGATAGGGGGGGATATACTACTTAAAAGTATGTTGGTAATTTTATTTTTAAACCATTTGTTTGAGATAACTTGTTTGCATAAAATGAATGTTTGCAAGTAATCCGATTCTATTCATCACGCATTCTTATGTATCTGTGCGTTTAGAATAACTAATTTTTACACATGTATTCCTATCAAATAGGTTCATTTCTATTTAATATCAATTATTTTTTTGCACACGTTTAAATGGTTTCTGGTGTTCCTATCTAACTCTTATAGTTCTACTTGATTTTAATGACAGAGTACATAGTTAAGTGGTTTCAAGTATTGCTATTTTAACACTTGTGATGATATTTTTCATGTATTCCTTTGTGATATAAATAATTTGCACGCAGGTTTTTAGTTTTAAAGAACTAATAATGATAATAACGTCGTAAATTATTGAACAGTTCTGTTTTTACCCAAAGACAGAACCCTGAGAGTACTAGCTGTGCGATTAAGAGTAAGTCTTGGAGTAAAGGTAATGAATGGGAATTCCATATTTCCGAAAACTCTAAGACAGGAACCTCACCATCAAATGCAGTTTAGTGTCATACCAAGGAATGGGATCTTATGCCTCTGCAGAAATACAGACAGCGTGTTCTACCCACTAGCCAACATGGCGGAGGAAAGGGTGGGATGAAATAGTTTTGTTTAGTTTTATTTCATGGCAGATCAACCATTGAGGGGTTATATAATGCCAAATCCTTTCCATACATATATATTAAATATATGATTTCTAAACACAATTTATAGACAAAAATTTTAACCTACCTTATTTCTTTTCTTTTTTTTTTTCGCACAGTTAAATAGTTTCAATAATTTCTATCTAATACGAATAATTCTATTTATTATTAATTATTTGTTTGCACACAGTTGAATGCTTTCAAGTATTGCTATTTATCACTAACAATTCAATTAAGTAGTCATTTGTTTACACAAGGTAAAGAATTAATTAGTTCTCTTTCTAGCAATTCAGTTTAGCATAAGTAATTTCTTTTCACTCAGGTTACATGTAAAAGTACACAGTTTTAATGTGAAACTGTACTATTTGACCCATAGATAAGACACTGACAAGTATTACCATTCTGGGATCGAATGCACTTGGAAATAAAGGGAAACTCCGCATTCACCAAAGCTTCAACATTATTTCTGGAGCCTCATCATCATATTATTTAGTGTCATATCCCAGACACTCGTTGGGGGAGTATTTCCACTCTGCAGTGATATAGTCTCTTTATTCTACAGCCGCAGCCAACTGGACCAGGATGAAGTAGAAATGATGATGATGATCAGCATCATCATGACTGTGGAGATGATGATGGCATCGATGAGAGAAAAATATTACTTTCATTAATCATTATAATTTTCAACATTCCCGAGTCTTGAATTACTAAGTCATAGTGATTGATTCTTATACAGCTAAATCTACTAAATAATGGTATTCTTACCCAGTTAAAAATTATCGTTCTCAGATTCCTATTTTTTGCTTCATTTTCAGATATTGTGGCATCCCAACGATGAAACAATTGTTCTTATAAGTCATTCATGAATTCACCAAACCATTCCAACTCAGTCTATGTGTAATACAATCGAGCTGATTCTGAAATCAGAATTTTCTTTCTCCAACACCGGTGACTATACCAAAAGTAAAGAAACTAGTCTGACTTACTATTTACTTATAAATATGGTGCTAGGGAGGGTATAGATCCATGTCCATCCATAGTGCATTTGCGAGAAGGGAAACGTAAACAGCTAGTTCAGGAATAAATATATTTGAAATGTAAGTAATGTGGAGGCCCTGGGTGGTGCAAGTGTTATATAGTCATCTACAGCATCATAACGACACAATAAATAGACAGACGCACGATGATAAAGTCGCAGGAATAAACGACGCACGCAGAAAGACGCAGGAAGACTTCTTTAACAATATTTTACCTCTCACTTTATTTGTAAGGTTTCAAAAAGGGGTTACTCAAAGTTTGCGTGTGAGAGGGAGCTGGAGACCGAACATAACTGAAATATTTTGACCCCGAAGTTATGGCCGTCTGCGTTGTCTTTCTCGTTCTCCATGGCTGCTCAACCGGAGCACTGGCTTTCCTTACTACATCTCGTCCCTCTCCGCCGCCAACTATACTGCTTGTCCTCAACTCTACTCGCCTGTCTCTAATGGCTCGTTGAACTCAACTCCTCTGTTCAATTCGTCGGTCTTATATTACCTTCAAACTCCCACGTGGTGATATGGACATGCCTCCGCAACTTCTTCCGATATCTAGCGACCGGTATGTGTCACTTCCGCTAACTATGGAATGGCCTGTGTGATTGTCATCGAGCGGAAATAACTGTCATCCAGTTCAGAGGTCGCTCTCTTCCGGTGCGTCAGTCTATGAGAGTATAATGGGATTTTTTTTACCTCGTCTCATTTCATCAGCCAATATCCGCCCACGCGATTTCCTCTCATAACTGCCATTAGAATGTGTCACTTCCTTCCGGTGCATCACCTTGAATGGCATCTTTGGCCAGGTCAACAGGTCAAAACATAACACAAGAGTGTAATGGTGGTCGCCTCGAGTAGTGTAGACTAACAAACATTTACGACTGAATTCGAATCACATTGCTTGCCTTATTCACATGGCCTCATGCTCCATCGAAGCAAAAAAAAGCTTAGCCAATTGATAGATATAAGGTATGTCATTGAAAAGAGCCCGGGATTTAGGTAAACATTCCACAAATAGGCAGGAGAAAAGTCAAACTGTTGCCGACACAATTGTTTTCAAATTTAATTTGGTTTGGTTTGATATGATTTTATGGTACATCGTCTATTGTAGGTCATCGATGCCAAATTCATTTAGATACATATAAATAGTTCCACTTCAAACAATTCAGCTTAACACAAGTACACAGTCCCAATGTCAAAAAACAGTTTTATTTCAAGCAATTCAGTTAAGCATAACTGCACAGTTAATTCTATTTGACCCATAGATTGTATTTCCTCGGGTACTACCCCTCCAGGATAGAGAAAACCTGGGAGCGATGGCAATGCAGAGGTACTCCGTAATCCCCAAAGCTCTGGCATTATGGTAGTCTCAGCATCAGATTGTTTAGTGTCATATCCAGGACACTCGTTTGGTGGGAGTCTTACCTCTCAACAGAGAAGCACTCGGTGTATTCTAAAGCCCCAGACAACTGGGTAAACAAATTTGGTACTAAAGTAAAATTCGTATTATTAATATCGTTTGCGACATAATCAGTTTTCACAATGGCACCATATCTAATTGTTGGAATGAATGAATGAATGTTGACATTTTTGCTTAATGTTAACCGTGATGAGATGGGTCAAATCAATCATGAGTTAACAATAATTTTAAGTGGGTGACTTGATGTGTATATTGTGTACAAAAACGTGTTATTATGAATGGTCAATGAAAAGAAACGTTTAGAATCTGAATATTTAAAAATGGTTTCTTTGAGTGGAACAATAGATAATGACCTTTTACTCAATTTACGTTTGGTCTCCAACGGGCAAAGAAATTTTGTCCATAGGTCAACGATCATCTGTCAAGAGAAAATCCGCCACTGTCAATGAACGATGGATATTTAATCTTCAACTCTTCGTATGCTTTTTCGTTCAATGGGTTTGTTTTTGTTTTGTTTTTTACCCCTTTTTGCAAATGTTTTCTTTTATTCTAAACCGACCACTGATTTGTTCCTTTACTCAACCGTCCAACCATCATTTGCCTAATGTCATCACTTGTTTCTTCATTTTGCTGAGATGAATTTTTGTTTAGTGTTTTCATTATTAAATATGTTTAATAAAGCTTTGATTTTCAGTAAGTAACACTGACTCACTTACAAATAATATCCGTTATTGCTGGTGTCATTGATCTTGGCGTTGTTGTTCTTCTTTTCTTTCCTCGTAATATTATTATTATTATTATTAATCATCTATTCACAGCCAGTCGATGAGACATAGTGATAGTACACAAAAAAGTGAACCTGCCAAATTGTATATTTTGCTACCCGGTAAACCACATATATATATTAAAAGAAAGTGAAGAGAAGGATAATTATCTAAACCTTGCCTGTGAACAAAAAAAATTATGAAACAAGAAATTGACGGTAATACCAATAGTTATTGATGCACTTTGAATAAGCCCTGAAGTATTGGTAAATGAACTAGAATACTTAGAAATCAGAGGACCGATCGACACAAGACAAACAGATTACTTAGATCAGCCATACTGAGAAGACTTTTGGAGATAACAGGACACTTGCTGACAACTCAAGTTCCTGGGAAAAACTATCAGCTAATGCTGGTGTGAAAATATTTTAACGGAGTAAAATAAACACTTGATAAAATTTCTTTGGAACATGAAGGTGAATTGTAATTGGTGTGCTCGATACAGACCCCAAAGGATTGGTAAAGGGACAGGGGGACTTGGAAATAAACGGACAAATGGAGACCAACAAAACTAGTGAATTATTAAGATCGGCCAGAATACTGAGAATAGTCCTGGAGGCTTGAGGAGACTTGTTGTCACTGAAACTTCTTTGGGAAAGCATCAGCTACCGCTTGTGAAAGCAATTATCAAAAGGGTAAAATATAATTTGAAGAGTAATAAAGAAATACGAGGAAGAATATAAACACATGTAGGTTTAATTACTTTCTTCAATGTAATATCAACATTATTTTATGCCTATTCCGTCCTTGTAAAATAACCACAGCGATAAAATTTAATGCACAATTGGGAAGCATACGTGTGTTCATATCTTTCCTGGAGGTAAGTAAAGTAAAGTTGGCGACCATAGTCGAGGGCAATCAGAAGGGTAAACTGGAGCAATCCAGGGAAAGGAGTAGCGCCCTCCCCTACAACTCGGTGTAGAAGCCATTGAAATGGGGGGGGGTTAAATAGCTTCTACATCGAGGTGTAGGGAAGAGCGCAACTCATTTCCCTGGATTGCTCCACTTTACCCTTGATACATACCTTGTATTGCGGAGTGTTAAGCAAGGAGGTATGAAGTAACATTGTTAAAGTCTTTGGTATGACGCGACCTGGGATTGAACCCAGGTCTCACGAATCATAAGCGAACACTCTAACCACTAGGCCAATGAACCGTACTTGCCTGGAAGTCGACATAATAGACCGATTGGAGTTAAACTAGCTTACGTCGAGGTTAAAGTCCAGCACTACATCATAGGGATTCCTTTACTTTACTACTCCTTCTACTGATACTACTACCCAGATTAATAAGAAATTACTTACTCGCTAGCTTGCTAGGAACTGTTTTCCGAAGAACAGAAAGGATGTCACATGGATACAAGCGGAACAGGTGATTTACTGTACATTAATCAGCACATCCTGAAGGAATGCAAAGCAATGGGTAAAACTGTAGCTATGACATATATTGATTACAAAATAGCCAATGATGTAATACCGTTTTTGGAGAGAAGGATGCCTAAAAATGAAAGAGATACCCAACAAAGAAATAAAAAAAAAACAATACGGATATCATGATAAAAAACAAACTACGTAGTAGAATTAACAGCAGGGGTAAAAACGATTGCTGAGGTGAAAAGTTTTGAAAGGCATCTTTCATGGATATGCGCAGTCACCATCTCTAATTGAACGATTGATGATACCACCCAATTACATTATTAGGAGGTGCACTGGAGGCAACGAATTTTCAAATCCGTAACAAAATATTAATCTTCTTATGTTCATGGGTGACATAAAGCCGTTTACAGAAAATGAAGAAGGATTTGACACTATGATACAAACAATAAGATTATACAGCCAAAATATAGGAATATAATTTGCTATAATGAAAAGGGGGAAAATGAAAAATAAGGGAAGGAATGTAACTATCAAATCACGAAAGAATCAGAAAGCTCGGAAAAAAAGGAAAATGACAAATACTTAGGCATATTGGAAAAGGACACTATCACCCAAGTGGAGTACCTTAGACGAAGAAGAAAACTCCTCGAAACCACGATCTGTTGCAGAAGTCTCATGAAAAGAATAAATAACGGGACAGTCACCTTGGTAATATACTCGGGTCCATTCTTAAAATGAACAAATGGAGAAATTCAACAAAGAGACCTGAGGACAATGCAGAAAGCTTTACGTCCGAGACATGATCGAGACAAACTATTTGTCAAGAAAAGTTGGAAGAGGACTAGCTAGCACCTGGGATAGCGCTGACGCATAAACAAGAGCACTGGAAGATAACATCAAAAAATCAATGAATGAGGAATTACAATGGTTAATGTCTGCTGAGACAAAATAAGGACAAACAAAAAAATAACAATGAAACAGAAATCAGAAGGAAAACAACTGTATAGAAACGTTATGCTACAAACTATCAAAATCTCAAGCAAGAAGACATGTAAAAAGATACAAAAGAGAAATCGTAAGAGAGAATCTGAATCTCTTCAAACAGCAGCAATAGACAATTTCATATGGATATATTATATAAAGCAAAAATCGAAAATTCTAAAGGAAATAGCTTATGTAGGTTATGTGTTGATTGAGACGAAATGAGTAATCACATGATGATTTCATATAGCAAATTAGCACAAAAGGAATACAACACTAAACCGACTGTATGGGGAAAGTTATGTTATGTTTGACCTTTTGACCCGGCCAAAAATGCCATTCAAGATGACGCAGCGGAAGGAAGTGACACATTCTAATGGCAGTTATGAGAGGAAATCGCGTGGGCGGAAATTGGCTGATGAAATGGGACGAGGTAAAAAAAAAATTCCCATTACACTCTCATAGACTGACGCACCGGAAGAGAGTGACCTCTGAACTGCATGACTGTTATTTCCGCTCGATGTCGATCACACAGGCCATTCCAAAGATAAGCGGAAATGACACATCCCGATCGCCAGATATCGGAAGAAATTGCGGAGGCGTGGAGGCGTGTCCATATCACCGCGTGGGAGTTTGAAGGTAATATAAGGCCGACGAATTGAACAGAAGAGGACAGTTGAGTACAGTTGAGTTGAGGCGAGAAAGTTGGAGAGGGAGGTAGACGAGTTGTAGTAAGGATAGCCAGCACCCAGCATAGTGGACTCCCGGGCTCCGGTTGAGCAGCCATGGAGAACGAGAAAGAAACAACGCTGACGGCCATAACTTTGGGGTCAAAATATTCAGTTATGTTCGGTCTCCAGCTCCCTCTCACATGCAAACCATGAACAACCCTTTCGAACCTTGCAAATAAAGTGAGAGGTAAATATTTTTATAAAGAAGTCTTCCTGCGTCTTTATCAATGCGTGCGTCTGTTATTCATTGCGTCTGTTCTTCCAGCGTGCGTCTTTATCGTTGCGTCGGTATGTATCCAGTATATATATATGCATATTTCTGCATGAACGTGTATATGAGAATACAACAGTTATCCACTCAAAATTGTGCAGGATATTGGAATTTGTTCATCTTACCAAATGTGTCATGCATAAACCAAAATCTGTCTTGGAGAATAAGACGAACGGAAATCTTTGGAATGTTTAGATACAAACGGAACACCTAAGCATAACCAGAAAATCAGACCTTGTGATAACGAAAAAAAAAAAGACCCTGCCGAATAGTCGTTCTTTAGTACCAGTAGACCATGCAGTGAAACTCAAAGAAAGCAAAAAGAAGGAAAAGTAGTTGGACCTTGCCATAGTACTAAGAAATATACGGGTAATTGTAATTGTCGCGCATGGAACAGTCCCCAAAGAACTATTTGGGGGATTCGAAGATTTGAAAATTAGAAAAAAAGAATTGAAACGACCGAATCTTCAGCATTGCTGAGATCAATCAGTATATTGAGAAGAACCCTGGATACCTGAGTAAATTGGTTGTCGCTTAGATCCCATTGAAAGATTTTCAGCTAACGCTAGGGTGAAAAACTCTTAAAAACTGTTCTCTTAATGGCAGCATAAAACAGCGCCATAAGAACCAATCACATCCAAGCGAGGATAGATAAGAAGCAACAAAATAGCAAATACAGACTATGCGGTGACAGAGATAAAACCATCAATCACAGAATAAGCTAATGCAGCAAATTGACACAGAAAGAGTACAAGGTTAGACACGACTGGATGGGCAAGGGGATCTACTGGGAGATGTGCAAAAAATTTTAATTTTACCATGCCAACAAATGGTATATGCATAACCAAGCACCTGTCCTAGAAAATGACACACACAAACTCCTAAGGGACTTTTACATACAAACGGATCACCTAATCTCGGCCAGAAGACCAGACCTAATAATAATCAACAAAAAAAAAAAAAAAGAAAATCTGCAAAATTATCAACTTTGCTGTCCCGGCAGACCACAGAATAAAACTGAAAGAATGTGAAAAGAGAGATAAGTATCTCGACCTTGCTAGAGAATTGAAAAAAAATATGGAACATAAAGGTGACAATTATACCAATTGTGATTGGTGCCTTTGGCACGGTAACTAAAGGATTACTAAAGGGCCTGGAAGATTAGGAAGTTGGTGGCTGAGTGGAAATCATCCAAATAACAGCATTATTGAAAACGGCCAGAATACTAAGAAGAGTCCTGGAGACTTGAAGAGACTTGCTGTCACTCAATCTCCAGTGAAAACCATCAGCTTACGCAGATGTGAAAAACTCTAATGAATAATAATAATAATAATATGATGAGGAAGAGAAGATGGGTTGATAGTTTGGTTGTTATAGCATATCAACCTTTGTAGATCTTTTAACACCAAATTCATTTTTAGACAAATAATCATTTCTATTTCAAATTAGTATGATTAGGTTTTAATTGTCAAAAACATTTCTATTTCAAACTATTCAGCTTATTCAAAAAGTTCTAATTCAGCTTAGTATAAGTACTGAAGTTTTTTCTTCTTTGGTCTTCCAAAGAAGAAAAAAATTCTGTAACCGGATCACAAATATTAATCAACCCTTAGGTCTGGTATAGCTACATTTTACTACCTTTGAAAAATGACAAATCCAAATCCTACTCAACTTGGAACTCAGATAACAGATGTGAGTGTCATGATCGAGGAGATGATAGATATCTTGCCAATGTGGGCCATTTTTTTCTCAGATACACAAAAACTAATGCAGCTATGAATCTGAGAGACCCCCAAGGATAAAATGAACAAGAGAAGACAGAAAAAATGTAATCCTTAGTCATTTTTAAAGCAGTCGTACATCCAAAGGAACCAGGAGATGGAGATCTGGGAAGGACCTGCTGAATTCAATTCGTGTTAAAAACTTACCGACCAAGCTCGCTTTATTTCAAAAAGAGGTTTGTTGTCTGACCATAAGATACTAAAGATATCTCGACAGGTAAATCGAGAAAACATACTTGAAGATAGCCACGGATTTATTGAGAGACAGCATATTGAAAACCAAATAATCACTGAACTCCATTAGTTTAAAACACAAGAAGAGGAATTAAGAAACGCCAGGAATTTCATATTAATCTATGCTTACGTGCACGAACTTGTGCGTTTTATGAAAATATCGTTGTGTTGTTCCCATTCTTAGAGAATCTCGCATAAGCTAAAATGCCCACTAACTTCATAAGAAACACCTTCCTCTGCTTTAGCTCACAGGTAAAAGACCTTGAAAACGACAGTATGAAATGACTAATCAGTATAATTTAAGAAACAATAAAAATCATAAACTCGAATCTGGTCAGTTTAATGTTGGTGTCAACAAATGTACTTATGAAAAAAGCCAAAAATTACCTGTTACCCCGACTAGTATGGTAAAGGTGACAAGCTTTTTCATGTAATGAGTTAGGTGCCTGCTGGCGTTGGCTTCCTTTGGAGAAAGCTTGAGGGCGTTTTGTTTATTTATTTTTCTTGCGTGTCAGGAAACTTTACAATGACAAACGGTCTTCTTCAATATATTTACACTAAACAATGCCACATGCAAAATGTAAAAGCATTGACTCCACATGGCAGTTGGTTCCTGCAAGTAAAAGTTGGATCGGAAAAAAAAGGACGAGGAAGGGTCAATTGAACGCAAGCATTTTCATTGGAGCTGATGTTCCTTTGCAAGTTCAAAGGTTCAATAAATCCACTTGAGCAAAAAGGTGGACTTCATTTCTATTTGTTGTAAACCACTGCTTTAGGCCTTACAAATACTAAATGAATAAACAGAATACTGACAAGTTCATACGTACTATGCCCCCATTGATATACTTGTTGGTTGGTTGGGTTTTATGGCATATCAATATTTGTTGGTTATTTAACGCCAAATCCACTTTTACGCAAATAATCAGTTCTATTTCAAACAATTCAGTTTAGAATGAGTATGCAAAAACATTTCTAGTTCAAGCTATTCAGTTTATTCTAAAAGTTCTAATTCAGCTAATTCACTTTTGTATAAGAAAATACATTGTTTACTCACAGTTAAATGTCAAAACAGTTCTATATTAAACAATTCAGTTTAGTGTAAGTGCAGTTTCAATGTCAAAAACAGTTCCATTTCAAACAATTCAGTTTAGCATAAGCATGCAGTTTAAATGTCATCATCATCATCATATCGCGCTGGTAGCACGGATATCCCTGACGCTCTCTCGCCACTCCTCCCTACCGTTCATCGCCCGAGGTAGGTCTTCAGGACAACATCCTGTATCCTCACACAGCTGCTGAATGTACGTTCGAGCTGGTCGTCCTGCTTTTGCGCGGCCATGTGTGGGGATCCATAAGAGTACATCTCTTATGAGTTCATCGGGGCTTCTCCAGCAGTGTCCTGCATGTCTGGTTCGTCTAACTTGAATAGTTTTCGTGATAGGGGGCAGGTGGCCGTACACTTTGTGTCTTGTGGGGTGTTGCTGCCAGGATTTGTTTAGGATTGCACGCAGCATTCTTGTGTAATTGCCATCTAGCTTCTTCTCCAGTCGTTTTGTTAGCGTCCATGTAGTGCATCCATATAGCAGTATCGATGTGACCGCTGCCTGGAAGAAACTGCGTTTCATTTTATCGGTTAGGTCTGATTTCCATATAATCGATAGCCTATTGATAGCGGTCCATGCTTTCGTTAACCTCGTTTCGATGTCCTTTTCGGTTGATTCGACGCTGCTTCCTAGGTACGTGAATTTGTCTACTAGTTTAAGTGGGGTTCCTTCTAGAGTGGAGATGTCCCCCGTTTGGTTATAGCACATATATTCCGTTTTCTGTGCATTAACATAGAGGCCTATGCTTGCTGCTGCTCGTTCCAAACTATGCAGAAGTGTTTCGGCTTGGTCAGGTGTATTTGCCAGTATTGCTATGTCATCGGCGTAGTCAGCATCGGTAATTGTTGTTGCAGGGTATCTTCTGCTTCTTTTCTTCGTCAGTTCGAAGCCATTCTCTTTGATTTTGTCAATCGATGTTCTAAGTACGTAGTCTAGACAAATGATAAAGAGGTACGGGGCCAGCGTGTCCCCTTGTAGTACTCCTGCTACGATGTCAAAGTATTCTGTGTCTCCATCCGGTGATCGTACTTTTACTTTAGTGTTTCTATAGAGAATCGTTATTGCCGCTACGGTTTCTTTAGGTATGCCGTACGCTAGTAGGATTTGTTCCATCTTTCCTCTGTGAATGGAGTCGAAAGCCTTGGTAAAGTCGACAAATATTAATGTCGCTTGTAGGTTCTTTGCCCGTACACCTTCAAGGATTCTGCGGATGGTTAATATTTGTGAGGTCGTGGATCTATTTCTTCGGAAGCCATTTTGGTTTTTTCTAAGTATGTTGTCGATTTTGGGTTCTATTCGGTTTCGTAGTAGGGCATTGTAGATTTTGGCAGCTATGGATGTAAGTGTTATGCCTCGGTAGTTTTTGGCTAATCCGAGGTCCCCCTTTTTAGGGAAGGGGAGTATGCATCCCTTCATCCATCTATCTATCGGATTTTGATTGTATACTGCGTTGCAGTGTCGGAGCAGTATGTCGTCGAATTGTCTGGTCTTCCATACTTCCGGGGGAATTTCGTCCAGCCCTGCAGCTTTCCTATTTTTAATTTTTCTGAGAACCGAGTCGAGTTCTTCTTGTGTGAACGGTCCTAGTTTAATGTCTAATTGTTTGCTAATTATTCTGGTGATTGGTTCATGCGTTATTTTTGATGGGTTTCCAAGTAAGTTTTCGAAGTGCTGTTTCCACAGTTTTATTCTTTCTTGTTGGTTTGCTGCTTTAAGTTTTGCTTTGGCTGTGTTCTTTTTTCTGCTCACTTCGTTTATTGTTTGCCAGGCTATTCTAGATTGTCTATCTTCCACCGAGTCTCTAATCTTATCTATCTGGTTTTGAATGTATTCTGTCTGTTCCTTTATAAATATGCCTGCTAATTGATATTGTGCCGTTTTTAGTTTTAAGGCATTTGTGTTTGTTGGGTTTTTTCGATAGTTTTTGGAGGCTGTTTTTACTAGTGCACGTTTTTCACTCACCACTAAAGTTTCCCATGGGAGTCTATCTTTAGTTTTAATTTTTGTTGGAATGTATTTTGCTGCTGCCTCGAGGTGTGCATTGACGAAATTTTCGTATTCGTCGTTTGGTGTACTTTTTTCCGTCTTTTCTTGCAGTGTTTCGAATCTGTTTCTTAAATCTAATACGTATTTATCTCTTATATCTCTGTTGTTCAATAGGGCCCAGTCATAGTGTTTGGTGGTCGCTGTTCGTTTGTCGTTTTTTCGTAGGCTTAACCGTATTTTCGCCGTGACTATTCGGTGATCGGTGGACACACCCTCAAAAGAGGAGTATGCCTCGCAATTCAGTGCACTATTTTTCCATTTCTTGTTTATAAGGATGTAGTCTATCTGAGCTTTAGTATTGTTTGCGTACTTGTATGTCCATAGTTTGCCCTCTCTTTTTTGGTAGTTTGTATTGAGGCATGCTAATCTATTTTCTATCATGAAATCTGTTATATGTTGCCCATTCCTATTTGACGTTTTGTGGAGGCTGTATTTGTTGTTTCCGTTTTTCCCGATTTGGGCATTCATGTCTCCGCCAATGACTAACATGTTGTGTTTTGGGATGCTACGCACTAATGAGGATAACTCATCGTAGAAGGTGACTAGTTCAGTTTCTTCACTAACATTGGTGGGGCTGTAGCATGAGATGATTGTTGCTCTGGGGTTTCCGTTAAATGTAGCTGCCATCATTCTAGGTTGTATTTTCTCAACGCTATTAAGCGTTTTTAATGCTCTAGGTCCTATAAGTAATCCTACCCCTCCTACTTCGGCGTTGACAGAGTTTTTCCATGCGGATACAGTGGCGAGCGACCAGCCATTGCCAGTTTCGTGATATTTGATATCTTCTGTGTGCGTGTATCTGTGTTCTTGTATGCATATTATGTCTATCTTATGTTCTTCGGCCGATGCGATTAGCTCTGGGAGTTGTCCTATTCTATTTAAGGTTCTTACGTTAAATGTGGCTATTTGTAGTGTTTGCTTGCATTTTAGTAGTTTTGATTATTTGAGCTCTGTAGCTGATTTTTCGAACACTGAGGCCAGGGCTCCAACCTCAGCAGGACGCGCCCCTTTTTTACCCGCGCGAAGAGCGATGCGGTTTCTGTATGTGGTTTGAGTGTGGGTCAGGGTTATCTTTCGATGGCTGTTTTATTCTCTTCTATAGAAGCCACTCTTATAGAGGAGTAGTAGTTCCCCGATCGAACTAACGATCCTGAGCGTAAAGTCGTCAAACTCACGTCCAGGACCCGTTTAGGTATTGAGTTTGGTCGTCCATGGGTTGATTAAAATACCTTTACGTACATCATGCTGCTTCCCATGTGTACGCCAAAAAAAAAAAAAAAAGAAAGGGGGTGTAATTTTGGTTTAAGTTTTAAGTTTTAACTTAGTTAAAGTCCAACATTAAGGTACTTTCGTATGACTTTCACTGTTATTGATTGCTTTTTTTTTTTGCTGCATTGGGACTTTTCCTAGGCTTTATTTATTTATCTTTTTTTTTTTTTTTTTTTTTTACTACAGTTGGGAACCTAGCAGGCTTCAG
The DNA here is from genome assembly GCA_963585895.1 of Sepioteuthis lessoniana. NCBI lineage: Eukaryota > Metazoa > Mollusca > Cephalopoda > Myopsida > Loliginidae > Sepioteuthis > Sepioteuthis lessoniana. Next base: position 22,342,026 of record OY757931.1, on the reverse strand, counting down.
GAATTATAGAGCTTAAAAAATTTTTTTTTTTTCTTTCTCTTGGGGGGTGCTGTAGTAGCATTAGATGTTTTAGGCTTTTTCTTTTAAACTACTGTTAGGGCTTTCTTTACGAATTTTTCAATTATATTATAGAAGAGATTCAAAAACATTCTGCCTTGTTCGCTGACATTTGGAAAGACTTACATCAATTTGGCTTTATAGTAGAGTAAGCGTGTCTTTACATTTAAAACGCAGTGTTTAAGCATTATTTCACAAACAAAATACAGCATAATATTATATAAAATTCAGCATTTTAAATTAATAGGACTTAAAGACATACTGACCAATATTGATATATTTCTTCCACTTGGCTCCTGAGTTCAAATGCCTCTTCTTCGTTTTGACTTTTATTTACTACGGAAATTTTAGGTAGCTTTGGAGGCGGTCTACCGGTGTGGGGGAATTCATTTCATTTTTTTTTTCTTTTTTTTTCTTTTTCCCTTTCTCTTGGGGGGGTGGCTGTGGTAGCATTGGTTTTTTTAGGCTTTTTCTTTTAAATTACTGTTAGGGCTTTCTTTACGAATTTTTAAATTATATTGTAGAAGAGATTCAAAAACATTCTGCCCTGTTCGCTGACATTTGGAAAGACTAACATCAATTTAGCTTTATAGTAGAGTAAGCGTGTCTTTACATTTAAAACGCATAGTTTAAGCATTATTTCACAAACAAAATACAGCATAACATTTTGTAAAATTCAGCATTTTAAATTGATAGGACTTAAAGACATACTGACCACGCTATTCAGTTTAGTCTAACATTTCTAATTCAAACAATTCAATTTAGTATAAGTATGCTGTTAGTTCTATTTAACACATAGATTGCGCCTTATCAGATGCTACCATTTCGGGTCAGAGTTGACCTGGGCGCACTGGTAATGGAGGGGTGCTCCACATTCTCCAAAGCTCTCACATCACTGCGATTTCACCATCAGATTGTTTAGTTTCATATCTTGGACACTCTTTTAATGGGTTTTACTCCTCTGCAGACGTGCAGTCAGTGTATTCTACAACCCAAGCCGACTGTGCAATAAACAAACTTAATGTCAAAACAGTTTTATTTCAGGTAATTCAGTTTAGCACAAGTACGCAGAATAGATGTCAAAACAGTTCTACTTCGATCAATTCAGTTCAGCATAAGTACGCAGTTCAAATTTCAAAACAGTTCTATTCTAAACAATTCTGTTTAGCATAAATACGCAGTGTAAATACAAAAAAACCCCAGTAAACTCAAGAAAACACGGTTTAGTTCTCCATAGCCCATAGACAGGACACTTATCAGGTGTTAGTTCTATTTAACCCGTAGATACGGGCCCTATCAGGTACTACCATTCCGGGCTAGATTGGACCTGGGAACAATGGCAATGAAGGTGTGCTCCACATTCCCGAAAGCACCACCATACTGGAACCTCACCCCCAGATTGTTTAGTGTCATACACCTCATGGGGGTGGGGGTTCTTACCCCTCTTCAGAGGTGCAGTCAATGTATTCTACAGCCCCAGCTTGTGCTATTTTCGTACTGCTTTTCCAACAACAATATCGCCCATCAATAAGTACATCTAAAGAATATTTCAATTAAAATCTTTTTTCTGAACCAAAAATCATCATCCTCGTGTAATTTTAAGAGCACAGAGTTCCCTGATTCACACTCTTGCGATCCATCCCTATCATTAATCACTCTGGGCAGGTCTTCTAGATTGCATCCTCTGTCCACACAAAATGTAGTTTTAGCCATATAACAACACAAAGATACAGTGCTAAATACTGCCAGTACATATGTATATCTAAAATTTGGCAGATTCTATAGAAGTCTCAAAAGACTGAAGAGTCATCTAAATGTTCACAGCATCTTGGGTCCTTGACAATGAAAAAACAGAAAATTTTCTTGCTTGTGCGCGAATTGATAGACAACGAACTACAGTATGGATGCACCACCAGAACGCTAACAACATGCATTGTGAAAAAGATCAATGGTAATAACTCAAGAATGCTACGAGCTCTGTTGAATAAATCCTGATAGCAACACCCAATAAAACATTAGCTGTTTGCCCACTTGGCTCTATCTCAGAAACCATCCAAGTAAAATGAACAAGATCTCCGTGGCACTGCTAAAGAACCATGGATCAACTAAAAAAGGAATGTTCCAGTCTTTGATGACCAGAAAAATAAACATTCCAGAATTTGATTACTTCTAATGAGACAGTATAAAATCAAGAGATATTTAAAGAAAAAAAAAACAGAAAACAATGAATTACAAGATTCTGCTTCGTTGATTTAAAATATCATCATCATCATCATATCGTGCTGGCAGCACGGATATCCCTGACCCTCTCTCGCCACTCCTCCCTATCGTTCATCGCCCGAGGTAGGTCTTCAGGACAACAACCTGTATCCTCACATAGCTGCTGAATGTACGTTCGTGCTGGTCGTCCTGCTTTTGCGCGGCCGTGTGTGGGGATCCATAAGAGTACATCTCTTATGAGTTCATCTCTGCTTCTCCAGCAATGTCCTGCATGTCTGGTTCGCCTAACTTGAATAGTTTTCGTGATAGGGGGCCGGTGGCCGTACAGTTGGTGTCTTGTGGGGTGTTGCTGCCAGGACTTGTTCAGGATTGCACGCAGCATTCTTGTGTAATTGCCATCTAGTTTCTTCTCCAGCCGTTTTGTTAGCGTCCATGTAGTGCATCCATATAGCAGTATCGATGTGACCGCTGCCTGGAAGAAACTGCGTTTCATTTTATCGGTTAGGTCTGATTTCCATATAGTCGATAGCCTATTGATAGCTGTCCATGCTTTCGTTAACCTCGTTTCGATGTCCTTTTCGGTTGATTCGACGCTGCTTCCTAGGTACGTGAATTTGTCTACTAGTTTAAGAGGGGTTCCTTCTAGAGTGGAGATGTCCCCCGTTTGGTTATAGCACATATATTCCGTTTATTTAAAATATACGCCAGATAAAAATCTCCAAAATATTATTTCCGGACAAAAGTTTCCAGGTTTTGTTTGTTTTTCAAGAGGGACTTCTGAGAAAACTTCCAATTATATAAAGCAAAGTAAATTTGGCGATCTTAGCCGAGGGTGACTCGAAGGCTCCCATTTCAATTGTTACTACACCAAGGTGTAGGGAGGGCGGTACTCCATTCCCTGGATTGCTCCACTTTACCCTCGATATGTACCCTACATTGTTGAGTATTAAGCAAGGAAGTATCAAGTACCACTTTTAAAGTTTTGGTATGCCGCCACCTGGTATAGAACTCAGGTCTCCCAGACAATTGGCGAACACTCTACCCACTAAGCCAATGAGCCAACTCCTCTTATATAGTGGAGTGAAAAATACGAATACTACTACAACAACTAGTACAAGTACTACAACAACTACAATTAATAAAAATTATTATTATTAAAACAGGAAGAAGTGGTAGAAAAAAGAGAAGGAGGAGGAGTAGATAGAATATGGTTGATTGATTTTAAGAGCATGTCAAATCATCTTGGCTTATTTCATACGCTATGATAAGTTGATGACTTTCGATATACATTCATGTTTGCATTTGTTATATTGTGGTCACGTTTTTTTCTTTTGCCCACCATCCTATCGAATACGAATAATTTTAAAGTCAAGGTCTATTGAACTTTACGGGAGAACTGATCAGGTAAACTCAGTCAGGGCCAGAGTGGTTCTGGGAGTAATTACTATAAAGAGATACTTAAACTACCAAGAATTTTAGCCTTACATTCAGAAGCAGTGTCATACCAAGATAACCCCATTTTGTAGCGGTGTTTCATACATCTGAAGGGATAAATTTGACAAATGCTAATGCTCAGATTAAAAAAAAAAGGACAAAAAGAACATCACACCAACAACTACCATAACAAAAAATACACTAGCTTTAATGTAAGTGAAGTTTGCGTAGAGGAAGTGAGCTATTCCTTTCCCTGGATTGCTCCACCTTACACTTGATCCGTACCTTATAATGCTGAGAGTTAAGCAAGCCGGCATCAAGTACCATTTTTGAGTCTTTGGTATGACATGACCTGGGATTGAACCCCAGTCTCCCGAACCACTGGTGAACACTATATTTATTTGGCCAATTGCTCGGTATACTAACAATAATAATATCAATAATAAATTTAAAAAATACAACTAAGAAAAACTATTCGACAGGAAGATCATGGTGATACTAATTGGAATTTTTGCGCACAGAAAAATCACCCAAAAAATTTTGAAGGGATTGGAAGACTTAGAAATTTGAGAGCAAGTGGAGACAATTCAGGCTATATCATTATTTCTATCAGCCGGACTACTGAGAAGAGTCCAAGAGACTTGCTGTCACTTGAACTCAAGTGAAAGAACGTCAGCTAAAGCTGTTGTGAAAAACTTTCAAAGGAGTAAATCAATAAAAAATCATAAAGTTCGAAGAAAGGGAAAATTACGAGTCTTGCCGAATATTGAAATCTAACACCATCAAACAAAAGGAAATTATTGAAAAAAATCAACAAATATCTCAGGAGAACGAGAAAACTACTCGAAACCAAACTATATACTATATATTTCATCAAAGGGATAAATACCTGCACTGTCTGCCTTGAAATATACTCGGGACCATTCTTGAAATGGACCAGGGTGAAACTTCAATAAATCCATCAGAAAAGAAGAAAGAAAAACTCATGGCGATGAAAAAGGCCTTATATCCCAGCAATGACATAAACTGATAGTTTGTATCAAAAACGAAAGAGGAAGATTTGCCAACTTTCAAAATGCATCGATTCGACATTTTTTATTTCTGAATATAGTCATACAATTTAAAATAATTTTACCTAACACAAATATCTTTCAAAATTATTTAGTTGATCCAAAGATGGAGTTTAGAAGATATTCTTTAAACAAACATATTTTCCATGAAAACATTCCAACAACTTTAACCAAAAAATTTATGATAAAGCTACTCAAAGTATTTGCGTATAATTTTGAGACTCTCATTTAGAAATAATCTCACTTATAATGGTCTGCTAATTTATTTTGCTAACCATTCCACCCTGTAGGGTACATAATCTATGCATAGAAATGTAATTGCGAATTTCAAAATTCGTACGTTCCTGTGATAGTTTTGACAAACAAAACAAAGAATAACGTATATAAACTGTCTGAGGCGATGGAAAATATACAAGTAACATGTAATCAAATTAATAGTACAATGCATTCTTAACCTTTTACGTGATAACTTGATAAAATAATTGAAAGTGCCATATATTTTTAATGCAATTTACAATGGTATCTGTCCGTTTTTTCCCTCAGAGATTTTGTTCGTGCCTTCTCGCCAATTGCAGACAGTAGCAGAAAGAATGTTTTTTAATTCTTTTGAAATATTTCCCTTTCTCTCTTTCGACTTGGATAATATGACATAAATTAAACATAACACCCGCAACCACGGAGTCATGAACTGAGGTCACAATGGGATATGTTCTAAAAACAATACTAAATAAATAAATAATTTGATAAATAAAAGCATATGGTCCAATTATAAACACGGGGATAAAACAAACATTACATATATATGCCAAGTCATGACAATTGGATTCTTTTGTGGAAAAATGAAGGCTGAATGACAAATATACCATGAATTGGATAAAAAAAAATGTCTATGAGAAAAGAAAGGGTTTCCTTTTCGTATTACACATTTCGTATACGCCCGCTCGAACATATTGACAGGTACACACATAGAGAAAATTTAGGATAGCACAGACACAAAATCAACCACGCTTGGTGACAGATAGTTTTTTGCCAATGCTATCATCGGACAATTTGTTTTCCCACGCAGTGAGTATGCCGTTATGTATTGTTGTGTGAAGTGTGATGGGAAGGGTGATATTATTTTGAGGGCAATCTAGGAAGGGGGCATTAGGTTATACTGAGTGGTTATTTTCATGGCTATATTGTGTTAAGTTTATTATGCAGTTATGTTTACTCTAGTATGTATAATTTCTCACTTATTCCCTATGATTGTTTGCTTTAATAAATTTTATGCTTTGAGAGATAGGGGAGTTCCCTAAATGTAAGGGCTGAAATTTGGTTTTGTAGTAAGCGAGTTCAATCGCCAGTTACACCTCTACCATCACTTTCAGACAAATAGACGTACGAAATGTTTGAACCTCTTCTCTTTGCAACTGTAGATTAGCTAGTGATTTTTACGATGATGGATTTGGCATTGAATATCACACGAAAATTCATAAGCCGTTAACAAGTGAAACGAAACCAAATCCAAATTAGTAGACACAGACTGTAGAATACACTGACTGCATCTCTCCAGAGGAATAAGACTCCCCCAACGAGTGTCGTGGATAGGACATTAAACAATATGATGCTGAGGCTCCTGTAATTCTTGAGCTCGGGCGAATGTGTAGTGCCCCTTAATTGCCATTGGTTTCAGGTCTACGCAGGCCCGAGATGGTAGAACCAGACTGAGTCTCAACTATGGGTCAAATAGGAGAAAATATATGTGCAAGCAAATGACTGATTTGAAATGTGACTTATTTAGCAATATTTGAAACCATTTAACCGTGTACAAAAAAGAGCACTAGTTTGTTTAATAATTTTATCGACAAAATCTGTTAGCAGACAAGAAATATATATATATATATATATATATATATATATATATATATATATATATATATATATATATATATATATATATTAGTATTCTTTGGTCCAGTTAAACCGGAGTTGGGAGTAATTCCATCAGGACAAGAAATTATTCATGAGTGAATATTTAAATTTTCCTGGTAAAGAGCTCAATGTAACAATAATACAGAGCAATAAATTCTTTAAGAAAAACAACAAAACTGGTCACCTAGGATTATAAATTTATTTCCATTCTGTTACACACTTTTGAAATTTCCAAAAACACGAAAAAAATTAACAGGACTTCTTCAGATCTTTTTATATAAAAAAAAAACTAGAATAGACACAGAAAAAGTGGGAGGGGATAGAAGAGGGGTGAAGAGTTATCTCCTCATTAAGCCCACTTCCGTAAAAAAAAAAGGTATATATATATATATATATATATATATATATATAGGTTTTGTCATTAAATACCCAAAAATGTTTGATGTACGAAAAAAGTAAATTGAACCAAAGCAAACAAAGTCCTGGGGTTTTTTCCCACCTGAATTAAATGGTTAAGTAAAAAATGTTTTCTAATTGGCGAAACATAATTTTACTCAGATTGACAGTTCTTTAAGAGGAAACACATTGATTATTAGAGAATAAAATCTTCCCAGCTGAATGGTCAGTAAAGAAGTCCATGCAAACACATTTTTCGTAAACCAGAAGACCCAACACTATTGATTTCATTGTGAAAACGAGCAATTCTAGACAGGGTTTCCAATTCCTAAATCCTTAACCAAAATCCACCCTATATTTTGAATGACTTTCCTATATATATATATATATATATATATTTATATATATATATATATATATATATATATTTATAGCGATGTCGAAATTAAATCTTATTTGAAGAAACAGAAAGCGAGGTTTTTTTACTCAAAAGAAATAAAAACCAAAAGTTTAAGAATGTTACGGAATAAATCCGTACAACTTACTCAAGATATATTATTCCTATCACTATTATCAAGAGTGAAATAGGCTGGAAATTACACTTAAAATTAGATTTCATGTTGCATCTTGGAATCTAATTGGCTAAAAAATGCATCTTTAATATTGTAGGGAGCGAAAAGATTTCATAAATTTTCGGCTATTTGATCCCTTGAATTTTGTTGACCCCGAATCTCAAAGAAGAATTTAAACGAAACAGCACTTTTTAGAATAAAATATTAACACATTATTCAAGTATGGAAATCAGCTGATATATATATATATATATATATATATACACACACACACACACACACACGCACATACATACATATATATATATATATATATATATATATATATATATATATATATATATATATACTTTGCTATATTTACAATTAAAGAGTGCATAATACCATTGATATAACCTATATCTTTAAGTTAATATAGCGTAGACAGTGACAGAACAATACGTTGTAACTGTCAGTTACTCAACAACGTATTCATCAACCCTTATAAGTCACCGAATTATAATTTACATTAAATATTCTTGATATGAGGTAACCTCAAATCTTGTGCGTCGGTCGCATTTGAAAGACAATTTTTCGGGGAAAAATGGCATCATCTTCTCTCTAAGGAATACATTTATTAATTTGAAGTCTGAATAGAATTAGAATATTTATTTACCACCCTTACGCATTCTGTGATTTCTCATTTCATGGCAATACTATTTCTAACTCCTAAAATCTTTTCTTTAACGTATTGCGATTTTCTTCGAATAATCAGCCTCTGTTTGGTTTTACGTTAAAATTTATAATTCGTATTTTTTTTTAATTCTTTGGCGAAGTCCAGATATTCTTCGAGCAATACATTTTCTTTTATTCTAAGGCTGTGATCTACTCGAAGAGTGAAGTCCTCGAGATCAGTGCTTATCAAATTTTGGAAGTTGCAAGCTGGTTGAATTTTTTTTTGTTAAGCTTCGAATAAAAAGTATGTACTCAGATGTGTTACAATTAGCTTTATTTACTTCTAAAATCTATCATCAATATAAACTAATCCCCAGTATACAGTCAACGGAAACAGTGAGACTGGTTCTTATTAGTAAATTTTTTAGAAATTATTTGTGACTCCTGCAGACCAGCAGTTAGTACTCCACGGACTGGCACCGGTCCAGTAAAAGGCTATGAGAAGCACTACTAAGTTAATATAATCTTTTCATCCTTAATTCAATGGGGCTTGGTCTTCTGAGCGAGATTGAGTGATCAGTTTTCGTATGAAATACCAAGGAACTTAAAAAAGCATAATGAGTTGTATAATTTGCTTTTATCTACATTACAAAAATTATTATACCCTGTAGGTGAGGTAGAGAAGATGCTTTATGTACCCCCAGCAGACCCCCTAAAAAGGGTTCCTAGCTATCACAGAAAACGTCATAATCTACTAAATATCAAAATCTATATAATCGCATTTACGTATTCTGCAAAAACCACGTTGAAAATCCATAGCACGAGACTCAACTTTAAACATCATTATAATTTCCTACTAACCGTCTCACTAAGTCATCTCTGTTTGCAAGTATTCCAGACGGCATTTAGTGTTCGCACAAAGCTAGAGTGTTCATATGTAGAAGGCGACTGGTGAACGTCTTCACTTCTCCAGTTCTACCCAACATATCTTACCCTTTTTTAGAAATATAACTAAATTTTAAGAAACACATATATGTTAGGGTTCTCTCTGTCACCGGTTAATCTTGTATGTAAAGGTGCCATAAAAATATATATTATTTGACTTTACACGCTTACAAATGAACGAAGCAGTGTTGGGTTATCAACAAAGTTCTTTGCTGACACTGGATGCATGCTAGAAGATCTGCCAGGAACGGGAGATGATAGAGTAGGATCGTGGGTGAGAGTCTGGAACTCTGTGCTACGAGAATAACTCTATGATGATATATATATATATATATATATATATATATATGTGTGTGTGTGTGTGTGTGTGTGTGTGTGTGTATATCATCATCATCATAGAGTTGTTCTATAATTTTTTTTTTTTTATTTGCAACGCTTACAAATGAACGAAGCAGTGTTGGGTTAGCAACAAGGCTCTTTGCGGATACTGGATGCATGCTAGAAGACCTACCAGGAACGACAGATGATAGAGTAGGATAGTGGGTGAGAGTCAGACACTCCGTGCTACCAAAACAACTCTATGATGATGATGATGATATATATATATATATATATATATATATATTGTGGATGACTATAGAGATATATACTCCCCTAAACACGTAGGGTTGAGTTCTCCGGCGAATGCAGTAATCGTGTTGCCATTAGCGTTTATTTCAAGTTTCTTCATATATGAATTGAGGTCTCGGTAGCCGTTAAACGGATGTATGTAAAAAATAGTAATTGTGATTCATAAACGTTTAAAATTTACTTCGTTGCTACTGGCTCCTCGTGGCTGAAGGGTTAAAAACTTGGACTGGCGTTTGAGTCAACCTGGTTTCGTTCCAAGCTACGGGAAGCTAATATGTCTAGCCATACTGATGAGTTCTGAGAGAACGAAACAGATCTGTCTGTGGATGTCTATATATATATATATAGAGAGAGAGAGAGAGAGAGAGAGAGTTAGAGAGACTCTATGATGATTATATATATATATATACTGAGAAAGAGAGAGAGAGAGAGAGAGTTTATGTGTGGGTGTATTCGGTAAGGAATTCCACTCTCAAAAGCGAGTAATTTTTGGCAAGCTCAAAAATCGAAAACACAATATGGAATACAGATTAAAAATAACAAGAAAAACTGCTCAAATTCAATTTCAATACGAACTGTTTATATTTTCTTTTTACTATTATTATTATTGATAATCGAAACTTCAACCTTTGTCATTTGGAAATTGTGGAAATATCAAAAATTTTAATTAAATTATAAAACAATATTATTTCATACATTTGAATAGTATGTTATTGGTGCTTTTTTTATATATATAAATATCGTCAGGAATGTTCATAGTCTGACTAAGATATTTTCATGGAATATGAAGTAATCAGCAGTCAATGTACTTCTTCCATCAGTGTTGAACTGCTTGAATTGCCTTGGTAAAAAGTTACCAATCGCAATTATGACATCCTCATATGAACATTTCAGTCTATGGAATTTTTGACCAATCTTCATATATATGTATATGTAGATATGTATATATACATTTATATTTTTTGGAGGTGCCCGTTGTGTAATGGTTATCGTCGTAGGAAATGGACACGGCGACGCGAGATCAAATCCTGGACGAGACTGATTGCATTTCACATAGCACTAATACCTTTGGGAAAGGTATGAATCCAATTATTTTCCCTACAGCTATGGGTAACTAGTAGGGCAGACTGGATTATCCAGCCTTGGTGAGGCAACTAGTCTAGGAGAAGGAAAACTCTGAATTGAAACCTATTAAACTTCGCTTAAAAATTAACCTTCTGTCATATCCTGCTTGAGAAGAAAGGAAATGTTGGTAAATATGTATTCATTTATATGTGTGTATGTGTGTGTGTTCGTTAGTGTACTTGAACGAAAGTGTTGAGGAAGGGTCCTCCAGACGTAGAGGCTCACGTGCTGGACTGCAAATTCGTTATAAGTGAGTTCGTAATCTAGTGGAGTTGTTGCACTAACTTTCAGACTAATACCCTCGGGAAAACAAATAGTTCCACTCTTGTTCTTCTTCTACAAAGATATATTGGCATTAAATAACCCACAAACTGTGATATGTCATTAAAAAAACTGATACAAAAAACAGATATTAGCAAAACCTATAATATATTTAAATGTGTTTTTCGTATATTTTTGATTTTTTGATAATTTCTTGGGAAGATTTGACTTTTATATTTAAAAAAAAATAATAAATGGGTTCATCTGCTGTACATATTTAGCTTTCTTGTATTGTTGAATGCTTCGGTCACTCGTCAAATCATAGCTGTTTAAAAACATAGGGTGATATTGTTCTTGAATTATATATTTCCCCAACTACTTCATTCATGGCAGGATATGACAGAAGGTATTTTTATACTTGGTGACGCTGATTTTATTCATTTTAGTGTTTACTTTATACCTGTTTAACGAATTAAGGTTGAAAAACCGAGACTGTCCAAGTGATTATGCATAGTTTTTGAAGTGGAAATAAGATTCAAATCTTTCCTAAGGGAAATAAACCAAAGCAAAAGGCAATCAGCCTTACCCAGCCTTTAAACTTGGCAGGTCAAGTACATTTTTGTAGTGATAATCGTTACGCTATGTTCTGAAAAAAAGGAAAATAAGGCACTCCAGTGGCCCAGTCGGCTAGGATTGTAGAGTAAACCGACTGCATCTCTACAGAGGAGTGACCTACAACAAATGTTTTGGATATGACATTAAAAAATCTGATGGTGAGACTCCAATAATGCTGGAGCTTTGGTGAATGCAAAGTATCCACTTCATTGCCATCGCTCCAAGGTCCACTCTGACTCAGAACGGTAGCAAAATAATATCGTCCGATCTATGAGTCAAATACAACGAACAAAAAAACGTATGTTAAAATAACTTGTTAGAAATAAAAGTATATATTTTTTATTCATTATTATTATGTAATAGCCCCATCGTAGATATTGAGCACTATCCATATTATATTGCCCTTGGTTCCACAAAAACCCACAAAGTGATTTAGTGACAACCAACAGTCTATTAATATAATATATATATTTGATAAATGTGTGTAAAGAAAATTTGGCATCAAATAACAAAACGGTTGAAAAAGAATAAAAATAAACAGAACCATGAGGCACTCCAACTCCAGCAATAAAGAAAAACACTCAGCTGTTTTTTTTTTATGTGTGTGTGTGTGTCTGTGTGTGTATGCGTGTCTGTGTCACTCCCTCTCTTTCACACACACACACCATCACACATATATATATATATATATATATATATATATATATATATATCCAACACTTCGGCAAGTGTAAGATGTGGCACAAATATTTTTAAGCAGAGTGTAACAGGTTTTCATTCAGTTTTCTTTTTCTTAAACTGGTTACACAGTCTAGGTAAAATGCACAGCCTATCCTACTATTTAGCCAGAAGCTGAAAGCAAAATAATTGAATGCATACCTTTCGCAAGATTATGAGAGCAATGTGAACAGCAAACAGCCTCGTTAAGACTTTGAACTCATATTTTATATATACATATCATCCGATTTATTTTCGTTTTCCCTAATATATATATATATATATATATATATATATATATATATACATGCATATACACACACACAAAAACACACACACACACACACACATATATATATATATAGAGAGAGAGAGATATGGGTGGTGGCGTTGTGCGTGCACGTGCGTGGGTGTATGTGTGGTGTGTGTATGTGTGTGTGTGTGTGTGTGTGTGATTTCGTACGTAAGTAGGTATGCATATTTTAATAGTTACTCACATACACTTAAATATGCATATACACATATATATATAGACACACCAGGCAGATAAAACAGCTCGGTCATTTGAAGTAGTACAATACGTGGACTGCGACTCTGCTGATGGTTAACCACCCTACACACACACACACACACACACACCAATGAATGTCCTGCCTATGACACGAAACAATCTAATGTAAAAATGCTGTAGGAACATGTTTTCAGCTTTTAAATTCTATAAGTTTTGTCGTGAGGTTGTAGGTTCCAAGTCCTCGGGATAGAATACAGACGTCACCCTTTACTCTTCTTTTTAAAAATGTGAGGTGCGGGGTCTCCTTAGCAGGAAGAATTATAAATGACCTGTAAATGACACTGGGAAAAAGAGAGCTGGGAGCATAATTGATGTTAACTTGAGTCATCTGGAAATGACATGGACGCCTGCAATTGTGTGTACGACCACTATTTATTTGATTTGGCTTCTTTGTTCTAACGGCATATCAACCGTCGCAGGTTATTCAAAACTAAAGCTATCTTTATTGAAGAACGGAAGAGGTACTATTTAACCCAGAGCTGGTGTGTAGAGGATTTCTTTCTTTCCTGAGGATATTTTTATGAAACTGAACGTAATAGCGCGACTTAATTTCGAAATTGCTAACAACAGTGTTGCATACAGCACCATAACCACTAGGCCACGGTAACTTCCCCACCACCTCCGTCCAAACTCCTTTCAAAAGAAAAGTTTTCAAAATGCCCAGTTGTATATTATAAACTCGTCTTGGTAGATCAATCACCAATGAGTTCAAAATCCAATCGGTGACCTATTCATGCAGGCTTGTGACAACTAGAACCTTGGGTGTCTTTGTTTAATTGAATATCAAACTTCGTGGGTTATTTCACGTCCAATCAATCCTTCAAGAAGAAAAGCGATGATACGATTCCATCCATAACTCAAGGGGTAATGTGGCTACCACTTTTTTCTAGGGTACATGTCGAAAACGAAAGTAAAATTATCAAACTATAATGATTTTAAACTCTATGGATATTATATTGATTGAAACATGTCAAACATGAAGGTCCTTAATCCATATGTGAAAATAATTTTTGCAGAACTGTTTTTTAAAAAGAAGATTCTTATATGGTTGCACTCAAGGGTTAATTATTTAAAAATAGATTTACTTAACCCATATATGGTACCCTTACATGTATAACATTAGAGTAATGATTAGAAACTGACACTACAGAATGGTAGGCTCACCATCAGATACAGTTTAAAATTAAAACAAGATATACTTTGATTACCTTTAGTCCATGCAATATGCATAATTATTTTCAGCTTCTTTTATTAATAACATATAAACCTTCATGGTTTATTTAATACTAAATCCATCCATGTAGAACTTCATTGATATTATTTAACTGATAACTATGGGGTATAAGAGGGTTTTAAATCTTTCCCAAAGGTACTAGTCTGAAGCTTTTTGCCGGACGGCAACTGCACAAGAATGCTGTGAGCAATATTGAACAAGTACTGGAGGCACGAGTCCACAAAACAGCAGTTGTACGGTCACTTCCCACCAATCACGAAAACTATGCAAGTTGAACGAACCAGACATGGGAGACAATGCAGGAGAAGTTGGGACAAGCTCATAAGTGACGTACTTCAGTGGACACCTTCACATGGACAAGCAAAGGCAGGTCGACCAGCAAAAACCTACATACAGCAGCTCTGTGCTAATATAATGATGTAGCTTTGAAGACCAACTGGAAGCGATGGACGATAGAGAAGGGTGGCAGGAGAGGCTCAGGGATGTCCATGCTGATGGTGCGACAGGATGATGATGATTAGTCTGAAAATGAATTGCATGACAGGATTTCAAAATTGGGCAGATTATTGAAAATAAGAATAGATAAATAAATAGAAATCAAATGTGTAGCAGTTCCCAAAAACTCCAGACAGGATGAGAAGCCCGTGAATGCCTAAAAAACGACTCACTGGTTCCAAGAAAAAAAATTGTTCACATTCAGCAGTGACTTTTTGGGCTAAAAAGAACGACTTCGCTCCTGCTGCTAGTTGATTCATTCATTCAGGTCCCAAGCTATCACAAAAAAATTCATTTTATAATGAGTGTCAAAACCTATACGATCGGATTTATGTATTCTACGAAGAGACAAGATGACAAACTAGTGCACGAGACTCAGTTTTAAACACCATTATAATTATTTTCCATGGGTCCCTGTAAACTATCGTTCTGAGCAAGTATTCTAGACGGCATCCAGTGTTCGCAAAAAGCTGAAGAAAGTAGGAATTTTTTCCTTGTCTAACTATAGAGTGTTTATATGTAGAAGTCCACAGGTGAACACCTTCACTTCTCCAGTTCTATCAACATGTATTATCCGCTTTTCTTAGAAATATATCTAAATTATAAGGGATACATATATGTTAGCGTTCTTTCTGTCAGCAGTCAGTCTTATGTATAAAGGTCTCTTAAAAATGTAAATCATTTGATAAGTGATAGGACCGGAAATTCATATTTCTAGTAACTAGTATACACATATGAATTTTGGTTAGCATGCTTTCTGAAAAACCATTCCTATCACAAAAGGTGGTCAAATGTTGCTACCTTTTGAAAATCATATCTATGTGAAACAGCATTTTTAGCACTTACCAATATGAGGACTAAATATTGAACTAAGCATGTTGCTTAAAAAAGTCGCGTGTTCCATTCTCAAAAATATCACCAAGAATTAAAAATATCTGCAAAAAAAGGAAAGCACACGCCTGCTCACGGCCTGCTTCGATAGATTAATTGATATAAAATGGCATTGTCGTATAGCCACATAATACATATTCATGCATGCAGAAACATAACGACGCTATGAAGACGAACGACACAGGTCTTTTAGAAAAATATACCTCTCACTTTATTTGAAAAGGTTCGAAAGGGTTACTAAAGGTTTTTACTTTGAGAGGGAATTGGAGATCGAACAGAACTGTAGTATATTGATCCCCACTCTTATGGCAATGACAGCGTTTCTTTCCCATTCTCCTGGGCTGGTCAACTGGGGGCCTGGGGGCCCAGCCTCTGGGACATGGTCCTCATTCCAGCAACTTCTCTCCAACTGATCTGACCTTCAACTGCTTAATTGGGACCCTTAGGGCCCCCTCTGCTGGGTGCTGATTTTCCCTACCGCACCTTATCTCCAACTCGTCTGATCTTCAACTGATTGAACTTCCTGTTCACCGAGTTATATAATTGTTCATCGAGCACGTTCTTCTTGTGGGCGTCACAAATCGCACTCATTCAACCCGTCCACTGTCAAGGTTATATTCTGATATTCTCCGACCGGATTCACCTGTTATTTACACAGGTGCATTTCCTATTTTAACAGCTTGGCCGGGGTCAATATGTTACAGCATGTCAACCCGTATATTTCTATTTGATGCTAAGATGTTAAATCACATTTATAAGTACATTTTTACAATGGTTTCCTAATACCTTTTTTTCACACAATCCAATCAAACAGGAACATTTTCAGACAGTTCTCTTGGATCTGTTCATGAATGACCGTGGGATAATAGTTATCATCGTACGAAATGAACACAGCGACACGAGTTCAAATCCTGTACGAGGCTGATTGCATAACACTTTGCTGACTTATCATACACTTAAGTTTTAAGAGCCGAACTTAGTGTAATGCTTAGCAAGCTACTACTTCCAGCAAAAACTATGGATATAGAACATTTAGAATCTAAATTTTAGATAATGTTTACTTTGATCTTTTTATTGAGTCGATTGTAAACTAATGGCGATGACTTAGTTCGTGAAATCAAAACCCAGTGACGTTCTAGGCTCACTTTTGGACAAATACTTTTGGGAAAGCTATCAACTTACTTATACTCACCAGATATAAGTAAAATAGTACCCATATTGTTATTTTTTAAAAGATAGACTTGGCTGCAAATAACCTATGAAGGTAGATACGTCATAACTAAACTGATAGGCATGTATATGTTGTCCAAAGCGGAAAACCTTATTATATATTCCTCGAACTCAATCTCCATCACGTCTCAAATATAAGCAAGATAGTCTCAAAGGCGAATCGCTACAGAATAACGTGGGGGTGTCCTCGTGGTGTAATGGTTAAAGCGATGGACTGTTAAATTGTAGTAAGCGAGTTCGTACTCCGATCACGCTATTACTTTCACTTTCGGGCAAATACCCTTGAAAAAGGTATGGACCCCCTTATCCTCCCAGTTATGGGTTAAATATTACCACTACTGCTCTTCTAGGAGAATGGCTTTGACAAAGGTTGATATGCCATTAAACAAAGAAAGAGAGCAAGCCAAACGGTATAATGTATCCCATATATATATATATATATATATATATATATATATCATGTCACGCCATCAGTACAGATGTCCCTGATCCCCTCCCGTAAACCCGCCTTATTGTCCATTGCTTCCGGCAGGTTTTCGGGGCTACAACCCGTATCAGCACAGAGCTGCTGTATGTAAGTTCGTGCTGGTCGTCCTGCATTTTCTCGTCCATGTGAAGGGGTCCACTGGAGTACATCACATTTAAACTTGTCCCTACTTCTCCAGCTATGTCAAGCATGTAGGGTTCGTCTAAACTTTATAGTTTACGTAATGGGTTGTAGCTGGCCGTACAGCTACTGCTTTGTTGGGTGCTGCCCCCAGGACTTGTTCTATATTGCTCGCAGAAAACTTGACGGTAACTACTCAAAAACGCACACACACTCACACACACACATATATATATGGAAAATTATCATGTTTGTTTTTATTGTTGAGGTAATGACGGCTATCGACCCTCAGGAAATACCTGTTTCTCCTAATTCTTACCTAAAGCTAAGGGAGAACATCTTGATGCATACCTTTCCCATGAGGAATAGTGAGAAGTAAAATGCAAACTGCTGTGTGCAGGATTTGAACATGAGACTGAATGTATTTCTGTCCCCGGCAAAATAACTCCTGCTTCTAGATATCTTACTTTCTCCACATTTTTTCCGACCTAACAGCGTTCAAAACTCATTACTCTTATCTTCTTCGTAATGCCTGCAAAAATCTATCATCAGTGTATTAATCAGATTTTCTTCTCTTCGTTTATTAAGAGATCAAGGGCCACAATTCCTGCTATTTTGAATTTGTGGTAATTTATTTAAAAAGAAAAAATGTTGCATTTTCTTGAGTCCTCCGTACGACACATCTGAATTTGATAGCAGGGCTCAAGTCCCGGAGCTTTAGGGAATGGGTTTGTTGAGAGCAGTATTAAACAAGTCCTGGCGACAACACCCCACGAGACTCCAACTATACGGACACTTGCCCCCCATCACGAAAACTATACAAGTCAGACGAACCAGACACGCGGGACACTGCTGGAGAAGCAAGGACGAGCTCATAAGCGATGTACTCCTGTGGACCCCCACATATGGATGTGCAAAAGTAGGACGACCAGCACGAACTTACATACAGCAACTATGTGAGGACACAGGATGTAACCCTGAAGACCTGCCGGAGGAAATGAATGATAGGGAGAAATGGCGAGAGAGGGTCAGGGATATCCGCGCTGGCGGAGTGACATGATGATGATGATGACAATTAATCCCGGTCTGCTATAAGCTAGTATGATAATACCATTTAGGGCCCAATGTATGAGTCAAATAAAACAGTTAATCGTGTTCTGTACTTAAAACAATTTAATTGAAATATTAATGATAGATACGAATACTTGAAAGGATCTAAATCTGTGCAAACAATGAATAGCGATGCAATAGACTGCAAATATTTTAACTGTGTGCAAACAAATGAGCTTAGGCCCATTTAAAAATATTACCTTCAAACTTTTCGTTTACATATCACACACACACACATACACACACATATATATATATATATATTGGCCGAGCGGTCTGATACTAAGTCTAACGTAAAGTTGGATGGGTTTCGATCCCGGCTTCAAACGTCCTACGTGTCTAGTCATACTGAAGAGTTCTGATTGAACGAAACAGTCTGTTTGTGGATGACAATATATAAAAAGGGTTTGCTAGTAAATAACCAACAAGCTTTTGATATTCCATTAGACTTAACAAATCTTTTTTTTTTTTTTTACTATTCAAAGACAGGTAAAATCTTTTAACTGTTTTTTAACAAGCTCTTACATCATCAATATTCCAATAAAATATGATGTTTATATTTCTGTTTGATTCTGAGTTATGCGGTAAGAGATAGAAAAAATTAAAATGGTATTTAACGCAAAATAAAAAGAGTATCCCATTTTGTTTATTAATTCAAACATTGAAGATGTAGAAAAATAAGGACATTAACAGTATAGGCGCTCTTTATCCCTGCTCGTGTGCCATGATATCATACGAAGCGAGGTAGTATATCTGATCATAAAATGTGAGGTAAAGTCTCATTCGTTGCCCTTTAACTCTGACCTTTTCTAAGCTTTGTAAATTAGTATTTTGGTTTTCTGTTTTTCGCATTCCACGTCAAGTATTCGCCCCATCACCCTTTCCTCTTCTCAATTACCACCTCCGTCTCGATCATCTGTTAATCTTAAAACTTCCAGCATTCCCATTCGGTAAGTCTGGTCGTTTTTGTTACTGTTATTCTGTGGTCAAGGCCTCATTAGGGTGGTCAAAGATTTCTCTGGGAGCATTTGGACTTGCGGCTGTATTAATTGCTAACGTGAACAAACATCTTCACATGCAGGTGACCGCCAATGGCCAATGTCCACGTGTCCATTGAAAACGAAATCGCAGTCCGATTAGTGCAGAAAGAAGAACGGTCATCGGAGGTCAGTAAACGCTGATTGACCGGAGGTTGAATTCATCCAGAGACACTGGATGTCTTTTCTTCAAAAAGCACCCGAAGGGATTTTGATTATAACGGCATTTCTTGTGATTGGTGGTTGAAGACGCTGTAATGGAATTGGCGAAAACGACTGAGGCGGCTCTTGTTCATCTCAAAGTTTTCTCCTTTGAAAAGGCATGAATGTATCTTCCCTACGATTTTCTCTTTCGACAGGCAACGGGTTGATAAATATTTCCTTCTGTTTTTGATAGCATATTACAGAGGGACGTTGTTTTTTATATTAGAAATATTACTTGCAATTGCTACTGTAAGAATATGATAAAAGGGAAATCCCTTAGCGGAGTAAAGCTAGTTTCTTTTAAAAGTTTTCTATCTCCTGCAGTTGATTCTTTTCGCTTACCAAACGGATGTTTGGTTTGGTTGCTTTACTGTACGGCATATCAACACTTTCTGGGTCATTTAACCCAGAATTAAGTCATTTTCATAAAAGTTTATTTTTTGTTTGCACATAGTTAAATGTCAGTTCTATTGCAAACAATTCAATTTAGCATAAGTACACAAAATAAATGCCAAAAGCAGTTCTATTTTAAACAATTCAATTTACCAAAAGTCCGAAGTTTAATCGTAGAATTAATGAAAACATCATCATCATCATCATCATGTCACTCCGCTAGCACGGATCTCCCAGGCCCTCTCTCGCTAAATGTCTGTATCATCCATTGCTCCTGGGATGTCTTCAAGGCAACGTACTATATCGGTACTGAGCTGTTGAATAAAGGTTCTAGCTGGTCGTCCTGCATTTGTTCGTTCATATGAAGCTGTACACAGAAGTATGTCACTTATGAATTCGTCCTTAATTTTCCAGCAGTGTCCCGTATGTTTGGTTCGTTAAATGAAAACTGTTAATTTCAAACAATTCAGTTTAGGATAAGTACACAGTTTAGTATAATTTGACCCATAGATAGAACCCTACTAGCATTACAGAAGCCTCACCATCAGATTGTTTAGTGTCACATGAGATGCCGACGATGTATTCTTTAGCTTCAACCCACTGAGCAACCCAGCGGAGGATTGTGTTCCATCTAATTGTGGAAAATCCATTTTATCTCGTTCATGTACATCTGCTCTAAAAAGAACATTCGGATAACGTTATACGATCACATGAATCTAAGAAATAGGGCCAAGTACTAATTGGTTTACCGGACATTGGCCTAGCGGTTAGAGTGTTCGCCAATGGCCCGGGAGACCTGGGTTCAATCCCAGGTCGAGTCATACCAAAGACTCAAAAAAATGGTACTTGATGCCTCCTTGCTTAACACTCAGCATTATAAGGTACGGATCAAGGGTAAAGTGGAGCAATCCAGGGAAAGGAGTCGCGCCCTCCCCTACACCTTGGTGTAGTAAGCTATCGAAAAGGGAGCCTTCGGGTCACCCTCGACGACGACTTACTAATTGGTTTGGTTTGGTGTCTTTTTTAATGGCATATCAACTTTTGTAGCTTATTTAATGTCAAAGCCAATCTTCCTAGAAGAACAATAGTGGTACTATTAAACCCATAGCTGGGAGAGGGTTCATACCTTTCCTAAAGGTATTTGTCCGAAAGTGAACGTAATAGCGCGACTGGAATTCGAACACGCTTACTACGATGCCGCAGTACATTGCTTTAACCATTACACCACGAGGACACCCTCCCAAGTACTAATTGATTAAACTTAGTATAATTTGGTACAAAACCACAATTACAAAAACACTGCGGAAAGCGAATTCCTTGTAATAATCTACTTACTAAATCTAACCAAAGCAACTGAAGAGTGAACAAGGAGGATGTGACACAATATCCGTTTTTAGCGAAACAATAACATGGTTCTCATTCTCCAAGATTGATTGCCTAAGCTAAATATCCAAGTCTAAGCAAGTATTTACCCCTTGCTGTTGGAGAAAATTTCAGTAATACTTTTCCCATGGGAAATATAAACAGTCTCATCCACGATTTAAAT
This sequence comes from Sepioteuthis lessoniana, assembly GCA_963585895.1. Taxonomy (NCBI): domain Eukaryota; kingdom Metazoa; phylum Mollusca; class Cephalopoda; order Myopsida; family Loliginidae; genus Sepioteuthis; species Sepioteuthis lessoniana. Next base: position 22,320,098 of record OY757931.1, on the reverse strand, counting down.
ATGCGTTGCCGACACCATATCCTCCAACGATTAAGTAGCTTATTATAATATTATGGTTATAATTATATTTTTCCTTTGTAAAGTTGCCATGTGAAATTATCCTTTACGGTGTCTCCAAAAGCAACGGTAAAGTTATCTGTCGGGGCCCATCTCTTCTCCAAGTAACATATTTTACTGATTTAAACCGGTTCATTGGCCTAGAGGGTAGACTGTTCGCCAATGGAGACCGGGGTTCAATCCCAGGTGTGTCGTACGAAAGACTTTAAAAGTGGTACTTAATACTTCCTTGCTTAACACTCTGCAATATAAGGTACGTATAAAGGGTATTGTGGAGCAATCATAGGAAAGGAGTAGCGCCCTCCCCTACACCTACGTGTTGTAGCTATTGAAAAGGGAGCCGTCTCTACGGTCGCCAAATTAAAAAAAAAAACATGATACCAGGAGAAAAAAGGATGATCTCTGATTTGACATTTATGATTCCCAATATCTGACTTAAAAAAAGCGGATATAAGTTAGTCTGACACATTGATATGTGACGTGTATGAGTCTTCTTTATGTAAAGGCATATCAGCTGTTTGTTTAATGGCGTATTAGCTCTTCATTTGCTATGAGTTAAATGGTGTCACTGTTGTTCTTCCTCATAGCAAATGAAACCATTACCGGGATTGGAATTCGAACCTGCTTTTTTCGTGGCCGTAGTCTAGCACTTTATCTGGTTCATCACGAGGAGTGCCCGTGGTTTAGTCGTTATCACCGTAGGAAATGGACACGACGACACGAGTTCAAATCCTGGACGAGACTGATTGCATTTCACATAGCACTAATACCCTTGAAGAAGGTATGAATCCACTTATTCTCCCTCCAGCTATGGGTAAATAGTAGGACAGACTAGGTTCTTCAGCCTTGGTTAGGCAACTAGTCTAGGAGAAGGAAAACTCTGAATTCAAACCTGTTAAACTCCGCTTAAAAACTGACCGTGTGTCATATCCTGCCCGAGCGGAGGGGTTTGGTAAATAATATCACGAGGAGTCCCTCAAATTTGTTTCAATTCAGAGTTTTCTTTCTTGATTGAGAATCCCAGTATGTTTTATTATTTACACAAAGCTTGGATAGAAAAACAGATTGATGCCATCCGGAAGGGCACCAGTGCTGAATAATTTGCAAATATTCAAATTTACTTGTTTAACCCGATTCGCTATGTGTTTTTACAATGACTTTAATTTTTACGCAATTTTTTTTCATTTAAGTCGTCAAATTAAGTTTAATTAAAAAAAAACATCAGATGAACATCCAGTCTACATGAAAGATTTAGCATCAAATATCATCATCAAATTGATGGCGCAAAGCTCCGTAACTCTCTCTCTCTTTCTTTCTCTCTCATCATACGTCCCTATCACCCCTCATTCCAGGTAGGTTTTCTAGACTGCTTTCCGTATCTGCACAGAGCTAATGTTTGTAACTTCTTACTGGTCACCTAACACTGGTGCGTCCATAAAATAACATCACTTAAGAGTTTGTTTTTATTTTTCAGCAGTCTTCAGTCTGACTCATCTAACTTTGATGGCTTGTGAGATGGGAGTTAGGTGGCCGTACAGCAATTGTTTTGTGGGCTGTTGCTTTCGTGATTTATTCAAAATAGCACGTAGCATTATCGTGTAGTTTTCACCAAGCTCATTTCAGGTGGTGAATCCATACAGTAATACGGTCATAGTCATTGTTTTTTTAAAATTATCTCCCACTCTTCAAAAGGTCCCATTTAAATAAAAAAGCAACAACTAAATTTGGATATAAATTAATTTGGTCTGGCGAATAAAAAAACAGCAAACTGTATTTAATGAATATTTTCTTAAAAAAGAAATATTTACAGTCTCTTAAGATTATATTTTTTCATCGAAATAAGGAAAGTTTGTATAATGCTGGCTTTTGCTAAATACACTATGAAGGGAGAAAAAACAAAACAAAAACAGCTGATCATAAAAACTTGAAACTTGGAAGTGATTCGACATGACGAAATCTATTTGTCTAATGATGATAATCACCATCATCTTGGCGTTGCTAGCAGGGAATTCCTTGACACTCTCTCATTCCATTTGTTCTTATCATCTAAAGCTCTCAACAAGTCTTCCAGATTTCATTCTGTGTCTGCACTGAACTGTACTGAGTTAGTCCTTGTTGATCGGCTAACATTGTCATGTCGATGTAAAGAGGTGCATTGGATTAACGGCACCGATCAGTTTGTCCTTACTTCTCCAGCAGTGTCCTGCATCTGTGACCCTGTTTTAAATCATGTTTACAATTTAGAAAATTAGGATAAAAAAAACTGACGAAAGTTTCAGTTTCGATAATTGTTCTTCATGCTAGATTAATTTTGTTTATATAATGTTAAAATCCAAAACAAACAATTCATTTTTGAAGAATGAATAAAAAAAAAAATCGTTAAACAGAAGAGAAATGGATCAGGAAATTACGAAATAAGAATAACATTTTTTTTACGGAGGTCATTCAAAACGTTCAACGTCTCATAAAGAAACAAGAGCAATAGCCGAACATTTTTTTTCTGTGGCAACACACTTCTACTTCTTATAAAACCTGAACAATCAGAATTTGTTTTCCTGGATCAATAAGAAGTGAAAGCATGTTTTCACAACAATAATTTTCTACTGTCTTTCTTTCTGGTTGAGGTTTCTAACTTTTTGAATCACCGTCCTATATATATATATATATAATTATTAAAATCATATTATTCCAAAATATAAAGTTCGCATAATTATTTATTAGAAAAAAAAACGAAAAATGATGGGTACCTGATGTGTCAAAGACAGAACATTTTTTCTTACCCGAATTAAATCATTGTAAAAGAAAAGTTGACGACCGTAGTCAAGGGCGACCCGAAGGCTTCGTTTTCAATAGCTGCTACAACGAGGTGTCGAGGAGAACGTTACTGCATTCTCTAGATTGCTCCACATTATCCTTGATATGTACCTAGTGAAGCCGACTGTTAAGCAAGGAAGCATCAAGTACTAATTTTTGAGTTTTTAATAAGACTAAACCAGGGATTTATAACCTGCCTGCCATTGGCGAAGACTCTAAGCATTATACTAATGGCCCGGTCCAAATCATAGTACCCACCTCAGTTACGGTTTCTTTCAAAGTTACAACTTATATCACGATTGAAATATAGTAGTCACAGAAAACTGTACACTCATTTTTATAGATACAATGCCAAACAAGAAGTACAGTTCTTAGTCAGCTATACTTCAAATATATTTTTTTGCATTGTGACCCAGAGAAGAGGCATCAGAGGTCCACAATCGCAGGTTTCACTTTAGTAGTCAACTGCACAGCGTTTCCGGTGTTTTGAAGTATGAATGAAAAAAGGATCAGGAAAGAGAGGAAGGGCACGGTGGGTGAGAGAGAATTGAAGAATTAAGAAATAAAAATCAAATCAATTTGATGGATAAAATTCCTTAGAAGTATATTTCGAATTAGGGATTATTTCAAGAGATTGAACAAGAAGAAACACAATAAGCGAAAAGATTGAACCCTCAAGAATAATGAAAGAATTGAGATTCAGAGGATGTAATTCAGAGAATAATATGGCTCTGAAGTGATATTTAGAAAGAAGATCGATATGGAGGGAGATAAGAAAGTGCATATTAGAAAAAACGCGAAAACAAAAAAAAAACAAAAATGATGTAAAATATGAACATATTGAGAATCGAAGGATGGGAATTAAATTAGGGGCTGGGCCCAGATTGAAATAAGGAGCGGGTTTTAGATTGGGAAGTTATATTCAAGAGAACTAAGATATGAGGAATCGAATATCGGAAGGAAAGGAAGATGGGATTGGAATCGTAAAGTTGGAACAAATAATTGGTGAAGATAAATGAATGAAGGGTGAGCGGCGTAATAGAGGAGAGGTGGAAGATGAGTTAAAAGAATGAAAGATTAATTGGAAGATATGGAATAATGTTATAAGAGGAAACGAAATTCACTAATTAGAAGAATGAAAAAGAATAAGCAAATACGCGAATCAGGAGAACAGAAAAAGGGAGAAAGTAAACGAGAGGAAAGAAAAAGAAAATAAATTTATTGATTAGAATTACAAAAAAAATAGACAAAGGAAAAAGGAATAATCAAATAATGGAATTGAGAGGAAGGAAAGAAGGGAGGAAGAGAAGGAATTAAAAAAAAAGAATTGCTGAAGAATCAAAAAAGACCGGAAAAGATTGAAAAATTATGGGACCGAAGAAAGGAAATGAAAGAAGATGAGAGGAAAAGAACTTAGTTGATACTTAGAACAAAAATAGACAAACAAAAAGTGAATAAGCGAGAGAAAAAGACAAGACAGAAGGAAGAAAAAAACGATAGAATCTAAGAAAAAGTTTACGGATGAAAACAGAAAAAAGGAAGAAAGAAAGTAAGAAAGGGAGTAAGGAGCCAAGAAGAAAGGAAGTACGTAAAAAAAGAAATAGACAGTAAAATAAATTCGCAAATAATGGAATAGAAGGTAGGAAACAAGGACAGAAAAGTGGATCAAAGAGAAACAATAAAAAGGAATGGCTTGTAAAGGAAAATTGAAGGAACAAACACGAAAGGATCTGTGTGGAAAATTAACCTATCGATTATTAGAAGAAAAATAGACGAGCGAAAAGGGAATAAGCAAATTATGAAACAGAAAGAAGTGAATGAAGGAAGGCAAAAAAGAAGAAATATATTAAGGAATAACTGAAAGAAAGAAAAAAAAGAGAGAAAGAAGAGCAAAATAGATTCCTTGATTCGAAGAAAAAATTGATAAATGAAAAGGAAATAATTCGCAAATATGGGAAGTGAGAAAAGACAAAGGTTCAAAGGGTAGATTATTTAATACCAAATCCTCATAATAAATATTTATTAAACACATATGATTTGTTTTGGGTTGGTTTTATGGTATAACAATCTTAGTAGGTTATTTAATGCCAAATCTTTTTATACATATACGTGGTGCATTCAATACGCTTCCAGATATTTTTTGTACAGGCATTTAAAATTGTCGTAGACTCTTGAAAACTCAGTATGTTATTGCTATACATCTTATAAGATGACTGACCAATTTTTACGATTTCAGGTTCAAATCAACAGCTACAGCAGGAATTCGAATAAACCCTACTAAAGCGTGATTGTCACAGCAGGAGAATTTCAGAAATACAATCTGGACGTGAGGACCCTTTAGAAGAACGATATCCAGTAAAAATTCTGTTTTAAATTTGGAAAAAATGCCACAAAAAGGTATGGAATTGTTCAGATTGCTTTTCGATCATCTTGCATGAATCGACCATCAGCTTTTGAGTGGCATAAGAGATTCTAGGAGGGCAGGGAGTCTGTGAGAGATGATGAGAGGTGTGGGAGGAGTAGGGAAGTCAATAAACTACAACTGATTGGCCAAAGGGTTAAGCTTAGGGTTACTATGTTGAGGTTTTAAGGGAGTCCAGGAAGAGATTCCGTTGGAAGAAGCCACCACTCTTCAAATCGGGTCAGTGGCATTTCCACCAGGACAATTCATCAGTCCACAACTACATCGTTGTCACAGACTATTTGATCAAGAGGGGCATCAAGACAGTTCCTCAGCCTCCCTATAGTCCAGATCTTGCTCCCTGTGACTTTTGGTTATTCCCTAAGCTCAGAGGCCGTCGTTATGAGACAATTGAGGAGATGAAAGAGGCTGTGACGAAGGTCATTGACACGCCCACACAAGAGGACTTCCATGGGGCCTTCCAGAAGTTGTTGGAACGGTACAAAAAGTACATTGCAGCCGGAGGAGATTACTTCGAAGGGGACTAGAGTTTCATGTGTGTACTATCAATAAAAGTGCCCATACGAAAAAAGTCTGGAAACGTATTTAATGATCCTTGTATATTAAATATATGATTAATATTTTAAAAGAATCAGCGCCCATTTCAACACAGTTATATGGTTTTACTTATCTCTGTCATTTACAAATATACACTTAAACGATTAAACAGTTCCACTTCAAGCAATTCAATTCAGCAGAACTACAATTTTGTGTTTACACACAGTCATTTGTTCAAATACTGTTTTGTTTACACACAGATATATGCAAAAAGGTCTATTTCAAACAATTCAGTTTAGCATGTCAACAATGTTTAATGAGTCCCAGAATTCCTATGTGCTATTTACAGTTCATCTAAAGATCAATCATTTTTTTGCACACAGTTAAATAACTAAACATTTCTATTTCATACAGTTCAGTTTGCCATACGTACACAGTCTTTTGTTTACACATAATTCAATGTAAAAACAGTTCTATTTATAGCAATTCAGTTTAGTATGAGTAAAACGTTTGAATGTCAAACATTTTTATTTGACTTATAGATTGGACCCTATCGAGTACTACTACCCCGGTTCAGAGTGGACCTGGGAGTGATGTCAATAAAGGAGTACTCTGTATTTCTCAAAGCTCCAGCGTCAGCATTACTGAAGCCTTACCATCAGATTGCTTGTTGACATATCCAAGACACTCGTTTGAGGAGGAGTCTTATCCCTCTCCAAAGAAGCATTTAGTGCATTCTACAGCCTCAGCCAATTGAGCCACAAAAAGCGAAAGAATATTTGAGAAAAATACGCTCATTGATTGATAAAACAAAATAGACAAAACACAAAAAATGAATGGATGAAAGAGGGAATTGAAGGATAATTAGCAGAAAGGAAAGCAGGAAAAAAAGTAAGTAAGGATATAGAAAAAGACGAAATATAAAAAGAAAGAAAGAAAGAAAGAATATATTGAAAGAAAGAAAGAAAGAAAGAATATATTGAAAGAAAGAAAGAAAGAAAGAAAGATTACATTGAAAGAAAGAAAGAAAGATTATATTGAAAGAAAGAAAGAAAGAAAGAATATTGAAAGGAAGAAAGAAAGAAAGAAAGAATATACTGAAAGAAAGAAAGGGAGAAAGAATGAATATTCTTGAAAGAAAGAAAAAATATATTGAAAGAAAGAAAGAAAGAAAGAAAGAAGGAAAGAATATACTGAAAGAAAGAAAGAATATGTTGAAAGAAAGAAAGAAAGAAGATATTGAAAGAAAGAAAGAAGAGAAAGAAAGAAAGAAAGAAAGAAAGAAAGAAAGAAAGAAATTCGTTGATTGAAATAATTCGTCTATGAAAAATGAATGAGTAATGGAAAATGAAATGTACAAGGAATAAAAGAAAGAAGGACTAAAAAAAAAAAAATTAAGCGAAGATTGAAAAGCAATACATAAAGAAAGAAAAGAAGATGAAAGGAAAATCCTGAAAAATGAAGCGGAAATGAAAATAAATAATTTGGTTACAAGGAAGAAAGGAGAGTGGCAAAATGTAAAGAAATGATATAAAACATAAAAAGGATTAAACATGGAACTAAAGAAGTCGATTATGAAGAGAAATAGGAAGTCGGGAATGAAGGGGTAAAGTGACAAAATAAAAGAAGAAAAGGAAAAGGTAGGTAAAGAGAGGAGGAAGTAAGGAGTGAAGAATCAAAATAAAAGATATGGTTAAATAGTAGAAGGAAAAAAGTAGATAAAAAAAAAACAAGCAAAGAAGGAAGGAGTACAATGAGGAAATAAAAGAAATGGTTGAAGGGTGGAAAGAAAAAGGTAAAGAAGGAAGCAAGGAAGAAAGGAGTAAAGTGATCAAAAAAAAGATATGGTTGAATGGTGGAATGAAAAAGGTAGATAAAGAAGGAAGCAAGGAAGGAAGGAGTACATGGAAAAAATAAAAGTTATGGTTGAAGGATTGAAGGAAAATGTAGATAAAGAAAGAAGCAAAGAAGGAATGAGTAAGGAGACGAGATATAAAAGATATGGTTGAGGAATGGAAGGAAAATTTATATATACAAGGAAGCATGGAAGGAATGGCTAAGGAGACGAAATAAAAGATAGGGTTGAAGGATCGAAGGAAATGATAGATAAATTAGGAAGCAGGGAAGGAATGAGTAAGGAGACGAAATAAATAATATGGTTGAAGGATGGAAGGAAACGGTATATAAAGAAAGAAGCTAGGAAGGAATGAGGAAAGAGACGAAATAAAAAGATATGGTTGAAGGATAGAAGAAACAGGTAGATAAAGTAAGAAGCAAGGAAGGAATGAGCAAGGAGTAGAAATAAAAGATATGGTTGAAGGATGGAAGGAAAAGCTAGATAAAGAAGGAAGCAAGGAAGGAATGAGTAAGGAGACGAAATAAAAGATAGGGTTGAAGGATGGAAGGAAAAGCTAGATAAAGAAGGAAGCAAGGAAGGAATGAGTAAGGAGCAGAAATAAAAGATATGGTTGAAGGATGGAAGGAAAAGCTAGATAAAGAAGGAAGCAAGGAAGGAATGAGTAAGGAGACGAAATAAAAGATAGGGTTGAAGGATGGAAGAAAAAAGGTATATAATGAAGGATGCAAATGTAGATGAAGTAAAATGACAAAAAAAAATATATGGATTACGGATGAAAGGAAAAAGGTAGATAAATAAGGAAAAAAGGAAGGAAGAAGAAAAGAATCAAAATAAAAGCTATCTTTGAAGGATTGAAGGAAAACGTAGACAAAGAAGGATGCAAGGAAATATGTAGAAAATGACAAAATAAAAGATATGGATGACAGATCGAAAATTGTAGATAAAGAAGTAAGCAAAGAAAGAAGGGGTAAACAGCGAAAATATAAGATATAACTGAAGGATGGAAGGAAAAGTCAGATAAAAGAGGGAGCAATGAAGGAATGAGTAGGGAGACAAAATAAAAGATATTGTTGATATGGAAAGAAAAAGTTTGATAAAGAAAGAAGCAAGGAAGGAAGATGTAAAGAGACGAAATAAACGATATGGTTGAAAGATGGGACGGAAAAGGTAGATAAAAAAAAGAAAGCAAGGACGGAAGGAAAGAAAGAGGAAAGAGAAGCAATAAACTCAGACGTCGCTGAAGAATGCAATGAAAGTAGTTAAGGATTAAAGAAAAAAAGAAAGAAAAGACGAAAGGAAGAGAGGAGTCTTGCAAATCGGAAGGAAATTAAAAAAAAGAAAACAAAAAAAAAAAAGAAATAACTAAAGGATGGAAAGACAGAATTCGATCAGAGAAAACTGAAGAAAGGAAAAAAAGATGAGGTAAAGATAAGAAAGAAAAAAAAGAATCGTCGTTTGAGGGAAATAAAAAAGAGATGAAAAACGAATGAAGGAAGGAGGCGAAAAATTCATTCATTTGATGAAAGAAAGTAGGCAAACAAAAATAGAATATACAAATAAAGGAATAGGAAAGAAAGGGTGAAAGAATTTAGGAGAGAGAAAAAAAGAAGAGGGCAAAGAAAATAAAGGAAAAATAAAAAGTGTGTGTCTGTGTGTGTGTGTGGCGGGGGAGGAAAAATGGATAACACAGAACACAGACAACGAATTCAGGAATAATATTTCGTCTTTATTTCAAAAACACTTCATCAGATTTTGAAGTAAAGACGAAATATTATTATTTTTGAAACCGTTGTATACAGAGAAGGAAGGTTGAAGTAGATAACGAAGAAATGAAGAAATAAATGAAGGAAGGAAGAAATAAAGGAAGGAACGAAGGAAGTCAATAGAATAAATGAAAGTAGAAGAACAGTAAAATGAATTAATTATGTAATAGGTTAGGTTGACGGTAGGCCCTGTGTAGTGGACTTTGACACCTTTGTAAGCAAGTTCAAACTCAAGTCATGCTAAAAGGATTTGCTTTCGAATTAATACTCTTAAGAAAGCTATGAAACGCCTAATATCCTTGAGTATGGGTTAAAGAGAAATATTACGGTTCTTCTACGGGGATGGTTTTGGCTTTAAATAACCTATAAAGGTTGATAAGCCATTATACAAATAAATTTAAGCAAACAAAAGTATATAATGAAATAAATAAAGTAAAGAATCGCGGAAATAAAAAACAAGATCAGCACATTAATAAAAAATAAAGATAAAAGACTACAGAAAAGTAGAAAAGGTGCACACGCACACACAAACGCATATATATATATATATATATATATATATATATTAAAAGAGAGAGAGAGAGAGAGAGAGAGAGAGAGAGAGAATTGGTAGATTTGGTAAATCCGACAAAATGTGAAAAAATTAAGTGTAAAGTTGACAAACCGAAACACAGACAACGGTTTCAAAAATAATAATATTTCGTCTTTACTTCAAAATCTGATGAAGTGTTTTTGAAATAAAGACGAAATATTATTCCTGAATTCGTTGTCTGTGTTCTGTGTCATCCATTTTTCCTCCCCCGCCACACACACACACAGACACACACACACACACACACACACGCATATATATATATATATATATATATAAAAGTCGATCAAAAAGGTTTTAGCATTACCAAGAAAGAATTGAAAATATTCAGGAAATTTCAATCATTTTCAATTTGATCAGTGGCATCAGAACTTATGGCAGCCATCATGCAGATAGCTTGATCTTACACAAGGCCGTATTAAACTATTCAGCCATAGATCTTTTTTCAGGGTAAGACTTAAAATGCTTACAACAAAACACAAGCATATATATATATATATATGTATATATATAATAAAACTATGTGGAAAGTTGGTTAAATAAAACACTTAGATTCATCAAAATCATTGATCTCAATATATATATATATATATATACCACGAGAAAAAACCTTCGGTCACATCAGGATTATAAATTTATTTCTATCCTGCTAAGAGCATTGATATGAATGAATAACTCAAAAAAGAATTTAACGGAACTTCTTCAGATCGAACAGGAATATATTGAATACAGACAGATGGGAGGGGTCACAAGAGGGAAGGGGAGGGAAAGAGCCTTCTCTCATTAAAAAATACTTCCGGTCTCCTTTTGTTTCCGATTGAGACAATAACAAACAATGGAGAGACGTAAGTTTTAATTTAATTTCCACAATAATTCAAACTTCATTTTTAAGTAAATCTTTAGATTTAACAATAAATTAAGGAATTACTGCAAAACGAAATTATTTCAAATAAACATGAAAAGATGACACAACAATTTAATCAATTACAGTAACACATATCTTAAACTCCAAACTTTCTTAACGTTATTTACTTCCCGTTCTTTTTTACTTTTCGAAACGTACATACGCCTCACCTTATATGGATCCCGTATCCTCACATAGCTGCTGTATGTATGTTCGAGCTGGTCGACCTGCTTTTGCTTGGCCATATACGGGGGCCCATTGGAGTAAATCACTTGTGAGCTCGTCCCTGCTTCTCCAGCAGTGTCCTGCATGTCTGGTTCGTCTAACTTTGATAGTTTTCCTGATCGGTGGCAGGTGGCCGTATAGTTGGTGTCTTGTGGGGTATTACCGCCAAGACTTGTTCAATATCGCTCGCAACATTCTTGTGTAATTGCCCTCTAACTTTTTCTCCAGCCGTTTTGTTAGCGTCCAAGTAGTGCATCCGCACAACAGTATCGACACGACAGCTGCCTGGACGAAAGTGCGTTTCATTTTATCGGTCAGGTTGGTAAGTATATATTTCTAAAATCATTTTGGGTTTTGGTACTTTAATTTTTTCACAGAAAGTCAAATATCGTATGCAAAGTATGAAGAAAATTAAAAACTTGCCTGAATGGGCTGGTTGGTTTATAAATGGCAAACGTACAAATAAAAAATGTTCAGCTTCTGGAGCCTATTTTAGCAATTTATTATTTTTTTAATGAAAATAAGTTGAGTTCCCGTAATATTTACAATCCAATGTCGTGAAAATTGTGATTCACTTTAATACATCGTGTTTCATAACTTTGAAACAATATAATTGTACACAAATAGAGAACCACTAATGTTATTGTAATTCCGTTTATTGAAATGGAAAAATATATTATTTTAGGATCTGCAACCATTTAGTTTCAAACATGAAGGAAAAGGGTCAAGAGCCATCCTAGAGTATAAGATCCAGATGTCCACTGTTTATTTAAAGGCATGATTGAATGTTACGTGCAAAGTTGTTGATAATACATGAGCATACCTCCTGGATGATAGCTTACATTTTTTTAGTAATGGCAGCTTTAAATACAACATTGGTGCCTGGGTTGTCCTGCTCTTGATATCCAACTCCTATCTGAATCTTGCTTGAACAATCATGAAAGATTTAATTCCGTCATGTATCTTCATAAAAGAAATATTCTGCTCCATCGTCCAAAGCATGAGTTTGCAATATTTGGTTAACTATATTGAAATGATTACTGTTTTTCTATAATAATTTGAAAAGAGTTCCGAATAAAAAGAGAAAAAATCTGCCCAAGCGCTTTTGACCATAACTATTTGTAGCGTTTAGTTTTGAAGTTGTCAGTTCAAACCTTTTCAGTCTTTTGTTTTCAAACGTTCAATTGGAAAGGTTTACTAAAAAGTTATTGATTTTAGTTGTTAAAAATATTTAATATGTTAGTGCCTGTGTTTAATGCTATTTTGTTTATTCATGTTCTTTATGCATTTTGCTTCTAGGATTTGTAATTTTTTTTTTATTATTATTTTTATATATAATTATTGCATTATCTGAGGTGAATGTTCTTTATGCCGGAAGATGTTAAGTTGGTCCGTGCTATGTTTGTGTTTATTAATTAAATGTTGTTTTATGAGGCTATTTTCAGAAAGTTGATAAGTGAAGCGACGAGATAGAGTAGTGGTTGTGTAACTAATGTAATTTTTTTTTCGGGACGGAAAGCACTTGGGCAGAAGATATAGGGCGATTCCATTACCACCTGGATCCTGATATAAGAAAAATAACAAAGAAAATGAAAAATTACAATTAGAAATAATAAATAATATCCTATCGTCTTTAATAAAACTTGCATTGATAACAACTTGTTGCCTAAATACAAACTCATCAATATATATATATATATATATATATATATGAGAAAATCGATGAAAATAAATAATCGTTTAAAAATGTTTGAAAAATCAAAAAGTACTCAAATGCTAGTTTGCCCAGTCGGCTGGGGCTGTACAATACACCGACAGTTTCTCTGCAGAGGGCTAAGACTCCACCACCCAACGAGTGTCCTGAATATGACACTAAATAATCTGATAGTGAGTTTCCAGCATCGCTGGAGCTTTGGGGAATGCGGAGTACGCCTTCATTGCCATCATTGCCAGGTCTACTCTGGCCCGAGTGGTAGCACCTGTTAAGGGTCATATCTATTTATAGAACTAAACCGTGCTTCTTTCACTATACTGATTTTTGCATTTAAACTGCGTATTTAAGCTAAACTGAATTGTTTAAAATAGAATTGTTTTGAGATTGGAACTGCGTACAAGTGCTGAACTGAATTGCTCGAAATAGAACTGTTTTTGACGTCTAAACTGTTTACTTATGCTGAACTGAATTATCTGAAATAAGACTATTTGACATTTAACTCTGTGTATTGCCCAGTCGGCTGGGGCGGTAGAATACACTGACTGCACCTCTGCAGAGGGGTAAGACCCCCCGTAACGAGTGTTCTGGATATGACACTAAACAATCTGATGGTGAGGTTGCAGCAGTGCTGGAGCTTTGTGGAATACGGAGTACCCCTTCATTGCCATTGCTCCCAGGTCCACTCTGGCCCTGAGTGGTAGCACCTGATAGGGCCCTATCTATGGGTTAAATAGAACTAGCAGCATACTCATGCTAAAATGAATTAAGTAAACTGAATAGCTTGAAATAGAAATATTTTTGACAATTAAGCCGTACTCACATTTAAACTACGTGCTTATGCTTAAAAGAATTATTTAAAATCGAACTGTTTTTCAACATTAAAACTGTATTTACACTTAACTGAATTGTTACATATAACTAATTGAATAGTTTGAAATGTAAATGTTTTTGACAATTAAACTGTGTACTTATGCTAAACTGAATTGTTTTAGATTGAACAGATTATTTACAGAAAAATGGATTTGGCGTTAAATAACCTACAAAGGTTGATCTGCTAAAAATCTCAACAAATCAAACCAATCAAATGTAAGCACTAAGAAATTTATGTATCCTCTTTTCTACAAACTAATAGTGTGCAAATGAATAAATAGAGTGAAGGAGAATTGTCAGAGTTGAATAGGTTTGGTTTGGTTTCTTTGTTTATTGGCATATCAACCTTTGTAGGTTATTTAATGCCAAAGCCATTCTCATAGAAGAACAGTAGTAGTACTATTTAACCCATAGCTGGGAGGATAAGGGGGTTCATATCTTTCCCAATTGTATTTGCCCGGAAGTGAACGTAATAGCGCGACTGGAGTACGAACTCGCTTACTACGATTCCGCAGTCCATCGCTATAACCATTACACAAGGACACCCCCGTTGAATAGTTATGCTTGAATCTATTTGATTATGTGCAAACGATAGTAAAATTAAATGTGGACAAACAAATTAGCTCTTTTTCATTTAAAAATAAACTTACCAATAAACATATTTGTGTAAATTTCTACTGAATTTCTACTAAATTACTACTGTTATGTAGGATTTTTTTTACTTGTGAACAGGTAAAAAAAACATACATAATAGTAGTAATCCTAATCAAGTTAGAACTTCTGGAAGTTGCAGGTTCAATCCTGACTACAGGCGAGTAACAATACAGGAATACTTAACACTTGTACCCGGTTATCGCTAAAGGTATCCATAAAGGACGTAGTTCGAAGTTCTGTGAAGGTTAAAGAGTTCGACAAACACGTGAAGAAGGCCGGAAGACATATCGGCCTTAAATTTGGGGAAATAACAATGTACTAAAATGGCTGATGTTCTTATCACTTTGTAATATGACATAGCAATACTTTAACTGCTTTGAAACCAATGATTTATTCCTAAGATAAATATTTGTGTTATATAGGAATACTTTAGACGATTAAAAAGTGTCGAGTAATTGAGTTCTAGCACTTTAAAAATGTTACCTATAAACTTTCTTATTTACTAATCATATATACTTTAATTTGTAAAAACGGGATTTGGTATTAAATAATTTAAAATGCTTGATGTACTTTAAAACCTAACCAATCTAACCCAACCAAATGAAGGATGGATTAGGCATTAAATAACCCATCAAGGTTAATGTATCACTAAACAAACAATCATCAAATATCATCATCATCATCATATCGTGCTGGTAGCACAGATATCCCTGACCCTCTCTCGCCACTCCTCCCTATCGTTCATCGGCCTAGGTAGGTCTTCAGGACAACACCCTGTATCCTCACATAGCTGCTGAATGTACGTTCGAGCTGGTCGCCCTGCTTTTGCGCGGCCATGTGTGGGGATCCATAAGAGTACATCTCTTATGAGTTCATCTCTGCTTCTCCAGCAGTGTCTTGCATGTCTGGTTCGTCTAACTTGAATAGTTTTCGTGATAGGGGGCAGGTGGCCGTACACTTGGTGTCTTGTGGGGTGTTGCTGCCAGGACTTGTTCAGGATTGCACGCAGCATTCTTGTGTAATTGCCATCTAGTTTCTTCTCCAGCCGTTTTGTTAGCGTCCATGTAGTGATTCCATATAGCAGTATCGATGTGACCGCTGCCTGGAAGAAACTGCGTTTCATTTTATCGGCCAGGTCTGATTTCCATATAATCGATAGCCTATCGATAGCTGTCCATGCCTTCGTTAGCCTCGTTTCGATGTCCTTTTCGGTTGATTCGACGCTGCTTCCTAGGTACGTGAATTTTTCTACTAGTTTAAGTGGGGTTCCTTCTAGAGTGGAGATGTCCCCCGTTTGGTTATAGCACATGTATTCCGTTTTGTGTGCATTAACATAGAGGCCTATGCTTGCTGCTGCTCGTTCCAATCTATGCAGAAGTGTTTCGGCTTGGTCAGGTGTATTTGCCAGTATCGCTATGTCATCGGCGTAGTCGGCGTCGGTAGGAGAAGGAACTTTACTAAGATGATGGAATGATATACGAACGAAGGACATTCATCGTATACTGCAGAAAAATGAATTGTTATACAATGAAAGGGTGGAAGTGAGAAGGAGAAGTAGAAAGTTAAAAAAAAAAGAAGAAAACTTTTATATAGTATGAATATTTTATTGGTATTACTGTAAATTTATGTACAGTATCATCATCATCCTCGTGACGTGTCGCTAGCACGGATATCCCTGACCCTATCTCACCACTTCTCCCTATCGTTCATAACCTCTGGCTGGTCTTCAGGGCTACATCCCGTATCCTCACATTGCTGCTGTATGTATGTTCGAGCTGGTCGACCTGCTTTTGCTGGGTCATATGTGTGGGTCTATAGGAGTACATCACTTATGAGCTCGTCCCTGCTTCTCCAGCAGTGTCCTGCATGTCTGGTTCGTCTAACAAGAATAGTTTTCGTGATGGGAGGCAGGTGGCCGTATAATTGGTACCTTGTGGGGTGTTGCCGCCTGGACTTGTTCAATATCGCTCGCAACATTCTTGTGTAATTGCCGTCTAGCTTTTTCTCCAGCCGTTTAGTTATCGTCCAAGTAGTGCATCCATACAGCAGTACCGACATGACTGCTGCCTGGAAGAAACTGCGTTTTATTTTATCGGTCAGATCTGATTTCCATATGATCGATAGCTTATCGATAGCTGTCCATGCTTTCGTTAGCCGTCTGTCGATATCTTTTTCGGTTGATGAGATACTGCTTCCTAGCTAGGTGAATATGTCTACCAGTTTCAGAGAGGTTCCCACTAGTGTAGAGATGTCGCCTGTTTGATTATATCACACATATTCCGTGTTGTGTGCACTGACATGGAGGCCAATGCCTGCAGCGGCTCGTTCCAAACTATGCAGTAGTGTTTCGGCTTGGTTGGGTGTATTTGCCTGTATGTACCGTAAATAATTGGTTTACGTAATGATTTTAGTATTATATTTAGGAAAATTAGAATTTTGTTTTACTTTTCCCCCCTCATTTTCTCACTTCCGTTTCAGTGGTGAGCAGTAATTGATTTTACTGCATTTAGGTAATGCTTAGTATATATTATTCCTCAATTTATTCTTAATTCACCTGAATTTTCTCTGGATTATTGTGTCTTGTATTTCACAATCAATACATTAAATTTATAGAAATGAAACTCACGTAAGAAGATAAGATTTGAATTTCTTATATATATTCTAAATATATTTATATTTGTTTTTTTGTAAGTGAGTACTGTTTGTGTGCGTGTGTAAAATATACATACATACATACATACATATATATATATATATAGGGAGAGAGAGACATATATATATATATATATATAGAGAGAGAGAGAGAAGAGTGGCATAAAATATACAAAACAAACATTTTCACAAAGCAAGCAGATGCTGATAATTTCAATCAGTGATGGTCAGCAGAAAAATTTTGATCAATATGTCCCCATTGAATATGAACAAATGAGATTCAATTTTTCCTACACGAATGCCCTTGTGGTCAACATATGTTTTCCATTCATGTTACAGAGCTTAGATCCCATTCGTCAAAATGTTATCAGCAGCAGATATGACGTCATTATATGAATATCTCAGCCAATTAACTTTTTAGCCCACGTTCAAACATTTTTACGTAAACACATGCAACGAATCTAATATGATTTTTTTTAAAGACATGAGCATTTAGTTCATAATTCTGATTTATGAAAGGTCATGAATTTTGCTTTGAGGGTATTTCTGTTGTCCTTCTGAGAAGAATATATATTAATATGTGTGTGTGTGTGCGATAGAGAGAGAGAGAGAGAGAGAGAGAGAGAGAGAGAGAGAGAGTGTGTGTGTGTGTGTGTGTGTGTCGGAAGGAGTTGCAAATTGTACACTACATATTGAAGAAAAATAAAATATAACTGGATTTTCTAATCAAAACATGCTCAAGGGTAAAATACCGCATTGGAATCCAGTTGTCATCAGGGAGGTAAACATTTAGTATGTCAACTGCAGACTGACGAGATAGAAACCATTTGACCCTTATTTCTATTCTTCTATAAGACGACAAAACTATAGGCATTTAACCTTATGTCTTTTAATGTATAACTGAAAAAAAAACTGACTTTCGATTTTCAGTTCGATTTCTTTTATTTGCTTAACAGCAAATAAACCTTTGATTTGGTTTGGTTTCTTTGTTTAATAGCATATCAACCTTTTTAGGTTATTTAGTGTCAAAGCTATTCTCCTATAAGATCAGTACTGGTACTATTTAACCCATAGCTGGGAGGATAAGGGGGTTCGTTTACCCGAAAGTGAACGTAATAGCGCGACTGGAGTATGAACTCGCGTACTACGATTTCGCATTCCATCGCTTTAACCATTACACCACGAGGACACCCCTAAAATTTTGGTGTTCTCTCAAGCAGCAATTTGATGAATATGTCACTATTTCATAGTAATTTTACGTAATTACACTTTCTTTTGTATAATCATTAAACATATCGGTAAAATTATATGACATTAATTATTCGTAAATCTAAAAATTTGCAAGCAAATTGTAATTGGTTCTCACGGTAGAGTTACCAGAGGGCTGACACAAGGAATGGAGGACTTGGATATAGGAGGACGAGTGGAAAACATCTGGACTACAGCATTGTTAACATCAGCCACAATACCGAAAAAGACATCGACACACGACTGACAAAAGCATGGACGGCTATCGATAGGCTCTCGATCATATGAAAATCAGACCTGACCGATAAAATGAAACGCAGTTTCTTCCAGGCAGTGGTTGTATCGATACTGCTATATGGATGCACTACATGGACGCTAACTAAACGACTGGAGAAAAAACTAGACGGCAATTGCACACGAATGTTGAGAGCAATACTGAACAAGTCCTGGCGACAACACCCCACGGGACACCAACTATACGGCCACTTTCCTCCCATCACGAAAACTATCCAAGTTAGACGAACCAGACACGCAGGACACTGCTGGAGAAGCAAGGACGAGCTCATAAGTGATGTACTCCTATGGACCCACACATATGGCCAAGCAAAAGCAGGACGACCAGCTCGAACTTACATACAGCAGCTATGCGAGGACAGAGGATGAAACCCTGAAGACCTGCCAGAGGCGATGAATGATAGGGAGAAGTGGCGAGAGATGGTCAGTGATATCCGTGCTGGTGGCACGACATGATGATGATGATATTATATGTGGGTGTGGTTGTGTAAGATAGAAACTATGTGTGTATGTGCATATATGAATGTGTATAATGTGTGTGTTTGTGTACTTGGGCATTCGATAAATAAGGCATTGGTATTATGGGTAATTTAGAGGAAAAACTGAATAAAAATTCAAGTTAAAAATTAACCTTATGTCACATCATTCTCAGGTAGGAGTCTTTAGTACAAGCATAAATGCTTTAATATTTTGTTCATGGACAAATATTTCGGTTTAAACTTACGCGTTTTTCAATTTTATATTCTTATACAAAGGGTTGTGCCATTCATGAAGCATTAGTCTAGAAGGTGGAGCCGGGGATACGAAGTGTTAGGGGTGTCACCCTATACTTCATTTGTTGGTGACACTTCAGTTTTGGAGCTCTTGGGAGTGTGTGATACTCTTTCGTTGCCACAGCTCCAAGATTCACTCTAAATTGAAATACTAGGACCTGATAGGGTCTCATCAGAATTGCTGAAACCATATAACTGCGCAAGCAAGTACCTACTTTGCAATTGGAAGAGTTACTTAAGAAATGATAAATAGTTTGGCATAAATTAAAAGTATAGAAGTTTATATGATCTGTTACTTCAAGCTATAATAGTTTAGTTTGAAATGCTTTCTTTGTTTAATGGTAAATCAACATTCGTGGCTTAATTAATGCCAAAACTATCCTTGCCGAAGAATATTAATGGCGCTAGTAAATACGTAAATTGGTAATGTTTTCTATCTATTGTTGCGTTAGAACTTCTTTCAGTTGTTACTTGCAACCTTGAAATTAGTTGTATTAGAAAGTATCATATTAGTTGCTGGAACTTTTAGTAAAGATTAATATAAAATTATTTGAAAGAAAATAGAAAAATATCTGATTTCAGTATTATATAACGCAAACAGAGTTATGCAATAAAACCATCTAATTCATGAAACGCTTGAAAAAAGGAGTTTTATAATGTTTAGTTATTTAAAAAAATGTAATTGGATGATATGGGGACAAGGACAAAACTATAGTTTTACATGAACAACAATGATAAAAGGATCAAAATTATTACTGTATAAGAAATTATTCAAAAATTAAAATAATAAATAAAAGTAAATGAAAATACAAATAATATTCATTAAAAATGAAAGCAAACATAATCCAAAAGATAAAATTGCGATGGAAACAGAAATAGATGAATAATTAAAAAAAAGAAACAAAGAAAGAAAGACAAAATCGGAAAATTAAGAAGGAATGAAATGGAAGGGTTTGTCAAGGACTTTTTAAAGTAGAACAAAACTGAGAATAGAGAATGAAAGCGCATTTAGAATGAAAGAAAAAATTTACAAAAATGTGCAATATAAAAAGAAATGAAAAAAGGATGAAAGATAGATGTAAAGAATGAAAGATTGAAAAAAAAAAAAAAAAGAAAAATATACATATAATAGTAGAAACAAAGGAACAGTTGAAAAAACAATGTAACGAAAAATAAAAGTAAAACATTAGGAAAAAAATTATGAAAGAAAAAATGGAGATAGAGCATAAACTATCGTCAAATATATATATATATATATATATATATATATATATATATATATATATATATATTGAACAAAGAATTATACATTATAAATTGAATTACCATTATCAATGCTTGCCGGATTATATGGCCATAGTAATTTCACACACACACACACACACACACACACACACACACACACACACATATATATATATATATATATATATTATAACAATGTTGATGGTCACTGTCTCCTTTCATGGGTTTGTAGCCGATCAAATGCTGTATAGTTTGGAGAGTGCTTAATATCTTTGATAGAGCTACTAAATAATAATAATAATAATAATAATAATAATAAATAATAATTATAAAGAGGTGGGAATATGCTAAGTAATACACCACTAGCAGTCGTTTATCTTTTTAATGCGGCTGGTGAGTATTGTATTTTGTAAATGCTATAAAGATTTCCATTTCATTTCCAACTTTCGTTTTGGTTATTTTTATTCAGTAACCTTTTTTGTTAGGCTACTATCTGCAGATAAGAAAGATCTCTTTTTCTCTGCCTGATGATTTTCGTTTATAAAACGGTATAAAATCTTTTGTTTGGTTGCAGACAAGGTTCCATACCAGTAAATTTATTTATATATATATATATATATATATATATATATATATATATATATATATATATATGAAAATGAATAAGTCGAATTTTTGCCTAAGGATTTTGTCATGGGAAACACTTAACTTTTATATCTTTTTCAGATAAATCAATCGTGATGATTCCTTTTTGTCCCAGAAGACTGTCAGCATGACATTCTTTACTTACCAATGTGATCTTATATTTTTCCTTATCGGAGATTCGGTGTTTACCATCTAATGACTCTTTATCTGACTCAGACTGGTCGTGACTAATCCATACTTAGAAGATTTGTAAACATTTTTTTACAAATACCCATCAAATGTCAGACGGTTTGCACTACTCGTTTGCATAGTATTCGATGATAGAACTTAGTTCAATACTTAAATAGTTTGATTTGTGACAATTTTCGATACCTTAAACAATAATATTTTTACAAGATTAAAATAATTTTCAATATGAACTGATTCCAAACAATTCAGGGCTTGGATTCATGCCAAAAACTTCTGAAAGAAATACCGAAACAAAATATTTTTTCTGTTTTTGTCAAAAATGGTTTATTTATTGAATGCCCGAGTACACTAACACACACATTATACACATTCATACATGCACATACACACATAGTTTCTATCTTACTCAACCACACCCACATATAATACATGTTTATAAATAAATACACTTTGATCGTTTCAAATTTTTAGGTATCACCTGGAAGAAGTCAGAAAATTAAGACAGCTTTTCTATATTTTGTCTATAGTCTCCATTGATATCAGTGGACCTGTTCTAATGAAGTTCAAGCATAGCAATCTAGTCTCAAAGAAGGTGCCATCCTGCTCCACTAAAAACTCCTCTACAATATGCATTTCCACAAGGTCGTTTCTATGATATTGATAGTGAAGCAGGTGGGATTTTAGTTTTAGAAACAAAGAAAAAATTCACCAGAGCTAAGAATGATCAGAAAGGGAGATAAGGGACCAATTAAAATTCGGTTTTATCGCACATAAACCATTGTAGGTTATTTGATTTATTCAATTCAGTTTTATACATATAAACAGTTGTTTAAAACAATTCAGTTTACTGCAAATATAGATTTCTTTTTGTTTACCCACAGTTTTAATATCAAAAACAGTTCTATTTCAAACAATTCGGTTTAGCATACACAGATTCATTGTAAAAATCACTTCTATTTTAAACAATTCAGTTCAGAATGAGTACACAGTTTAGCTCCATTTGACCCATAGAAAGGCCCCTGTCAGGTGCTACCAATCCGAGCCAGAGTGGACCCAGGAGCAATGGCAATGAGGGGGTAATCTGCATTCTCAAAGTTCCAGAATCATTAGAACCTAACCTTCAGATTGTTAATGTCATATACCGGACATTCGTTGGAGTGTCTTACTCCTCAATGCAACCTGAACTATTTGAATGGGGGCGTTATCCTAGAGCAAGGGCAAACTTGCCACATTTTGCTTGAGCATTTCGTCTTGATTTCTTACTTCAATTTACTTAATTTTGATACATTAGAATTCTCTATTAATCATTTTTCTTCCCTTTTTCCATGGTTATGTTTGAAGAATCTGAAAAAACAAAAAAAAAAACAAGCAAAAAAAAAAACCAAACAAACAAACGATGAACAACAGAACCAATCAATATGCCCAAGCACTTTCGACCAAACTTTTGGTCGTCATCAGGGGTATTTTTTTTTTTTTTTTGTTGACTGTTGAGTTGTGACAGTTTTAATGATTTGTAGCGTTTTGTTTGGAAGTTGTCGGTTGGAATGTTTTCACCGTTTTGTTTTAAAACGCTCGCTTGGATAAAGTTTTCTAAAAGATTAAGTGATTTTTAGCTATTAGAAGTATCCCATATGCAGGTGTCTGTGGTAAATCTTATTTTATTTATGTTTGATTTTTATTTTTTATGCATATTTCATCTTGAATCTGCAATCATTTTTAGTATTGTTTTTATATATAATTATTGTATTATCTGTGAGAATCTTCCTTACATCGGACGATGCAAGTTGGTTAATGCTATTGTTCTGTTATATAATGCTATTGTTATAATGCTATTGTTATAATGTTATATAATATAATGCTATATATAATATAATATGATATTATGCTATTGTTATATAATATTATGCTATTGTTATATAATATAATATTATTATTATATAATATAATATTATGCAATTGTTATATAATATAATGCTATTGTTATAATCTTATTGTTATAATGTTGTATAATGCTATTGTTCTGTTATATGTTGATTTATGGCGGTATTTTCAGAAAGGTGATAAGTAAGACGACGAGATAACGTTGTGGTTTTATAGCCAATGTAACAAAAGTATATATATATATATATATATATATATATATATATATATATATATATATATATATATATATATATATACATGGGGTACAAAGCAACTGAAGAAAGTCAAAAAGCAAATTAAGAAAGTAAGAAAATTGAATAGAATTGAAAAAAAAATAAAAAAGAAAGAAAAAACGAAGGAAACATAACAAATGAATAAATAAATAAATAGATAAATAAAGAAGCCAAAACTTAAACTATTCGAGAAAACAGCCATTATTACTATACATGCAAGAGAACATACACTTTAAATGTAAACGTATCATCGAAATAATGACCTCAGTTATGGTTGGAAAGAAGAACAAATAAATATAATTGGTAAAGAAATGGCTGCAAGCGTCTTTTATTTATGCATATTTCTTTATTACGGAGTCAGAAGTAGGAATGGGTAGCGACACACTTGTTGTTTGACATGATTATTAGAAAAGGCAAACGGGACTGAGAATCAGTGGACAATAAAAGAACGCATGCGCAGAATGAATCAGTACATATTACAAAAAATGTGAGAAAATGTGGAGTTGGTTGGTTGGATGGTTTGATTGGTTGGTTGGTATTGTTGAGTTTTTATGGCATATCAAACTGTTAGGTTATTTAATGCGAAATCCATTTTTATACAAATAATCAGTCCGACTCCAAACAATTCGGGGCGCCTTTGGTGGTGTAATGGTTAGCAAGCTCGACTAGCAAACCTACACGAGTGAGTTCGAGTCTCATTGGGTGCCCCTTTCATATAGCCTTGTGCCACATCTAAGCAAAAAGCATAGTAAATAACTACTCCAAACAATTTGGTTTAGCTGAATAAACAATTTAAAAATCAAAAGCATTTCTATTTCAAGCTATTCAGTTTACTCAAACGGTTGTAATTCAAACAATTCAGTTTAGTATAAGTATAGATTTTGTTTAAACAGTTGAATATCAAAACACTATGATTTCAAGCAATTCAGTTTCGCATAAGTACAGAGTTTAGTTCTGTTTGACCCAAAGATAGGACCCTATCAGGTGTTACAACTACGGGCCAGGGTAAACCAGGCAGCAATGGCAATGAAGGCTGCTAGACATTCCCCAAAGTTCCAGTATTAGTAAAACCTCACAATCAGATTGTATAGCGTCAAATACAGGACACTCGTTGGAGGTCTTACCCTCTTGATGAGATGCAGTCGGTGTGTTCTACAGCCCTAGTCGACTATTCAAATAAAAATGGAGGTTGAAAAAAAAAGTTTCATAGAACAGAGCTCAATAGAGTTATCTGGCGTTGTCAAATAATTACCTTTATATTTTGAGTAAATTATAACATAAAACAAAAACGATTTGAGAGAGAGGTGAAAGAAAGCGTATACATATCTAATAAAGTGTACAAATATGTACATCACTTCTCTCTCTCTTTCTCTCTCTCTCTCTCTATATATATATATATATATAAACATATATATGCCCAGTCTGCTGGGGCTGTAGAATACATCGATAACAACTCTGCAGAGGGGTAACCACCCTATGATTTTCCAAGATATGATACTAAACAATCTGATGGTGAGGTTCCAGTTATGCTGGAGCTTTGGGGAATGCAGAGCATTCCTTCATTGCCATTGCTCCTTGGACCACTCTGGCCCGGAATGGTAGCTCCTGATAGGGCCCTATCTATGGGTTAAGTAGAACGAAACTGCATATTTATGCTAAACTGAAATGTTTAAATTAGAACTGTATTGATTTAAATAGAAATTTAAACTGCGTGCTTATACTAAAATGAATTTTTTGAAAGAGAATTGTTATTGACATTGAAACTCTACTTACACTAAAGTGAATTATTTAATATAGAACTGTTTTGACATTTATTTGTGTGTAAAGAAAATCTGTACTGATACTAAACTGAATTAGATGAATTAAGACTGTTTGAATAAACTGAATAGCTTGAAATAGAAACGTTTAGAACAATTACACTGCCTACTCATGCTATACCGAATTGTTTGAAAAGGAACTATTTTCATTAAAATGGAATTAACATTACATAAGAAACAAAGGTTGATGTACCATAAAGCCAACCAATCAACAAACCAGGTTTCTTTCTCCTAGATCGGTGGTCATACGAAAGTTCAAGACTCCAGCCTGCCTTATTAGTTATCCTTAGCTGGAGGGAGAATATTTGAATATATATCAATCCCGAGGAAACTAGCACTATGGGAACTGAAAACACTTTCGTCCAGTATTTGTTCTCAGATCACCGTGTCCATTTCCTACGTCGATAACCACTACAACACGTTTATATGGATGTATGCGTGCGTGCACGCGAGTATGTGTGCTTGTGTGTGTGTGCATTCATGTGGATGTGATGGATTTTCTTATTCATTGCAACATTTTAGTTTAAGATTGGGCTACTTTCGGAAGTTTGTTTTCACTTACTTTATTTAATAGTAGATTGATCTTCATAGAATATTTAATCCAAAAGAAGAAAAATACAGGAGCTTTTTTAACCTATAGTTGCAGGTAGAAGAGGTTTCATAGTTTTTCAAAGGGCATAAGCCGAAAGTGAATGTAATAACAGGACTGGAATTCGAACTCGGTTACTTCGAAAATGTAATCCAGCACTTTCGTCATTTAGCTTTGCGTTTTTCTCACTTTACAGAAGTGTTTCAAATAGGGTTGAGGCAACTGCTGAACCAGCGATAAGATTCGTTGCTTGGTTGAATTTTTTGGTATATCGACCCTAGTTGTGTATTTAAGGTCCAAATATATATATATATATATATATATATATATATTAAAAGAGTGTTGGTTGTCACTAAATCACTTTGTGGGTTTGTGTCGAACCAAGTGCAATATAATATAGAGAGTTCTCAATATCTAGGATGTATATACTTTTTTAAATAAGCCAGAGCTCAGTTGTTAGCACATAGCTGAATAGTTTTATATTAAACGCAAACAATTCTATTTAATATTAATACTTTGTTTGAACGCAGATGAATGTTTTCAATTATCATTTAGGGTGGCGGGCATGCACGGAAGCGCGCAAGAACAGCATATGCGTGCTTCAGCCGGACACACATTCGAAGACGACACTACGGTATGACAACAAAAAGGCAGTCACCGGATTGCCTATATAATCCAACTCGCCAGACGGATAGCTGACGAAAATAAGTTAGGACGCGCACAAGCTGTATTTTTTAAAACATAAGTCATAGCCAATCACGATACACGTAATGGACTCTACCAATGGTGTAATGGTATGTGCCGAGCATTATATATAGAATGCTCCAATCTTCAGCCAGTTTCTACGAAGGATGCTGCACTGCCAGTTCAGTAAGCTTCCTGACTGGCACTCCAGTCGATAGGTCACGCTCTGGTTAGCCGCGTTTGAACTGGGCATGGTTCTGTCCGGGTGTGGCTTGTCAATTGGTGATTTCCTTCGGCCGCAGCGGGCCATTCCCCCAGGCTTTTACCTCCTTCGTGGTGATTGGGTTTATTGTTTAGCGCCTGAGGCGCCCCTAAAAAGGGGAATGTCGACGGGGCCGTAGGTATTTTTGGGAAATACCGGGCGCATGTGGGCTCCGGACCTGTGCCCGGATCCACCTAAAAAGGCCATGTGCCACACTTGCCCGTTCGGTTGGGCAGGCAACAAATACAACTAAGAAGGTTGCCGCGATATCATGTTGTTATTCGTGTCCGTTTCCGTTGGCTCTTGAATTTGGTTCGTTCACGTCAAATTATTGTAGGCCGGTGTCGCTGTGTTGCAATTGGCGCCCGTTTTTGGTTGGTGTTGGCGTTTGATATATATACATATATATATATATATATATATATATATGGGGGTTTCTGTGTGTGATTTCTAGGTGAATAATTTGTAGGACATTTTATTTATAACTTGAAGACCCCCATCAGTAATGACGTTTGAATTTTAAAAAATCTAAAGAAATAGTGTCACTCTCACTTTCTCTCACTTTCTTGTTACTGCCAGTGTTGATTCAAAAGATACATAGCCGCGCAAAAGAACGCGAAAAGTGAAGAAACCGTTCCCTTTTGATGGCAGTCTGTTTTCCCACCGACGTATCAAATTTATTTTCCTTTCTCTTTCGTTGTGGCAAGCTACAAACCACACGATTCGAACTTTCTTTCGTGTTCACAGTAATTTTCTTTCTTTAAAAATAACAACAAAAACGCCAGATATCTCTCCTTCCCTTCTTTCTAACTTTCTTTCTTTTATTTATTTATTTATTTTTTTTTAAATATTATTGATATAGACACGACGTTGTACATACAGAACACGTGTGTTTTATATTAGGAGATAATTTAGAGCTAATTTGTCTGCATACAAGTTAGTATTGCTTTGTTTGCACATAGGTGTAGAGTTTCAAGTATTCTTATTAACTTGAATAGTTCTGTTTAATATTATGTATATCGACAACATACTTAGAAAAAACCAAAATGGCTTCCGAAGAAATAGATCCACGACCTCACAATTATTAACCATCCGCAGAATCCTTGAAGGTGTACGGGCAAAGAACCTACAAGTGACATTAATATTTGTCGACTTTACCAAGGCTTTCGACTCCATTCACAGAGGAAAGATGGAAACAATCCTACTAGCGTACGGCATACCTAAAGAAACCGTAGCGGCAATAACGATTCTCTATAGAAACACTAAAGTAAAAGTACGATCACCGGATGGAGACACAGAATACTTTGACAGTGTAGCAGGAGTACTACAAGGGGACACGCTGGCCCCGTACTTCTTTATCATTTGTCTAGACTACGTACTTAGAACATCGATTGACAAAATCAAAGAGAATGGCTTCGAACTGACGAAGAAAAGAAGCAGAAGATACCCCGCAACAACAATTACCGATGCCGACTACGCCGATGACATAGCGATACTGGCAAATACACCTGACCAAGCCGAAACATTTCTGCATAGTTTGGAACGAGCAGCAGCAAGCATAGGCCTCTATGTTAATGCACACAAAACGGAATATATGTGCTATAACCAAACGGGGGACATCTCCACTCTAGAAGGAACCCC
The DNA here is from genome assembly GCA_963585895.1 of Sepioteuthis lessoniana. NCBI lineage: Eukaryota > Metazoa > Mollusca > Cephalopoda > Myopsida > Loliginidae > Sepioteuthis > Sepioteuthis lessoniana. The sequence goes on along the minus strand of OY757931.1, from coordinate 22,291,493 downwards.
ACTTAAACTAGTAGACAAATTCACCTACCTAGGAAGCAGCGTCGAATCAACCGAAAAGGACATCGAAACGAGGTTAACGAAAGCATGGACAGCTATCGATAGGCTATCGATTATATGGAAATCAGACCTAACCGATAAAATGAAACGCAGTTTCTTCCAGGCAGCGGTCACATCGATACTGCTATATGGATGCACTACATGGACGCTGACAAAATGACTGGAGAAGAAGCTAGATGGCAATTACACAAGAATGCTGCGTGCAATCCTGAACAAGTCCTGGCAGCAACACCCCACAAGACACCAAGTGTACGGCCACCTGCCCCCTATCACGAAAACTATTCAAGTTAGACGAACCAGACATGCAGGACACTGCTGGAGAAGCAGGGATGAACTCATAAGAGATGTACTCTTATGGATCCCCACACATGGCCGCGCAAAAGCAGGACGACCAGCTCGAACGTACATTCAGCAGCTATGTGAGGATACAGGATGTTGTCCTGAAGACCTACATAGGGCGATGAACGATAGGGAGGAGTGGCGAGAGAGGGTCAGGGATATCCGTGCTACCAGCGCGATATGATGATGATGATGATTTGTTTGTACACACTTAAATAACTTCAAATATTGACAACACCAACAAATAAATTTAAAATCAGGCATTTGTTCGCACACAGTTATATAGTAAAACGGTTCTATTTGTCCCAGAGATAGAATTGTAAAGGAGTAACTCCTGGTTAGAGTGGAACTGGGAGTAATGCAAAAAAGTGTACTTAACATTCGCCACATTTCCTGAACTGGAGTCTTGCCATGAGATCACTTAGAGTCATATCCATGACACTCATGAGGCATCTTACTTTTTCTGTGTATTCTACTCTCAGAGAATTGTTATATATATATATATATATATATATGCATACAGCTGACAATGCTGCCTAAGATAATTGTTCAATTTTCCTCATATTCTCCCGAAAAACGCTTTAAAATTTTAAGTTTTGCCTTCTAGAACGTTTTTACTCATTTTTTCCCTTTCTTGTCAGAAACAAATAAATTTCATATTGAATATTTCATTTGACGATACGCCTGAGAGGAATTAATGCAGAATTGGACAATATGATATTTTACATGTTTTCCGCTTTCCAAAAGTCTACTCACTTCTGAATTGATGAGGAATATTTTCAAAGTCTTTGAAAAGAAAATCTTATTTATCCAGAAAAGAAAATGTTGGTTAACTCAGATTTCAATCTGCGAATCTGAAATTCAGAGTGTCTCATCTTTCTAGACGACCGACTTAAATCAACAATCAACTCCTCCCAAAGTTAACTGAAAAACATCCAAAATTGATAGAATTAGAAATGGCATAAAATCTAATAAAACTGTGCATCGATGAAAAGGCAAAATGGTGGATTCAGTAAAATGCCAAATGTTGGCCAATACGTTCGACATGATCGTATCAGTTCTCAACTTAATCAAAATCAAAATCTCTTGGTCTTAACGACAATGCATGTAACAGAATTGCTTATAGAAAGAAGCACGAATTGAAATGAATCTGGAATAGTTGCAAACATATGCCACGAATTGAAAAATAGTTAAAACGCAAAGTTAAGAAAGTCATTGTACCGAAAATATAACAATATCCGGAGAAAATAGGAATTATAGTGGATTCCACTATTTGATGGTTTAACAACCTTTATGCTTTATTGAGCACCCAGGCAATCATCGAGAAAGCACAAAAGAAGTACTATTTAACCAATATGATTAGGAAAAGGGATTTTAAATCTCTCCTATCGGCATTTGTCAGATCATACGTTATTGTGCGATGTCACCCTCTAGCATGATGACCGCTATGCAACGGGGATTATCTTAAGTTTTTGGATTTCGTTGCATGTGAACAAGGACATATTTTATTATCTAATAAAACTAATTTCAGAAAGATATGCACTTACCCAACCCATCCTCCACGAGCAGGATGTGACACAAAGACAATTTTCAAGCCATATACAGTTGGTTTGAATTGATAGATTTCCGTCTTTTAGACCTGTTACAATACCAATGTTCAAGAATCACGTCTGCTTTATTATTTGCCCAAGACTTCACGTAGATGAGAATAATTGTATTCATGCCTTTATGAACGGTATTCACGCGATGCAAGCTTCAAACAGGATTTGAACCTGTATCACTCAGTCCATTTCCTTCAAAGATAAATTCAAAGAGTTCTTTATTTTCATGGCATGTCAATCGTTGTGGGTTATTTAATGCCAAAACAATCCTAGTAGAAGAAAGGCAGTGGTACTATTTAACCCTTTACTGAGAGAGTTCATACTTTCCATAATGCAGAATTTCGGAACTGTAACCCATAGGTCAACTGTAGTCCAGTTCATTTACTAAGATGTCACATTCCAGCACTCTAGCCTCTAGGCCAATGGAAATGTACCCTCGGAAAACACTGTCACCATGTGATAGCAAATCATACGTCTATTATTAAAGACAGTCTGGTTGCATCAATAACGGTGGTAAGTTACTCTCGACCAACAACACAAGATAACACGTTTGCAATGTCAGACAGGATTATACATTTTTTGTTTCAATCCGAGTATTGAGATTTTGCCGTTTCATCATAATTCTTGCATCTTGCTCAATTATATTATCATCATTTTATAACTTTTGTGAAATTCCTGAATAAGAAGCGGTGCAACAGTTATTAAGACACTGAAATAAAAAGAGGCAATAATGATTTCTTGCAGAGTGGGACGAGGTCGATGAATTGAAAGGAAATTATTACGAGGATGATATACGTAACTAATCATTCAATTAAAGAATATCTCAACAAAATTAAAAAAAAAATATTTTCATACCAGTAGGAAGAACACACACACACACACATACACATACACACACACACACACATAAACACACACATACACACACACACACACACACATATGTATATATATATATAATGATCACAAGGTAATCCAAGTAGAAGGAGAGATTTATTGAGAAGCAAAGTCAAAACTATAGCGTTTCCGTCCTACTTGGATTGCCTTATCAATTTTTCTTTATATATTGTCGGATTCCATTCCAATTTTTACTTCGATATATATATATATATATATATATATATACTCGGTCCAGTTAAACCAGAGTTGGGAGTAATTCCTTCAGGACAAGAAAATCATTCAGGAGCTGAACATTTAAATTGTCCTGTTATATTTTTCTTCGTGTTTTTGGTTCACACCAGAAACTGAAAAACAGAAGTCCTGTTATATTTTTCTACGTGTTTTTGGTTCACAGCGGAAACTGAAAAACAGGATGGAAATTAATTTATAATCCTAAGATAACCAGTCTTTGGTTTTTTCTTTAAAGATATATATATATATAATTCTATTATTTATCTATCTATTTATTTATGTATATATGTTATTGATTATATACTGATATATATATATATATATATATATATATATATACGAGGATCATTAAATAAGTTTCCTGACTTTTTTCGTATGGGCACTTTTATTGATACTACACACATGAATCTCATGTCCCCTTGAAGTAATTTCCTCCGGTTGCAATGCACTCGTTGTACCGTTCCAACAACTTCTGAAAGGCCTCATGGAAGTCTTCTTGTGTGAGCGTGTCAACGATCTTCGTCACAGCCTCTTTCATCTCATCAGTTGTCACATAACCACAGCCTCTGAGCTTATGGAATGACCAAAAGCCACCGGGAGCAAGGCCTGTACAATAGGGAGGCTAGGAACTGTCTTGATGCCTATCTTAGTCAAATAATCTGTGACAAGGATGGACTAGTGGACTGGTGCATTGTCCTGGTAGAAATGCCACTGACCCGATTTGAAGGGTGCTGGCCTCTTCCCTAGGAATCTCTTCCTGAATTCTCTTAAAACTTCAACATAGTAACCCTAACCCTAAACCTTAGGCCAATCAACTCTGGTCTATTGACTTCCTTAGTCCTCCCACACCTCTTATCATATCTCACAGACTCCCTGCCTTCCTTGAATCTCTTATGCCACTCAAAAACTGATGCTCGATTGATGCATGATGGTCAAAAATCAGTCTGACCCATTCCATACGTTTCTGTGGCATTTTTCCAAGTTTAAAGCAAAATTTTATTACATATCGTTCTTCAAAAGTTTCCTCACGACCAGATTGCATTTTTGAAATTCATCAGGTGTGACAATCAGCCTTTAGTAGGGTGCATTCCAATTCCTGCTGTAGTTATTCATTTTAAAATAAAATCATAAAAATTCTCAGTCATCTCCTAAGATGTATAGCAATAACATACTGAATTCTCAAGTGTCTACGACAATTCTAAAAGTTCTGGAAACTTATTGAAGGGACCACACACATACACAACACACATACACACACACACACACACACACACACATACACACACACACATATATATGTATATATATATATATATAAATAAATAATTGAAGTAAATCCGATAATAGAGAGAAAATTGATAAACAAGGAAATCAAAGAAGAATTCGATGTGAAAGGAAGTCAGCGCTATAACGAGCGATTCTAATGAACAATGATCTGGACAAGGACGGATGATATGTCGTGATGTTGAATCGCCGATGGATCTATCATAAAAATAAATATCATCGGAAAATTAATATCACGAGCTATCATTTATGCTAGTCTTGATCATCGTTCATTAGAACTTTAAAACATGTAACCGTGTGCAAATAAAACTACTAGCATCAGCAATAATTGAAACCATTTAACTCTGTGAAAACAATTGATTAATAGTAATCAAAACTATTAGTGTTCATTAGCAATACTTGAAACCATTCAACTATCAGCAAGCAACGGCAATACTAAATTTTGTGCTGACAAAATTACCTTTCATCCGCTTTGTATTTCTATCCGCCACGAGCTAAATGTTGACTTCCTCACATATTGAGGCAATAATTACCGATACAATTCTCTGAAGAGACGTAATCGAGATAAAGTGTCATTTTTCAAGCTTTTTTTACAGATGTTTTAATCGCTTTTAAAATATTTTATTCATTTCAAAGTTCCGTACGCTATTGAAAGCACTATTTCAACTTTGCACGTTTCACAAGTTATATATATATATATATATATATAGAGAGAGAGAGAGAGAGAGAGTGAGCGGTATACAGAGCAAGAGATTGAGCAAATACTTTTCCGTAGTGTTTGTATATGGTTTAAAATAAGTGTTCAACTTTATTTAGTATTAAGCGATACAGAACTCGGAATTACTGCCCTTGTCCCTGAGTAAATTCTGATAATTGCCAGAATATAAACAATAAATTATATGTTTTAGGTGAACTATATTCGATTTCCATTTTTGCTTTTAATATTTGTGGATTTCAATTAAACATCTATGTAATAAATAGTACATCAGCTTCCATATCAAAAATGAAACTCCAGTATTTTGAAGCGAGTCACTTAGTAGTGTAAGATATTTATCTTGTTTTTTTAGAATGATTTAATTAACTTTTTGGTGGGTGGTGTGATTTTTTTAAAAAACTCTATTCTTTCCTGTTCACAAGAAAGTCAAGGTCGATTTCAGTACTATCGCATATGAAAGTAATTATGAAACCAATCTAAAAACAATAGCTTATTTCAAAAAATAGAATTAAAAAAAAAACAGGTTATTAGATAAAATAAGATTTAAAATAGTTATTTACTTATTCTTTTGAAACATATATTTTCTTATAACTTTTTACCCTTTTTTAATTCAGCACTTTCCATTGCGAAATAAGCAAATAAGTTAACTCCGTACGGGACAAAAATCGCTTCTGATGTCAAGCTTTATCACGACTTCTCAGAAACTAGTGTTCCCTATTGTTCATCGCCTCTGACAAGTCTTCAGGGCTACATCCCGTATCATCACATAGCTGCTGTATGTGCGTTCGAGCTGGTCGTCCTGCTTTTGCTCGACCATATGTGGTGGTCCATAGCAGGACATCACTTTTGAGAAAGAGCCATCGAATGATAGCCATGAAAAACTCTTATGAGTGAATAATAATAATAATAATAATAATAATAATAATAAAAGAACTTCTCGTATAGTGGACTTTGCCGTCCTGGCGGATCATCGAATGAAAAACAAAGAAAACGAAAAGAGAGTACTTTGACTTTACCAGAGAAGATAGCTATGAAAAACTCTAATGAGTAAATAATAATAATAATAATAATAATAATAATAATAAAAGAAGTTCCTGTATAGTGAACTTTGCCGTCCTGGCGGACCATCGAATGAAAAACAAAGAAAACGAAAAGAGAGTACTTCGACTTTACCAGAGAACTAAAAGAATCTACGGAATGGGAAGGTGATATTAATCGCAACTGGTACGTTCAGAACGATATCCAAAGCGTTAGAACGGGAAGAGGAAAAGTTGGAAATTACATGACCATCAGACACCATCCACACCATCATTGAAACCAGCTAGAATACAGTAACTAGTTCAAAAGAACTGAAGAAATTTACTCTCACCCAGACTCCAGAGAAAGACCATCGACTTACGCTTGTGTGAAAAACACACTAAGAGTAATAACAATGAAATATGTTCTACTGGTCCATTGACGAAATGAGAAGAGTGTTCATCAATTGTCCGGTAGCCCGTGGTTCAATCCCAGGTCGAGACATACCAAAGACTCAAAAAAAATGGTACTTTACGCTGCCTTGCTTAACACTCAGCATTATAAGGTAATGATCAAGGGTAAAGTGGAGCAATCCAGGGAATGGAGTTACGCCCTCTCCTACACCTCGGTGTGGTAGTTATCAAAAAGGGAACCATCAGGTCACCCTCGATTAAGGTCACCAACTTTACTTAATTAATTAAATAACATGAAAAATCGGTAAAGTAAAGAAACTTTGGGTGTTGTAGCATCCATCATGTCACGTGACAATAACATTTTATTACAAAATACCTGCAACCTGGAATAAGTAAACAATCTCTCTTTCAAAAAAAGTATTAGTGACTGTTAGTAAATTCAGCCATTGTGTTGTAAGCAAGAAGGCAGACGATATAGTGTCACAAATGTGTTTCAGAAAATGTAAAAATATTCGAAAAAGCCATAAAAATTCATCATGGGTGCCATGGAAATCTTGAGTGTGGAATTGACTGCTGAAGGAAAAACCTTAGCAGGGGTGAAATCCATAGAGTTATCTCCCTCGTACTCTTTCTATCACCACTATTACTCTACATAGGAAATGCACAGGGGAATAAAAAATCAGAAGAAAAGATTGATTCTCTATTTGTATATATGGATGGTAAACGGTATTTGCAAAAAATGAAAACGTACTGAAGACACTTATAAAAACAAAAATATTATACAGCCAGGATATAGGAATGGAATATAGCATTGAATAATGTCCCATGATCATGATTAATAGTAGGGAAGGAGAAACAACGGACGGAACAGAATAAGCAAATCAGGAAATCATTTGAACTCTTAGAGAGAATTAAAACTACTAATAATAAGGAATATTGGAATCAGACCTTCAAGCAATAGGATATGGAAAAAAGAAGAACTATGTACCCCGGAAAACTAGGTACGACAAATTGATCTACTGGGAATTTTGCAAGAAAGTGAAATGTTGCGATACAAGTAAATTGGAAATGCACAAAGAAAACTTCTAGAAACAAAACAGCAGAAAATTGTGTCCAAGGAAAAACACAAGGGCAGTCCTCGTTTGAAGATATATGGGACAACTCTTAAAATGGAAAAGGGAAAACTCAAAATAATGGATAAAAGGACAAGAAAGATGATTGTTTGTTTGTTTGTGCTTTATGGAATATACACATTTGTATGTTATTTAATGCCAAATCTACTTTTATACAAATAAAATGTTATTTCAAATCATTCAGTTTTGCATAAGTACACAGTTTGTCAAAAAATATTTCTATTTCAAGCTATTTTATTTAGTTCAACAGTTATAATTGAAACAACTCTGTTTAAGATATGCATAGTTTTTGTTTACACACAGTTAAGTGTCATAACAGTTCTATTTCAACAGATTTGGTTTAGCGTAAGTAGAGTTTAAATGTCTAAAACAGTTATAATTCAAAAAATTCAGTTTAACATAAGTACGCAGTTTAAATGTCAAAATAGTTTTATTTCAAGTAATTCAGTTTAGCTGAAGAACGCAGTTTAAATGTTAAAAGAGTTTTATTTCAAGTAATTCAGTTTAGCTGAAGAACGCAGTTTAAATGTTAAAAGAGTTTTATTTCAAGTAATTCAGTTTAGCTGAAGAACGCAGTTTAAATGTCAAAAGAGTTTTATTTCTATTTAGTACACTTTGCTGCAAAAAAGATAAGTTCACCATGAAAAAATGCTGAAATTTGATGAATTTTTTATTTCAAAAAATCATGTTTATTCTTAAATTTTGCAAATAGATTTATCTATAATTTTTTGGGGAAAAATAATTTATTTGATTATCTTACCATTAAATAATAATATAAGCATATTGCCAAAAGATAAGGCCACTAAAATAAAATCGCAAATACCATCATTTAAAACTTTTTCCTCCTTTCGCTGCAATCACTTATATGCAATCATTTTTCATGGACCCTATCAGACTTTTGACAGTTTGATCATCTATTTCGGACCATGATTTCATAATTGTACCAGTCAAGGATACCTTTGAATCATATTGTTTACCCTGACCGTAAACTTGTCGGGCAACTATACCCCAGAGGTTCACGATGGGGTTAACATCAGGACTTAATGCTGGCCAGTCCATTAGCACAACGTTTTTGTCACTAAAAACCGCTTTTGAATGCCTTGACACATGAATTGGGGTATTGTCTTGTTGGAAAATAGCCCGATTTCCTGCAATACGAAAGAAATCTCCCAAAAAATGTTCGCTGAGCATGTCAGTGTATTGTTTTGAGTCCATGTTACCGCTTACAAGAACTAATTTGAATATTCCATGAGAAGAAAATACACCCCATGTCATTACAGAGCCACCTCCACTTTGGCATTTTTTAAAGATATTTTTTTCTTTCCTTAGGTCGTACCAATAGCAATGGAACCCATCGGGAACATCTAAATCCCATTTTACAACATCACTCCATTTATCCCCGAGCGAGACGTACTTTTTGGCTCAAGTAAATTTTGCCTTATGTGATGTTTCTTCCAAGTAGGAGCTTTTTGTTCCTTTGAATATTCAACATAAGGGCAATTTTTTAATGTTCTCCATATGGTCGAACGTGAAACACTAATGTCACCAGGAAGTTGAATTTGAGAAACGGACTTTCCGGATTTTCTAACATCTCTGATAACGGCCCGTTTATTCCTTGGACTGAGTTTTTCTGGCCTACCTGGCATATTTTTGGGTGTTCTGTTCTAATTTTTTATTTAATTATTCTCTGCGCACCTTGATCTGTTGATTTTCTTGCCGATTTCTCGTTGAGAATGCCCATCTTTTTCAAAAGCATCGATCATTCTTTTCTCGTGATCTGTAAGAAAATTGCCACGTTCTATCATTTATTTTATTTCTTTATTGCTAATTTGCATGTAAAAATTAATCCAAACATAAAAATCTGTGAGTTAATTTGTTTTATTTAATAAATTTATTGGTGACCTTATCTTTTTGCAACATGCTAATTGTAATATTTCCTGAAAAAATAATCAAAGAAAAAAAAATTCCAAAAAATTGGCAATAGATAATTTTATGACTAAGCAGCGTCGCATCAACCGAAAAGGACATCGACACGAGGTTAACGAAAGCATGGACAGCTATCAATAGGCTATCGATTATATGGAAATCAGACCTAACCAATAAAATGAAACGCAGTTTCTTCCAGGCAGCGGTCACATCGATACTGCTATATGGGTGCACTACATGGACTCTAACAAAACGGCTGGAAAAGAAGCTAGACGGCAATTACACAAGAGTACTGCGAGCAATCTTGAACAAGTCCTGGCGGCAACACCCCACAACTGTACGGCCACCTACCTTCTATCACGAAAACTATTCAATTTAGACAAACAAGACATGCAGGACACTGCTGGAGAAGCAGGGACGAACTCATAAGAGATGTACTCTTATGGACACCCACATATGGCCGTGCGAAGGCAGGATGACAAGCACGAACATACGTTCAGCAGCTATGTGAGGATACGGGATGTTGTCCTGAAGACCTGCCTAGGGCGATGAACTATAGAGAGACGTGGCGAGAGAGGGTCAGGGATATCCGTGCTACCAGCACGACATGATGATGATGATGATGACATTTATAAAAATGAATTGTTGAAAGAAAAAAGTGGATCAATCCACATTTCTGCGTTTTTTCGTAGTGGCCTTATCCTTTTGCACCAAAGTGTAGCATAAGCACACAGTTTAGTTCTATTTGACCAATTGATAGGCCCATATCATATGCTACCACTCCAGGCTAGTGTGGGCCTGGGAGCGTTGACAATCAAGGGGTATGCCGCATTCACCAAAGCTCTTGCATAACTGGACCCTTATCATCAGATTGTTATAAACACAACAATCGTTGGGTGAGTCTTACTCGTCTGTAGAGATGCAGTCGGTGTATTTTTCAGTCCTAGGCGACTTGGCAAACATGAAATTTGAAGATACACAAGGCATAACATCCAGAAGATTGTATAGACATACAGTTTGAATCAATTGCTTAATGGCATATCAACTTCTTTGAAGTTATGTAATACTGATACTTGATTAACTTGTAAATATTTAGTTTAAAACATTCCTATAAAAAATAATCCTGTATTCGCAGACAGCAAAATGGTCTCAGGTATTATCCAATCATATATCAAGATTCTCTATGTAAAAAAAATTGCAGAAAAATGTAGGTTTCGGAATAAATAGAAACGATAATTAAAAGAGAGACTAGTAATTAAACTTTGCTAGAGAAATGAAAAAAGAATCGAACGGGGACGGCGAGGGGAATTGTAATTGGTGCCCTTGGAACGATATCGAAAGGTTTTGAAATTGGGGTAGAAGAGCTGGAAATCGGAGGATGAAACGGGATCATCCAGATGATATAGACAGACTATACGTGTCCAGAAAAAGAAGGAGTAAGAAGACTGTCCAGCTTAGAGGATTACCTGAATTTATCAATATAAGGACACGGGGACAGAGCATTAAAAAGAGCAAAAGAAAATTAATAACATCAGCTAGTAACGACATTGAAAACATAAGTACAGACTGAAAAACAACAAAAACGAGGAAACGGAAATGGGGAAAAAAAACAACTGTACGTATATTTCAAGCGACAAATGAGTGATATTATACAACAGAAGACCTGGCTATAAAGGTACTCTAAAGAAAATAAATCTGATTATCTATTAAAGCGAAAATGTATAATACGCAAAAGAATTGCTAGTGTAGTTTATGCGGAGAATGGTTTAAAACAATTAGGCACATAGTACTCAAAGCTAGTTAACAGGCGCAAAGAGAATTCATGGCTAAACTCGATAGGGTGGGAATGATGATCTACTGGGAATCGTGCAAGAAAGTGTATTTCTGTGACACAATCAAATAGTATATGCATAAACCAGGGCTCGCCCGAGAGAACGTGGCATAAAATTCTCTGGGATGTGGAAGTATAAACAGATTACCTGATTCTGGTAAGACGACCAGACCATATCAAATTCTAATTGGAAAAAAAGGGAACATCGTTTCTTGGATGTTGTCGTTCAAGCGGACAACAGAGTGAAAATTAAAAAAAGAGAAAAGATTTTCAAATACATGGACGTTGTTCGAAAACTAAAAATCCTGCGAAATATGAGGGTATGGTGATACCAACTGTAACTGGAGTGTCTTAAACGAGGAATACTAGTAAAAGACGGGAAGAATTGGAAATAAGAGGAAGAATTGGGAGCATCAAAACATTTGCAATGTTAAGATCGCAAACCACATACACAGAAACTTCACTGCCGGATACAAACTCAGTAGATCACAGGAAAAAGTTAATCATTTAATGTACATGGACGGCATCAAACTTTTTGCAAAAAAGGAAAAAGAACTGGGAACCCTAATACACACAGTTAGAATATACAGCCGGGATATAGGAATGGAATTTGGCATTGAAAAATGTGCAATGCTTGTAATGAAAAGTGACAAAGAGCCGCTAACTGACTGAATGGAAATACCAAACAAGGATAAGATAAAAACGCTCGCAGAAAACGAAACCTACAAATACCTGGGTATCTTGAAGGCTTACACCATCAAACAAGCGGAAACGAAAGAAAAAAATTCAGAAAGAATATCTCAGGAGAACTAGAAAACTACTCGAGACAAAACTCAATAGCAGAAATCTTATCAAAGGAATAAATACCTAGGCTGTACCTCTCGTTAGATATTCCGGACCCTTTCTCAAGTGGACCAGAGACGAACTTAAACAAATGGACCAAAGAACAAGAAAACTAATGACAATGCATAAGGCATAACATCCAAGAGACGACATTGACAGACTATATGTTTCAAGAAAAGAGGGAGGAAGAGGACTTGCCAGTAGTGAAGACAGCGTTGACGCATCCACACAACGACTTAAAGACTATATGCAAAAACACGAAGGAGGACTCATTACAGCCACCAGAAATGAAACTGAGAACACGATGAACAACAGAATGACAATAACTCGGAAAACAAGGAAATGGGAAGGAAAACAAGGAAATGGGCGCTTTAAACGACTAATAAACAATATCTCACTCAACAAAACTTGGACATGGCTAAGAAAAGGAAACTCTAAGCGAATGCAGCAAATTAGCACAAAGGGAGTATAAGGCGAGACACGACTGGGTAGGCAAGGTGATTCATTTGGAAATGTGTAAGAAACTTAAATTCGACCATACTAACAAATGGTATATGCACAACCAGCACCTGTCCAAGAAAATGCCATGTATAAACTTCTATGGGACTTTACCATACAAACGGATCACTTAATCCCGGCCAGACGACCAGATTTAATAATAATCAACAAAAAAAAGAGAACTTGCAAAATAGTCGATTTTGCTGTCCCGTCAGGCCACAGAATAAAACTGAAAGAATGTGAAAAGAGGGATAAGTACCTCGACCTTGCTAGGGAATTGAAAAAACTGTGGAACATGCAGGTGACAATTATACCAATTCTAATTGGAGCGTTTGGAACTGTAACTGAAGGATTGCTAAAGGTACTAGCGGACTTAGAAGTTGGTGGACGAGTGGAGACCATCCAAACGACAGCATTGTTAAGAACGGCCAGAATACTAAGAAGAGTCCTGAAGACTTGAGGAGACTTGTTTTCACTCAGACCCCAGTGAAATACCATCGGTTAACGCTGATGTGAAAAGCTCTAATGAATGAATAATAATAAATATAAAACATCTATCTCTTCTAATCGCAGATAAAAACAACACTATAAGGACCAGTCATATCAAAGCAAAAATAGATATGACGCAACAATATAGTCAACATAGGTTATGTGGTCATAGAGCGGAAAAGATCAATCACATAATTAACGGATGCAGCAAATTAGTACAGAAATAGTTTAAGACTAGTCATGACTGGGTGATCCATTGGGAATCCTGCAAGAAATTGTAGTTTTTCAATACGAACAAATGACATATGCACGACCCAGAATCTGTCCTAGAGAATTAGACGCACAAACCTCTCTGGGATTTTGAAATTCAGATGTATCCCCAAATCTCAGCTATATTACTAGAACCAATTATAATCAACAAAAAATGAAAACTTGCTGAATTGTGGACTTTGCAATACCGGCTGATCACAGAGTAAAACTGAAAAAAAGCGAAAAGAAGGATTAGTTCCTGGATCTTGCCAAGTAATTGAAAAATCAGTGGAACATGAAAGTAACGGTTATACCAATTGTAACTGGTGCTCTTGGTACAGTCACCAAAAGAATGGTACAATGACTGGAGGTCTTGGAAATAAGAGGATGAGTGGAGGGCATCAAAGCTACAGCATTTTTAAGATCGGTTCTAGTACTGAGAAGAGCCCTGGAGGCTTGAGGAGACTAGCTGTCACTCAAACTTCAGAAACCATTGGTTATCTCTGGTGTGAAAAACTCAAAAGAGTAAAATGATTTATAAAAAAGCAAACTAAACATCTTTACATTTGTGAGGAAACAGTTAAATATTCTTTCTTTATGCAGAGGGCTCAACAGGATATTAAAATCAATATATTCATTTAAAGAAACACTTCCTTTCACCCTGAAGAACACGTGTTTTTATGAGAATTTTTCACACCTAGATCCTGACTAGGAAACAGACACACATCTGCATATATGTGTGCGTGTATGTGTGAGTGAGCAGACCTCGAGAAAATTATATTATGTTTAAATTTGCTCCTGCTAATTCATAATCAGACATTTTAAAATATTGACGTTTATTTTAAGACTAGTTTAAGCTTCTCATTGCATATATGAATATGTATTGTAGTGTGCGCAGGTATCTACATTTAATTACGTCTTTACCCATGCAGGGCGGGGTGTCCTCGTAGCGTTAATGGTTAAAGCGTTGGACAACAGAATCGTAGTGAGTGGGTTCGATCTCGAGTAGCACTATTAAGCTAACTTTCAGATAAATACTCGTGCTAAAGTTATGAATCTCCTTTATCCACCCAGTTAAGGGGTTAAATAGAACCATTTCCACCACTATTCTTCAAGAAGAATGGATTTGGAATTAAATAACTCAAGGACGTTGGAATGCCATTTATTCTTTCTGTGTGTGGGGGGTTGTCTTAATATGCGTCATAATTTTGAATTTTACCTTAACACATTTATTTTCTAGTCATTCTCAAATCTAATTTGAAATTAGTGAAATTGTTGTTTCACAATTTTGCTTACGAGAGGATAAAATCTCTGAATTTTTACTTCAAAAACATCGGACATGACGATGAAAACTACAGGGCGCTTTAAACTTAATTATATTCTTTTAATGTAATTTGATTGTGTTTCTATCAAATACAAAAAGGCATCTAAAAGAAAAATGTAATTATGGTTCAGCAAAAAAAAAAAAAAAAAAAAAAAAAAAATTGATATAAAGAGAAAATATTCCATGAAACTAAAGTCAGAAATCTATTGAATTATTCGGATCTTCCTTTTTTTTAAATTTTCATAATATCACATTGTACACATTGTATCATGTCAGGGTTTTCTTTTTAAGAAATAGTATTTTCGCCGGTAATTTTGTGGCGAATAGCCTTAAATTGTTTGAAATCTATAGCAGCACACATACACACACACATATATATATATATATATACATATTGGCCTCCACAGATTCTTTCATTGTATCACCACTCATCAGTGTGGTTAGACTTGTTGGATGATTCAAGCCGAGATTGTAGCACGTAAGACTTTACGTCAGTCGGATATATATATATATATATATATGAAGAAATAAGGTGAAGTTTACCTAAGGATATGTCAACAGGTCTCACTGTTTACAGTTACAGATTAACCAGAGAAATCGACAATGATGTGTTCTTTCACATAAAAGAGACTGTCAGCGTGACCTTCTTTACTGACTGTTCCGTTTGGAACTTTTCTTCACCGGAGGGTCAGCTTGTTCCTGCTATAGACTGTCTTTTCAACATAAGGTTTGAATTGGCAAACTCATGTTTATCCTATTTGTAAGTAATAAGATAAATGAATATTTCGCCATACATATGTGTATATATGTGGTATACAGGAAAGAAAGAAACAGAACACTGATGTACAGAAATATAATCTGTTTATTTTCCTTTATATAGCCCGAATGTACTGATATGTAGAGTAAAATAGAGTCAGAGATGGCCGAAATGCATTCATACTGGTGCAACAGAGTGGATTTTCTGCGAAAAGTACCTGTCTTTCTATTTTTTCTGCCTGGGTAGAAATTGTCCCTGGTTAAATAATTTTTCCTGGAGCCCAACCAATCCCCATGGTCCCAAGGCCCATCAATGTATTGCAAAGCGACACGCACCATGTCTACCATGCCACTTACGAAACTTACGTGGAACTTCCTCTGAATAAGTACTCGCGCTCTGTGTACTTTTGGAAACAGGTGGATTTCCAGTTATTTTTTCTGCTTCCAGCATCTGACCTTCCAAGCATGCCACCCACACAATTTCCTCAGGGGCATCTGCGTCATATTAACTCAAGAAATGGGTATTTTTTTTGTCACGCAGTTTACGCGGTATGTCAATTAGTGTCAAAGTTATGTCAATTAATGTCAAAGTTACTATTCGATGCATAATTATTCTATAGAATACATATATACACGCATATATATATATATATATATATATATATATATATATGCTCCAGTGCAAGCTGGCTGGGTTATGATATACTAGAGTTAATGGGTTGTACTCGCATACTGTCAATAGCGGTGAGAATCAATAAATACATATATCGTTTCATTCCTTGATGATTTTCATCTCTGTTAATTGTTAAAACTCTATATTTTACATATTTAAATCATGCGAACAAAAACTGAAATTAAGTAAAAGGTACACATATAGATACAGAAATCATATTATAGGAATATATGTGAACATTCACAAATTATATTATTATAGAAGTGTATGTGAACATTCACAAATAATACTGTCAGAGGAAAGTACGCGAATGAAACTGGAAACATCAGTATGATAATTAAACAAGACTTCCGTATCCAAATTGAAGCATTTGAAAGATATTAGGAGAGAGACATAATTGACCTGATTGCTATTCTTGTAAGAAATAGACTTAACGATCCAAGATCAAACACCGAACGAGGCTCAGTGCTTTTCACTTAGCTCTAATCCTCTTGAATAAAACATCAATATATGTCTTCTTTTATAGGTAAATATTAAGACAGAATTGCAAATAGCAGAAACGATTTAAACGTAAAACAATACTTATTATATTGGTTTGGTTTGGTCTAGTTTTATGGCATATCAAACACTGTAGATCATTTAATGCCAAATCACGCATATATATTAAATATATGACTTCTTTAACACATATTGTCGATAATATTTTAAAACGTGCCCAAACACATTTTAACAGAGTCAAATGGTTTCACTTATTTTCATCCAATACGATTACACAGATAAATGTAAAAAAGGTTCTATTTCAAAGAATTCGGTTTTGCATGAGTACTCAGTTTCTTATTTACTCTCAACCATTGTTTAAATATATTTTTGTTTACATTAAGTAAGATGTTAAAACAGTTCCATTTCAAACAATTCAGTTCAAAACAAGATCAATTTAAATGTCAACGTTTATATTTCAGTCAATTCACAGTAGCATAAGTACACAGTTTAAATGTCAAACAGTTTTGTTTAACCCATAGATAGGACCCCATTTGGCGTTTTCACTCCGGACCTGAGTGGACCTGTGAGCGATGGCAATGAAGAAGTACTCCGCGTTCCCCTAAGCTCCAGAATAGCTGAAGCCTCACCATCTCATTGTAATAACCAGAACACTAATTAGAGGAGTTTTATTCATCTGAAGATGGGAAATCGGTGTATTCTAACTGTGCCAAATGATTACGTCTTTTGCCTCCTAAAGGTCGCTTCGATGCGTAACCAAAATAACATATAAAAAGATCCGGTAAAATCTAACTCTCTCTCTCTCTCTCTCTCTCTCTCTCTTTGTCCTGCCAAGGCAACGAGAACCTCCCACGAGCGCGTATGTTTTCCAATAGAGAACTTTCGACCAACTAACATCCTGCAGTATGGCGCACGATACTGTGATTTGACTAAATCTTCACACATCAACTATCATTCTGTTAAGGACTTTTAACCTATACAAAACATAACTTATACAATAATGTACGCATATTTACCAACCCCTCCGCTCAGGCAGGATATGACACAAGGTCAATTTTTTGAGCGGAGTTTAACAGGTTTGCATTCAGAGTTTAACTCCTAGACCAGTTGCCTCACCAAGACTGAAGGACATAATCTGTCCCACTATTTACCCATAGCTGGAGGGAGAATAATTGGATTCATACCTTTCCCAAGGTTATTAGTGCTGTGTGGAATGCAATTAGCCTGGTCCAGGATTTGAACTCGTGTCGCCGTGTTCATTTCCTCCGACGATTACCATTACACCACGGTCACCTCCTATATTATATTATACTATAATGTACACACTCATTCTGTATTCATCCTTTTATTTTTGATCCGTTAATAATCATGTTTTATTTAATTTGTCATGAAACGTTTTACTATATTTAGTAAGAAGAAATATTAACCAATTATACGTTTCCTCTGGTCCATATGTCCGAATTCGTTCTCATATTCAAATAATTGTGACAGTAAGTTATCCATATTTACCAACCCGAACGCTCGGGCAGGATATGACACAAGGTCAATTTTTAAACGGAGTTTAACAGGTTTGAATTCAGACAAGTTGCCCCACAAAGGCTGAATAACCCAGGCTACTTTACTATTTACCCATAGCTGAAGGGAGAATGATTGCATTCGTACCTTTCCCAAGGTTATTTGTGCAATGTGAAATGCAGTTAGGCTTGTCCAGGATTTGAACTCGTGTCGCTGTGTCCATTTCCTACGACGATAACCATTACACCACAGGCACCTCCTGTAGTAGTGAGTTGTCGTATTCAGATACGAAAAATTTAAGGAAGCAATTTTTCATATCGTCAATATCATAGCCCAATCAACCATCACAAAATTGGATTTAGAAGTAGTTTTAAGAGTGCTATCAACTCCACTCCATATAAATCATTCTGGTACTGAAAATATAGTCCCCACATATGTGATGATTTTTATGTAGCCTTGTAGTTCACAAAGTGTCTGCAGTATCACAGTATTGCGTGTGAATTCGTGGATTACTGAATTTGCCAATTGGAGTGAATAGATACCCTATTATTTAAGTAAACCTACAGAATGTACTAACTTATCAATGTGTTACACTGGTAGATCGTAGAGTTATCTTCATTACATCATTAGTTTAATCTATTTTTGCAGCTGTTTATTGTTCTAAGACCCTATACTTAATTTCCAACTTTAGAGAATCTGTTGATAGAGGTCGATGCTAATTCTTTCCGTCGACCTATGCACTATCATATATAAGATTTTGCATTCATGCACACGCGGAAATCTGACAAAAGGCTTTAACCCTCTCTCCATTTGTAGGTGACCTTTTATTTCCGACATTTTTTTAGCTACAGAACATCTTGATATGTGTTCAAAATTTAATTCTTAGTATATCAATAAATTACTGATTGGAACATTTAGTCAATATTTGAAAATAATTTTTCATTTTTATTAATATTAACGAATATTAATGTTATTTTTTTTTTAAATTAATTGCTTTATAAAAAGGTGACAGACTTAAGTTACAATCTCTATCATAGAAAAATATTATCTGAAAATATAAAATATATATTGCAAACAAGACCGTTATAAATTACACGAAATGATAAAAAAAAATGGAGAAGAAAAGAGGGATGCTATATAAGTTAGAAAAGATGACAAGCATCCAATCGAAAACTGTCTTAAATTCCAGTGGGGTTGCTTTGTGCTAACTTCAACCGTCTTCCCTATGTAACATATTAAACATAAATCAGTGTATGTATGTTAGCAGAAGATATGACGATCCCCGAGAATCCTAGAATTTTTATACATATTCTTGTGTTATTTATGACAAAAATAACATAATTTCTTTCCAATAAAATTGCATATCGTCTTTTGATTCTTAAATAGATCCTTTTGATTCTTTTCTGTTCCGGGTTATTTCAGCTGGTATTAGAATTATTAATACTCACTATACGTACTCGAATAAGGAGTGCGTAAAAGAAAATCCCTAATTTAATGGGTAGTCCCAGAGGTTTAGAGGCTGACGTTGAGGAGTGAGACATTGTGGTAAGCAAGTTCCAGCTCAACTTGCCTTATTGTATTTACACTCGGAAAAAATACCATGGGAAAAGCATAAACATCTTTATCCTTCATCCTATGAGTTAAATATTATTACTACACCGTAACGATGACTTTAGCATTAAATAACCCATAAATATTGATAAGCCCTTGAACAAAGAAATCGAAATTGAATCGAAACCTAACCTCTAATTTCAAGCAACAAATATGTTTTATCGGAAATGTTGGTCCTACAAATATGATGGACTTGGAACTTAAAGAATATCCCAATAGATTGAAAAGGAGGATAGAAAATATATCATTTGGTTACATAGAGGAAGGGTAAAAGAATGTCTAATTTGCCCTGGTGGAGAGGGGAAAGAATATCCAATTTAACGGTGTGACGTTTTATGCGGACGAGCTTAACGCACTTCCAAACAAACAAACTTAAAGTATTGCACAAAGTTATGAAATATAAATAAACGTTGTGGTAAGGAGCAGCTGGGATTAAAATATACAACTGATTACTTGTCATCAATAGTTAAAAAAAGACGACCCATGAATTTTTTGGGTTCTCATTGTTGTACTTTTCAGGTTGCCTATTTAGCTAGAATGAGACTCAAGGTCGATTTAATTTAAGTTGTTGCGGAAAAAGCAAATCTCCATCAGAGCGGAACAAAAACAAAATAAGACACCTGTCAGTAAAGGCAGCATTTGCGTCTCTTAGGCGAGGGGACATGTGCTGTTTGAAGAGGAGGCTTCCTGGAAATAAGTTGATTATTTCTCTTCACCGCAGTTCTAAAATTCGGGTTGTTGTCACGGCGATCCATGATAAGCCGGTCTTCTTTTTACAAAAGAAGAGAATGGTTTTTATCAGCATTTCATGTGGAAATCGATAATTTTGACGAATGAAAGAACGATTTTCGGTGGAAACACTATAATCACAAAATACACCAGGTATATAAATTTTTCTAATGGATAGTGTTCGCCAATGGCCAGAGTGACTGGGGTTCAATCTCAGGTCGAATCGTGCCAAAGACTCAAAAAGCAGTACTTAATAATTGCTCGATTAATCATATTTACCAACCCCTCCACTCGGGCAGGATATGACACAAGGTCAATTTTCAAGCGGAGTTTAACAGGTTTGCATTCAGAGTTTACCTTCTCCTAGACTAGTTGCCTTACCAAGGCTGAAGAACTCAGTCTGTCCTACTATTTACCCATAGCTGGAGGGAGAATAATTGGATTCATACCTTTCCCAAGGGTATTAGTGCTATGTGAAATGCAATCAGTCTCATCCAGGATTTGAACTCGTGTCGCCGTGTTCATTTCCTATGACGATAACGACAACACCACGGGCACCTCCATTATAATTGCTCGATTAATACTCGTCATTATAAAGAGGTTCAATCAAAGGAAAGGAGTAGTTGTCTCTACTATTTTATCCAGATGTGGGAAGAGAAGCGGGTTCATACTTTACCGAAGCGTATTTGTCCGAAAGTGAACGTAATAGAGTAGTTCTGTAATATAATGGCCAAGGGATTTCGGTTTATGCCTTTGGGTTTAGTTAGGCTGAGAACCTTTCGGCTCAGGACATGGGTTACTAAGGTGAAACATTAACACAGGTGTTCACGCGCGAGCGTGAGCGGACGAGTCACTCAAAGATGTCATATTAGCCCACATTGAAAGCGGGATTACGGAGTGCGGGTGACGTCATGCACCGGAAGAGCGTGGAGGATTTTGGGAGATTTTGAAAAAGTCAGTTAGTTGAGATGAGACCTGCCTCGGGGGAAGACGGTTGGTTTTCGCTTGCTCACGGAGATCTTTCTGGCGGGTGCCACACGTGTTGGGTGGGGGGCAAATGAAAAAGGCAGAATAGAAAGATTGTGCCTCTCTCTCCTTATGTCGAAGAACATTTAAACTCAAAGGTAATAAAAAGTTTCGTACCTGAACAAAGAAGTCGTCAAGTGTTTTTCGAGATTCCGATGTTCTATCTTTACGGACATTCGAAGTACGTTTCACACATAGCCATATCATGGCTATGCTACAGTTCGAACTCGGTTTCTATGATTCCGGAGGTCTGCGTTTTAACCAGACACCACATGGACACCCTGATTAGCAAAATTCGAATCTATTCAAGTGTATGCAAATAATAGTAATTAAAAGTAGGAAAATTTGAAATCATTTAACTCTATGCAAACAAACTGTCTTTTCTTTATTTTGCTGTTTTTTTTTTTTAGTTGTTGCCTTCAAACTTTCCTTTAACAAATCGTGTATATTTAACGTTTATGTATCAACAGAATTTGGCATTACATAGCCTACAATGGTTGATATGCCATCAAACACAGCCAACCAACATATTAATATATACAAATAATAAAATACATTTTGATTTTATGCGGGAGACTTGGAACCATTTAGCTTTGTGCAAAAGAATGAATACTGTTGAATAGTGAGAATTAATTTTTTTTAGTTATTGCGGACGTTTTCTCCTCATCTTGGTAGTTTTTGTGTTGTTTCTTCTTTACTACGTTTCGGCCAAATTTCACCTCTGGCCTTCTTCAGGTGATTTTCCGCGACCATGGATAGGTATGCTGAGTCTTGTAACCATATCTCCAGTAATTATTGCCTTCCATAGTTGTTGTCTATCGCACCACGTTTTTGACCAAGTAAACCTCTGGCCGCCTTGGGTAGGAATTGAAACCGCTATCTTCTAAAAATGTCACCTTGGAACCAAAGAGACTCAACGCCTCTATCTGCTGAGCCACGGGCCCCGCAATAAATAGAAAAAAATAATTCTCAGATAAAGAAGCCTTATTTCCAAATGATTCCAATTAAAGAAAATGTTGAGTATTGTTAATCTGTTATAACTAAACATTTAACAGTGCGCAAAAAAAACTGTTATTGTTAGATAGCCATACTTGAAAACATTTAACTGAATGCTGTCAAATGAACTCTGGCTCGTTTTAAGAATTGATACGTAAAAAATATCCATTTACAAATATTGTATACTTGGGGTTGGCAATAATAATAATAATAATAATACAGATATATACGCAGATACATATACATGTATAAACACAGGCGGACTCTGTTGTTCAGGTACGAACACATTTATTAACTTCTGACTTCGGTTCTTCAACACGAGGAGAAAGGGAGACACAATTCTTACTATGCTATCAATCCCCAAAGCGTGATGCATCTATACCTTTTCCAGTTCAAAATGGGAATAGTTCATTTCAAAATGGAAATAGTTCATTTCAAAATGGGAATAGTTCATTTCAATATGGGAATAGTTCAGTTCAAAATGGGAATAGTTAATTTCAAAATGGGAATAGTTCAGTTCAAAATGGGAATAGTTCATTTCTAAATGGGAATAGTTCAATTCAAAATGGGAATATTTCATTTCAAAATGGGAATAGTTCAGTTCAAAATGGGAATAGTTCAGTTCAAAATAAGAAATTTAAAATAAAAAAATTAAACTTATAAATATCTTTGGCGCTACAACAAGGCATTGATTTGTTAATTTTTTTTTTTTAGCCTAATGGTTATGTCAACTGAAAACCGCGATAACAGGAGAAGTGCAAAAGCACGTATCTTGGAGGTATATGAGATGGATGGAAACTGGAAAGCCCTAGCGGAAAATCTTTCTATTGCAAAAACCACCCTCTATCGCTGGATTACTAAGGGAAATCAACCTGATACAAGGGGAGGTCCTAGAAATTGTAAGGTCACACAGGTGCATTTGGATTTTATTCAAGCACTAGTGGATGAAAATCCTAGGATCACATGAAAGGTGATCAGTGATAGGATTGAAGCCCAGTTTGGGTTTAAATTTTCCAAATCTTCAGTAGCGAAGCATCTAGATATGATGACTTATACGCTTAAAGCTGTAAGATTTGTGCCCGAGAAGGCAAATTCAATTGAGAATAAAAATAAACGTAGTTTATTTTGTTCAAAATTATTGAATTTCGAATCAACTGGAAACCCATTTTATTTATGGATGAAACGAACTTTAATCTTCATATTTCCAGGAGAGATAAGCGTTCTCTAAAGGGTAGGCCATGTAACGTAGTTTTTGCCGGTACTCAGGGTGCCAATATTCAGGTTATTGGATGTATTGGTCCCCATCGCCTCTTGTACCATGAAATTCAAAGAGGATCTTTTCGAAAGGAAAGCGCACAGTCTTGGATGCGAGAATGTTTGAGAGCTGCAAAGAGACAATATGGGGGTCCAGTTGTCATGGTTGTTGACAATGCCCCATGTCACTCAAACATTGAAGAAGTTTTT
>OY757931.1:22172375-22262375 GCA_963585895.1 Sepioteuthis lessoniana | reverse complement strand
GCTATCGATAGCTGTATATGCTTTCGTCGTGTGTCGATGTCTTTTTCGGTTGATGAGACACTGCTTTCTAGGTAGGTGAATTTGTCTACTAGTTTCAGAGAGGTTCTGTCTAGTTGGAAATGCCGCCTGTTTGGTTATATATATATATATAAAACTTATATATATATATACGTATATAATATATATATCATGTACATTCTGGCACCAAATTATTATTTTTGCAAGTTTCGTTGTGTGGTGAAAGATCACGGTATGTTCCTTGTTTTATAATCTTATTTTCTTTATCTTCAGATTTTATCAATGTTCGTTTTATCAGGGTCCACTTCATAGAGGTGTTGAAGTAGATTGTTCTCCCAAGCGCTTTTGATCTTACTGACTATCAACGAGTCCAACAAAACTTATATCTGTACTAAACTGTAGAAAAATATTTAGAAAAGAATTTCCCTGAAGAAGAATCATCCATAATATCGAAACCATTTCGGAGCAAAACTTAGGGTAAACTTTTCTTTCAATTGGTCCCTTATACAAATAAATTGGCAAGAAAGTAACTGAAAAGAACTTTTTGGATAAAAATAAGGCAACCTCCGTAGTCGTCAATTTGCGTATATATATATATATATATATATATATATATATATATATATATTTTAAATAATAGCACTCATGGTAAGAAAAAAACTGGCAAGTGATTTGAAGATGAAAATATACAACGAACCACTGTCAAGGGTTAAATATATATTGAAAAAAATATATATTGGAAAAAAAGAAGGCCAATCTTGTCATACCAACTGAAAAAAATCAAAAGACACGCAATTGGTTAATCAAAAGAAAAAAAAACACCATTAGGGCTGGTAAGGTACAATGCAAAATGCCCTCAATACTAAGTAGAGCAAAATAGTAACGATACTTACTTATTGAGTCAGGAACCAACCTACGATAGTTTCGCCTTTGTGGCTCATCAGGGTACCTAGTCGGGATTAGGTACCCTGATGAGCCGCTGAGACGAGTCTATAGTAGGATACTTCCTCACTCACACTCACTTAGTAATTATCTTTATTATATATATATATATATATTCCAAATTCTTACAAACATTTTGCCTTTATCTCCAAATTTTGTGAATGTATTTGCTAAGATAACCATTACACCTAGAGCAGGTGTAATGGTTATCTTCTCAAATGGACCCTTTATCAGAGTTCAAATCCTCAACCAGATTGTTTGTATTTCCCATACCGCTAATACGTTTTGGAAAAATATGAATCCATTATAACTATGGGACCGACTAGGCCCTGGTTATGGTAACCAGTCTAAGTGAAAGAAAACTCTAAAGTCAATCTAGTTATACTCCGCTAAAGTAATTGACCTGGTGTAACATCCTTCTTGAATGGAAGGCAGGTTATATATATATATATATATATCATCATGTTCTGCTATCATTACGGATATCCCTGACCCTCTCCCTCTTCCCTTCTCTCTCGTCCATCGCTTCCGGAAGGTTTTCAAGGCTACATCCTCTATCGGCACAGAACTGTTGTATGTAGGTTTTAGCTGGTCGCCCTGCCCTTACTTGTCCATGTGAAGGGGTCCACATGAGTATGTCACTAATGAGTTCGTCCCTACTTCTCCAGTAGTACCCCACATGTCCCGCAGCATCATTGTGTAGTTTTTGTCAAGCTTTGTCTCCATACTTTTAGTTAGCGTCCATATAGTCCATTCCTACCGCAGTATCGACACGACTGCTGCTTGGAAAAAATACGTTTCATTTTATCGGTCAGGTCTGACTTTCATATGACCGATAATATATATATATATATATAAGTTAGACGAACCAGACATGCAGGACACTGCAGGGACGAACTCATAAGAGCTGTACTCTTATGGACCCCCACATATGGCCGTGCAAGAGCAGGACGACCAGCACGAACATACATTCAGCAGCTATGTGAGGATACAGGATGTTGTCCTGAAGACCTGCCTAGGGCGATGAACGATAGGGAGGAGTGGCGAGAGAGGGTCAGGGATATCCGTGCTACCAGCGCGACATTTATTTTTTTTAGCTTTTATGAGCTGCGCATACCACATAATTTTACATATGTATTAATTTTTACAAAATATACACATACACGTGCCCGTATGTTCTATGAGTATGTGTGTATGTATATCATATTTACCAACCCCTCCGCTCGGACAGGATGTGACACAAGGTCAATTTTAAAGCGGAGTTCAACAGGTTTGACTTCAGAGTTTTCCTTCTCCTAGACTAGTTGCCTCACCGAGGCTGAAGAATATACTCTGCCCTACTATTTCCCCATAGCTGGAGGGGAAATAATTAGATCCATACCTTTCTAAAGGGTACTAGTGCTATGTGAAATGCAATCAGTCTCGCACGGGTTTTGAACTCGTGTCGCCGTGTCCATTTCCTACGACGATAACCATTACACCACGGGCACCTCCCTTGTATGTGTGTATGTATATACGTGTGTGCATATGCATGTATAGCAATGCAAGGAGAAATAAAGAGAGAGAGACAGAGATAAATAAAGAGAGAGAGAGAGAGAGAGAGGTTCTTATATAACAGCGGAAATACCTACTGCTGAGTTCTACCAACTCTTTGAAGTTCTTGACATTTCCCGAGTTGTAAATGCAATTTAATTTTGCTTTTGTTCAAAAGCATCTCATGATTTTACATTGTTGCAATGTGTGTCACGTCAAATGTAAAGAAAATAAAAGTCAATAAAAAAAGAATTGTGACATCAAAACCTGAGCACGACGCTTATAATATTTTTGCCTCGCTTTCTAGCGAAGCTGATGTTCATTTATTTTAAATGTATGTAAAGTGGATCACGTAGATGGTTACTTGAATATGAATTCGTGCAACAAAAGTTTTTCTTTAAAGAAACACACACATCTCCGCAAAAAACAACTCCACACTATATATATATATATATATATATATATATATATATATATATATATATATATATATATATATATATATAGTGTGAAAGACAGAGAGAGAAATCATGAGTCAAAATATGATTTCAGTCAATAATACAGAATTTGATTTTCTTTCTTTCTTTAATGGTCAATCAACCTTCGTTGGTTATTTAAAGCCAAAGCAAAGCTTTTAAATGAACTGCCGTAGTATAATCTAAACTATTCCTGGGGCATAAGGGGTTCAATACCTTTCCCAAGTATATTAGTTCGAAAATGAAGTAAATGATAGCTGTTGTTTGATCATCTTCAAGATTCTCTTTCTCTCATAAAATTTAGCTGTCAAATTTGCAGTGATGATAGAGTTGCAATATCTTTCTTTAATGGGGCAACCATGTCTGAATAAATATCTTTGGTTAAAAAAGCCTTCATTACATGTACAATACAAAATTTGTACAGTTGAAGAGAACTAACAACTTGTAAATTTTTGTAGTTAGACATCAGTTAAACTGGAAAGAAGTCATTAATCCGAAGAGTTGATACTAATGTATGCCAAACATCACAGCTGTATCATCACTCCTTTATAAGTAAAACTTAGCGAACTTAGTCGACGGTTGCCCGAAGGCTTCCTTTTCAATAGCTACTACAACGAAGTGTTGAGGAGAGCGCTACTCCATTCCCTGGATTGCTCAACTTTACCCTTGATACCCACCTTATAATGCTGAGTGCAAAGGTGGAATCAAGTAACATTTTTTTTAATCTTTGGTATGATTCTAACTGGTATTGAACCCCGGTCCCCCGGACCAATGGCGAATTCATTAGGCCAATGGCCTTGTACTCCTTTATCCTATTTACCAACCCCTCAACTGTTTAACAGGTTTGAATTTAGAGTTTTCCTTCTCCTAGACTAGTTACCTCACTGAAGAACACAGTCTGCCCTACTATTTACCCATAGCTAGTACTCCTTTATAGTAATCCTATATACTCAAACCCTTACTAGAGCAACTTAAAACTAAAAACGAAATGTTATTACATGGAATTTCATCTTATAAATTATAATATCATATTACGGAATTTTCTATGTGATATTTCCGATATCTGCAGTTACATGACATATTTATTTGTAAAAATCCATTGTTAATAAGATTTTTAAACTCATCTTATATTCAATTCTCAGATGTTATCCAGGAATGTTGCCTCCCAGGAGAAGCACCTCTCTCAAAACGAGGCTTAATTTATGACATTGTCGACATCATCCAACAAGCAATACCACATTTACAAGTAATGAAAATCCACTGCATCTTCAACAAATGTAACAGCGTTGTGTTGAACCTCTCAATTAAGGTTATATTTTTGTGGCATGACAAACATTAATCGTCACTATGGTAACAGATGCTCCAAAAAGTCTCCCAAGATGTGGCTGGCGTTAACTCTCAACTTCCGCTAGACGTCGTCTGCTTGTGCGTTCTCTAATTATTATATTACTTGCTGGTCACCGATAAACATGGCCGTCATCTTTGTTTGTGATGTTTACCGATCTCTATTTATTAGCTGGATTTGATGACAGGACTTGGAGGAAACGAATGACGTCATTCGAAGGAAGGGATATAATTACGCCAAACCAATTATTTAGCACTTTCTTGCTTCTTAGCCAAAATTTTAAATTTTCCCTCTGAGTGTTTTCCTTTCCTTTTTATGAGCCTAAAATCTAAACTATTTACCTGTTTCTTCTTTTTCTTTGGGTTGGTTGATGCTTGGGAGGATATTTAGTTGATTCCCCGCTCAGCAATGTCCTATACTATCATCAGTATATCTATGATAAACTAACATTGAATAAACGGAATGAAAGGCATGTTCTGCTCATTTATGTATATAGACAGTAGTGAATTCCCCGTAGTGTAGTGGCTAATGCAATAGGCTGCGATGTCGTGGTAAGCGGGTTCGAATTTGCTTTATACTATGACGTTAACTTTCATTTGGTTGTTTGTGTTTTATGACATATCAACCTTTAGGGTTATTTATCACCAAATCTATTTTATGATAATAGTCCGTTCTATTTCAAGCAATTCAGTTTAGGATAAGTACACAGTTTAAATGTACATACAGTTTAATTGTGGAAAATATTTCCATTTCAAGCTATTCAGATTACTCAAACAGTTATAATTAAGCTAATTCAGTTAAGTATAAGTACATATTTTTTTACACACAGTTAAATGTCAAAACAGTTCTATATTAAACAAATCAGTTTAGTGTAAGTACAGTTTCGATGTAAAAAAACAGTTACATTTCAAATAATTCAGTTTAGAATAAGCATGCAGTTTAAATGTAAGTACGGTTTAATTGTCCAAATCGTTTCTTTTTCAAACTATTCAGTTTAGTCAAACAATTCAGTTTAGCATAAGTATGCCGTTAGTTCTATTGAACCCATAGATAGTGCCTTATCAGGTGCTGCCTGGGAGCAATGGCAATGAAGGGGTGCTCAGCATTCCCCAAAGCACTAGCATCACTGGAAATTCACCATCAGATTGTTTAGTGTCATATCCAGGACAGTCATTGGTGGGGGAACTTAGCCTTCTGCAGAGGTGCAGTCGGTGTATTCTAAAGCCCCAGCCGTTTGCTTTCGGACTGATACACTTAGGAAGGGTATGAACGAAAATATACTCCTTGATATTGGTTATATAGTATTAGTAATGGTTTTTCGACCAGGATGGCTTCGGTATTAAATTGCGTGCAAAGATAGATGTGCTTATAAACAAAGAAACAGAAATTAAAACCTATCAACGCATTTGGTGCATACACAATATAGACATCAGCCCAGTCGTTCGGGGCTGTAGAATACACTGACTGCATCCCTACAGAGGGGCAATACCCCCCAACGGTGTCCTGGATATGACATTAAACCATCATTAGAGTTTCGGAGGATGTGGCGTACTCCTTGATTGCCATGTCTCCCTCTAACTCGGGGTAGTTGCAACTGATAGGGTCCTATATATGGGTCAAATAGAACGGTTTGAAATTTATCCTGCAAAAAAATGACTTGCATTAGATTGTAGTGTTAGAAATAGAACTCTTTGACCATTGAAGTGTACGTAAACAAAGGATTGAAAAGAGCCGGTTACACGCACATATATATATATATATATATATATATATATATATATATATATATATATATATATATATATATATATATATATTGTGTGTGTGTGTGTGTTTCAAATTGTTCGGGACATGAATTTTTGTACCATATATAATTGATAATAATATTTAAGCTGGCTTCAGTATTAAATAAACCAAGGGATGATATAGCGTAACATCAACCACACACACACATGCACTAGTATGTATGTGCAATGCGATTATCAGAGCATGTACACATTCAGACCTTGGTCTGATGATCGCATTAGCGAGAAACTGGCTGTCATCAAGCACCTTACGTTCTTAAACAATATATATATCCTAATCATCATGTCACGCTGCTAGCATGGATCTCCCTGATCCTCTCTCACCACCTGCCTTTCTCGTCCATTGCTCCTGTGGGGTCCACCAGGCTACAATCTATATTCCTCAAATCTCCAATGCTAGATCCTCGTCATCAGATTATTTTATTTCATATCCAGTACATTCATTGTGTGCAATTTATATTGATACCGATTTTTTGTGATACGTAGCGATACTTTGAACCACTAAGATGTGTGTAAATGAAAGAATAGTGTTCAATAGCAATACTTCTAACCACTCAAGTCTCTACAAGCAAATCATTTATATTGGTAAAATTATTAGAGTTAAATAGCATTAATTTAAACCATTTAAACCATGTGTAGAAACAATTGCATTATTAGTTTTCAAATAAATTAGTTCTAACTCATTTAAAAATCAAATAACCAACAAACTATTCTCTTACAAATCATATAGGTATATCCATTTAAATGTGTGCAAATAAATGACCGATTTTAAAGTTTTACTGTTGTATAGCAATACATTAAACCATTTAATTTTGTGCAACAAATGATTAATAGTTAAAGTTCGTGGTGGTGCCCGTGGTGTAATGGTTATCGTCGTAGGAAATGAACACGGCGACTTGAGTTCAAATCCTGGACGACACTGATTGCATTTCACATAGCACTAATACCCTTGGGAAAGGAATGAATCCAAATATTCTCCCTCCAGCAATGGGTAAATAGTAGATCAGACTAGGTTCTTGAGCCTTGATAAGGCAACTAGTCTAGGAGAAGGAAAACTCTAAATTAAAACCTGTTAAACTTCGCTTAAAAATTTACCTCATGTCATATCCTACCCGAGTACAGGGGTTGGTAAATATGGTTAATAGAATTATTAATAATAGATAGAAATACTTGAAACTACAAGTGTGTAATGGTTAAAGCGATGGACTGCAGAATCGTAGTACGCGAGTTAGTACTCCACTCGCGCGATTACGTTCATTTTCAGGCAAATACCCTTGGGAAAGGTATGAGCCCCCTTATCTTCCCAGCTATGGGTTAAATAGTACCACTACTGTTCCTCAAGGAGAATGGCTTTGGCATTAAATAACCAAAAAAGAGTTAATATCCCATTAAACAAAGAAACCAAACCAAACCAAACCAAACCTATAAATTTCAAAAGATAAATCACAAAATATTTAAGAAACCGTACCGGACATTGACATAGCGGTTAGAGTGTTCGCCAATGGCCTGGAAGACCTGGGTTCAATCCCAGGTCGAGTCATACCAAAGACTCAAAAAATGGTACTTGATGCCTCCTTGCTAAACATTCAGCATTATAAGGTACGAATCAAGGGTAAAGTGGAGCAATCGAGGGAAAGGAGTGGCGCCCTCCCCAACACCTTGGTGTAGTAGCTGTCGAAAAGGGAGCCTTCGGGTCACCCTCAACTATGGTCGCCAAGTTTACTTTACTTATATATCTTAATAAGAAATATCCATATTTAAATACTCAATAGTAATATGTTGTTGAGGTATTTCCTAAATTTGAAGCTTTAAAATAATTATATACCATCATTTCCTAATTATCAAACTCATGGATTAAAATATACTTAAATCGCAGTATCTTTTAAGTGACAATTATATACATTAAGACAACTGTAGAAAACCCTTTGGAAATTTTCACCTAACAATATTAATTTCATTTAGAAGTATAAATGTCTTAAAAATTTTTGAACTCTATTAAATAAGTTTAATTTGAATATGAGGACACCTACATTCTGTGTCTTTATAAGAGACAGTTTTTCTGTTAAGATTTCTCTTTTTAAAAAAGAAACTGAACCAAATAGATGAATAGAGTTTTAATGTATGATTTAATCAGAGAAAATGTCTTCGAGCTGACAAAGAAAAGAAGCAGAAGATTACCCACAAAAACAATTACCGACGCCGACTACGCCGATGATATAGCGTTACTGGCGAATACGCCTAACCATGCCGAAACACTACTGCATAGTTTGGAACGAGCCGCCGCAGGCATTGGCCTCCATGACAATGCACACAAAATGGTATATATGTGTTATAACCAAATACGCAACAATTTCACACTAGACGGAACCTCTCTGAAACTTGTAGACAAATTCACCTACCTAGGAAGCAGCGTCTCATCAACCGAAAAAGACATCGACACACGACTAACGAAAGCATGGACAGCTATTTATAGCCTCTCGATCATATGGAAATCAGACCTGACCGATAAAATGAAACGCAGTTTCCTCCAAGCTGCGGTCGTATCGATACTGCTATATGGATCCACTACTTGGACGATAACTAAACGGCTGAAGAAGAAGCTAGACGGCAATTACACAAGTATGTTGCGAGCAATATTGAACAAGTCCTGGCGGCAACACGCCACAAGGCACCAACTATACGGCCACCTGCCTCCCATCACGAAAACTATACAAGTTAGACGAACAAGACACGCAGGACACTGCTGGAGAAACAAGGACGAGCTCATCAGTGATGTACTCCTATGGATCCCCACATATGGCCAAGCAAAAGTAGGACGACCAGCACGAACATACTTACAGCAGCTATGTGAGGATACGGGATGTAGCCCTGGAGACCTGCCAGAAGTGATGAATGATTGGGAGAAGTGGCGAGAGAGGGTCAGGGATGTCCGTGCAAGCGGCATGACATGATGATGATGATGATGATGATGACGATTCAATAAAGCAAGTAATGAATTTAAGTATTTATACTCGACAATGTGTCAATGAACGGTAAAATATGTTATAGTAATTCATTGCATATATAATTCTTGAATGGGAATAACTTGAACAAAGATAACGCCATGAAATAATTATGACGCCTGGATTGTATTTAAGAGAGTGTATTCGGTTAAGAAGTAAACAACGTCCATTACTGCGAGATAAAAAGTTGTTATAAACTAGAGTTTCCTGGCGTAGTTATAGATGTATTCGTTTGCCATATAGTAGTAGGTTAGATCTTTATCATGTTATTAGGTTTATTGTCGGACAAATACCTAAGAGTAAGGAATGAACTTTCTTTTTTCCGCATGTATGGATTAAATTGTACAACTATTGTTCTTTTTTTTAGTTTAATTAAATACTTATTAGGCATTAAAAGTCATATAAATAATAACATATCTTTAAGCTGTAATTTAAAAAAAATATATTCATATGTATTCTTGTAAACAACATCCATTATTGCGAGATAAAAAGTTGCTATAAACTAGTCTCCTGGCGTAGTTATAGATGTATTCGTTTGCCATACAGTAATATATTAGATCTCTATCATGTTATTAGGTTTACTGTGAGACGAATACCTAAGAGTAAGGTTGGAACTTTCTTTTTTCCGTATCTATGGATTAAATTGTACAACTATTGTTCTTTTTTTTTTAGTTTAATTAAATACTTATTAGACATTAAAAGTCATAGAAATAATAACATATCTTTAAGCTGTAATTTAAAAAAAATATATTTTCATATGTATTCTTGCTTCCTATACCGAACGAAAATTTCCAGTAAGCATCCATTGCAATCAACGCTTAAAAGTAAAAATAAAATCAAATAATTTTGTCACTTCAAAACGTAAAAAATAATTATTTTTCTACACATTTATACCATCAAGTATTCATTTCTAAACTAAGGTAGCCCTCTCAGCTAGGTCTGTGGAATACACGAACTGCATCTTTTCAGAAGGATAAGACCCCAGCAAAAAAATATCCTAGATATGAAATTAAAAAATCAGTTTGTGAGCCTCCAGTAATATTGGAGATTTGATAGATGTGGCGTACCCATTCATTGGCATCGCTCCCAGTCCCACTCTGGCCTGGAGTGGTTGCACCATATAGGGTCTTGTCTTTGGGTCAAACAGAACGCTTGACATTTAAACTGAGTGCAAAGAAATGACTTACGCAAAATCAAATTCTTTGAAATAGACATGTTTGATCATTTAAGAGTGTTTAAACGAATAACTGATGTCTAATTGAACTATTCGTCATACAAAAGAATACTTGGAACTGTTAAAATGTGTGTAAAAGAACTAGCTTTGACTGGTTTACAAACGTTATCGAGGAAATGTTTTACAAATCATTTCCATACATGCATAGAGAGGATTTGATATGAAAAAACCTGCAATGATTGATATGCCATAAAAAACAAACTAAACAAAAACAAATATATCTAATAAACATGTATAAAGAGGATTTGGGACCTTCATAAGTAAAATAATTTTGAATCCGAATGAGCTGGTGTGAAATGGCAAATAAAGGTTCACTTCATAAAACAAGATTCTTCTGTAGTGAAACTTCTGAAATAATTACAAATTTATATCATTTTAAGTAATTAATAGTTCTTAGCTTTAAGTAAAACAAAAAAATTAGAAACAATTTTCTATATAGTAAATCGTTTAAAGTACTCCTATTTAACTAAATAATATTTATGTTTGCCCTCTTTTTATTTTTATTTTTATTTATTCCTATCAAATACTTAATAATTTTGACAGATTTCTATTTAAACTACTCTACAATGAATAAGGGATATATTACTATATTGAACTAGTTAAATGACAAAGGCAAAAAATTTGAACTACATATATATATATATATATATATATATATATATATATATATATATATATATATATATAAGTGATGTTTTGTAAATAAAATATAAAGCCTCACCCAAAAAGAAGAGACATAGGTAATAATTTTTACCTTAGATCTTGATCATGAACAAGGTGCCAACCAGATTGGTGCTGGAAATATTGACGTTCGAGCCCAAACTAATAAGATTTGATATTTCCTGGATACAGAGTACTCTTTGAAACTTAGATCTTTCAGAACTAAACTTATATATATATATATATATATATATATATATATATATATATATATATATATATATATATATATATATATATATATAATGAACAATTGAAAAACAATAATAATCTCTGAATCCAAATAGAAGTATACAGCTTAAAAATTCATCAGGCAAATCAATATTCTCTTTACAGAGAGTTTGGGTGAATGCAGGGAATTTATGGTAGCAAGTATACGTTTATCTACTGGTGAAAATAATTCGATTTTCTATTTGTTCTATTTGCTTTTTTCCGTTTCGTTTCCTTTGTTTAATGGCATATCAGTCTTCGTGGCTTATTTAATGCCAAAACGATCCTTGAAGAAGAAGTGTAGTGAGACCATTAAATTAAAAGCTGAAGATATGATGGGGTTCACACCTTTCTCATGAGTATTACTCCAAAAGTGAACATATTAGCGTGATAAGATTTCAAACTCAGTTACTTCGAGGCAACTGTTCAGAAATTAACAATTATTTCACAAAGACTCCCAATTTACGCCTTACCCCAGACGGCTGGGCTGCAAAATGCACCGACTGCATCTATGCTGATGGGTAAGACGCCCCCCAACGAGTGCTCTGGATATGACACTAAACAATCTGATGGTGAGGCTCTGGTAATACTGGAGCTTTGATGAATGCTTTATTGATGAATGACCCTTTATTGTCATCGCTCCCAGGTCCACTCTGGACTCGAGGGGTAGCACCCGATAGGGTCGAGTCTATGGTTCAAAAAGAGTTCACTGTGTACTTCTGTTAAACTGAATTGCCTGAAATAGAACCCTTTTGACATTTAAACTATTTATTTCTGCTAAAATGAACTATTTAAATAGAAATTCATATGTATATAAATGTATTTGACATTAAAAACTTATGATGGTTGATATACTATAAAACAGAACCAAACCCAACCATTTACTCTTTTAACAACAACGCAAATGCTTACTATCATATGCACACATATACTCCAAAATACATGCGTGCACTCACAGATATTGCTGAAAAGTTTATAGCACGAAAGAAATTATTGTAATATCTTAAAGATTAGTTTTAGAAGGGTTGAAGGACGAACATATACAAAGTTTAATCCGAGTTGATGAATAGGTAGGATAATGTTTTAAATACAATACCACATGAAATAGTGGCTGATGTACTGGAAAATTAAAACAGCCAATTGACAAGAAGTAACTACCTGGAGCATAAAAGATAGCAACTATATGTTTAATCACTAGTGACAGTAGTTCGAAACATTAACTAACTTTCTGAATCATGTGTTTACTATCAGAACGATTCGTTGCTAATTAACATCCACAACAAGGGACACCAAGAATCGGCGGATCTGATAACAAGCACGATTTAAAGATGACACAATGTTCCGCCAAAGGTGCTGCCTCTTCCTCGATTTCAAGAAAATTTCACCGTCCCCCTTTTACTGCCAACAGCATATACTCTCAATATCATCACCGCTGCCCCCTCTTTTCAATGATGGATCGATCATACACTATGGTTTACGTCAGCTAAGTTCAAGACCAGTCCCAGCACTCTGAGGAAATGAAGAAAAAAGAGAAAAGAAGTCTATTATGTTGGGGATTAATAAGTTATAGAGACAAGAAGAAGAAGAAGAAGAAGAAGAAGAAGAAGAAGAAGAAGAAGAAGAAGAAGAAGAAATATAAAATTTGAAAGAAAAGGACAGAGAAGTTTTGTAGTGGTAAAACAGGGTTAAAGAGATTATGTTAAAAAGAAAATAGAAATAAGAAGCACTATTGAAGAAGAAAGAAAGAAAGAAAGAAAGAAAGACAGACAGACAGACAGAAGACTAGCTAACTATAAAAAAAAACAAGAAAATGACAAATAAAGAAGAAGAAGAAGAAGAAGAAGAAGAAGAAGAAGAAGAAGAAGAAGAAGAAGAAGAAGAAGAAATATTGAATTTCAAAGAAAGAGAGAGAGAAATTTTGTAAAGGTAAGAAAGGGTTAAAGAAATTATGTTAAAGACGAAAATGAAAAAAATAGGACGCTCTGTTGAAGAAGAAAGAAAGAAAGAAAGAAAGAAAGAAAGAAAGAAAGAAAGAAGATTAGCTAAGTATGAAAGGAAAAAAAAAACAAGGAAATAACAAATAAAGAAGAAGAAGAAGAAGAAGAAGAAGAAGAAGAAGAAGAAGAAGAAGAAGAAGAAGAAGAAGAAGTTTCCTACCACATGGCTTGCGTCACCCATTTCCAGATCAGTCCCAGTTCTCTGTCTCTTCTTCGTCCATATCCTCAGATACTATCTGGTAACCATATCGGGAAGAGAATGTTTTTCGCTTGATGACGTCTCTCGATTTGAGATGACACAAGCAATCACTATTGGTCAAGAGAAAAACGTCTCCTTTTTAACATTGACAACTGATATCTCTAGCCCCTTCCCAGCAACATCTTCCTTTAACCTCTCCTTCAATCGCGCACCTGCTTACTGCATTCTGTAATGTGCTACGCCGGTGCACAGAGAAGAGATGACACCGAAGGCAGAAAGAGACACTCTAATAAAGAAAGAAAAGAGACAAAAACGCCCATCTTCTTTCCACCTTTAGAAAGTTGTGTCACCCAACTCCAATCACGTGGTTCTCCTTATCCACACTAACTGGGTAATTAAGGGCACCGTTAGGGCGTATGCTGGATTTTGCTTCTCTGTCATTGAAAATGCAAGGACACCTGCATGAGACAGTTCGTAGAATCCGTCATTATCACCCAACAAATGAGAAATGGCAGGGTCAGCAACGGGGGTTGGGGAAAGTAGGATAGCCAAAACGAAAGAAAGAAAGAAAGAAAGAAAGAAAGAAAAATTTAGCAAAGAAACAGATAAAAAGAAAAGAAATGAGATGGTCTTGCGGAAGGATGAATATTGAATTTTTAGCAGATGGTACGAAAGGTGAGAGTCGAGCTAAAATAGAGACAAGAAGAACAAGAAGAAGAACAAGAAGGGACCATGATGTTGAAGAAAAACAAACATAATTCAAAGAAGAAGACGAAGAAGAAGAAGAAGAAGAAGAAGAAGAAATTAGATTAAATTGGAAAAGAGAAGAAGCAAAACCGAATATTGATGGAAAATAGTTATAAATACAGAAAAAATAAAGCAAACGAAGGGAGAGGTTTATTCTTCTTGGTAGGGATATATAGCAAGAATGTACATTGTCGTACTCTTCACTTCTCTGAGAGGGAAGACTTAAATAGTTCTGTTCTGTTTCCAGTGCTGAGAACTTAAATTTCGAACTCAACAATTAGCAAACATCTATGTTATAATGATCTGATTTTTATATATATGGGACGGTAAAACATAAAAAATGATGCAAGTTGACGATATTCTAGTTGGTTCAATTTAATAAATGTCAATTCTGCCAGGGATACACTCAGTATATTCTAAGCAACAACAATAAAATGTACATGTTCGGAGATCTTCAAAGAGCCACTGACTTATTTTGACTGTTATTATTTATTTATCTATTGTCTCGGAAACATAACAAAAACTCTCTCCACGGGTTACGAAGAAGAAGAAGAAGAAGAAGAAGAAGAAGAAGAAGAAGAAGAAGAAGAAGAAGAAGAAGAAGAAGAAGAAGAAGAGACCATGACATTGAAGAAAAATTACCATAATTCAAAGAAGAAGAAGAAGAAAAAGAAGAAGAAGAAGAAGAAGAGTATCATAACTGAAAAACACCTATACTTCTATCAGAATACCAGTATACACAAATACTACTACATAGTTTATATATATATTGTGCGGAAACAAAATTTGGCATAATTTTTCAAACTTATTTTAATCTGATTAGTCCATTTCAATAAAAAACGGGATAGAACTAAATTTTCATGTTTGGCTCTATTATTCAAACTTATATTTTAAATTCAAGTTAAGCTTAATATAAATGAGCAAGAAAAGAAACGACAAAGAATCTATTCATTGCCTAAAGTGTTCTTTATCTTGAAAAAAACAATCTGAGGAAAAGAAACAAAACAATTTTGTAGTAAAATATGACAAAACAAAAACAGAAAATAACAAAATGGTCGAGGGGATAAAAAAAAAGATTTACAAAGGCTCGAAGAAGGCTCTGAGGTGGACCTACATCTGGAATCACGCAGAGCAACAGTAAAAAATGTACCGAATTGGAAATCTCAAAGCCTTGATTGCATATATATGTTCTATTTACAAAATAAATGGCCATCACGACTGACTGCCGCTTCAACTGAGTAGATATCAAGAAGAAACAAATATACCGGTTGGAGGACTCAAGATAAAGAACACTTTGATCGAAAAAGACCACCGAAAAGGGTCCATCACCAGAAGCTATAGACAAGTAAATTGTCTACCTATGGTATTGTTGGGGTGTTCCCTATAGATGGACTCGTCCTCATGTGACATATACCAACTGAGCTCTCTTCTGCGCAGTCGAAATCTCAGTCGCAGTCTCGGGCGGAGTCTCCAGTTCAGTCTTAGCGAGTCGTAACCAGGAACGGTAATATTCCTCATTGTTCAGCTGAGGAGGAATTTCTCCCAGCTATCGTTTGTGTATGTATTATTTGCCTTCAACATATTTCTTATTATTTCTCTGTCGTGTCATCATTTGAACCTCTCCCTTGACTGCAACAGATTTGGAAACTTCCTAGCAGTACACAGTAAGGAGATCTATTACTCGCTACAATGCCGTGACTATTTGCTGAAGAAAAGAAAGAATGCTACCAGAGGAAAAAAGAAATAGGTGATTTACTGTACACTGATCGGGACATCTTCTTGGGAAACCAAGCGAGGCGGACAATATAGTAATGGCATAGATTGCCCGCAAAAAGTCCTACATTATGGTCCTGCAATCCTGAATAGTAGATTGTCAGAAAATGCACAAGAATTTCGACAAAGTCATAAAATTCATCCCGGGCGTCATGAAAAACTATAAAGTGGAATTGGCAGCTGGAGGAAAAACTTCAGCCAGAGTGAAAATACAGAGAAGCTTCTTCCAAGGAACAACCCTTTAGCCAGTACTATTTATAATAACAATGATGTCACTCAGTTACTTACATAGGCAGTTCTCTGGGCGATACAAAATCACCCAAAACTATATCAATCGCCCTATGTACGTAAACGGCATTTAACTGTTTGCAAGGCAAAAACCGAAAAAAAGGACTGGAGTCATTAACACAAACAATAAGTATTGTCAGGATAAGGATTGGCACATAGTTTAGAAAATATGTTCCGCTCATAATGAGAAGAAAGTAGAAGCAATGGGAGGAACAGAATTGCTATATCAAGACAGAATGTTAATACTTCGAGATGAGGATAATTACAAATAATTTAGAATATTCGAAAGGGAAAACAGGGGAGATGAAAAGAAAGATAACAAAAGAGTAATTTAGACAACCGAGAAAACTTCTGGAAACAAAGCTTTGTAGCAGAAATCTCATCAAAGGAATTAACATCCGGACTCTCTTGTGAGATACCCCGGGCCAAGCTTAGAATAGACAAGAAATAACACAGGCAAGTGAACCGAAGGACAAGAAAGTTGATGACGATGCGCCTTACATCCGAGCGATGAGATTGACGGAATGTATGTGTTAAGAAATGAAGGAGGAAGGGGACTCGGCATCTTTGAAGAAAGCATGGATGCTATGATACGATGTTCCGAAGACTACATTGAAATGGAAAAAGAAAGACAAATTCATTGGCCAATCACAGTAGTGAGAACATTATAACCTCAATAAAAAATGAAAAAAGAAATCGGAAGAAAAATGTACTTGTACTTCAAGCGACAAACAATATAAGACTAGGACATTACTACGATAAGTAAACCTTAAGAGAGAAACAGAATCTTTCGGATAGCAGCAAAAATCAATCACATAAAAGAAAATCATTCAAAACCGAAAATACATAATGTGCAACATAACGGCAAGTTTTGATTATGGGACGACAAACACGAAATGATAAGTGGATGTAGGAAACGAGCGTAGATATGACTGGGCGGAGAGTGTGATCCAACTAGAATTGTGCAAGATATGTAAATGGGATCATACAACAAACTGGTATATGCACAATCCAGAATCCGTCCCAGACATTCGAGAAAAAAATGCCATACATAGGTTTTAAAATTCACATTAGTCGGCGGATATTAGCAGGTTTGCGACTCCTATTAGCTTATAATTAATATTAACTTAATTAATAGTAACTCAAGAGTAACTTTCAGATACCTCGTATCATTATTCAAATGGCTATTATGAAGATTAAACGTGTTATCATTCATAATATCTATTATATTAATTTCATCTTGTTTAATATCAGAACTTTGTATTTTTCTTGATTTGCCCTGTTGAAATTGGGATTCATCTTATACACCCGTGCGTCTTATATGCCGTCAAATACAGTAAATTCATTTCACTTACCCTCCAAATATAGTCTCAATTCATGTTTCGAAAATCTTATTTACCATGTCAGAAAACCAACGTTTGAAGAGAGCAAAAAAGCCTTTTCCATTTACTTGAGTCATAAACATTTGAAAATTGACACTTTCTGCTTAGGTACAAGAAAAAAAAAATTGTTTTTAAATTGTTACGCAATGTTATGTATTCTAGTTTTACTTACCCATATAAAATACAGATTGTAAGATGGTCAGTATTTAAAATCATCAACATCATCATCACGTTGCGCTGCCAGCGCGGATCTCCCTGACTCTCTCTCGCCACCCATCCCTATGTTTTACTGCTCCCGGGAGGTCATCTAGGCTATATCCTGTATCGGCACTGAGCTGATGTACATAGGTTCTCGCTGGTCGTCTGCCTTTGATCGTCCCTGTGAAGGGGTCCACTGGAATATATCATTTATGAATTCGTCCTTTCTTCTACTGCAGTGTCCCGCATGTCTCGTTTGTCTTACTTGAATAGTTTTGTGGTAGGTGGGCGTACAGCTGCTGCTTAGTAGGGTGTTGCCCCCAGGACTTGTTTAATATTGCACACAACATTCTTGGGTAATTACCGTCAAGCTTTTTATCCATCCGTTTAGGTAGCATCCATGTGGTGCATCCATATAGCAGTATTGACGCGACCGCTGCTAGGAAAAAACTGTTTTATTTTTCGGTCAGATCTGGCTTCCATATGACTGAGAGCCTATCGATAGTTGTGCATGTCTTTGCTAGTCACATATTGATATCTTTCTCAGTTGATGAGAAACTGCTTCCTATGTAGGTGAACTTCTCCACTATTTTAAGAGAACTATCATTTAGTGTTGAGATGTCACCTCTTTGATTAAAGCACATGTATTCCGTCAGGTATGCGTTGACATGGAGGCCGATGCGAGCAGCTATTCGATCCAGATTATGTAGAAGGATTTCGGCTTGGGTAGGTGTATTAAAACAAAAGCGCTATATCATTTGCGTAGTCCGCGTCCGTAATTGTTTGTACAGGATATCTTCTGCTTCTTTCCTTTTTCAGCTTGAAACCGTTATCTTTCATTATCTCAATTGACGTAATAAAAATAAAGGATCATTTTATTAATGTTCAGGACGAGGATCATTAAATAAGTTTCCAGACTTTTTTCGTATGTGCACCTTTATTGATAGTACACACATGAAACTCTAGTCTCCTGCGAAGTAATCTCCTCCGGCGGCAATGCACTTGTTGTACCGTTCCAACAACCTCTGGAAGGCCCCATGGAGGTCCTCTTGTGTGAGCGTGTCAATGACCTTCGTCGCAGGCTCTTTCATATCCTCAAGTGTCTCATAATGACAGCCTCTGAGCTTAGGGAATGACCAAATGTGACAGGGAGCAAGGTCTGGACTATAGGGAGGGCAAGGAATTGTCTTGATGCCCATCTTGGTCAAATAGTCTGTGACAAGAATGGAGTTGTGGACTGGTGCATTGTCCTGGTGGAAATGCCACTAACCCGACTTGAAGAGTGCTGGCTTCTTCCGACGGAATCTCTTCCTGAACTCCCTTAAAGCCTCAACATAGTAACCCTAACCCTTTGGCCAACCAATTCTGGTGTATTGACTTCCTTACTCCTCGCACACCTATCATCATCCCTCACAGACTCCCACCCTTCCTTGAATCTCGTATGCCACTCAAAAACTGATGCTCGATTCATGCAAGATTCTCCAAAAGCAGTCTGAAGCATTCCATACGCTTCTTTGGCATTTTTTCCAATTTTAAAAAGAATTTTTATTAATTCCTATCGTTTTTCTATAGCGTCAGACTGCATTTTTGAAATTCCCCAGCTGTGACAATGAGGCTTTAAAAGGGTGTATTCCAATTGCTGCTGTAACTGTTCATTTAAAGCGGAAATCATAAAAATTGGTCAGTCATCTTATAAGATATATAGCAATAAGAGAATGAATTTTCAAGGGTCTACGACAATTTTAAATGCCTGTACAAAAAAGGCTGGGAACTTATTGAAGGCATCACGAATATAGGAATATTTAAAGGACGTTTTATTCGTTTTTATTGTCTATTTACAATGAAAATGACTTCCAGTTCATTCAAAGGTCTTAGATTAAAACTTAATTAACCAAGTTTCAAAAGCAAAGTTTGAAGGGAAAAACAAATCTTTTCCCTTTACTTTTAACATAACCGAGGAGGAGATAACGCTTTCTGTCTGGGGACAAGAAAAAGTTTTAAAAAAAGATAGTAACATACTGTAATTATTCAAGATAA
Source organism: Sepioteuthis lessoniana (assembly GCA_963585895.1). Lineage (NCBI taxonomy): Eukaryota > Metazoa > Mollusca > Cephalopoda > Myopsida > Loliginidae > Sepioteuthis > Sepioteuthis lessoniana. Next base: position 22,242,469 of record OY757931.1, on the reverse strand, counting down.
ACAAGGATTTTTTTCTTTATCAAAACTTGAAAAAGAATAGTAAACGATAAATGTCTATCTTGGACATTGAACATTAACATGACTTCTGTGATAGTGAAATAATAAACATAGCAATGAGCAAATTAATATTCCTGGTAATGTTGAGCCTGTATACAGCTGTTGAATTTGTCCTAGGCTTCTAATCGTCTTGCCTAGGCCTGGTCCTGCCAAGAGTCATATAACCATATTTTTCTGCCAAGAGGTCATATTACAATTATCCTATGAGAAAAATATTTTTTTCTCTACGACCAAATTGTGTGAGGTAAGAATGGCCAGTTATCAGAATATGGTAGAAGCTTTAGTAGGAAAAACATGAAAGGACAGTTGCATGACTAGTTTTTGAACAAACAGGCAAAAGGTCCCAATTTCAAAACTAACGCTGGTATGAAAAAATACATAGAAAAAAAGGCAAAAAATTTACTGTACAATTCAACCTTACATTAGAATAAATAGCATGAAAGACCAAGTAACAGAGTCACTAAAATAAAAATAAAAATCTCTATGAAAGAAAAAAAAAGCGTAAGGACTATTTTAATCAAAAATCGTTGGGGAACAAAAATCCCTTCTTGGATGATACACAGGAATAATTAGAAATGCAGATCTAGAAATATCTTATATATATATATATATATATATATATATATATATATATATATATATATATATATGGGGGTGGTGGGGGTGTTTCATTAAATGATAAAGACAAATTTTGTCCGTATAATTTATTAAAGATCCTTTCAAGTTTTCTGATAAGTGTCTTAGTCTCAGGTGGGAATTAGTAGAAAAATTTCCCAAGATTGTCCCGAGCAACCATAGGCCATCAACAGGGGTCGCCCGCCCGTGCAATGTGTGTTTGTATTTTTTAAAGTTTTGAATGTTTTGGAAGGTTTATACCATAACAAATATATTGGAACTCTTGAGTTGGATAAAACAGGGTAACGGATGTATTTAAGAAAGGGAAAGCTTTTTTAAAAAGGGACTACTATTAACGGAAATAAAATGCTATTGGAATACGGCATGAAAAAAAAAATTAAAGGAAAAATCTAAAAGCATTTCAAAACATAGTCGCTATTTTCTAAATAAACTCTATTGATTTTAGGTTTTTTATTTTGTTTTTATACGTACGGCTTCTAGAATTTGTAGTCGTAGCATATCAATTCCATGTGCGATTATAGAGGTGTTTTCCACAAGAATTTTTCGAAACTTACATTTTGAAAAATTTATCTACCAATTCCAACCTAAAATTAAGACACATATCAGAAAACTTGAAAGGAATCTAAATAAATGATACTTACAAAATGTGTCTTTATTATTTAATGAAACATGCTTAAATGAACGACTGTTGCAAAACGACACACAGGCACACACAGACACAGACAGAGACACGGGCGCGCATATATATATATATATATATATATATATATATATATATATATATACAGAAAAGCGGCCGGACATTGAAGCGTGGTCCGCTTCAAAGAAGAGTGTCTTCCTCATAGAATTGACTGTCCCCTGGGAAGAAAACCGGGAGGAAGCACACGAGCGGAAGAAAAACTGATACGAGACACTGCGTGCCGACAGAGTCGAAAAGGGTTGGATATGCCATTTGATTCCTATTAAGCTTGGTTGTGGTGGTTTCGTTTCTTTCAAAAATAGGAATCACTGGCCGCAGTTTGAAATTTGTCTCAAATCGTCTTCAGACCGTGGCGCAATATACATCAAGTTGGATTTGGTCGAAAGCGAGAAGTTTTCAGCATGACTGAAATACACGCGGAACCACCATTCCCGTGTGATTTCGTAAGAAACAGTTACTGTAAACACGTAATAACATCAACGGCCGAAAGTAAACGCGTTTTTTTTTTTTGCTTTTTCTTAATCACAAACTGCACATCAGTGATGAAGATTACCGTCCAATACAGGCGCTGCTCTTAATTGATCTGGCATATATATATATATATATATATATATATATATATATATATATATATATATATATATATAATTCTCTTAATACTCTGTCCGGTGGCAAATGCTGCTTGGTAGCGCCAGGAGTGGCTGTACCATCTTAAGCTACCGAAACTGTGTTATCACCCCTGATTGGCGGCTGATGAGGACAGGGTATCACACGTGCTTTCACTCGTTGTATGACAAAAAATACACACACACTCACACACACACACACACACACATATATATATATACATATGTATATATAAACATATATATATATATATGTATACGTATATACATATATAAAGATATATGTACATATATACTCATATATAAATATATATATATATATTCATGTATATATATATACACGCACGCGCACACACATGCACACACACACATAAATATATGTGTGTGTGTGTGTTAGTGTGTGTGTGTATAATTCGTATCATCAGTGCTAATTTTTAAGAAGATATTCGGTGAATGAGTGTAAGAAACTGGAAATAAAGTTGAACATTGAGTTTTTCGTGGCTTAAACTGCACCAAAATATTTTTTATTAAGTTAAAGTAAAGTTAGCGACCATAGTCGACGGTGACCCGAAGGCTCCCTTTTCGATAGCTACTACACCAAGCTGTAGGGGAGGGCGCTACTCCATTCCCAGGATTGCTCCACTTTACCCTTGAACCGTACCTTATAATGCTGAGTGTTAAGCAAGGTGGTATCAAGTACCATTTTTAAAGTCTTTGGTATGACTCGACCTGGGATTGAACCCATGTCTCCCGGACCATTGGCGAACACTCTAACCGCTGGGCCAATGTCCCGGTATTTTTTATTACGACAAAGATAATTTTGATCAACAAACTTATAGGAAGATACAAAAGTCTTTTATCACATTTTTTTTTAATCAAAAGATACATTTTTCGAATGTTTAGCGTTGCACTTTAAAGCGGGAATACACGTTTTTGCTTTATTATTATTTTGTAATGTGTTTAAAGCCAATAAATTTTAACTTCAGTCAACTTATTACGTTCATTTTTGGAATTATACCCACGGGGAAAACTTTGAACCCTACTTATAACTGCGAACTAAAGGTTAAATATTACCATTACTGTTTTCCTATGAGGATGACATTGATATCAAATTACCCACAAAGGTTGATATGCCATTAAACAAAAAACATACTATTATACCTAGGCTGTTTGATTCCAAATATAAGGGGTGTACGTATTTTGCTAAATACTGATGTTTTTGTTAAGGTTTTTTCATTGCTGTCGACTTAGGACACTGCTGAAGAAGCAGAGATGAACTCATAAGAGATGTACTCTTATGGATCCCCACACATGGCCGCGCAAAAGCAGCACGACCAGCACGAACGTACATTCAGCAGCTATGTGAGGATACGGGATGTTGTCCTGAATACCTACCTAGGGCGATGAACGATAGGGAGGAGTGGCGAGAGAGGGTCAGGGATATCCGTGCTACCAGTGCGATATGATGATGATGATGATGATGATGATTGTATAATGTAAAGGGATAAATAAAATCCAGGTAATTTCGTTAAACCCTGTTGGTACTGCTCATTTGGCAACGGCTTTAAAGTCTTTTGATCGTAACATTAAAAAAAGTCATCAAATAAAAGTAATTATTGGAGTCTCATACTTACATTATTAGAATACACTATGAACATCGTGTTATATATTACACTATTTAAGATACCGGATATTGGCATAATGGTTAGAATGCTCGCCAATGGTCCAGGAGCTTTGTGAGAAATAGAACTACTTGATCATTTAACTGTGTGTTGACAAATTGCAGGTTTTTAATTAAATTGTAACCTTGGAACCATTTAATTTTGTTAACCAGCTCATTAGTCTATTGGGTAGAGTGTTCACCAATGGTCCGGGAGATCTTGGTTCAATCCTAGGTCGCATAATACCAAAGACTTTAAAAATGGTACTTGATGCCTCCTTGCTTAACGCTCAGGATTATAAGGTAAGGATCAAGGGTAAAGTGGAGCAATCCAGGGAATGGAGTAGTGCCCTTCCCTACACATTGGTGTAGTAGCTATCGAAAAGGGAGCCTTCGAGTCACCTCGACTATGGTCACCAACTTTACTTACTTTTTTTATATATTACACAAGCGTGTTTATAAGAGATTTTTTATTCCCCGATACTACAAAAAGCGACGGTTTTGTAAAAGTTTTCCAAGTGATAAGGGTCTTTGAAATTATCGAAATGACTTGCTGCCACTTGCACTACAGATATCCTTGATGTAAATATATATTTCGAAATTCATAATACAATTAAAAATCAACCGTTGGGTGTGTAAGAAAAAGTAAGTAAAGAACAACAGAATATTTTTAGAAAAAGTTGAACTTAATTTACTGCACTGAAGTAATATAAGATAAAAAGTAATAATAAAAAGACAAAACACCACACACACACACACACACACATATACATACACACTCACGTTCAAACAAAAAGTGACTAAAAATATGATGTTTACGTTTTCGGGTTAAAATGAAATTATATTTTTCATTTTGCAAATATCGCAAAAAAAAAAAGAGAGATTTTTACGATGAAAATTTTGTCTGAAATTTAATTACGCTCGTTGGTAATGTTTTGAAAAATTCCAAAGGGGATTTGATCATTTATAGATATTAGCACATTATAAACGCAGCAAACACACACACACACACACACAGTACATGCAAGCACACACACATGCACACACACAAATGCAAATACCAAAACAGGCCCGCTCACACACACACGCACACACACACACACAAGCACGCACAAACACTTGCAGTTAGACATACATACAAAATCACATGAATACCGACATGCCAATCCATGCGTGTATACATACATGTTAGAAAGTGCGATTAACGGTTACCATCAAAGAAATGGAAACTGCTGCTTGTGTTCAAATCCTGGATGAGGTAGTTGGTGCGTAACTTCGAACAATTAACTTTGAGAAAGTTATCAATCCTCTTATAAAAAGAATAACCTGTAAGACTGATTGGACAAGTAATCTAGTATAAAGAAAAAACGGCTTTTATTCAAAACGACCAAATTCCGCGTAAAAATTGACCATGTAACATGTCCAGTCAGTGGCATACAGCAAGAAAAATGTCATACTTACGTGGGTGAGGTAAAAAGTTCAAAAATTTTTAAAGTTTATATTATAACCTCATATCCGCTGTCGATGACTTTTTGCCCACAGAAATCCCAGCAATACAACACAGAATTGAATTAGTGTTTGGATCCCATGCCAGACTATGTTTATTATGTTATGTTAACTAGATTTATTTTCTTGGTTCCATCAGAGTATCTGGGACAACTTCTGGACATTTCAGCTGACACTTATATAAAGGTATTAGTGGAAGCAAGTGCATGTTTATTCGCTTTGGTGCAGTCGGTGGGGGCTAAAGACTGCATCTCTGTACAGGGGTAAGTCTTCTCAAGGAGTGTACTGGATATGACATGAAACAAACTGATGGTGAGGCTCCAGTAATACTGGAGCTTTTGGGAATGCAGAGTAACGATTTATTATCATCAGCCTCAAGTCCATCTAGCGCAAATTGGTTGCACCTGATTGGGTCATATCTATGGCTAAAACAAATCTATATGTTTATGCTAACCTGAAGTGTTTGAAATAGAACTGTTTTGACATTTAAACTACGTAATTATGCTAAACTGAATTGTTAGAAATATAACTTTTTTGCATTAAAACAACGTACTTACACTAAACTGATTTTTTAAAAAAATATAACTGTTTTGGCATTTAAAGTACGTACTTATGCTAAACTGAATTGTTTGAAATAGAACCGTTTTGACATTTAAACTACTTACTTATTCCAAACTGAATTGTTTGAAATAGAACTGCTTTGACATTTAAACTACGTACCTATAATAACTGAATTGTTTGAAATAGAGATTTTTTTGCTTTTGCTCTGTTTGACAATTAAGCTTATCATCGTGAATAAAAACCTGCACACTCATACAAACACAAACACAAACACATACATTCACACAAGCACACTTGCACACACACAGATGTAGCTGAAAGTGTTATATATTGACCTTCGGCCCGGGCAAACATGCTATTCCAAAGTGATACACCGGGAGGAAGTGACACATTCCAATGGCCAGTAATCGAAAGAGATCGCGTGGGCGGATTTGGCTGATGAAATGGGACAAGGTAAAAAATCCCATGGTACACTCATAGACTGATGCACCGGAAGAGAGTGACCTGTGAACTGCATGCCAGTTATTTCCGCTTGATGACAATCAAACAGGCTATTCCGAAGATTGAGTGGGCGATTGAGTGGGCGTTGAACTATTATATACCTCGGTCATGACAGGAAGTCAGACTGTTAGAGATCGAACAGAGTTAGAGACGAGATGTTGTAGGGAAAGCCACACAAAGCCGAAGGGGCTCTCGGGGCCCTCGGGACCCCCGATGGAGTTTGGGGACGAGACCAGTTGGTGATAGGATGCAGCAGAGAAAGCCAGCAGAGTGGGGCCCCGGCCCTCCGGTTGAGCATCAGGAGATCGAGAAAGACACAACGCTGATGGCCATAGGAGTAGGGTCAATATATTGCAGTCTTAGTTCGGTCTCCAACTCCCACACAAACGTTACAATAAAATAAGAGGTGCATATTTTTCTAAGGAAGTCTTCGCTCGTCTGTTATTCATTGCGTCGGTATGTACCCGACATATATATGTATATATGTATATGTATTATGTGTTTGTATAGTTAATCATGGTCATGGTTATTATATGGCAATACAACAAAAGGTTTTTGGCTAATAGAAGAAATAAAGTTATTAAAAAGATCTTATTTTTCATATTTTGGGCAATCAGAGTTAATGATGTTTAGATACAATCATAACAGTCGACTAGACAAATTTCATAGTGTCAGTTTCTCATCAATATGACCATCGGAAAAGAATCTTGTCTATGACATCATTGCTCTGATAGTCGAGGAACTAAGTCACCCAGCACCGTTGACTCTATTACTGCACGATCGTAACTTATATATTGAGTATTCAATGTAATCATATAAGGAAGATCCCTTACCTTCGAAAAACCCCAAATGACATTCATAATAGATAAACATTTAATCTGCTATTCAATAAACCTAGTCTACGTAATCGAATATCGCAAGTGCAATAAAGTACACATAGGTTCGACGCAAACTCTAAAAAAAAAGACCATTCTTTAAGAGACGTAATATTAAATCACGAGAAAACAGAAAAATCTACATTTCAAAACTCCTTTGAGAATGCAAAAAATAGTCTGTTTAAAATAATGCCACTATACCAAAGTGACGATTACAAATTACTTAATGTAAAAGAAAAAAAATTATAGCAAAATCAAACCAACATTAAACAGAACAGCAATATTTATACCAACATACACACACTATCACAAACACACAAAGAAACATTGGTAGACAGTTGAACTTTATGGCATATCAACTATCTTATATTATCTAGGGGGAGAAGAAAATAGAAGAAAAGAAAGTATATACAAATACATGGATAAAAACAGTCAACAAAACACACAAACACACAGAATGCACTCTGGTAAAAAAAAGAAAGTAAAAGAGAGAAACATCTGCAGAGACCTCAGTTTGTTAGGGACAATTAACTCGAATTAGACATTCAGAGACAATTCCTGGAATTAAAAAGAACAACCCTATCAAAACAGTCACCCCTTTAAAAACCAAAGAGAAGTCTCAAATCAAACATTTACTTCCTGAAGATCACTTTAAAAGGTCAGAAACATGTTGAAGAAATATAAAATGCCAAAAAGCAAATTCACTTGATGCATTTATTCAAAGTATGTATATATATATATCATAAGTTGGTGACAGCAGTCGAGGGTGACCTGAAGACTCCCTTTCGATAGTTATTACACCAAGGTGTAGGGGAGGGCGCAACTGCTTTCCCTGGATTGCTCCAATTTACCCTTGATCCATACCTTATAATGCTGAGTGCTAAGCAAGGAGGCATCAAGTACCATTTTTGAGTCTTTGGTATGATTCAACCTGGGATTGAACTTTGGTCTCCCGTACCATTAGTGAACACTCTGATCATCATGCCAATGTACAGTTATATATATATATATATATAACATTGTATACCTAGATTTCAGCAAATGGCTTTTCATGATCTTCAGTGCCATCCTTAAGAGCCGTTTGGTGAACCCTAGGTAGACTCACCCGTGGCCATGTAGGAATTATTTTCATAATATCACCATCCTCATCATCATGTCGTGCCGCCAGCACGGATATCCCTGACCATCTCTCGCCACTTCTCCCAATCGTTCATCGCCTCCGGCTGGTCTTCAGGATTACATCCTGTGTCCTCACATACTTGCTGTATGTAAGTTCGAGCTGGTCGTCCTGCTTTTGCACGGCCATATGTGGGGGTCCATAGGAGTACATCACTTATGAGCTCGTCCTTGCTTCTCCAGCAGTGTCCTGCGTGTCTGGTTCGTCTAACTTGTATAGTTTTCGTGATGGGGGGCAAGTGTCCGTATAGTTGGTGTCTCGTGGGGTGTTGCTGCCACGAATTGTTCAATACTGCACTCAACATTCTTGTGTAATTTCCGTCTAGTTTCTTCTCCAGCCGTTTAGTTAGCGTCCATGTAATGCATCCATATTGCAGTATCGACACAACCGCTGCCTGGAAGAAACTGCGTTTATATATATATATATATATATGTGTGTGTGTGTGTGTGTGTGTGTGTGTGTATGAATGTGGACATGGACAGACAAAGGCAGGACGACCAGTTAGAACCTACATATAATAGCTCTGTGCCGATACAGGATATAGCCTTGAAGACCTATCAGGAGCAGTGGATTATAGAGACGGATGGCGAGAGAGACAGTCAGGGAGATCCGTGATGGCAGCGTGGCATAATGATGAGGATGAGTTATTACGTATGGATTTATGGATGAATCTGTGTGTGTGTGTGTGTGTGTGTGGTTAAATAATGGCTTTTTTTCAATTTCAATTTCTCCAAGAAGGAAAAAAATTGCTGCTTGTGTGTACATAACGCTGCAACCGAAAACAGTCGGCATAAACATGATAGGAGGTGCCCGTGGTGTAATGGTTATCGTCGTAGGAAATGGACACGACGATACGAGTTCAAATCCTGGACGAGAGTGATTGCATTTCACATAGCACTAATACCCTTGGGAAAGGTATGAATCCAATTATTCTCCCTCCAGCTATGGGTAAATAGTAGGACAGATTAGGTTCTTCAGCCTTGGTGAGGCAACTAGTCTAGGAGAAGGAAAACTCTGAATTCAAACCTGTTAAACTCCGCTTAAACATTGACCTTGTGTCATATCCTGCCCGAGCGGAGGGGTTGGGTAAATATGATAAATATGATAAACATGATAATATGTTTTAAATATAATTGTCATTTTATACATATCTTTATAAAGTTCACTTTATTTGTTTTGTTTTGTTTTGTGTGTGTGTGTTCTTAAATCTGAAAATATTTATGTCGCACTTACTCTAAGAAAAATGGTCTTTGGAATCATTCATATAACTACGTTCATTAACCTCTCTCTTTCTCTCTCTCTCTCTCTCTATATATATATATATATATGTATATTAGTAATACATAGTCAGCGTCCGAAGTCAGTGGGTGTGGATTATTCTGGTATTGAATATATGAGGATTATCATATGAATCTATGTGAGTGCTCGAATTATGTCTATTGTTACATCACTTATTCTCTTGCAGGGATATAACAACATTCACATTCAGAACGTATATATTGTAATTAGATGGAAACTCAAATCTGGTTTAGTTGTCACAGTAGATTTATTTCGGCGGAGAATATTACAATTGTCTCCGTCTCGTCAGATGGCATTTACATGCTATGCTGTAAAAAGTCATCTAACGAGAGGGAGAGTTTAGTAATATTCTCCACCGAAATAAATTTATTATAACAACATAGCCAGGATTGAGTTTCAATCTAATTACACTATATATATATATATATATATACATGTGTATGTGTGTGTATGTGTATGTGTGTATGTGTGTGTGCTAGTTTGCTAATATTTAATAATAAGTTTCACTATGGTCCAATCTATCTGATTATCTATGAATTAATCAATCACGATCAAACGAATTAACATTTTAAAGATTTTTATGGATTTTATTAAATCTGAGGAAGTATTATGTTGATGTATTGAAATTCTTGATTCTTCCAAAATCATTTAAACACTTCTCTGTTTCTATTTATCTGTCTGTCTGTCTTTCTCTCTCTCTCTCTTTCTCTCTCTCTCTCATATACACACACTCCTACGCATATTCGCTCTCTCTCTCTCTCTTTCTCTCTCTGTCAATGTGGCTAAAATATCTGACTGACGATATGTCAACCGGGTTTTGATCTCGGCATAAAGCATCTCGCTTATCTAGGTACACTGAAGAGTTGTGATATAACGAAACAGTCCCTCTTTTGATATATATATATATATATATATATATATATATATATGATAAAAATTCCTGGAAAGTTGAATCGTGTTTGATTTATCCAACTTTTCTCATATTTCTATCCTACTGTCAGATTCACTACAAATCTATCTTTTCAACACACACACATACATATATATATATATATATGAAAGTAAATATGGATAAAATCCGACAGTATGAAGGTAGCAGGAAAAAATATAATCCAAATAGGTGAATATATCATGAAAAATCCTAATATTTTTCCACGTGCCAAACACGTTCTGATGACTTTTGAATTTTGAACGCTATGTGCATGTTTATTATCTTTTCGTTGTATATTTCCCATTTGCTTCTGTCATCTCAACAATCACCCATCGATATTGTTGAACTATTTTATATCCAAGTCCTGACGATGGTTATTATAACCGAAACGTTAACGTCGACTTCACATCATGATATATTCACCTATTTGGATTATATTTTTTCCTGCTACCTTCATATATATATATATATATATATATAAGTGTGTGTGTGAGCGGGAACGTGTATGAGTGCATAAATGGAGACATTGAGAGGAAGTGAAATTGAAAGTTTTTTGGCGAGCAATATATGTTTATATTTTATGCATTTTTTAATTAGTGCATATTTCATTGCTTAAGTGTTCTAATAGTATTGCGTACGAGAAGGGTTCTAAAAATATTAGACAAGTTGTATTTACCAAAGTAGAAATGAATAACACATTTAACATTCATTTGATTAAAAACTGTCCCGTCGACACTCAACACGCTGAGGTAACAATTAATCAAACATCTCTGAAACTCAACTTTTTGGATTTGACGAGAGATTCGCCAATGCGATCGTCAGTATTATATTCCACCCTATGCGATTATCTAATGAGAGTCTCGTCAGTTCAATAATTTGAAAATATTGACACCTGAGCGATAATCAGAACAGAATCGCGCCATTGCGAGCATCAGAAATGTTTCTTACCCAACTTCGATGTCGATTTTTGTCTATGAGATCATCTGCATTTTCCCGAATACAATCACCAGACCGGATTCTAATCGGGACGATCTTTGAAACATATTCTCGACTTTATGATAATCGGAAGAGTTTCTCCTCGATGTAATCATTGGATGAGGTTCTCACCAAAGAAAACATTTAAAGAATTGCTCTAGTTTTCGACCATCGGATCACATTCTTGCCTTAGCGGTTATTGAACCAGATTATCAAGAGAGTAATTACCGAAACATATTCTCGCCTATTCAATCATCGGAAAAAATTCTCGCCAAAGCAGCCATTGGGTGATATTCCTGCCTATGACATCTTCGAAAGGTGTTCTCGTATTTGCGACCATTTAATCCGATCTTTGCCCTGAGATCATCGGACCAGCTTCACACAATAATCATCATCGGAATATATTTTTGCCTATGCGAGCATTGGGAGTTTCTCGCTTATGCAGTCATCGGATCACATTCTTGCCTATAAGATCATTGGAATATATTTTCGATTCTGCGATTTTTGGAGGATCTTTTTCATCAATGGAGTAATCAGATACATTCCTGCTTACGTGAACATCGAATATTCTGGCATATAGGATCATCGGAAGACTTCCTCACTTCTATGATCATCGGAAGGGTTTCTCGCGTAACTTACCCTCACATTACTTTCTCGCCTATGTGGTCATTGGAAAGATTTTTCGTCTATTCGATCATCGGATCACATTCTCGCTAATTCAATCATTCGAATGTTTTTTCTCCAATGCTATCAACGGATACATTCTCGTCTATATTGTCATTGGAAGGTTTTTTCGTCTATGAAGTCATCGGATCATAATCTCACCAGTTCCTTCATCGGAATGTTTTCTCTTCTATGCTATTATCGGATGACCTTCTCGCCTTTATGGTCATAGTAAGTTTTTCTCGTTTATGCGATCATCTGAAGGAATTCACTCATATGCTATCACCGGATGGTATTCTTGCGTATGCCATCATTCAAAGTGTTTCTTTTCTACGTCATAATCGGAACATATTGTCTCTAATGCGATCATCGTAAGGAATTATAGTCAATGCAATCATCGCATCACATTGTCGTTTTTGTGACTATATAAAGTATTTCTCGCTTTTGCAAATATCAGGATCATATTCTCGCCTTGACGATCATCCGAAGCGTTTCTCGTCTATGAGATTATCGGAAGTGTTTCTCGCGTATGCTACCATCGTGTATGCTACCATCTTATCCCATTCTCGCCTATGTAGTCATAGGAAGGTTTTCTCATCTATGCGATCATCGGATCACATTCTTAACAATTCAATTATCGGAAGGAATTCTCCTCTATGCTTACATCGGATCACATTCTTGCGTATATGGTCAACGAAAAGGTTTCTCGTCTACGTAATAATTGGTACATATTCTCTCCTATGCAATCATCGTAAGGAATTCTTGTCAATACGATCAACTGATCACATTGTCTTATATGTAATCATCGGAAGGGTTTCTCATGTTTTCAGTCATCGGAAACATATTCTCGCCTTTGAAATCATTGGAAGGATCTATCGTCTACGCAATCATCGGATCCCACTCTTGCCTCTATGACCATTGGAAGCGTTGCTCGCGCTTGCAGTCATCGGAAACATATTCTCGACTTTGAAATCATTGGAAGAATTTATGGTCTACGCAATCATCGGATCCCACTCTTGCCTCTATGACCATTGGAAGCGTTGCTCGCGCTTGCAGTCATCGGACACATATTCTCGACTTTGAAATCATTGGAAGGGTTTCTGGTCTACGCAATCATCGGATCCCAGTCTTGCCTCTACGACCATTGGAAGCGTTGCTCGCGATTGCAGTCATCGGAAACATATTCTCGACTTTGAAATCATTGGAAGAATTTATGGTCTACGCAATCATCGGATCCCACTCTTGCCTCTACGACCATTGGAAGCGTTGCTCGCGCTTGCAGTCATCGGAAACATATTCTCGACTTTGAAATCATTGGAAGGATTTATCGTCTACGCAATCATCGGATCCCAGTCTTGCCTCTACGACCATTGGAAGCGTTGCTCGCGCTTGCAGTCATCGGAAACATATTCTCGACTTTGAAATCATTGGAAGGGTTTCTGGTCTACGCAATCATCGGATCCCAGTCTTGCCTCTACGACCATTGGAAGCGTTGCTCGCGCTTGCAGTCATCGGAAACATATTCTCGACTTTGAAATCATTGGAAGGGTTTCTGGTCTACGCAATCTTTGGATCCCACTTTTGCCTCTACGACCATTGGAAGCGTTTCTCTCCGATCTGAATATCGGAAAACATTATCGACAATGTGATCATCAGATTAAATTTTTGCTTATGTGATCATCGCAGCATTTTTTTGTCTATGAGATTATCAACAGAAATTTTAGTCAATGCGATCATCGGATCGTATTGTCGTCTATGTGATCATCGAAGGGTTTCTCATCTATGCGATCACTGAAACACTCTCTTTTTTATACAAAGATCGGAAGATTTTCTACCCTATGTGATATTCGAAATAGATTATGGCTCCTGGAATTATCTTATCGCATACTAACCTATGTAAGCACTGGAATTGTTTCTTGGTCATGCTATCATTATATCACATTTTTGCATATGTGGCAATCGGAATAGTTTCTTGTTTATGTACTCTTTAGTCTGATGATTACGTCGGCAGAATATTGACACACTAAACGTCATTGCCTCTATATCTCTTCTATCCAAACATTGATATTATAAATATTCTGCACTCTTTTTATAAGTCATTGAATTAACAGAGTCATTGGTGAACTTCCTTAATCATATGTTTTGCATTTAATAAAAGGCTTTGTAGTGATGTTTTTCAAATCGTCACAAGCTCATCTATACGAAGTTTATGTCCAAACAAAGTTAATGAATCTATAAGATGTTACTGTATTTTAAACGTTAATGACCGTAAATACATTTTCGTTCGAAATCTCAAGTATTGGAAATTAAAATTTTAAATTCTTTATAGCACTTAGGTCACAATGTGTATGCGATATACAGAAAGATATAGAATTTTTGTGTAATGTCTGTACATATCATATGAATTTCTGGAATTAGCATATATATATATATATATATATATATATATATATATATATATATATATATATGAATAAAGATACAAGTCACATTCTTTTTAGAAAAATACGAGGCAGTGTGTCGCTTAGTATCTATCTATCTATCAATGTGTTCATCTATATATTACGGCCTGTCTGTTTCTGTCTATTGCTCAATCTATTTATCTCTGTCTCTCTTTATTTTTTCATCACTGACGGTTTGTCTGTCCGCCTCTTGCTCTTTCTCCATCAATCTCTTTTTCAATTTATATATATATATATATATATATATATATATATATGTATATGTATATATATCTGTTCGTCGATCCATCTATGACATAGAAATGAATGAACATTTTAGAATATTCATTGAGCCGGAAAAAACGTTGAGAAACCATTATAATAGTATACTGAACTACTTTCTCATCTAAAATTCGGGTGTCTACACCTCTCCACACTCACACGTGAACATACATACATGCATACATACACACACGTATATATATATATATATATATATATATATATATATATATATATATATATATATATATATATATATATATAATGAAGTACATGAGATTTAATCAAAAAGGAGACATCGCCGCACTAAACGGTGTTTCTCTATAATTAGACAAGTTCACCTAACTGGAGATCAGCGTCTCATCTATGGAAGGCATGGACAGCTACGACAGTTTATTGGTCTTAAGGAAGTCAGACTTATCCGATGAAATAAAACACAATTTTTTCACAAGCAGCGGTCGTAACATTACTTCTATACGGATATACCATATGGACGTTGAGAAAGTTTATAGAGAAAAAGCTAGACGAGAATTGCACCATTGCTATGTTGAAAAAATCCTAGAACAACATCCCAAGAAACAGCAACTATATGGCCACCCACCTCCCATCTATAAATCAATACAAATAAGACGAACCAAGCATGCAGGCCAGTGCTGCACAAGAAATGACGAACTCATAAGAGTCGATAAAGTGTTTGATGAATTGATAGAACTTATCCACAACAGCTCTCTACGGACACAAGATGTAGTCTACAAGACGTGCCAGAAGGGATAATCGACAGAGACGAATGACGAGAAAAAAAGTCAGGGAAATCCAAGCTAGTGGCCTGGGATGATGATGATGAGGAGAGATAGATGGAAAAAACTGATAATAGGTATAGGGACATTACTTTTGCGCTGTTTATCTTTTTATTGTTCTCGACTAGATTCGATCTTAGATTATCATTTGGATAAAAATATTTCTTGTAGAAAAACTGCTGTTTTTGTTTTTAGGTTTTTAGATATTTAATATTTCAAAAAGTAGTTGATATGATATATGAAAAGTGAAGTGAAATGTACTGTACACACACACACACACACACACACACACACACACACACACACACACACACACACATGTATATATATATATATATATATATATATATATATATATATATATATATATATATAAGTGCATGAGTGTTTAATTGTCCTTTCATATCTAACTTTCTATTTATCAATCTATATATCTAGCTTGCTAGTTAGCTAGCTATCAAACTAACTAGACAGTTTTTAAGACACACACACACACACACACACACACATTGATAGATAGATAGATAGATAGATATGTATGTATGACAGTATATTTGTGTGTGTACGTGTATATTTATCTCTTCATTTCTATTTGGGTATTTGGGTATTTCTCAAGGGAGCTAAATTTCTCACCCTCCATAACATGACTTTTCCATATAATTCCATCTTTTTTATTCTGTCTTTCCCGGCATATCTAATTACAACCTTTAAAACATTTTCCTTTGACACTTAATCCTTATTTTTTCCTGCCGTACGATTTTATTTTAGAAATATCATTAATATTTCACAACTTCCCGCGAACCAATGTATCACTTCATATTCTATGTTCAGTCTCCCAAATAGTATATACATAATCTTTCTTTACAAAATGTATAAAAATAGGGGCTGAAAAAAAAAAAAAATGAAGAAGAAGAAGAAGAAGAAGAAGAAGAAGAAGAAGAAGAAGAAGAAGAAATTATATCCCTAATAATTCTCCCTTCAAATTTTTTCATTTTAAACATTAAAAGACTGACGAGCGGATAGACGACGTTTACCCAGAGCCCCACTTTCTTTTTAAGGTTTTTATGATATCATTTCAATTTTTAAAAAATGCTGTCTTTTTTTGCGTATAATTTTTTATGGGTATATATATATATTTTTTTTATATGACGTTGGGTCTATCATTTTCTTCGGTTAGTGATAATGTCGGCACTTATTACAGGGCAACAAAAAAATAAACACTTTCCGATTGCTCTTTCGTGGGCCGAAAGGACAGAGAGGGTAGCCATTAGGATAATCGATATCTGAAGCATGTATGAATTAATACACAGCGTTTAAAACGTTGCAACACCCCCCACACACTCACACAATCTCTGCCCCTCTCTCACACAATGTCTCACATTCATACCCATCTATCAACAATCAAACTATCTATCTATCTACCTATCTATCTATATTCTACAGGAATCTATCTTGCTATCTATGTCAATGTGTATGAGTGGGTGTAAATGTGTAAATTTTTGAATATACCGTAAGAGTGATGTCATCGATAAATGGGTTCGTGAATTATGTGAGATTGTATGTGCAATTCGGAGTGCACATGGGTGTATTTATGGTATGTGTGTGTGTGTGTTTATATATATATATATATATATATATATATATATATATATATATATATATATATATATAAATATGTGTGTGTGTGTGTGTGTGCATCTGAATATGCACGTGCGTTTGCCTGTTCCACTCTGGCACGGAGCAGTATTACTAGTTAGGACTCATCTACAGGGTAATCATCATCATCATCATCTTGTCGTGCCACCAGCACGGATATCCCAGACCCTCTCTCACCATTTCTCCCTATCGTTCATCGCTTCTGGCAAGTCCTCAGGGCTACATCCCGTATCCTCACAGAGTTGTTGTATGTAGGTTTGAGTTGGTCGCCCTGCTTTTGCTCGGACATGTGAGGGGGTCCATAGGGGTACATCAATTATCAACTCGTCCTTGCTTCTCCAGCAGTGTCCTGCATGTCTGCTTCGTGTAACTTTGATAGATTGTTGTGATGGGTAGTAGATGGCCGTATAGCTGCTGCTTTATGTGCGAGCAATATTGAACAAGTCCTGGAGGCAACACTCCACAAAGCAGCAGCTATACGGGGTTATAAAACTGTTTAATAATTTACTGTACTCGGAACCATTTAACTGTGTCCAAACAAATGAATAATGTTGACAACAATTACTATTCTTTAATTCAATACTTGAAACTATCTAACAAACAAATTATCACTTACGTTTCTGTGAATGTTCATGACTTATATGGTCATTCCACTTTTACTGTACTCGGAACCATTTAACTGTGTCCAAACAAATGAATAATGTTGACTACAATTACTATTCTTAAATTCAATACTTGAAACTATCTAACAAACAAATTATCACTTACGTTTCTGTGAATGTTCATGACTCATATGCTCATTCCACTTTTACTGTACTCGGAACCATTTAACTGTGTCCAAACAAATGAATAATGTTGACTACAATTACTATTCTTAAATTCAATACTTGAAACTATCTAACAAACAAATTATCACTTACGTTTCTGTGAATGTTCATGACTTATATGCTCATTCCACTTTTACTGTACTCGGAACCATTTAACTGTGTCCAAACAAATGAATAATGTTGACTACAATTACTATTCTTAAATTCAATACTTGAAACTATCTAACAAACAAATTATCACTTACGTTTCTGTGAATGTTCATGACTTATATGCTCATTCCACTTTTACTGTACTCGGAACCATTTAACTGTGTCCAAACAAATGAATAATGTTGACTACAATTACTATTCTTAAATTCAATACTTGAAACTATCTAACAAACAAATTATCACTTACGTTTCTGTGAATGTTCATGACTTATATGCTCATTCCACTTTTACTGTACTCGGAACCATTTAACTGTGTCCAAACAAATGAATAATGTTGACTACAATTACTATTCTTAAATTCAATACTTGAAACTATCTAACAAACAAATTATCACTTACGTTTCTGTGAATGTTCATGACTTATATGCTCATTCCACTTTTACTGTACTCGGAACCATTTAACTGTGTCCAAACAAATGAATAATGTTGACTACAATTACTATTCTTAAATTCAATACTTGAAACTATCTAACAAACAAATTATCACTTACGTTTCTGTGAATGTTCATGACTTATATGCTCATTCCACTTTTACTGTACTCGGAACCATTTAACTGTGTCCAAACAAATGAATAATGTTGACTACAATTACTATTCTTAAATTCAATACTTGAAACTATCTAACAAACAAATTATCACTTACGTTTCTGTGAATGTTCATGACTTATATGCTCATTCCACTTTTACTGTACTCGGAACCATTTAACTGTGTCCAAACAAATGAATAATGTTGACTACAATTACTATTCTTAAATTCAATACTTGAAACTATCTAACAAACAAATTATCACTTACGTTTCTGTGAATGTTCATGACTTATATGCTCATTCCACTTTTACTGTACTCGGAACCATTTAACTGTGTCCAAACAAATGAATAATGTTGACTACAATTACTATTCTTAAATTCAATACTTGAAACTATCTAACAAACAAATTATCACTTACGTTTCTGTGAATGTTCATGACTTATATGCTCATTCCACTTTTACTGTACTCGGAACCATTTAACTGTGTCCAAACAAATGAATAATGTTGACTACAATTACTATTCTTAAATTCAATACTTGAAACTATCTAACAAACAAATTATCACTTACGTTTCTGTGAATGTTCATGACTTATATGCTCATTCCACTTTTACTGTACTCGGAACCATTTAACTGTGTCCAAACAAATGAATAATGTTGACTACAATTACTATTCTTAAATTCAATACTTGAAACTATCTAACAAACAAATTATCACTTACGTTTCTGTGAATGTTCATGACTTATATGCTCATTCCACTTTTACTGTACTCGGAACCATTTAACTGTGTCCAAACAAATGAATAATGTTGACTACAATTACTATTCTTAAATTCAATACTTGAAACTATCTAACAAACAAATTATCACTTACGTTTCTGTGAATGTTCATGACTTATATGCTCATTCCACTTTTACTGTACTCGGAACCATTTAACTGTGTCCAAACAAATGAATAATGTTGACTACAATTACTATTCTTAAATTCAATACTTGAAACTATCTAACAAACAAATTATCACTTACGTTTCTGTGAATGTTCATGACATATATGCTCATTCCACTCTTATTTTCGAAGAGAGCCGCTGGTCTGTGCAGGAAAATTTGCTTGTAGAGACAATAAATTGTATCGATCAGTGATAAGTATACGGCAACCATTTTTCAATTAAACATTTTTTACTGATGGCTTAAATATACCAAGGCTTTATTATTTCTAGAAGAATTCTGTAGAAACTAAACATCGGTTATTATCTCAAAAAATAAGTGCAGAATTTTATTTTCGTCTTTCTGTCTTTCTGTCTGTCTCCCTACGTATATATATATATATATATGTGTGTGTGTGTGTGTGTGTATGTGTGTGTGTGTGTGTGTGTCTCTCTCTCTCTCTTTCTCTCTCTCTCTATCTCTTTGTATATATATATATATATATATATGTATATGTGCGTGTGTGCGTGTGTGTCTCTCTATAACTATATATATATATATATATATATATATATATATCGGTAGCTTTAAATAAAATGGCAATACCTCTAAAACAAAAGATAAAATCACATGCACACATACGCACACACGCTCACTCACACACACACGCACGCACACACACAGACGCAGTAGGAGGGGTAGGATTACTTATAGGAACTAGAGCATTAAAAACGCTTAATAGCGTTGAGAAAATACAACCTAGAATGATGGCAGCTACTATTAACGGAAACCCCAGAGCAACAATCATCTCATGCTACAGCCCCACCAATGTTAGTGAAGAAACTGAACTAGTCACCTTCTACGATGAGTTATCCTCATTAGTGCGTAGCATCCCGAAACACAACATGTTAGTCATTGGCGGAGACATGAATGCCCAAATCGGGAAAAACGGAAACAACAAATACAGCCTCCACAACACGTCAAATAGGAATGGGCAACATCTAACAGATTTAATGATAGAAAATAGATTAGCATGCCTCAATACAAACTACCAAAAAAGAGAGGGCAAACTATGGACATACACGTACGCAAACAATACTAAAGCTCAGATAGACTACGTCCTTAAAAACAAGAAATGGAAAAATAGTGCACTGAATTGCGAGGCATACTCCTCTTTTGAGGGTGTGTCCACCGATCACCGAATAGTCACGGCGAAAATACGGTTAAGCCTACGAAAAAACGCCAAACGAACACCGACCACCAAACACTATGACTGGGCCCTATTAAACAACAAATATATAAGAGATAAATACGTATTAGAATTAAGAAACAGATTCGAAACACAACAAGAAAAGACGGAAAAAAGTACACCAAACGACGAATACGAAAATTTCGTCAATGCACACATCGAGGCAGCAGCAAAATACATTCCAACAAAAATTAAAACTAAATATAGAGTCCCATGGGAAACTTTAGCGGTGAGAGAAAAACGTGCACTAGTGAAAACAGCCTCCAAAAACTATCGAAAAAAACAAACAAACACAAATGCCTTAAAACTAAAATCGGCACAATATCAATTAGCAGGCATATATATAAAGGAACAGACAGAATACATTCAAAATCAGATAGATAAGATTAGAGCCTCGGTGGAAGAAAGACAATCTAGAATAGCCTGGCAAACAATAAACGAAGTGAGCAGAAGAAAGAACACAGCCAAAGCAAAACTTAAAGCAGCAAACCAACAAGAAAGAATAAAACTGTGGAAACAGCACTTCGAAAACTTACTTGGAAACCCACCAAAAATAACGCCTGAACCAATCACCAGAATAATTAGCAAACAATTAGACATTAAACTAGGACCGTTCACACAAGAAGAACTCGACTCAGTTCTCAGAAAAATTAAAAATAGGAAAGCTGCAGGGCTGGACGAAATTCCCTCGGAAGTATGGAAGACCAGACAATTCGACGACATAGTGCTCCGCCACTGCAACGCAGTATACAATCAAAATCCGATAGATAGATGGATGAAGGGATGCATACTCCCCTTCCCTAAAAAGGGGGACCTCGGATTAGCCAAAAACTACCGAGGCATAACACTTACATCAATAGCTGCCAAAATCTACAATGCCCTACTACGAAACCGAATAGAACCCAAAATCGACAACATACTTAGAAAAAACCAAAATGGCTTCCGAAGAAATAGATCCACGACCTCACAAATATTAACCATCCGCAGAATCCTTGAAGGTGTACGGGCAAAGAACCTACAAGCGACATTAATATTTGTCGACTTTACCAAGGCTTTCGACTCCATTCACAGAGGAAAGATGGAACAAATCTTACAAGCGTACGGCATACCTAAAGAAACCGTAGCGGCAATAATTTTCTCTATAGAAACACTAAAGTAAAAGTACGATCACCGGATGGAGACACAGAATACTTCGACATTGTAGCAGGAGTACTACAAGGGGATACGCTGGCCCCGTACCTCTTTATCATTTGTCTAGACTACGTACTTAGAACATCGATTGACAAAATCAAAGAGAATGGCTTCGAACTGACGAAGAAAAGAAGCAGAAGATACCCCGCAACAACAATTACCGACGCCGACTACGCCGATGACATAGCGATACTGGCAAATACACCTGACCAAGCCGAAACTCTTCTGCATAGTTTGGAACGAGCAGCAGCAAGCATAGGTCTCTATGTTAATGCACACAAAACGGAATACATGTGCTATAACCAAACTGGGGACATCTCCACTCTAGAAGGAACCCATCTTAAACTAGTAGACAAATTCACATACCTAGGAAGCAGCGTCGAATCAACCGAAAAGGACATCGAAACGAGGTTAACGAAAGCATGGACAGCTATCAATAGGCTATCGATTATATGGAAATCAGACCTAACCGATAAAATAAAACGTAGTTTCTTCCAGGCAGCGGTCACATCGATACTGCTATATGGATGCACTACATGGACGCTAAAAAAACGACTGGAGAAGAAGCTAGATGGCGATTACACAAGAATGCTGCGTGCAATCCTGAACAAGTCCTGGCAGCAACACCCCACAAGACACCAACTGTACGGCCACCTGCCCCCTATCACGAAAACTATTCAAGTTAGACGAACCAGACATGCAGGACACTGCTGGAGAAGCAGAGATGAACTCATAAGAGATGTACTCTTATGGATCCCCACACATGGCAGCGCAAAAGCAGGACGACCAGCTCGAACGTACATTCAGCAGCTATGTGAGGATACAGGTTGTTGTCCTGAAGACCTGCCTAGGGCGATGAACGATAGGGAGGAGTGGCGAGAGAGGGTCAGGGATATCCGTGCTGCCATCAAATGTTAATTGCTAAAACTCGGTTTTCTTTTTTATGTTTAATCTTAGTCCTGATCACTGTGGGTTACTTACACCTATAGGACTCACAAGTATCAGCAAAGGCAACAGCTAAAACTGTAATATGCTGTAGACCATTTATTTGACCACAAGTAAACAGTTCAAAGATGATACCGAATAATAGATGTGAGTATTTACCAAACTACTCTACAACAAGCAGGGCGTGACCAGAGAATAATTGCCTTAAGAGGACCAAATAACCTAAACTGCCCTATTGTTTACTGAATATTTAAAGTCTTTCATAAGGGAAATAGTATGAAGATAAACACAATCGGCAGAGATCAGGATTTGAATTCAAGCAGCCAATTTCATATTCTCTTCCTTTTAAAAGGCCCAAGCAGCTATGGCTGTAAAACACACCGACTGCATATCTGCAGAGAGGCAAGACTACCCCAACGATTGTCCTGGTTATGGCACTAAACAATTTGATGGTGAGGGTACAGTAATGCTGGAGCTTTGGGGAATGCAGAGTACAAATTCATTGCCATCCCTCCCAGGTCCGATCTGGCCCGAAGTGATAGAACTTGATAGCGTCCTATCTATCGGTCTAACAGAACTAAACTACGTACTCACGCTAAACTGAATTGTTTGAAATAGATTTGTTTTTCCGTTTAATTGAGTGTAAGTTGATGACTGATGTTTAATTGAATTATTAGTGATACATAGTAATACTTAGAAGCATTTAACTTCGTTGTCTATACTGAATAGTTAGAAATAGAAATGTTTTGTCATTTAAACTGTGTACTTGTGGTTAACTAAATTGTATGAAATAAAACTGTTTATATATATGGACATTGATTTGGCATTAAATAACCTAAAATGGTTGATATGCCATAAAACCAAATCAAACCAAACCAATTTTCCTTTTAAAATTTCAAAATATTTATTGTTGTTTTTTTTTTTCTTTTTAAAGAAATGCTGAATAAATGTAGTTACTTTGTTGTTGCAGTCAAGCACATGTACCATTAAGAGCTGGTGACTCCCTCTTCATGAAGAGAGTGAGAGTAACAATATTTACCGAATATTGAAAAGGCTATGATTTGAATCTATCTTTCAAGTGCAGTACGATTATTTTGCAAATGGATTTTTGTTTTTTTTCAATCCGATCCAGTAAAGCAACAAAAGATGACAGAATTATTTATGTTCTTATTGATATCTTTACAAACTAACAAAGATTATGAAGAGGACAAAGTCTAAAGAGAATCACATATAACAAATGTATAATTCATTTTATATAAGACACTCTTTTTCTTCAAGAAAAAAAAAAAACGTCTTGAACTTTCGATCAGTAAAAATCAAATTTTATATTGATTTCTTTAAGATAAATTCAAAAATAAAAGTTAAGAAGTTACATTGATTTAACAAATGAAATTCCCGGAAGAGTCAAAAAAATTATTTTGTGAATTGTAAAAGAATAATGTTATGTGGAGCAAAAAAACCTCATAATATATATAAATTCATACAAGTGTGTGTATCATATATATGAATATATAATTGTGTGTAAGTATGTATATTGAGAGTATAACGTGGATATACATGTAGAGGGTTATATATATATATATATATATATATATATATATATATATATATATATATATATATAGATAGATAGATATACGCATAAATTCCTCTCTTTCTATATCTACGTCAAACTATTCATGCACAAACATACACACCTATCTATCTATCTATCTATATATATATATATATATATATATATATATATATCCGTGCGTGTGTGAGCATAGATAAAGATATACAGATAGATAAATAGACATAAAATTATATGTATATGTAGTCACCCACACACGGACTGTTTCGTTGTGTCGGTGTGGCTAGATATCTTGAACATTTCAAGCTGAAATCGAAACCCACCGTACTTGACGCTTGACTTAGTACTTTACCGCTCAGCCAATAGGCAACATACAATACATTGGCCATTATAACGAATTATGTATTAGCTTTTGTTTAATAATATTTTGCTTGATCGGATACCGGAGTGCTCATCTCGTAAGAAGAGCTTTTGCATTACGCGGATGGCGGCTGTTATATGTTGGCCGGAGTGCTCAACATTCGGGGGAGGAGCGTATATATTTACGTGTGTTTAGGGTAAGTTCACGTACAAACACACACGCGTATATAGAAAGAAATTATTACATATATATGTATGTATAGGTATGCGTTGATAGATAGATAAATGCAAACATATATATATATATATATATATATATATATATATATATACTTCTTCAAATTATATACATATAATGAAATAAACGTTATATTCGTAGGAATTAAACAATCCGACACATGGTTAAATCTTCGGCGAAATGGTTTACTTTGGACTTATGTGGTAATACCTTTGAGAAAAACATGATTCTATCTCTGCTCCCCTCAGCTCAGGTAAATTGTAGGGCAGACTGTTTTTAGGCTTGGCAGGTCAACCAAACAAGGAGAATAAAAAGTTAGAAACTAAGTACACTATTCTTTGGTAACTTTTTCAGATCAAAATACGTATATATAAATATATATATATATATATATATATATATATATGGTAAACTATGAACACACACACACACACACACACACACACACATACACATATATATATATATATATATATATATATACGCGGTGCATTCAATAAACTTCCAGATATTTTTTGTACTGGCATTTAAAATTGTCGTAGATCCTTGAAAATTCACAATGTTATTGCTATACATCTTAGGAGATTAGTGACCAATTTTTTTAATGATTTCCGGATCAAATGAACAGCTACAGCATCAACTAGAATACACACTACTAAAGCCTGATTGTCACAGCTGGTGAATTTTAAAATGCAATCTGGACGTGAGGACACTTTAGAAGAAAGATATGCAATATCATTCTTTTTTAAATTTGCAAAAAATGACACACAAACGTATGGAATGCTTCGGACTGCTTTTCGACTATCTTGCATGAATCGAGCATCAGTTTCTGAGTGGCATAAGAGATTCAAGGAAGGCAGGGAGTCAGTGAGGGGTGATGAGAGGAGTGGGAGGAGTAAGGAAATAAACAGACCAGAGTTGATTGGCCAAAGGGTTAGGGTTACTATGTTGAGGTTTTAAGGGAGTTCTGGAAGAGATCCCGTAGGAAGAGGTGTTGCGTAGCCATATACACGAATATGGCCATGTGTGAAATAGACATGTAATGTTCATTACTACAGAACATATAAAGAAAATAGGAATCTCGGCATTCGAAAACATGTAACGACTTCTTGTTCAGGTACGAAACCTTTTTATTAACTTTGAGTTAAAGGTTTCGACGTAAGGAGGAGAGACACAATCTTCTATGCTGCTTTATTCATTTGGCCCCCAACTCGAGCGGCCCCCATCGGGCGCACATTCGCCTCGCGCCTGCGAGCTCCAAAATTGATCCTTCTCGTTTGGCGTCTAAAACCCGACTCTTATTTTCTTCAAATTCTCACACAAACTTCCGCGTGCTTCCGGTGCGTGACGTCACCCGCACCTTGTCACCCAGTATCGTCTCGGACTGTTATACATCTGAGTGACACCTCCATCCGCTAGCGCGCACCCGCATTAACACCTGCTTCAATCTTACACCCTACCAACTCATGTGCTGAGCCGAAAGGTTCTCAGCCTAACTAAAGTCAAAGGCATGAACCGAAATCCATCGGCTATTTCATAACAGAGGCAACACTCTTCAAATCGGGTCAGTGGCATTTCCACTAGGACAATGCATTTGTCCACAACTCCATCCTTATCACAGACTATTTGACCAAGATGGGCATCAAAACATTTCCTCACCCTCACTAAAGTCCAGACCTTACTCCCTGTGACTTTTGGATATTCCCAAAGCTCAGAGGCTGTCGTTATGAGACAATTGAGGATATGAAAGAGGCTGTAAGGAAGGTCATTGACACGGTTAGACAAGAGGACTTCTATGGGGCCTTCCAGAAAGTGTTCCAATTGTACAAGTGCATTGGAGCCGGCGATGATTACTTTGAAGGGGACTAGAGTTTCATGTGTGTACTATCGATAAAAGTGCCCATACGAAAAAAAGTCTCGAAACTTATTTAATGATCCTCGTATATATATATATATATATATATATATATACTACAGTGATTAAATTGCACAATAATTAATAAATCAGATCAAGGTACGCACACACACACACACACACACACACACACACACACACATATATATATATATATATATATGTAGCGAGAGAGAGATATCTGTTTATCTGTGTCTATGTGTCTGTGTGTTTCAAGTGTATCTAATAAAACACGCCAGAAGCCGTGTAACAAATTGATCACGTTTTAAATACGTTTGATTTGCCACTTTTTTCTTGTTTCTGTCTGAAGATTATGTCATCCATGGACTCTTTTAGATTTTTAACGCTTCTAGGTAATAAAGTTCTTCAGTCAGAGAAGCTCTGAACTCTTAGATAATAGGTGGTTTGATGCTTTTCAGTATATCTACTCTTGTACGTTTTTCAAATCATGTACATGCATATGAGTGTGGTTGTGACATTTTTAACATAGTTAAATGGTTTCTTGTCATCATATGTAACTTGGATGATTCTGTATAATATTAAGGATTTGTTTACATATTCTTAAGTGGTTTCAAACATTCCAGTTTAACGTCATGTTGTGGTCTTCAGCTAAGACCGGTGGAAGAGCAACTCAAACGTTATTGTATTAGCAGAAAAAAGGAAGTCACACAAAGAAGTACTAGCCGTTCTCTGCTTGCAGTCTGTCAGTCAAATGTCTCGTAAGAAACGAGAAGTTGGTTTGAAGACATTCTTAGCGCCCTCAGAAAATTGGTTTTGTTTGCTTTGGATTTATCCTATTTACCCAACCCCTCCGCTCGGGCAGGATATGACACATGGTCAATTTTTTAAGCGGAGTTTAACAGGTTTCAATTCAGAGTTTTCCTTCTCCTAGACAAGTTGCCTCACCAAGGCTGAAGGACCTAGTCTGCCCTACTATTTACCCATAGCTGGAGGGAGAATAATTGGATTCATACCTTTACCAAGGGTACTATTTACTAACCCCTCCGCTCGGGCAGGATATGACACATAGTCAATTTTTTTAAGCGGAGTTTAACAGGTTTCAATTCAGAGTTTTCCTTCTCCTAGACTAGTTGCCTCACCAAGGCTGAAAGACCTAGTCTGCCCTACTATTTACCCATAGCTGGAGGGAGAATAATTGGATTCATACCTTTACCAAGGGTACTATTTACTAACCCCTCCGCTCGGGCAGGATATGACACATGGTCAATTTTTTAAGCGGAGTTTAACAGGTTTCAATTCAGAGTTTTCCTTCTCCTAGACTAGTTGCCCCACCAAGGCTGAAGGACCTAGTCTGCCCTACTATTTACCCATAGCTGGAGGGAGAATAATTGGATTCATACCTTTACCAAGGGTATTAGTGCTATGTGAAATGCAATCAGTCAGGTCCAGGATTTGAACTCATGTCGCCATGTCCATATCCTACGACGATAACCATTACACCACGGACACATCCTTTGGTTTGGATTTATGGCATATAAACCATTGAAGGTTATTAATACAAAATCCATTTTATTCATATCAATAATTTCTTTTCAAATAATTCAGTTTTAGTATATGTATAGTTTTTTTTTTCATACACTTAAATGTCAAAACGGTTCTATTTCAAACAGTTCAGTTCAGCATAAGTACGGTGTGAAAATGTCAGAAAAGTCCAATCTCAAACAATTCAGTTCATCATAAACGCACAGTTTAGTTCAATGTGACCCATAGGTAAGACCCTATCTGGTCTGAACACTTTGGGCCAGAGTGGACCTTGGAGAGATGGCAATATAAAGGTACTCCGCATTACTCAATTTTTTTGCATTACGGGAGCATCACATAAAGGTTGTTTTGTGTCAAATTCTGGACACTCGTTTGGGAAGACTTAAACATGAGCAAAGATGAATCCGGTATATTCTGCAGCCTCAGCCAAAAAGGCAAAAGGACACTCGTTGGAGGAATGTTAGCCCTCAACAGAGATGCAGACGGTGAATTCTGCAGTCTCAGCCGAATAGGCCAAAGGACACACTTTGGAGGAATGTTAACCCTCAGCAGCCGAATAGGTCAAAGAACACTCGTTGGAGGAATGTTAGCTCTCAGCAGAGATGCAGTTGGTGAATTCTGCAACCTCAGCCGAAAAGGCTAAAGGACACACGTTGGAGGAATGTAAGCCCTCTGTAGAGATGCAGTCAGTGAATTCTGAAGTCGCAGCCGAATAGCCTAAAAGACACTCGAGAGAGAAATGTTAGCCCTTAACAGAGATGCAGACGGTGAATTCTGCAGTCTCAGCCGAATAGGCCAAAGGACAGTCTTTGGAGGAATGGTAACCCTCAGCAGAGATGCAGTCGGTGAATTCTACATTTTCAGCCGAATAGGCCAAAGGACACTCCTTGGAGGAATGTTAGCCCTCAGCAGAGATGCAGATGGTGAATTCTGCAACTTCAGCCGAATAGGCTAAAGGACACACGTTGGAGGAATGTAAGCCCTCTGTAGAGATGCAGTCAGTGAATTCTGCAGTCGCAGCCGAATAGGCCAAAGGACACACGAGAGAGAAATGTTAGTTCTCAGCAGAGATGCAGTCGGTGAATTCTACAGTCTCAGCTGAACAAGCCAAAGTTCACTCGTTAGAGGAATTTTAGCCCTCAGCAGAGATGCAGTCGGTGAATTCTACAGTCTCAGCTGAACAAGCGAAATGACACTCGTTAGAGGAATTTTAGCCCTCAGCAGAGATGCAGTCAGTGAATTCTACAGTCTCAGCTGAACAAGCCAAAGGATACTCGTTAGAGGAATGTTAGCCCTCAGCAGAGATGCAGACGGTGATTTCTATTGTCTCAGTGACTAGATAATATATAACTTGAGTTTAAATTTACTGAACTGGAAGTCTATTGTACCACTTTCCTTACTAGTAAATGAAACCAAATTTTGCTGAAATAGGTGATGAGCAAACACCATTATCTTGCTACTAGTAAACATTCCTACGTGATTACTAATAAAGGATGGTTTAAACGTCATCGGATGATTTTTAAATCTTTGTCTTCCATAGCGTTTTTGGCCATTTCCATATAGTAACTCAATTATTCACTTAGCAGTACATAAAAGTTTTTTGTTTCTTTTGGTCTTCCTTGGACTTATTTTAATGATGACGTCCATTGCAATCTTTTATTCTTAATTGCTGCTCCTAAAAACAATTTTTCTTGACTCATCTCGGATCGATATGCAAATTTAATTTGAATGCATCGAACAGATTCAAGGTGGATATTGATGCTGAAATAGTGGTTGATCTCATTTGTCAGTTCTTCATTCGTTAAATAATGATTTTTTAGACTTTGAAGGAGGATACGGACTATTGATATCATAAGCTTTTGCGGCAGTCTAGAGCTTTTTTTTTCGGTGTGATAGATGCCGTATCTTTCCATTTCTTAATCAAGTCCGCTACCATATGATGTGGAAAATTGACCTTCAACGCAATTTGCTCGTGATTCATACCACTTTGATGTTAGCAAATTAGAGTAGAACAAATTTCTTTTGGTGTAACCATCAAAATCTTTGGTGGACGGGGAAAAATTCTTGCTTTTTAAAAGAAATTAATTCAAATTCTGGAAGCTTCTAGAATGTTTTAGAATAAATTACAAACTTCCAGAAACCTGTTTAAATTAGTCAAATTTTATGGCATATAATCATCTAATTTAAATTTTTGATTAATAGATAATATTTCGTTTCAAAAGAGACATGAAAATAATCGTTAGCAAAAGATGTGGAAAAATTATCCATATCTTATTTTACACGTGTTCTAATATATATATATATATATATATATATATATATATATAATTTTTTCGGTACCAATTAATTCTATATTAAAAGTTTTCACACACACACACACACACACACACACACACACACACACACACACACACACATATATATATATGTATGTATGTATGTATGTATTAGCAAATATTTATTAATATCGTTCTCATAGAATTTGAAATAATATTGATTTAATGATTTGTTCAATTTATGGCGGAGACATGCATATCACTATATATATACATATATATATATACATAAATATGCGTGACCACGCCCCTAATATATATATATATATATATATATATATATATATATATATATATATAATATGCCTGGTTAATAATCAGCCTTCGTATTACGAAATGTGAGAAGATTGACTATATAAGCGTCGACAAGACATGAATTATTGTCATATATATATATATATATATATATATATATATATGTGTGTGTGTGTGTGTGTGTGTGTGTGGAGTGTATCTAATTTGAAAGTTTTAAAAATATCCAGTGATTTCACACAACAGAAGTGGGGTTAAAACAAAAGGTGGGTGAGATGCAAGTGTTCTAATTTAAGTGAACTTAGGTTCAGTTCGAGTAACACAGCATAAGTCGATTGCATCAATTGATGAAGAAGGCAGGAGAAAATACTGCAGCCTTTTAATCACGAACCTCTTAAAAGGATGTGTCATTCGGTGATTGCAGCTACATTAAGGTAAGGAACTCAATACCGATCCTAAAACCTTCATCCCCATTCATGTTCTTAGGAGGTAATCAGAATGACCCTCAGCAGTTATATCCAGTGACCGCATCAAGAGTCGCTGATAGCGGCCGGCAAAAATCGAGTGGCGCGTTCTGGGTAGAAACGTGTCACAAGCGCGTGAACACGCGATCTAATCAAACTGAAAAGACGTTGCTGATATAGCAAAGATCAACGAAACATTACCTGACGGTAGAGAGAAGAGTTCAGGGGTGAATAGCCATTCTGCAGGACGCAAATCTATCGGATACATTTGATTTGCCAACCATTAGTAAGCCCTAGCCAAAAGTGTCCAGTGGTTCGGCCTTATCGGCACTGACCATCTCAAACGCCTTCATTCCATTCTTCGTTGTTGTCCTGATTCCTTCCACGAATAACGCATTGCCAATCACTTTATCAAGCGACGGCGGACATATTGAATTAGACAGGTATTCAAAGCCAAGCATTTGTCTCCACAAGGAGATGACCATCGAATTTGATAGACTGTTCAACGTCCAGTGTGACGATGCAGAGGTTGTTCTACAGAAGTTGCCATTTTTAATTAAAGTGGAAATGAGAATGCAGGAAGAATAAGAACCGCATCAAGAACAATGCTGCAACGAAAGATTTGTTTAAATGAAGAAAGCGAGATATTTCGTAAAGGGTGAGATATGGACAATGTGGCGATTCTTATCAGTAATTAACTCGTTGGACTACGGTCACCTCACTCTAGTTAGATTCTGTTGTCATTTGTGACAATAAGATCTGTGTGTTTAACGCATATCAAATGTGCATCGTATTTTCTCGAGTACAAGTCGATTTCAAAGATATCACTTGCGTAATTTTTGTCGCTATAATTAATAAAACATGATTGATCACCTAAGTTTTAAAAAAAAAGTTAAGGCAGTTCCTTTCGGAAGATAAACATGAACAAGGTCATCAACGCTAATTATTCCTTTCTTTATTTGCTTCTTTTGGTTTTATGGAACATCAAATTGTTTGGTTATTTAATGCCAAATCAATTTTTATACAAATAAACAGTTCTATTTCAAACAGTTCATTTTAGCACAAATACACTGTTTGACAGTCAAAACATTTCTATTTCAAGGTATTCAGTTTAGTCAAACAGTTCTATATCAAACTATTCGGTTTAGTATAGGTACGATTTGTTTACTTACTGTTAAATGACAAAACAGTTCTATTTTTGAAAAAAAAAATTAGCGTAAGTACAGTTTCAATGTCAAAAACAGTACTATTTCAAACAATTCAGTTTGGCATACAAAAACAGTTATTTTTAAAACAATTAGGTTTACCTTAAGTAGACAGTTTAAATGTCGAAACTGTTCTATTTCAGCAATTTAGTTCGACATAAATATACAGTTAAGTTCTATTAGACCCATTGATAGGACCATATCAGATGCCACCATACCAAGCCAGAGTGGACCTGGGAACAATGGCATTGAAGGAGTACTCCGATTTCCTCAAAGCTTGAGCATTAGTGAAACATCAGCATCAGATTGTTTAGTGTCATATCCAAGACACTCATTGTGGTGGGGTCTTATCCTCAACAGAAAAGCAGTTGATGTATTCTACAACCCCAGCTGACTGGGCAAAACGTCAATTGAGACAGAAAGAACGTTCAAATTCGAGACGAGGCTGTTTGTGTTTTAATTCACACCAATACTCTTCCGAAAGTCATGAATCCAACTTTCTTGAAATATGGCTCGATAGCACCTTTGGGTTTTTATGCTTCGTCATGTAACCAGTCAAGGCGAAAGAAATTCTGAATTCAAACCGTATATAATCCAGTTAAAATACTGACTTTCTGTCACATCCTCCCCGGAATTGAGGTGTTAGGTAAGTGCATACACATAGGTTCTTGTCTCCTCGTGACCCGTTCTTTGATCTCGCCACATTTTAAATGGCGATCGTAAAGCTGAGTTTTGATTTCTGAATACGGCAAAAACACAAGGTTTCGGATAGATTTGTGGTGCTAAAGGAAAAAAATTGCCAAAAACGCGTTCACAGAGAATACATCTAGAAAGTGAAAAGATTGTTCCTTTTTTTAAAAAAAATTCTATGGTTGTAAAATCTTGATCAAAAAGAAACTGTAGTTTTATCCGCAATCATTCTGACCGTGAAATATCGATCAGATTTGATGCGTTTTCCGTTTCTTTCATATTTCCCTCATTTTCTCAAGTGACAAATCGCAAAGATTAGGGACATTTTCTATAATGTCATAAAACGTCTCATGCCATCTTACTGACAATAAGCCAGTTTTAAATCGTTAATTTTTTTCTGCTGCATTTTCCTCAAGGATTTTATCTCACCTGGCGTTCTATTTTTGTGACATATCAAAAGAACCGTGTTTGAATCAATCGAAAATTATTCCGATGATCATGAATTTTCAGAGACAAAAGGAAACTTATGTTTTACACGTTTTCACGCTTAAATGACATCAGATAATTTTTAATGAGTTTTGCCAACCTGAAAAAAATTGCATTTTTAGACCAACTGCATATCTTCTATACAGTTATATATACGGGTGGACCAAATTATTTTCAGAATCTTTTTTTAACAATTTTGTATTATCGTACTTACCAGGAATCTCAGGGAATTAAAAACCGCTCTTGATGTAAGTTGTGAAAACTGATAAACGTGGGCTTCCTAGAACCCCCCCCCAAAACCCACACTAGTCTTGGTTGACCAGCAAAAACTTATATTCATCAGTTCAGTGCAGGCAGTTAATGCCGTCTTGAGAACACGTTGAAAGCGGTGCGAGATAGGGACGGATTGCGAAAGAGACTCAAGAGAATCCATGCCATCAACACAATTTGATGAAGATAAAGAAAATAATGAATGTTGAATATCGTTACTTAAAGAGTGTTTCGTAGATACAGATGCGCAATTATCATAACATAAGTCATAGTTACCTCCGTCGATTATGATTATATAATTTTGACGAATATCCATCGCGTTCCGTATTCTAGATACTTTTTTTTAACTCGAATAGTTACTTATTTGATGAGCGATGAACAGCGATTAACGATAACAATAAAAACAGAGTAAACTCTCATTGAAACTTGAAATAGGGTCACTTTCTTTCTCATTAAAGCCTGGATCAACACCCAGCTGCTCTAATAGCCAATAAACGAGAAAAGATATAGTGAAAAGGTTGACAGAGAGATACAGCCCCAAAGTCGGAGCCTGATTTCCGTATATAGTTTCAAAACTTTTAAAGGAAGAACAATATATATGTATTATGATTAAGGATGATATTTATTGATATTAGGTAGTTATTTTACTTGTATTGGTAAAATTATGAGTTGGTTCGAAAACATCGAATTAAAGACTAAGTCGATATAAGTGCTTGGTTCAAGGCTTCTATTTTTAAAGGTCTGTATTTGCGTGCGTGCTCATGTAATGCTCGAGTCAACCTTGTCATAATAGTGTTTTCTTTTGAATTCAGGGTTGCAGACTATTTTAGATGCATTTTGAGATAAATAACCACTGATTTAACTCACAGAAGTATGGAACTTTAAAAAGACAGGTGTTATTATGATTAGTTGATGAAAGGATTAAGATATATTCCATAGGAAAATATATTTTAAGGCAGTCTGAAATCGGGAGTTGGTTGTTTGGTTGGTTCAGAGCTGGGAAATAGAAGGTAAAGTTCAGCGCACTCAAAGCAGAGGTGAGGAAATGAGGGTTGAGTGTTTCTTTCGTTTTCAATCCATGTATCGGATACCAGTTCTAAGTAACATTTTATACCTTACTTTGACTCTCTTGTGTTTCGATCACTGCTTTATGAAATGTATACAGAGAAAAACTCTACGTATTTTTAAGCAGTGTGACACTGATTGATATTCAAGATGGTTCCGGATCGGTGAGGAAACGTTACGCTTGTCTCAATAATAAAAATGATGATGATCCCTCTTCTGTTACACGCTTCACATCTGGTGTCATAACGTTACACACTTCTGTTTGGTCTCATAAATTCCTGAATAGTTGCCTCTATTGTTCATGATTTCCAAATGCTTAGCTAAAATATGATCAAAAGTGGCAAAGCCTTTGATGAACAGATAAAATCATATATCAGAGATCATACTAGTGCCTTAGTCTAATGCAGAAAAAATATAAATTTTGAATGTCTTGGGCGGAAATGTTGATTATTATTCTTCAAGCTCTGTAAATATGTTGATTGGAGTCATTGTTTTTCTTTTGAGTTTAAATGGAGGATTTTATGTATCTCTTGGTTATTTTTTAATGTAAACTGTTTTACTGTTTACTCCATTTCACAAACGGTAGAATATTACTTCTTGCGTGGGAAGAAGATGATCGTTGCCTAGCAGAAAAGAAAAAAAAATAGACAAAAGTATTTCTAAATTATTAAACAATACACTTATTCAATGCTATTTAAAAAACTGAAATCACGTATTCACTAATTGACTTGAGTAAAGATACCTTTGATTGAATATATATCCACACACACACACACACACATACATATATATATATATACGAGGCTGTTTATACATTTATCAAAATCAATAAGTTAATAACGAGTTTTATGCATATATATATATACACACACACACACACACACACATATATATATATATGTTTTGGGTTTCCCGCTGAAATAAATTTATTATGACGACTTAACTGAGTTTGAGTCTCCAGCAAATTGTACTATATATATATATATATATATATGTGTGTGTGTGTGTGTGTGTGTGTGTGTGTGTGTGTGTGTGTGTGTGTGTGTTCCTATCCCCTCCGAACAAGCAGGATACAATAAAAGTCTATTCTTTAAGGGAAGGTTAACATGTTTTAATTCAGGATTTTACTTTTACCTTTTCTAGTTCCCATACCATAGTTAAAGAGCCAATTCTGTCCTATTAATTGCATATAGCTGGTGGGAGAAGTGTAGAATTTATTCTTTGGAAGGCTTCAAAACATGCAAACAACCTCGTACAGGATTTGAAATCGAGGTTCCAAGTCAATTTCCTAAGATGAAAACCGTTTTACTATGAACACTTCTTTTTTACATTTATATCCATAAAATTTTGACGACCGAAGGATAATCGCCAAGGAAGATGAAATCGGCCCACCGAGCTCAAATTAAGAACGAGGCTTAATATATTTTACTTATTCAGCAGGTTTAGACAGAAATTAGTGTCTTCTACAGACAGCATTGGTAGAAACTAGAAACTAGATCTCTAGCCTCTGCAGGACAAGTCGTAGTTGAGAACACAGTCGAACTAGACGTAATAGTCCAGCTTAAATGTCAATATATCTTCACGTTCAACAAATTTCGAAATTGCCTTATTTCTACTGGGAAGCAAGATAAAGCCTATGCTGATATATATATATATATATATATATATATAATTACAAAGAATAGGGGAACCATATGTACTCATTTCTTAAAAATAAATAAATAAATTAGAGAGAGCTTTTTTTAAATAAATACACCAGATGCGTTTTAAAAAGGTAACAATTTTTCTATCACATTGAGGGATTATTTTTATAAAAATATCCTTTTAAAACATCATCCTGTCGGTTGGGTCTGTAGAATACACTGACACCATCTCTGCAGAGGAGTGAGACTCCCCTAACATTTGACTTGGGTATGACACTAAGCAATCTTATGGTAAGACTCTACTAATGCTGGAGATTTGGGGAATGCCGAGTACACCTTCTTTGCCATCGCTCACGGGTTCATTTTGACCCGGAGTGGTCGCAGCTAATACAGTCCTATCCCTCGGTCAAATCGGACTAAAGTGATTTTCCTGAACTGAATTGTTTGAAATAGATCTGTCTTTATATTTAAATGTGTGTAAATAAATGATTGATAGTTAATTGAATTGTTCATGATACATAGTAATACTTGGAATCATTTATTTTGACTAAACTGAATAGCTTTATATAGAACTGTTTTTGACGTTTAAACTGTGTACTTATACTAAACTGAATTGTTTGAAAAAGAACAGCTTATATGCATAAAATTTATTTGGCAGGAAGTAACCTACAATAGTTAATATGGAATGAAACCAAACCAAGACAAACATTTTAAAATAGTTCCGGTATATCTATTGAAAACGCGCCAAACGAAAGGGACCCTCTAATCTGTTTTTATTATTTTATGTCAGCATGAAATAACCTGACAAAACTAGATGTAGAGTAAAATTTAAAAAAAAAAACCAAAAAACAACAACAACTGAACAATCAACAAAGTATCAAGTTAAAATTTTCGAAAATACATGATGGAAATTTAAACATACACACATACATATACACGAATATGCTGTTTCTTCTGTTTGTGTGTTTGAAATGATGGCATTTTGACGTCCTGTAAAGGGATATTCATTCAATCAGTCTTTTCACTGGCTTATTTCCAAATCACTCACCCCATCCCACTAGACCCGTTATTATCTACTCCACTCAGCGCATCGATTCTGTCGGATCCTGTATTAGATTTAGTCATATAGTAGACGCCTCTCTCCGAGAGCAAATAGGGGGCTTGGTAAGTCCCAGATTTAAATAACTATACTAAGAACAATTGAAGTGATGTCCACTGGGAGGGGTCACCGAGTAATAAATCAATACGATAATATTGACCAATGCAACACAGTATACCGACCCAAAATTTTCAACCGACCATGCTATGTGATGTTTATTCATAATCATATGATAAATTATAGGTAAACAATGTCTGTCTTGTTCTTTCACAAATGAGCGATGGATTCTTTGGTATTAGAGATTCTTTGGGAATATGGTGTTTGTAAAGGTTTCATAAGTGCGTAGTAATGGTTGATGCCAGAAGCAAGAATTCGTGAAGGGTGGGCTTTGTTTATAGAAATTTACATTCATGGCAACCCCGAGTTAAGAAATTCACAAAGTGCTTGGTACGATTTAGTACAGAAAATTAAATTGCCTCATTATTTGAAAAGAACCGGTTACACCTATATATATATATATATATATATATATATATGTGTGTGTGTGTGTGTGTGTGTGTGTGTGTTTGTTTCAAACTGTTCGGAACATGAATTTTTGTACCATATAAAATCGGTAATAATATTTAGACTGGCTTCAGTATTAAATAAGTCAACAGCTGATATAGCGTAACATTAACAACACACACACACATACACACACTTGTATGTACGCGTAATTCGATTA
Source organism: Sepioteuthis lessoniana (assembly GCA_963585895.1). Lineage (NCBI taxonomy): Eukaryota > Metazoa > Mollusca > Cephalopoda > Myopsida > Loliginidae > Sepioteuthis > Sepioteuthis lessoniana. The sequence continues at coordinate 22,203,428 of OY757931.1, read as the reverse complement.
TCAGACCACGTACACATTCAGAACTTGGCCTGATGATCGCATAAGCGAGAAACTGGCACTCATCAAGCACCTCACGTTCTTAAACTATATATATATATATATCAGGGTCATCATGTCGTGCTGCTAACACGGATCTCCCTGACCTGCTCCCACCACCCGCCTCTCTTATCCATTGCTCCTGTGGGGTCCATCAGGCTATATTCCATATTCCTCAAATCTCCAATGCTAGATCTTCGTCATCAGATTTGTTTAATTTCATATCCAGAACATTCTTTGGTGTATTCTTACTGTGCAAAGATTCAGTTTGTATATTCTACAGCCCCAGCCGACTTCGCTGTGTGCAGCTGAAGTTCGAACTCACAAAGATGATGCAGACCAGCACGTTAGCCACTACACCAAGGGAAACTCTACCCGAGGGTAAAACTTCTAAATTCCTTTCGCATATTTAGCGATCTAGCGAGTTGATTTCTGCCTTCTGATATCAGACAGATGAATTTAGTCATTATTTTTATCTCATGATAGTTGTAATTTGCGGGCCTAATAGACCCTTATGAAAATTATCAACGTAAATAATAATAGTATAAATGATAAAGATTGTATACAAAATGAATGAATAAGCAGACGTAAAAAAAAAAAAGAGTTGGGGTGAATTGAGTTGTTGTATTCTTCTTTTGTTCAGCGAATAAATACTGAGTTCAGAATTTACAAAAAGTTTCGAAAAAGTAACTTACAAATATCTAAAAATACAAAATAATTCTTATAAATCCAATTATTCTCCCTCCCGCTATGGGTAAATAGTAGGACCGATTGGGTTCTTCAGTTTTGGTAAGGCAACTAATCTAGGAGAAGGAATACTAAGTCTATATATCTGTATATCACTTTACTTTCTTTTAAGTTTAGTCTCTGGTATGCCGGTATGTCTAATTCTTGGCTTCAGAAGGTAGTCTTTTTTGTGACTATCACTAGGTCTGGTCGTTTGACTGATATAAAGGGATTTGTCAAACAAGTAAAAAATAATGTATATGTTAGCAAGACAACTATGCTGCCTTTCAGAAAATCATCATCCATATACTACACTCTTCCAACCGGTGTACAATAATGTCGGGTTAAAGTAACTAGTTTTCATTAATGAGTGTGGAACTGAAATAGACTCTTTCCGATATCCCAAGTTTTCAAGGACGATTTCCGGAACCATTCGAAAACTGAAACTCGACTTACACAGCCACATCAAGTTTACGAGTTTTATTTTATCCTTCATTTGTATTACAGGTCTTTACGGCCTAAATATTAAACTCACTTGCGAAGCCAATATTTTTGGAATTATGTTTACGTTTTTAGGCCGCTTGCCCTAACAAAGCTAAAGGCCCAAACGCGCCCATCCTTTAAACATACATTTAGCAGAGGAAAGAGTTATATTAGTTTTCTTCAATTCCAACACACATAGAAAGACGTAATTATTTTTTGTTTAATTTTTCTTTCTTAACTGTTTAATCTGCTATGGCTAAACAGCCAAAATTATTCAAATTTTTGGCCCATAGCTCTGCCGGGGAGAAAATTATCATATCCATGCGTTTCTTCTTAGGGATAAAGTTTTTTTTAAAATCTTATTTATTTGTATTCTTGACCAACTACCAATATTATCATTTTACTTCTTTTGAGAGATTTTCACAACAACGTTAACTGATGGTTTTTCCATGACTCCTCTCAGTATTCTCGATGACCTTCATAATATTATAGTCCAGATTATCTATATGTGTTCTCAGATTTATAAGTCTACTAGTCACATTACAAGTCCATTGGGGATTGTTCCAAGTGCACCAATTACCATTAGTATCCCCATCATCTTCATGTTACACAGTTTTTAGTTCTCCATCAAAGTCTATACGGGAGGTGCCCGTGGTGTAATGGTTATCGTCGTAGGAAATTGAAACGGCGACACGAGTTCAAATCCTGGACGAGACTGATTGCATTTCATATGGCACTAATACCCTTGGGAAAGGTATGAATCCAAGTATTCTCCCTCCAGCTATGGGTAAATAGTAGGACAGATTGGGTTCTTGCAGCCTAGGTAAGGCAAGTAGTCTAGGAGAAGTAATACTAAGTCCACATATCTGTATGTTATTTTACTTTCTTTTAAGTTTAGTCTCTGGTATGCTGGTACATCAAAGTCCTGGCTTCAGAAGGTAATCTTTTTTTGTGACTATCACTAGGTCTGGTCGTTTGACAGATATAAAGGGATTTGTCAGACATTGCTATGATGGTTAGAGTATTCGCCAATGGCCCAGGGGACCTGGGTTCAATCCCAGGTCGAATCATGCCAAAGAGTCAAAAAATGGTACTTGATGCCTCCTTGCTTAACATTCAGCATTATAAGGTATGAATCAAGGGTAAACTGTAGCAATCCAAGGAAAGGTGTAGTGCCCTCCTCTACACTTTGTTGTAGTAGCTATCAAAAAGGGACCCTTCGGGTCAACCTCGAATAAAGGGAGACAACTTTATTCACTTTACTTGTTTCTCAAAATCTTAGAGAATTTAGTGCGTCTCATTTTCAATGAGAGATTCGGGGTTGTGTAAATGCCGCATGTTCATAAAATCAGATTTATATTTGTTGCACAATTACCTGTGGATTACCTTGCCCACACAGTCTTGTCTAATCTTATATTTTTTTACGCTAATTTACTGAATTCGCTTATTTTATGATTGATCATTTCGTTTCTCTCACAACATAACATACACTTGCTATTTTGTTGCTTCTCAGCTATTTTTGCATTTACGTTCTTTTTCCTTATGGCGTGGTTTTGTGTTGCTATTAGAAGAAATTAGTCTTGTCTTTTAAGGTTCTCCTTTCTTAACCATGAACAGTTCTTCTTGTGTGAGAGTTCGCTTGTTTGTTGCTTGAAATATCCATCCAATTGCTTTTTTTTGCCTTCCTTTGTTTACTATTTATTGTTGTTCTGCTGATCATTGTGTTATTTGTGGTTTTTCGAGTTGCTGTATGAAGCTTTTCTTTGTTCTTTTTCATGTAGTTTTGGAGTCGTCTTATGAATGCATCAGTGCTATCTTCAATGTTGGAGATTCTTTTTTCTCCTACTTTTCATAATACATATGATCGATGCCACTTCCCGAATCTTAGACCTCATGAATTGTGGTTTGTTTTATTGTTCTTTGGCTCATTTGTTGACGTTCTCTCGTTCTCATGAGGAATGGTCTTTTCCATCATATAAAGGGGACAACCCAGGTGTTTATCCCTTTGATGAAAGTGTTGCAATAAGTTTGGTTTTCGTTGTCCCGAGACAGTCTTTTTTAACTTTTTCTTTCATCTCCACTTGTTTGATGGTGTCCACTTCCAATATTCCGAAGTACTTGTAATTTCATTCTACTCCATTCTGATCTCTTGTTGATTATAAAGCTTTATTGCTTCCTTCAATTGTCTATTTCGCTTATCATTATTAGCATGGCACACCTTTTATGCTGAAATTCCATCCCTATATCCTGACTGTAAATACTAATTGTCTGTATAAAAGTCTTTCTTTTTTATTCCTGTCAAACATTTTGATGCTGTCCATGTACATTACGTGGTTTATATTTTTAGGGATATTATTATTATTATTATTATTATTATTATTATTATTATATTTCTCGAATTTGAGAGTTTTTTACACTGGAAATCTGAGAGTCAGCAATTATTTCAAGTCTCCAGGACTCTTCTTAGTATTCTAGCAGATCTCAACAATGCAGCAGTTTGGATGGTCTTTATTCGTCCCCTTTATTTTCAAATCCTCCGGTCCTTATACCAATTGTTTGCTGGCTGTACCGACTGTGCTATTTAGAATTGGTATCACAGTCACTTTTATATTCCATAGTTCTTTGGAGGTTTTTTGTGCGGGTTCTTTAGCTAGGTCAAGAGATGCATCTCTCTTTTTCAATTTCCTTCAGTTTTAGTCTGTTGTCAACCGGAACGGCAAAGTCCACAATTCGGCACATCCTCTCTTTTTGGTGGCTATCACTAGGCCTGGTCGTCTGACCGAGATTAGATGATACGTTTGTATCTTAAAATCCCTAAAAATTGTGTGCGTCACGTTTCTAAGATGATTTCCGGTTTGTGCATTTAGGAATAGTAAAAATCACGTACTTGTGCAATTTATGTTTATTAAGTATAGTTACTTGAGGCTCATTTTCCAACTGATTATCATTGGTTAGATGAAATCATATAACTGCTTCTCTAGTAAAAAAAAATGTATAATTGATTTTTTAAAAAATTATACCGACTTCAACGTTCTTGAAGAAATCCTGGAAGCAACATGCCCCGATAAAAAGGTTGTATGGCTACTAGCTTCCTATCAGTAAATCAATCCAAATAAGACAAACAAGGTATGCGGAGCACAGCTGGAAAAGCAAGGGCTAATTCATAAGTAACGTTCTCAAATGGAGCTCTCCACATGGGCATGCGAATGTTGGCTGACCAACAAGAAAATTTACTACAATAGCTCTGTACGAAGACTGGATGAAATATAGAAAACCTGATGGGAGCTATGGATGATAGAGACGAATGGCAAAACAGGGAAATTCGTGCTACCAGCGTGATTTGATGATATATATATATATATATATATATATATATATATATATATATATATATACTGCACTACCTGATACCTAAGCCTGCGGGAATGGAAAATAGTTATGTTCATGCCTTTCTAGAATTAATCTATGCTGAAAGGTTAGGGAATCGCTTTCATTTTGAGATTTTTTAAAAATGTATTTTATCTATAGATGTTTCTTTTGTATGTGTGCGTGTGTGTGTTTTGTTATTTGATATCAAGTGTTTTTTATACAAATCATTCGCCCATATTTATATTTTTTGAAAATTTCCAGTCTAATACTAGTAATTTGTATCTTGTTCCCCAGTAGCCGGTGAGATTGGGGTACAATTCCAGGTGGAGTCATACCAAAACCTAAACAATGGTACTTGATGCCTTCTTGTTTAACACTCAGCATGATAAGCTTGGGATTAAGTGTAATGTGAAGCAAAGCAGTTAAAGAGTAACTCCTTCCCCTACACCTCGATGTCGTAGGTAATGAAAACGGAGCCCTCGGGTCACTTCGATTACAGTCACCAACTTTACTATATTTACGAACCCCTCCGCTTGGGCAGGATATGACTGAAGGTCAATTTTTTAACGGAATTCAGAGTTTTCCTTCTCCTAGACTTGTTACCTCACCAAGGCTAAGGAACCCAGTCTGTCCTACTATTTAGCCATAGCTGGAGGGAGAATAATTGGATTCATACCTTTCCCAAGGGTATTAGTGCTATGTGAAATACAATCAGTCACGTCCAGGATTTGAACTCATGTCACCGTATCCATTTCCAACGATGATGATTATTACACCACAGTCACCAATTTTACTTTATGAAGCGTTAAGTAAAAAATAATACTTAAACCAAATCAATATGATAGTTTCTATTTATTCATCATAGCATCCAAAATTGGCTCATTGGCCTAGTGAATAGAGTGTTCACTTATGATCCGGGAGACCTGGGTTCAATCCCAGGTCAAGTCAGTCCAAAGACTTTCAAAATGGTACTTGATATCTCCTTGCTTAACACTCAGCAATATAAGGTACGTATCGACGGTAAAGTGGAGCAACCTAGAGAATGAAATAGCGCCCTCCCCTACATCTCAGTGTAAGTAAAGTAAAGTAAAGTAAAGTTAGCGACCGTAGTCGAGGGTGACCCGAAGGCTCCTTTTCGATAGCTACTACACCAAGGTGTAGGGGAGGACGCAACTCCTTTCTATGGGTTTCTCCACTTTACTCTTGATTCGTACCTTATATTGCTGAGTGTTAAGCAAGGAGGCATCAAGTACCATTTCTAAAGTCTTGGTATGATTCGACCTGGGATTGAACCCATGTCTCCCGGGCCATTGACGAATACTCTAACCATTATTCCAATCAGTGTAGTAGCTATTAAAAAGGGAGCTTTCTAGTCGCCCTCGTATACGGTCGCCAACTTTAAAAAAACAGTTTGATGGTATCAAGTATCTCTTTCTAATTCGAAAAAAACCGAATATACCTATATGACCCATTGATGGGACACGAAAAGACGCTACCGCTCCCGCTCATTTGGACCTAGAGGAAATGACAATGGAAGTCATATATCACGACCATTTAAGCGTCGTTACTTTTGCTTCGCAATCTGATTGAGTTTAGTGTCCAACGAGAGACATTGAAAATTTGAAATTAATTCGCAAAATTAATTTCTGCAATGATAACCGTTGCACTAGGTGAACATTTTTCGCTGAATACTTCCGTATCCTTGAAACTCTTCAATAACAGAATGTTATATTAAATAACTTGTGGGCGTGGGACTTTCCGAACAAATATTGTCCTTGTAAGGTAGTCACGTGCAGAATTTATGTGAGGGTGTTGCTTCTTATATTGGTTTAGTTAAGTAGTCAACTATCCCTAGTCCTCTCAGGAATTGATTCGGCGTTTTACATGTCGGCTACTTTCATTTCAGAAGGCAATCTAATTCATTTGGTCAGTGATCACTGGGCGACAAATTAGACGTTATGTCAAACATGGTATGAAATGGGCTTTCTAAAATAAGCAAGAGGAGAATCTTAATAAGAAATCTGTTATTTGTCTATATTTCTGAGATGAGGTATTATGTACATGATTGACATTTTTCGGACTATTGACCTCATTTTTGTCGCCATGTTTATTAAAGCATTTCGGCCTTTGTACACTCCGGCCTTCTTCAGGTGGATGGAATGTCGAACTTAGCCCTTTATTTCACTTACCAGGGTAGACAGTTCTAGTTCCACGAGACCTGTTTTATGGATGTCAGTTATCAGTCATTCCCAGTTAATTCTCCCTCTGAAAGTTCTCCACTGCCTTCACCGGGTATTGAACTCACAATCTTTGGGTATGTCACTGGATCTAACCAACGATTTTGTGCAATGCACAAAATGTAAATAAGAAATTTGTAATTTTGACCAGGAATCAGGTTAATTTTTCAATCACTAACTTCTCTCACTCTCTTTTTCTCTCTCCTCTCTCTCTCTCTCTCTCTCTCTATATATATATATATATATATTATCATGACCGGATTTTCTGGTGATGATAATTCTAATATAACATTAATTACTCCATATATATATATATATATATATATATATATATATATATATATATATATATATATATGAAATCTGGAAAATAAGCCCGACAAAAAACATAATAAGGTCTTAAGAGGAGGATTTTATTTATTGAATTATTTTTCACGATTAAATGTTTCTTTATTGATTTTTTTTTTATTTTCATGGGGCATAGAGATATTTTATATGAAATATTAAAATAAGAAAGTTTTTACTTCTAAAAGTTTCACTTAATTGAAAAATTCTTATGGTCTAATGAAGGTTTTAAAAAACTGAAAAGTTAACAAATAAAAAGTTAACAATTAAATAAATAAATAAGAGCATCCCCTGAATATCTTATGTTTTTCATAATCAGTATATTTCACATTTTCACAGACATAGACGTACGCAGGCAAGTACACACACACACACACACACACACACACACACATATATATATATATATATATATATATATACTCCTCTCCCGCAGACTGAGCACTCTGGCAAAAGAAATAACGGCTTCCACCCGCTTAGTGCGAAGTTTCTAATGAATTGAGCTCTCTGGTATCCGATACTGGAAAAAGCGAACAAAAAGTTAACACATATACGTTATAATTCATCAGCTGATCTATATAACCGAAATGGTTGAATGGTTAAATACCAAGTCTAGCGTAAGCTTAGGCAGGTTTCGATCCCAGCGTGAAACATCCTGCTTGTCTAGCCTCTCTGAAGTGTTGTGATACAACGATACATCCTCTCTGTGGATGACAAATTATCTATATATATATATATATAGAGAGAGAGAGAGAGAAAGAGAGAGAGAAAGAGAGATGTAATGGTTATCTTCGAAGGATATGTACACGTTGATACGTGTTCAAATCATGGGAGAGGTTGAAAACACGTACATTAGCACTAATACTATTGGGAATGGCACGAATCCAATCATTCTCCCTCCAGCTATAAGTATGTAGTCGAGAAGGTAGTGGTCTTTTGCCATGTTTAGGCAGCAAGTCTCGTAGAAGGTAAACTGAATACAGCTGTTAAACTCAGCTTAAAAATTGACCTTGTGTAACATTTCTCGCTTATGGAGGGGTTGATATATATATATATATATATATATATATATATATATATATAATAACAGTTTTGGTTGTCACTGAATCCCTTTGAGAATTTGTGTCGAACCAAGCGCAATATAATATGGAGAGTGCTCAATATCACGGGTAGAGCTATTATGTAATGATAATAAATAAATATATATTAGATATATATAAGTAAAGTTGGCGACTTTAGTCGAGGGCAACCAGAAGGCTCCCTTTTAAATAGCTATTACACCGATGTGTAGGGGAGGGCGCTACTCCTTTCCCTGGATTGCTCCACTTTACCCTTGATAACTAACTTATATTGCTGAGAGTTAAGTAAGGAGGCATCAAGTACCATTTTTAAAGTCTTTGGTATGACTCGACGTGGGATTGAACCCATGTCTCCCGGGCCATTGGCGAACACTCTAAACATTGTGTCAATCTGTGTAGTAGTAATTAAAAAGGGATCTTTCTGGTCGCTCTCGTATACGGTCGACAACTTTATCTAGTATATCTGTCTAATTCGAAAAAAAATAGAATATACCTATATGACCCATTGATGGGACACGAAAAGACTCTACCGCTCCCGCTCATTTGGACCTAGAGGAAATGACAATGAAAGTGACATATCACATTGGCAAACACTCTACCCACTGGATTTCATGGAATTTTTTGCAAAACAACAATCAGGCAGATAGGAAAATAAAATGAATCGAAAATCGAAAAAATACAGTCAAAAAACTTTGAGATCTTGTATGATTCCTTACGTGTGGTTGTAAGTGTGTGAGTGTGTGAATGTGTGTGTGTGTGTGTGTGTGTATGCTTATATGCGTTATAGTTGCCTAGTGTTGTGAGTTTGAATGAGTTTAAGCGAATTTACAAACGGAGCGGGTTGTATAAGCGGATGTGAATTCGGAGGTGTATCTTCATATCTCGCTATATTATTTTACTTCTGTATTTGTAGGTGACAATAGCTAAGGAACACAACACCATCATTGCATGAATAATATATATATATATATATATATATATATATTATTCCAAGAAACTCCCAGTATTCAGTCACATTCAGATAATAAATGTAATTCCATCCTGTTAAGAGGTTTGGTATAAATCAAAACCCCAAAATAATTTTAACAGGACTTTCCATCAAGAAAATAAACAACTAGAAACGAAAGACCGATAGAATGAGGAAGGAGAGGGAGAAGGGAAGACCATTTTATCTATATATAAGACTTATGACAGTTAAGGCTGGTTCCGGTCTTTTCCCGTTTTAGATTAGAACAACTACAAAGACAACGCATTAACATTTACAGTAATACCTATCAAAATTCCAAACATTCTTAACAAAATTATTAATTTTTAATTTATCCTGACTGATGAGTGTTTCAAAAGATTGGTTTAGATTTATGGCATATCAACCATCATCTTCATCATCATCATCATGTCGTGCCGTTGGCACAGATATCCCTGAACCTCTTTCGTAACTTCTCTCTATCGTTCATCGCCTCTGGCAGATCTTCAGGGCTACATCCCGTATCCCCACATAGCTTCTGTATGTATGTTCGAGCTGGTCGCCATGATTTTGCCTGGCCATATGCGGGGTCCATCGGAGTACATCACTTATGAGCTCGTCCCTGCTTCTCCAGCAATGTCCTGCGTGTCTGGTTCGTCTGGTTTGAATAGTTTTCGTGATTGGAGGCAGGTGGCCGTATAGTTGGTGCCTTATAGGGTGTTGCCACCAGAACTTGTTCAATATTGCACGCAACATTCTTGTGTAATTGCCGTCAAGCTTCTTCTCCAGCCGTTTAGTTAGTGTCCAACAGTGTAGGTTATTTAATGCCAAATCTATTTTTTATGCAAATAAACACACATATTTCAAACAATTCAATTTAATATAAGTACAATAATTTTTTCATTTACTAATTGCCGATCGTCAAAACACTTAATTTATAACAATTCAGTGGAGTGTAAATACTCAGTTGAGTTCTATTTGACCCAGAGATAAGGATCCTTTCACGTGTTACAATTCCTGGACTGAGTGGACCTGGGAGCAATGGCAAGGACGTGGTACTCCGAATTCTCCATAGTTCCACCATTACTGAAGATTCGACATCAGATTGTTTAGTGTCATAAACAGGACACCCATTAGGGGAGTCTTAACTCTTTGCAGAGATTTAGTCGGTGTATTCTTCATACCCAGCCGACTGGGCATATATATATATATATATATATATATATATATATATATGCGTGGGTGTGTGGAGAAAAGAGAAAAAAAGAAATCCAAAAATGAGGAATTTATACTGAAGGAAAGTCAACATTAAACCATTTCGTTTTAGTGAAAATTTACCAGGACCTTACGATGGTGAAAAATGTATTGCCCGAACAACAATGGATGTTTTGATAAAATAAAAAAAGAAACACAAGAGAATATATATATATATATATTGTCACGTGATAGCTCACGGAGACGAAGAGGTAAGACTGATACTATCCTCCCGTGTTGAATTAGCACTATCTAGCTGTTAAAAAGTGACCGTTAAGAGAGAATGTGGGTCACAGAGGGGATAAACAGATGTTGGTACTTAGTGACCTCAGGTCGCTGGACATCGGAAGGGGACAGAGAGAGAAGCCAAATGATTGGCTGGGACCCCAAAACGGAAATGGGGCTCCCTTCCCCTCAGCGGAAGTAAATAGGAAAAAGGGAGTTTTTGAGCAAGGCTCGTGGCAGACGAACCATAGCCATTTTACTCCGGGTTGAAGACAAAAGATTAACTGAGACATGAAGGACTCCAAATCCTTCAAGCCAGTATTAAAAACAGAACAAAGTCTATTAGCCCGTGAAAGAAGAACGATTCTCCAGTGGAACCCCGTCGAAAATAAGATAAGTAACTTTGGGGACATTTTTCCTTTATACCCAAATTTCGTTTACCACTCTCTCTCTCTCTCAATTCGAAGAAGGATAAGAGCCAAGAAAAGGCATTTATATTCGTGGACTGTCCAATTATATGTTTTGACACTCTGAACGTGTATATATAAGTAGTAAAGGATTTTATGTATTTTCATGTTACCATGTGGTCTATGTTGTTACTTCATGCCTTCTTTTCAGCTTCTATTCGCCTTATGTTATCTTGCTTAGAAGTGTCCTATTAATTCCTAAAGTATCACACGGGAAACCGGAGTTGCCGACTACTACAATATTAATATTATTACGACTAAAACCCGTAGGCCCATATTCTTCTGTTGTCTAAGGGGAAGAAGTTTAGCGGCCTGGTGGGTGTGTGATAGGGTGAAATTTGGGACCCCTTTGCCAGCGGTGGTCAGTCTGGCCCTAAATTATTCCCTCACGTAATATGCCAGTTCTTATATGCCTGAGAGAAAAACTCTGAACAGGACTTATTCTGTAGGGGATCAAGTGCCAACCCGCCCCGTCTTCACACGTAAGCTTATAAAGTCCCGTTTTGGGATTTTAGACAATTTCGCGTCACAATATCTATATATATATATAATTTAGATCATATAGCCGTTCAATCATTCGATCTGCGTTCTTTTTTGAAAAACTATCATGTGATTGGCACATGCAATGATGTATGGAAAAAGAAAAAGAAAAAGTAAAAGAAGTCATAAGGAAAATAAAAGACACCAAAGAGAAAGAAATTAAGAAGAAAAGAAATTTAACGTTAACTTTCCATTATAATAAATTCATCAACTTGGAATACTGAATTTTTCTATTTTCTTCCTAACGTCGGATTCATTTTCATTTTTTACTTATATATATATATATATATATATATGAGAAGTTAGAAATTACATTGAAAAAAGGTAAAAAGACGGAGATATATGTTTTATGGTTTGTGTATTTTACAACGCCTTTCGACTTCAGTGTTTTGTCTGAATACAAAAAATATTTTATCAGAATTATTTTGTGATATATCATTATGATAGATATATATTTTAAATTCATTGGAAAGTCTTCATATAGGCTTCTTGATGTTGCTATGTGAAAAAGTCGAATAATACTGACTGATATTACTATATATTCCATAGAGTGTAAGTTCTACCGTGGGAGTAGGTGACTAAACCACTTAAGGTGGCGAATTTTGGTTTTTTTTTTTTTTGAGTATTGAGGGAGAGTGGAACCAAACATCCATGGCCATTAATCACAGATCTCCTCTTAGAGTACCAATTAAAGTAGCAAAAAATAGAATGTGTTATTTGAGTTCGAACTGTCACTTAGTGCTAAATCTATCCTTGTAGAAGAAAAATAAAACTTAATATTCAGCCAATAGCAGGGGTAGTCGAGGAGGCTCGAAAGTATAATTGTGTTTCAATTAATCGTATTTGGTCCAAAACCATGAAAGTACAAAACTGAGTAAAACTGATTATTATTTTAAAATAGGAATTGAAACAATGGTATTTCATGTATGTATTTGCCAAGGCAGAACCAAGAAAGAACCAAGTGTGCCCTACTATTTACGCTTAACTAGAGGGAGAATAATTGGATTCATACCTTACTCTAAGGGAATTAGTATAAAATATATATAACAAAGGTAAATGATTTGCATCCCCTTGTTGACTGCACTCTCTGAAGAACATTCCAAATCCATATAATTGGTCGGTACATCTTTTAAACTAACCAATATTTAGCTTCTAAGACATTGGCACAAGCCATCAAAGACATGTCAAACCCTCTTTTTACAACCATATTCATTAGTGAGCAGACGTTAAAATTTTCTCAGCTAAAATTCCAGCGCCGTATCAAGTACTTTAAACTTTTGTATATACAGCACAAAGACTTCATTTAAGTGGACTATTATATGTTTATTTTGTATAATCGTATATAACTGCAAACAGAACAATTTGTATGTTAGAATAATATGACACTTTAACATTCAAATGTGTTCATGTTTTCCCTGATGCTAACTTTCTTCTGTTTTGAACTCAACCATATTTTCTTCATTTTGCAAACATTTTCATTATTTTCTTTGTTAGAGCTATGGAATATACAGTCAGTCTGGTTCAGGATTTGAACTCTGTTCACTTTATCTATTTCCTACAACAACAAACTTTACACCACTGACTCTTCTAAAATTTTGAAATTGTCACGTGGTATCCCACTGAGACGATAGAAATAAAATTACTACTATCCTCGTGTTCGAATTAGCAGTAGCGAGCCGTCAAAGAATGACCGTTAAGAACAGATGTTTGTACTCGGTGACCTCCCTCGGGTCGCCTTACACTGGAGGGAAGAAGAGAGAAGCCAAACGATTGGCTGGGACCCTGAAACGGAAGTGGGGACTCCTTCCCGTCAGCGGAAATAAACAATAAAAAAATCAGTTGTTGGACAGGGTTCGTGGCGGACGGAACCAAAAGCCAAGTACTCCGGGTAAAAGAAGACGAAAAAAATCTCAGACAAGAAGAAGCCGTATCTTCAAGCCAGTATTAACAATAGCATAAAGTCTATTAGCCCGTAAAAGAGGAAAGATTCACCACAGGAATCCATCTAAATAAGATAAGTAACCTTGGGACTGTTTCTTCTTATACACAATTTTATATACCCTCTATCTCTCTCTCTCAATTTGAAGAAAAACGAAAGAACAGAAAAGAACAAAGACATTTATGTTCATGGACTGTTCATTTATGATATATTCGACATGTTGAAGGTGTATATCTATGTGTAGTAAAAGATTGATATATTTTAATGTTCCCACGTGGTTGAAGTTGTTATTTGGAGTGTCTTCTACGAGTTCGTTATGTCATATTTCTTTTCCAGCTTCTATTCGCCTTATGTTATCTTGCTTAAAATTGTCTTATTAATTCCTTTAAAATATCACACGGGAAACCGGAATTGCCGACTACTATAATTACTATTATTACGTCTAAACCTAGAGGTCCATATCTTCCATTGTTCTAGCGGAGGAAGACTAGCGACCTGGTGGGTGTGTGTATAGTGTGAAATTTGGAACCCCTTGCCAGCAGCGGTCAGTCTAGCCATATATTAATCCCCCACATAATATGCAAGTTCCTATATGCCTGAGACAAAACTCTGAGCGAGGACTTATTCTACAAGGGATCAAGTGCCAGTCTGACCCGTCTTCACACGTGCGAAATTAAAGTCCCGTTTTGGGATTTTAAAGAATTTGCCGTCACAAAATATTTTGGAAATTATTTCTACCAGTCTTGAGAACTTGAAACTACATAACTGGTAATTATTCTTATTAAAAATAGTTACATGAGGCTGTGGAGGATCAAGTACCTTCCGTAGTTTACCTGAGTTACTTTTGGGCTTCCTTTTCACTAATACAACACAAATTTTACTAGCACATAAACAAGTGGACAACAACCTACATTAAGAAACAAACAATTTAATAATCATAAAAAACAGGATAGAAATAATATGTTTATTTTATGTGTTGGTTTCTTTGTTTAATGGCATATAAACCTTTGTAGGTTATTTAATGCCAAAGCTATTCTCCTAGAAGAACAGTAGTGGTACTATTTAACCGATAGCTGGTAGGATAAGGGGGTTCATAACTTTCCCAAGGGTATTTGTCCGAAACTAGCGCGACTGGGGTACGAACTCGCTTACTACAATTCCGCAGTCCATCGCTTTAACCATTACACCACGAGGACACTCTCGTGTTTATGTAGAAAATACAGCTATAGCCAGTTCTATAAAAACTGATTTTTTTTTCGCCTGTGAATGCGGCTTGGGAAAGTCTATGGAATGAAAGTGTCAATATTTAGCCGAAGTAAAGAGGAGAAAAAATTGACTTTACTTACAAACATGTCTATGCCTGAGTGTATATATGTGAGGGATCGTATGTTGTTTTATTTTCTTTTGTTTTCTTAAGTCCACGCGTGCGTTTATAATAATCTTTCCAGTCGTCTGCAAAAAAACGTCACATACTTCTTCACACTCTGTCTTGTGAGTCCTTCCACCCATCTGTCTGGAAGTGAAATGCCTTAGTTAATTAAATACCTCATTATTTATACTTTGTGGGGGAACTAATGTCGATCGAAAATAGGATTTTGTTAAATTTTATTGCGGGTCCTAAAATTCCGGCGCGCAGACTTTGTATTATTACTAATTTATTTTGGAGCCTAAATATTTTTCTGTTGGTTATTTTCCGAGCCAATTTTTTAGAATGTTCCTATTTTATGTTTTTAGCTGATTGGTTAAAAAACATAAAAGGATAATTTCAATGTTAATGCAATTTTGATCCGAATTTTCTAGAATGTTCTTATCTATGTTTTAGGGGTTGATATTTTAAGGCTAAAAAATGTGTATTCTTTAAGGCCGTGTTTACAACAAAATATTATCATTAATTACTTAACACAGTATAATTGCTCTCATTTTTAAGACTGACTTCAGCATTGAGTATCCCAATAAATTTCTACATGCTTCAAAATAAACCAAATAAGCGTACAAACAACTAAATATTATATATATATATATATATATATATATATATATAGTATTATTCGGTCCAGTCAAACCAGAGTTGGGAGTAATTCC
Organism: Sepioteuthis lessoniana; assembly: GCA_963585895.1. Taxonomy (NCBI): domain Eukaryota; kingdom Metazoa; phylum Mollusca; class Cephalopoda; order Myopsida; family Loliginidae; genus Sepioteuthis; species Sepioteuthis lessoniana. The sequence goes on along the minus strand of OY757931.1, from coordinate 22,187,682 downwards.
TTCAGGACAAGAAAATCATTCAGTAGCTGAACATTTAAATTTTCAAAAAAAAAAAAAAAAGAAAAAAGACACACACACACATATATATATATATATATATATATATATATTCGTCTAGGGAGTAGAGTGTTCACTAATGGCCTGGTAGACAGGGGTTCAATACCAGGTCGATTATTACCAAAGACTCCTTGCTTAACAATTAGCATTATAAAGTACGAATCCAAAGAAAAGTGAAGCAATTCATGGAAAGGGGTTGAACACTTTGCCACATCTCAGTGTTGAAAATGGAGCCTTCCGGTTACCCTGAACTACGGTCACCAACTTTACTTATAAGTGTTTAAATGAATTTGAATGTGGCAATTTAGATTATTATTTATATAATTATGCTGCAATATAATTTCGGGCGTGGGGTTTCTCTTTAGGAGACTGTCATAGAATTGCGGATGGATTCTTTTTATATTATCATTTTCCATTTTGTATATCTTACCTTTCAGTTTAGTTGTGCTGAGAACCTTTCGCTTATTGCATGGATTAGTTAGGTGTACACATTGAGTCCAGGTTTTCAAGCGCGTGCAGGGTGGATGAGACAATCACAGATGTCACAATAAAAACCCCAGATAGGAAATGTGACCGGGGACGTGAATGACGTGATGGCCGGAAGCGATGGGCTGAGGATTTTGGAATTTGAAAAAAAGCAGTTAATTGAGATTCGGGCTTGGACGAAGCAAGTCGATTTTCAGAGCTCGCTGAGGCCAGACCAGTAGTTTGCGGCGGGGTGCCGCTCGTGGTGGATTCTGATGGAAAAGTCAGGATAGAAAGAATTTGTGCCGCTCTCTCCTCATGTCGAAAAACCTTAAACTCAAAAAGGTAATAAAAAGTTTCGTACCAGACCCAATTTCGTGTTTTTCGGATTCCTATATGCGTATAAATATTCAAAGAACATAAGTACATTTTACATATTAGTATCTGACTATATTACAAGACTAATCTCTTGGATCACCTCCTCTAGCTTTTTCCCAAAATCTTAAGTACCATGTTCAAATTCTTTTTAAATTATTTACCTTTATCTGATAGAGCCAACCAAATTTTTATATATAGATGTTTTTCAATAAGTAACGTGAATTTGGGAATCTATTCTTGAAAACATATGGTCTGTCTGTCTGTCTTTCTCTCTCTCTCTCTCACACACACACACACACTCAATATATATATATATATATATATATATATATATATATATATATATATATATATATATATATATATATATATATATCACTTTTGGACTTCTCCGTCAGTTTTTACTGTCCGATTCTTTTCCATTATTTTCTTCCATATATATATATATATATAGAGAGAGAGAGAGAGAGAGTATCTCTCTCTCTCTCCTCTCTCTCTTCCTCTCTCTCTCTATATATATATATATATAATCTATATATATATATATATATATATATATATAGATAGATAGATAGATCGATAGATAGTCGTTTGACCATATCACTTCGGGTTTCATGATTGCGTAGTTGTTGCGACACTGACTAACGGGTGCATATACGTATCTGTGTCCTCATACACATACACAGGTAATAAGAGAGATGGTTAAATTTGGTTTAGTTTCAGGTCATATCAACTACTGGAGATCTTTTAATACCAAATCGTTTTTATACATATTAAATATCTGATTTCAAACACATTTTTAGATATCATTTTTAAACAAGATTTAGCTGATTCTTTTCAACATAGTCAAATCATTTAATTTTTTTCTAAATAATCCAAATAATTCTATTTAGTATTAATCATTTTCACATAGTTTTATATTTTCGTTGTATTGCTATGTTTCACTCACAATTCAAGTAAATATCAGTCATTTGAATCATGAAACAGTTCTATTTGAAACAATTCAGTTTAGCACATTTACACAGTTTAAATGACAAACAGTTCTATTTAAGCCATAGATAGGAACCTATCAGGTGTTACCACTCTGGGGTAGAGTGGACCTGAGAACAATGGCAATGAAGCTGTACTCTGCTCTTCCCAACGCTCCAGCATTACTGAAGCATCACTATTAGATTTTTTAGTGTTATAATCAGGATATTCGTTTGGGGAGTTTTAACCCTCAGCAGAGATGAAAGCGTTGTATTGTGCTGCGTCAGCCAACTGGGCCATCATAAAAATTTGATAGATTTCAATAGAATATTGAAACTTAAAATCGATTTATTATTTTTGCTAATTATTCATTAAACCTTGCCTTTGCCCCTGACATTGAAACAACACCTATTTACTGGTTTGCCTTATAATTGTATAATGTTTTATTTTAAATAATAAAATCTTTGTCTATTTGGTTCTGAAAGTAATACTTTTTAAAAAGTAAGATTTTATTTTTCCGTCCCTTCCACCAGACACTGTTTGACACAAGGTCTTTTTATAGTGGGGATTTAAGAGAGGCGATTGTCAGGTACAAGCCGAGATTCCTGCCCTATGGGGTAGTGTGGACCTGAGAACAATGGCAAGGAAGTTGTACTCTGCACTTCCCAAAGCTCCAGCATTACTGGAGCGTCACTATTAGATTATTTAATGTTATAATCAGGATACTCGTTTGGGGATTTTTAACCCACTGCAGAGATGAAATCGTTGTATTTTGCTGCCTCAGCCTTCTGGGCCATCATAAAAAGTTAGACGGTATTTATCCGTCCCTTCCACCAGAAACTGTTTGAAACAAGGTCTTTTTTATTGTGGGGATTTAAGAGAGGGGATTGTCAGGTAAGAGCCGAGATGCCTGCCATGCGGGATTATAAGCTCACTAGGTGGGATATATTCCAGCTGGACTTAGACGCAGGAAGTGCAATGGGACTTCGCCACATATACCTACTCATAGCTTGAACCACATATGCCTACTCATAGCTTGTGGAGGTGCCGGTGGTTTGGGGAGGTGCCGGTGGTGTAATGGTTACGACGATACGAGTTCAAATCCTGGACGAGACTGATTGCATTTCACATAGAACTAATACCCTTGGGAAAGGTATGAATCCAATTATTCTGCCTCCAGCTATGGGTAAATAGTAGGACAGACTAGGTTCTTCAGCCTTGATGAGGCAACTAGTCTAGGAGAAGGAAAACTCTGAATTCAAACCTGTTAAACTCCGCTTAAAAATTGACCTCGTGTCATATCCTGCCCGAGCGGAGGGGTTGGTAAATATGATAGCTTGAACCAGACCCGAAGGTCTTGTGCTATGCTATGCTTGTTTCTCTTTATTCATTTGTCCACCCTAAGATGACCCAGCCAGAGCTAGAGGTCATTAGGCCACGGAAATCTATATGAAAAAAACATATTTAAAAATAAGTGTGTAAGTGTTATGCCAATAAAAAATACTCTATTTATTATCTATACAGTTATGAAATAATGTTTTGCTTTTCCTCCTGTCACAGTAAATATTAATTTTTTTATTTTTTTTATTTTTAGTACGTCATAATCTCGGGTTAGTAATGGTTCACAGGAATCAGCGCTCAGATATCAACAATACAGGGTCATAATTTAGTGAGCTTATTGCTTAGATGTGGCATAAATCCGTATGAATGTGGGTACCCAATGAGACTTGAGCTCAGTCTTGAAGATTTGCTTGTCTAGCTTGCTAATCGTCACTCAGGTGTCAGCTTACATATATTACCTAATCTTGTTATCCACCTAATTATTGAACAGTTTTATTTCTGCTTAACTTCTAGTAGAAATCTGTGATATCAGTGTTACTTGACCATAATATCGATAAGATTGCATATTTGGCAATATATTATTTTTATTCATTTTGATACAGCCAGATTTCTAGCAAAATATATCAATCTAATATTCAAAACTGTTTTCCCTTATCTTATCGGATTTAATTCTAAACATTCTCTTCTCTTTCTCGCACACACACACACACACACACACACACACACACACACACACACTCTCTCTCTCTCTCTCTCTCTTTCTCTCTCTCTAGCTCTCCCAATCTCTCTCTCTCTCTCCCTCTATATATATATATATATATATATATATATATATATATATATATAGTAGAAGAAACAAATAAGACAATCTGGATTTTTGAAGTTTGCAAATCAGGTTTTGTATCCATTATCCTTGCCTCTATTTTAAATATACTCTGAAAGAAGATTTCCATAAAATTAGATTTTATTGATGTCTTTATATATCTGTTGTTTATTTTACAGTTTAAATACTTTTCCTTTCATTCTAAAAACAATCTCTGTCTATATGTAGCATACATTGAAACACTACTTTGCTATATATATATATATATATATATATATATATATATATATATATATATATAACCCTTTACTCCTTCTTTATATAGATTCATTAATGGCTCTCTGTCTTATTTTCTAATTCTCTGTATCTATTTCAAAAAGTATCTATCTATCTATCTATCTATCTATCTAACAATTTACCCCTCTTTATATAGATCCATTTATGTCGGGTAAGACCCCTCCCAATGAGTGTCCTGAATATGACACTAAACAGTCTGATGGTGAGGTCCAAGTAATGCTGGGGCGTTAGGGAATACAGAGGACCCCTTTATTACCATTGCTCCCAGGTCCCCTCAGGCACGGAGTGGTATCACCTGATAGTGCCTTATGTATGGGTTAAATAAAAGTAACGATATACTTATGCTAAACTGAATTGTTTAATTAAACTGAATAGCTTGAAATAGAAATGTTTTTGTCAATTAAACCGTACTTACACTTAAACTGAGTGCTTATCCTAAACTGAATTATTTGAAATATAACTATTTTTGACATTGAAATTGTATTTACACTAAACTTTTCTGTTTAACATAGAACTGTTTTGACAATTAGCTGTGTGTAAACAAAATCTGTACTTATACTAAACTGAATTACTGTAATTATAACTGCTTAACTAAACTGAATAGCAAGAACTAGAAATATTTTTCCCGATTAAACTGTACTTACATTTAAACTGCGTACTTATGCTAATCTGAATTGTTTGAAATTGAACTGTTTTTGACATTGAAACTGTACTTACACTAAACTGAATTGTTATATATAACTGCTTGAATAGTTTGAAATAGAAACGTTTTTGACAATCAAACTGTGTACTCATGCTAAACTGAATTTTTTTAAATAGAACAGATTATTCACATAAAAATGGATTTGGCATTAAATAACCAACAAAGATTGATATGCCATAAAACCCAACAAACCAAACCAATCATTTATGTCAATATCTGATTTTCCAATTTTCTCTATGTGTCTAAGACATTCTCTCTCTCTCTCTCTCTCTCTCTCTCTCTCTCTCTCTCTCTCTCTCTGTTTATATGTATTTTTCTCCCGCTTAATGTAGATTCATTAATTTCTTTACCTCATTTTCTAATTCTCTCTATCAACCAATTTTTGATTCTTTCTGCTTCTGGTTCCGTCTCTTTATATCAATTTTACTTTCTCTTTCACTCTCCTTTTTTCTTCAACACTTTTTTTTACTATTCGCATACACATATACACATCCTTACATTAGTCCTGTAGCTATATTTCAATGGCTTTAATCGTTGGCCCGTTGGTCTTGGAGGTCGGTTAACGACTCCACACACACACACACACATATACATACGCATATATATATAGATATATATATGTGTGTGTGTGTGTGTGTGTGTGTACAGATATACATACATAAACACTTACAATAAAAAATCACATATTTTTTCTATAAGATACAGAACCGTGTAATCGACTTATCATTATAACCGATTGAGCATTAAACAATATCTTTTGTACTGAGCTATAGAGAGAGTGTAACGACGTATATGACTTATCTTATACGAAATCAGTGCACACGTTAAAAAAAAAATAAGGAAAAAAAAAATGAAAAAAATGAAAAGAAACTAAAATTATACGTTGTGTACTACAATAATGATCAATACACACTCACAATCTGTAGGACATTCACATTGAAAGCTTTAACGACTAGATATAAATAAATGACTAAATGTCAGAGCTATCAACCACTTGTACAGGCTTTTACGCACGGCACATACTACAACATAGACACGTTCCCAAAGCCAAACGCTACAAGCGTCCTTACACCCTTTCGTTTATTTACTCTCCCACCTGATCATTCTTGACTGGTGTATTGATTCACAGACGTAAATTTCGCATGCGATATCTAATATTCGCGCGCGCTGCCTAACAGGAATTACAGCTCCGAATGATGGCCACTAATTTCCCGAGAGAGCGCCAACAAATCCTTTAACAGGGCAAGACAATGTACGGTGTTCCGTCAAATCATCAACTCTGACGCGACGCCAGAGTCAGGGTTTTTCGTGTGAGCTTAGTGGCACACCAGAAAGCTGGTGGTCGCCCAGATTAAAGTTTTAAAAGGTAGGTAAGGAAAATTCATTTTCTGTTGAATATAAGTCGGTTTTATTAAAAAAAAAAAAAAAAAAAAAGAAAGCACAAAACAATGAAAACAACAAACAAAAGAAACCACAACGACACTCTTTGTGATGTCAGAAAGAAGTGTATATTCCATGCAATGGAAATAAATATTAACCGTGTTTAAGAGTGTGGGTTGGCGGACGTGAATAGCGACTTTTACTGTTTAGTAAATAACATTTCAAGTTTACAAACCGTCCTAAACTTTGGTAAATAAGTACATTGCAAATAATTTTATTTTATTTTGCTTTTGTTTTATTAGGCAGAAAATACTGTTGTCTACTTAATGCCAAATCCTGTTTTTATAAATCCATTAAAAATATGATTTGAAAATAAATTTTGTAGATACACACAGTTAAGTGATGAAATGGTCCTATGTCTTACCATTCAATTCAGCATAAACAAAAGTTTTATGGTTTCAGATAAAATGAAACGCAGTTTCTTCCAGGGAGCGGTTGTTTCCAGGGAGTGGATGCACTACTTGGACGCTAACTAAACGGCTGGAGAATAAGCTAGACGTCAATTACACAATAATGTTGCGAGCAATATTGAACAAGTTCTGGCGGCAACACCCCACAAGGCACCAACTATACGGCCACCTGCCTCCCATTAAGAAAACTAAGTTAGACAAACCAGACATGCAGGACACTGCTTGAGAAGCAGGGACGAGCTCTTAAGTGATGTACTCCTATGGATCCGCACATATAGCTGGGCAAAAGCATGACGTCCAGCTCGAACATACAAACAGCAGCTATGTGAGGATACACGATGTAGCCCTGAAGAACTGCCAGAGGTGAGGAACGCTTGGGGGAAGTGGTGAGAGAGGGTCAGGGATATCCGTGCTTGCGGCACGACATGATGATGACGATGACGATGATGATATGGTTCCAAGTAATGCCATGAATCACTAACAATTAGATTTGACATCAGTCATTTGTTTCCACACAATTGAATGATGAAACTGTTCTAGTTCAAAGCATTCAATTTAGCATAAGTCATTTGTTTTGAACTCATTTCAAATATCAAACAGTTCTATTGCACACAAAGATAGGATTCTGTTCGGTGCTACAACTCCGCTAAAGAGTTTTGATGTGAATGGCTATGAAGGGGTAATCCGCATTATCCAAAGCTCCAACATTACTGAAGCTTCACCGTCAGATATTTTAGGGTTATATCCAGTTCATTCGTTGGAGGATCGTATTCTACAGCCCCAGCCGGATGACCTGTATTTTATTTTTATTTGATTGAACTCGGTTGGCATGAAACTACGTGTTCTCTTACAGAATTAACTTCGTATATGTTATCACTCACTCTCTCTCTCTCTCTCTCTCTATATATATATATATATATATATATATATATATATTACTCCCCAACTATTACTAAAAGGTAATTTACACTGACCTCTTTAGCCTACGTTTGGCAACAAATCTACGAGGAAAAAGGAAGTAGCTGACGAAACATTTGACGAGACTGCTTGCATTTCATATAGCACTAATACCTTGAGGAAAGGAGTTAATTCTATTATAGTAGGTCAGATTGATCTCTTCAACTTAGGTAGGGCAGTTGCTCTGAAAACAGAAATATTCTTAATTCAAACCTGTTAAACTGTCTTTAAAATGTGAACTTTTGTTGAATCCTGCTTGTGCGGAGAGGTATATATATATATATATATATATATAGTCATCCACAGAAAGATCTGTTTCGTTCTATCAGAACTCATCAGTGTGGCTAGACATACTAGCTCCCCGTAGCTGGGATCAAAACCCGGTTGACTCAAACGCCAATCCATGACTCTACCCCAGCAGCAGCGTAGTAAATTTTTAACGGTTATAAATCCCAATTACTCTTGTTTACATACATCCGCTTAACGGCTATCGAGAGCTCAATTCTTATATGAAGAGCCTTGCATAAACGTTAATGGCAACGTGATTACTTCATTTGCTAGAGAACTCAACTCTGCGGGGTAGGGGAGTATATATATATATATATATATAATGGAGTTATAAAGTGCGATATGTTAAATTTCTCATAATTTAATAATTTTTGAAATTGGCAGTTACTTTTCTATCACCCTATATATATATATATATATATATAAGTGTGTGTGCGTGTGTGTGTGTGTGTGTGTGAAATAGATAGCTCTATGAAGATATTTATGTTTTTTAAATTTATTTATTTATTTTCTTCTTACATACATGTATGTTTCTAGCTCGTTGCTTTCGTCTGAGAACACATATGGCATAAGACCTCATTAATGGGGATTCTCAATGAGATTTGAACTCATTCGAGGAGATATAAAGAAATATTTTTGTGTCTTTGACAAGACCTGGGAATGAACCCCGGGGTCCTGGACCATTGGCGAACACTCCACCCACTAGACCAATGTATCGGTAAACATACACCCCTATATTTGTTCTATAATTAGTTACTTTACTACTAAACAGAAACGTAATGGTTATTCCTGTAAGAGATAGATTTGAGGAACCAAAGACCAATCCTGGACGAGTCTTTTCGTGTATCACCTCGGACTAATGCCATTTAGAATGGCATGCAACTTAGTTCCTCTTTTGCAGGCAATTGCTAAAATGGACAGTTGGATGAGATCTCTGTACCTGACATATAATTCAGTCCCGATTTGCATACTATCCATCAAAAATATGACGAGGATTGATGGAAGATTACATGAAATCTGTTATCAGTTTATCCAAAAACGTAGTTTGCCATGCCGAAACCTTCACTACTAAAAAACATCAGAATGATCTTTGTGAAAGCCGGTAATCGTCGAAGATTCAATAGTCTGCCATCAAGACACTATCTGATGTAGACTTATATTTTCAGCTTATATATAGAGAGATACTTTATACTCTACTATTGGCATTTTTTCTTTTGTTGTCTTTCAAATTTGTACAGAAGTAATTTCCTAACTGTTACGCAAGACATCTTTAATGTAAAAATGCATCATTACAAAACAATACACGCAGTCCGTCTGTTTATTTTTAACAAATACAACAAGATTATTCTAATTTTTAAGGAAAAGAAACTGATATGTAGGTGGCTATTATAATTGGTTCACTGTTTGTAGCATTCTACGGAGTATCAACCCTTTTTGGGTCATTTAACGTCGAATGATATCAATATTTACCGACCCCTCCGCTCGGGTAGGATATGACATGAGGTCAATTTTTAAGCGGGGTTTAACAGGTTTGAATTCAGAGTTTTCCTTCTCAGGGACTAGTTGCCTAACCAAGGCTGAAGAACCTAGTCTGTCCTACTATTTACCCATAGCCGGAGGGAGAATAATTGGATTCATACCTTTCCCAAGGGTATTAGTGCTATGTGAAATGCAATCAGTCTCGTCGAGGATCTGAACTTGTGTCGGCGTGTCCATTTCCTGCGATGATAACCATTACACCATGGGCAAATATATTTCTATATAGTATAAATAACTTCTCCACTATTGCATGATTTCAGATAAATAATAACGATAACCATTATACCACGGGCACCTCCATGATATCATTTTGTTTATACACAGTTAAATGTAAAATCAGCTAATTTAAAACAAATCTGTTTAGCGTATTTACAGTTTAGTTCCATCTGATGCATATATATACGACCCTTTCAGGTGCTACCACTCCGAGTAAAAGGGAATCTGAGAGCAATGGCAATGAAGTGATACTCCGCATTCCCTAAAGCTCCAGCATTACTGAAGACTCGCCATCACATTGTTTAGTATCAAATCGTATCAAATAAATTAATCATTGAAGTTAAGTCAATTTTTTTTCGCGGTTCACATCTTTAACTGAACTGATGGACATTTCTATATCTGTTGAACTTTTTGTGTTTTTTTTTTCTTCACAAACGATGCCAGAACTATTCTTTCGAGTGGAAATCAAAGTCAAAACGAATATTCTTCTGTACAGAAAAACACAAGATATGTCTTCAAGGTAATGATTGTGTTTTTTTTTTCCTGTTTGTTCTTTTGTTTTTGCTATTTGTTTTCTGATTCTCAGCCAAAGGGAAAATCAACTGGTTGATGAGGATTTTGAACCATTGTTAAACGGTCAATTCATTTTTAAAACTGCAATTTCAAGACTCACATATGATTCATCACTAAAATAGAACTAAAAAAGGAACTGCCATATATAGTCAACTTTCATACCATATGTTAGTACAGATACAGTTCAAGAAACCACAAAACAGAAGTTGTACGGCCACCTAACTCCGATCTCTAAAATCATCCAAATAAGACGGACAAGGCATGCAGAACACTGCTGGAGAAGTAATGGATGAAGTCGTAAGCGACGCTTCCCTTTGGACCACAATCACATCGACGTGCAAGGATTGGGCAGTCAGCAGGAATGTATCTACAATAGCTCTATACGGACACAGGGTGTAGTCTAGAAGAGCTGCTTGAACTGATAGATGATAGAAACGAATGTTGAGGAAAATCCGTGCTTGCGGCATACCATGAGGATAATGATGAGACATGAAGATCAATTCCCATCAAAGGCAAATAGTTTTAGCTTGCTCAAAATATAGCCGACCGATCATTTCAAAAACTGAGAAATAGGCGAACGTGTGAAGATTCATTAGATGTGATCGAAAGTCTGTGAGGAAATTGATCGATGATAAATTAAGTTTAGATTAACAGACAATTTGTTAAATTTTGCCGAAGGGCCTTGACCTGGGAAAAGTCAGTGAAGAAATTAGATCCAAAGATTCTGCGTGAAAGATTATTTTGAGCAGAAACGATATTTCTGCAGCACCACAGCCCCTTAACTCACCAGATTATAGCTCTTGGGACTATACACAATAGTCAAAAGCCCGCTCTGGGCCACCGTTTAAAAATTGCAAAGAAATTTCGACTCGTTATAACAGAAAGCAGAGTCAAAAAATACCTGACACTTTTTCTATTAATGAACATATCGGCTACAATTTTGTATTAAATATAGTTGCTTCGTAATTAAGCCTATAAAAATATAATCATACAATTAGTTTAATTATTTTCAAGATAGATGTTGCATGTCCCGTTTCATTAAAGAGATTGATTGATTGATTGATTGATTTTAAAGATATATCCACACGTCTTGGGTAATTTTATACGTGAATATAATGGAATAACTTTCAGAGTATGTTCATATTTCCATTTGTTTCATTTTTAAGAGTATTTTTTACACATTTGCGGGATGCCAAGTACGCCTATCTGACACAAATAATTTATATACAATTGTATACTTTATGTAAGAATTTCTATTCAGTAATCATTTGTCTGCATACAGGTATTTGAATTCAAATAGCTAATAATAATCCTTAATTAACAATTATAGCTTCAAGCGGTTATTCTTAATACATATAATTTACAGTTACATTGTATTAAATATTCCGATCCAATATGAATCATTGACCCAGAGATGGACACTAATATATACCTCATCGGTTCAAGGTGTATCTGTGTGTAATGTCAATGAAGAGATAGTCAATATCTCTAGTGCTTCGGAACTGGAGCTTCACAATCAGGTGTAGTTTTGTAACATACCCAGGACACCCCATTTTTAAGGGCGCGATTTTATCCCCCTTCAAGAGAGACAGTCTTTGCATTCTTATTCACGTTTTCAGGACATCTATTGGTCAAAATATCTCTACATTTTTATAGCCAATTTATCTACTCCGTTGCAAAAGGTGTTTCAAAATAGATACAACCAAATTATATGATCAGGGTTTATTTCTGAGACAAGTGCAATGGTGGTCATTTGGAAAACGTACGGTATGAAATGTATCCTTTAAACTAGAGATATGACATCCATGTTTTCTTTAAAATTTTTGTTATATCTGCTTCCAAGATATGCAATATTTTTTTGAGTTTCTTGCCTCAGTAATAAATCATTATCATATTAATGGGTTGCGTCTATTTTGAGACTGTTTTGAATGATTTTGTCTCCAAATAATTAGTCTCGCAATGTTTTTCTTCTCTTATCCAAGTATTTGAAAATACTATACTATTTGAAAATACTACACTATAGCAACTATTAATTTTCGATCACAACGATCGAGAATTAATAGTTGCTATAGTATTTTCAAATCTGAAACAATTCAGAAAACTACATATTTATAAGTAGAGTTATTAGCAAACATCTAGGTTCTATGTATATTGAGAAAATTTATATTTTCATAATGTACGGAATATAAAACAAGAAAAAATTCTACAGAGCCAATGTCAAGGGAATATGGAGGTTAATACTCTTGCACAATCCTGTATTTCACAAATAATAATAATCTGCTTGCACATATTTAGATGGTTTCAAGTTTTGCTATTAAACTTTGGTATTCTTTTTATCGAGCCATGAGCCTTATGAGTAGAAAGTCCGCCTATGGTCCAAGGGACCGGGGTTCAATCCCAGGTCGAGTCATACCAAAGATTCAAAAAATGATACTTGATGCCACCTTGCTTAACACTTAGAATTAAAAGGTACGTATCAAAGGTAAAGTGGAACAATCAAGGGAACAGAGTAGCGCTCTCCCCAACACATCAGTGGGGTAGCTAATAAAAATGGAGCCTTCGGTTTACACTCGACTAAGGTTGCTAACTTTAAATTCATTTCTATATATCATATTTACCAACCCCTCCGCACGGGCATGAGATGACACAAGGTCAATTTTTTAAGCGGAGTTTAACAGGTTTGAATTCAGAGTTTTCCTTCTCCTAGATTAGTTGCCTCACCAAGGTTGAAGAACCCAATCTGCCCTACTATTTACCCATACCTGGAGGGACAATAATTGGATTCATACCTTTCCCAAGGGTATTAGTGCTATGTGAAATGCAATCAGTCTCGTCCAGGATCTGAACTTGTGTCGGCGTGTCCATTTCCTGCGACGATAACCATTACACCATGGGCAAATGTATTTCTATATAGTATAAATAACTTCTCCACTATTGCATGATTTCAGATAAATAATAACAATAATCGTTCATAAATGATTGAACAGTTGTATTTATTTATCTTGCATATAGAGCCTTCACAGGAACTAACATTCTGGAGTAGAGTGGACCTGGGAGTAATGTCAGATACGTATTACACTACCCTCTACAGAGCACCAAACCTCTATAGTCATCATCAGACACGGTTCAGTGTCAAACACAAGTCAGCCCTTTTTGTGGATGTTTGACCCGTCTAAAGAGAAAACAATCAGCGTATCCATACTTTCGACAATAGAACAGGTTGCACCCGAAGACAAGTCAAAGAATCTAAGACTTTTAACAGATGTAATTCTAAGCTATATTCTAAAGGTAACACCCTTACTTACCTGTCGTCTTTATTTTCATGGAATTACGACGTACAAAGGAGACACAATAAAACATTGGATAGGGTAAATGTTCATCTTAATACTATTTTCCGAGTAGTTGTTACTGTAGGTTATGCATTTTTACTTGCAATAAACAAAGGTCTACATACTGAGGTTCTAAAAGTTTGTTTTTTTATCCCTTATGCAAGGGATACTTGCAGCTTTTTCTAAACGGCGCCAACGGGTCCGGCGAACAGTTTAAGATATATAGTCTTGTACTTGATACAAAGCAAAAGGAAGAATTTTCGTCTATATAAACTATTGTAATTTATAGTTGGTTAAAAGAAGACGCTTGGAAATTTACATATGTTGGTATGTACTTATTACTATATTTCTATTATAGTCTATTTATATTTTTATTTATATTGGAATTCATAACAGTTTTACATTTAGTCTTTCTTGTATTTTCCCCAATATATAATCAGAAGCCCACGCATACAAACACACACACACACACACACACACACACACACACACACACATATATATATATATATATATATATATATATATATATATGTACAGACATAGAATATCGTCTAACGATAATTTCAAATGTTTCACCAATAACGTATCTGACTAAAGCTCTCTTGTCATCGACTTAATTACAATGACTATTTTCTCAATCCGCGATCTGTCGCGTCCACGCTCTAATTACCTGTCGATTAATCCAGAACTTTTGATTGTGAACAATATCTCCAAATTATAACTTTGATGCGCGAAACTAAACGTATCTTATTAATCATTAACCGCGTCCGAGACGGCGACGCCATTGTTTGATGAGAGAGCAATTTCAATCTTATTAAAACTCATCGGGAGCCGACAAACAGAGATATGTGCACAATGGAATGCATTGACAAAAGCAAGAAAGAGGAGAAGATAGAGAAGAATGAATGAGATAGAGACAGAGAGACAGAGAGATAGAGAGAAAGAGAGGAATACAGAGAGAGAGAGGGGGGAAATAAATCAAAATGAATCAATAGAAGCCATATGTATAGAGCACATTCAGAGACTGATAGTATCGATTAACTGATCGATCGAATTTAGAATATTCTATGTGCCTAGCTGAGAAGTAAAACCCCTACAATCAAAAAAAGAAGTGTCCTTTGTATGAGGCTAAATTACATTTGATCGTAACGTCTCAGTTTTGTGATCTGGGGAATGTGGAGTACCCCATCATTGCCATCACTCCCTGATACACTCTGTACCGGAATGGTAACAACTGATAATTTCCAATGCATAGGTCAAATAGAACTGTTTGACATTTAAATTGTGTACTTTGTCATTTAAAGTGAGTATAAAAGAATGACTTATACGAAACTTAATTGCTTGAAATAGAACGGTTTAATCTTTTAACTGTATGTTTATAAATGACTTGTTTTTAATTGAACTATTAGTGATACATAGCAGCACTTAAAATTATTTAACTTTGTTAACATCCGAAACTGAATTGTTTGAAATAGAACGGTTTGCTCATTTAACTCTGTGTAAACAAATGACTGATGTT
>OY757931.1:22127375-22167375 GCA_963585895.1 Sepioteuthis lessoniana | reverse complement strand
CTCCCCAATGATTGTCCTGGATATAATACTAAACAATCTAATGGTGAGGTTCCAGTGAAACTGGGGATTTGAGGAGTGCACAACCCCTTCATTACCATTACTCCGAGGTTCACTCTGGCCCGGAATGGTAGCAGCTGATATAGCTTGAAATAGAAACGCTTTGGACAATTAAACTGTGTACTTATGCTAAACTGAATTATTTGAAAAAGAAATATTTGTATAAAAATGGATTTGGTGTTAAATAACCTACAATAAAACCCAACCAACCAACAAACAAACCATACAATCGAAATCATACACTGCCCCTCATTTATCAATTATTCTGAGAAAAAATAATAATGGGGTTACTATCAACAACATGTTCGATGCTCTTTAGCAGACAGCTGAAATAGATATGCCGAAAGATGAATATAAAAACTTTTTTACAGCCCATATTGAAACAGTGACCAAGTAAGCACCAATAACACTAAGAGATAAATGTAAAATTTTATTTGAATCAATAGCAGTAAGAAAGAACGAGAAAACTTGAAAAAAGCATACTTACTTAATAAAATAAATCTAACAAAGACCAACGCGTGGAAACGAACATCAATTAGTAACACATACCAAAATTTTTTAAAAAGTTACAATACATTCAAGGTTAAATCAATAAAATCTGAAATTTGGTTAAAGATAAACAGTCACAATTAGGCATGGTCGATAGTAATCGTGGCGAGCGTAAGGAAAAGTAGTCATAAGAAATGGAAAGAGCAATGCAAGAATCTATCAGGAAAATCATTCCTCATAGATTGTTAAAATACATTAAATGTCGAAGGAGTACGGGTAAAAATTTCGAGGCAACACTACTATTCATAAACTTCTTAAAAGCACTCTATTTCCTATATACATACATAAATACAACTTCCATATGGTCTGCGCAAAGAAACTGTTGGAACTTTAACGAGGCTTTACACAAACACAAATGAAATAGTTCGTTTAATTGGGGGAGACCATGACTTCTTCAACATTGTTATTAGAGTTTAGGAGGTGCCCGTGGTGCAATGGTTATCATCGTAGGAAATGGACACGGCGACACGAGTTCAAATCCTGGACGAGACTGATTGCATTTCACATAGCACTAATACCCTTAGGAAAGGTATGAATCCAATAACTCTCCCTCCATCTATGGGTAAATAGTAGGGCAGACTAAGTTTTTTAACCTTGATAAAGCAAGTAGTCTAGGAGAAAGAAAACTGAGAATTCAAACCCGTTAAACTCCGCTTAAAAATTGACCTTGTGTCATATCCTGCCCGAGCGGAGGTGTTGGGTAAATATGGTTATTAGAGTTTAGCACAGAGATACATGAGCACCGTATTAGTTCATAAAATGCCGATACAACGTCTTTAGAAAATCAATTCAGCGAATAAACGAAAACAACTTCACGTTAAGAAATTCAACAAGCATACGATATCCCATACAAACTATAGAGACAGATGGCGAGAAAGCTCAAGGAACTAATCAACGTGACGATATATATATATATGTATATATATATATATATATATATATAAATTCTGAAAGAGAGATGGATAGAGAGAGAGAGAGAGAGAGAGAGAGTATATACGGAAAGAGATAGATAGAGATATCTACGAACAGTTCATCATAGATATGAACACTGTCGGATAGATAGATAGATAGATAGATAGATAGGAAAACTCGACAGCATATGCAAAATGTATCTATCATCGGAATTTCTGGAATTTTAAGAATATGATATTCTTCTTCATTCAAAAAGATTTTAAATTTTCTTACAAATGACGGAATTGTCTCGTTAACGTAAACGAACAATGGCAGACTTGAGGCCTTTAAAGCTTCCAGTTTCGACTAGACTACCTCCGGGTGGGTGAGCTGCATTTTTGTCTCCTTTGGAACACCTTGTATAGCACTAGACCTCGCGTCAAGTTTAAGCCGTAAAATGGCATACGTGCCCGGACCCATCCTTGGGCCCGTGAAACCACCTGGCTCATCAGGCTCACATTGCACTAAGTGAGCCGATGAGCAACACAGATCAGCAGGGTTCGAGCCTCGGCTCGTTTCCGACCCCCCTCCCCTTTATCCCCACTTTAATCGACCTTCGGTCTTTTGACCTTGTGTCAAGCCTTGTCTGGTGGGAGGCACAGGCAAATATGGAGGTAATTAGTTTTTTTAAAATCTGGCACTCATCTTCATTCGTAAAGAAGAGGTCGTTAGAATTCAAGGGAGAATATTTGAAAGAAAGAGAGAATGAAAGAAAGAAAGAATGTATACAAAAAAAAAAAGAAAAAAGAGATGCAAAAGAAAAAAGTAAAGTTGTAAAAAACTATAAAAAAGGAATGGAAAGAAAAAGAGAACAAGAATTTATAAAAACAAAGAAATGAAAAAGAAAGAAAGAAAGAAAGAAAGAAAGAAAGAAAGAAGTTAACAAGGAAGTAAAATATGCCAGAAATGCAAAAAGGAACATAACAGAAAAAAAAGTATCGAGGGCAAAACAAATAAGCAAAAAAAAACAAGGAAGAAAAAAGAAAGAAAAAAAGAAATAGGAATGTAAACAAGGAGGATTCAAGAACGTTAAGATTGAAAAAAATAGCCAAAGACGACGAAAAATGTCATGAAATGACGCAATAAAAAAGAATAGAAGAAAAAACAAAACAATTAAGAAATAAAATAAAAAGAAATAAAGAAACAAAGAAAAAATGTAAGAAAGAAACTAAGAAAAATAAAACAAGAAAAAATAATTAAAATAAAAGGAAAGGAAGAAAAAAAAAAGCTAGGAAAAAAAAAGAAAAAAAAAACGAAAGGTCAAAGTATCAATGAAGGAAATAAAACGCAAGAAATGTAAAAAGGAACGTTTTGAATGCTAGAAAGAAAGAAAGCATTCGGGGAAAGGTAAATAACCTTAACTGGTAGATGACAAGAAAGAAAAAAAGAAAGAAAGAAAGAAAGAAAGAAAGAAAGAAAGAAAGAAAGAAAGAACGCAGTGTAGGAGTGACGTCTAGAAAAATAATAACAGAAAGAAATAAAGAAAAAAGGAAGAAAGAACGCAATATGGGAGTGGCATCTAGAAAAATAAGAAAGAAAGAAAGAAAGAAAGAAAGAAAGAAAGAAAGAAAGAAAGAATCAAAACAAAGTGAAGATGAAGTACGAGTAAAATGAATAAAAGAAAGCAAATAAAAAAACAATAAAACAAACAACGAAAGAAAAGGAGTAAGGAAGGAAAGCAAAATGAAAAAGAGGAAAAACGTGAAATGAATGAAATAGAAAGAAACAATAGGAAATGGAATTAAAATGTCTTAAAAAACGTAAGAAAGGAAATTTGAAAATTAGAGAGAAAGAAGGAAAAAACGTATGAATGAACGTAAGAAAAAAAAACAGCAAAAAAAAAAAAAGAAAGAACAGATGAATGAAAAAAAAAACAAGAAAGAAAGGAAGAAAAAAGAAACAATGGAAGTATGACTAAAAGAAAGATAGAAAAATAAAAAGAAGAAAGAAATGAAGAAAGCGCGAATGAAAGGAAAAGAGGGTTAGATTGATTCGGGCAAAAAGAAAGTATAATGGAATGATCAAAAAGAAAGAAAGAAAGAAAGAAAGGTGTCACAAATCGAGTCAGAGGTATTGAAACAGAGAAATAAAGAGAACGTGTTTCTTGGTACGATGAGTCGATGAGAATCTTCACCATCAAACGTGTTATTACAGTCACATCCGTATATGGTGGAATTACTTGGCGGTTGTTAATTATTTAGAAATGATAGCACTTGTCCGCGGTCTATTGACCAGAATTATCAATGACGGCGAAGGCAGTTCTTGTGTTGGCTGTCTATGAACCTCTTGTTATTCGAGGCGTTAGACTTTTAATCACGTGACTAATCTAGTGGTATTGCGTCCATCATTCAAAATCTGGATATGCTGCGCGTGGTTGTGGGATAATTATTGAGGATTTACTGGCATTTAGACGGAAAATATTGCCAGGTTGCTCAAGAGTACATACCGGAAGATGAGTGGGTGTTTTGGATTGGAATTTAGCTTGGTTCGTTAAAAGGTATGTGGAGCCCTTATGGGTAATGTAAAACCAAAATTTTGTACATTTCTAAGTGTTTGATGTTGATCGTATCATTAAAAATATTTTTGACGTTTTTTCCAATCATATTTTTGTCGCACATGTTGTTTATGATGAAAAATCTTTGTTCACATTAAGATAGGATCAAGTATTCTTACTAAATTTATTCTTTATCTATCTATCTATCTATCTACATTAAGGTCCAAAATTACGACCAAGATACGGATACGTGAACTGTACATAGAATGTTCATTATGCATCCGAAAACATTCAAAATTGGTTCAGGAACGAAACTTTTTATAACCTTTTTGAGTTTAAGGTTTTCCGACATGAGAAGAGAGAGACATAATTTCTTTCTATCCTGGCTTTTCCATCGGACTCCACCACGTGCGCCCCCCGCCCCAAACTACTGGTCTGGCCTCGGCGAGCTCCGAAAATCAACTCTCTTCATCCAAGCCCAAATCTCAACTAACTCGTTCGGACACAAAAACTCAACTAACTGACTTTTTCCAATTTTCAAAATCCTCAGCCCACACTTCCGGGCATGACGTCAATCACACCCCCGTAGTCTCATTTCCTATCTGGGGTTTTTATTGTGACATCTTTGAATGACACATCCTTCCCGCGCGCACGTGAACACCTGCACTCAACTAACCCATGCACTAACTAACCCATGCACTAAGCGAAAGGTTCTCAGCCTAACTAAACCGAAAGGCAAGATATATAAAGAAAACAATAATATAAAAAAATTCCTCCGCAATTATATTACATATCTATCTAACAAAATGAATGATTGACACAATTCCTATCAATCGGTAGTTATTTACTTTGCCTAGTTCGCTGGAGCTGTTGAATACACGGATTGAATACTCAATGCATCTCTTCAGATTGAAAAGAAAGTAGCTTGGATAGGACGTTAAACTATCGTATATTAAGCCTCACCATCCGATTGCCTTAAATGTAGGCTATGCGGTGACAGAGACGAAACGATCAATCACATAATAAGCGAATGTAGTAAATTAGCACAGAAGGCGTATAAGGCGAGACGACTGGGTCGGCAAGGTGATCCACTGGGAAATGTGCAGGAAATTTCAATTCGACCATACCAACAAATGGTATATGCACAACCCGGCACCTCTCCTAGAAAATGACTCGCATAAACTCCTATGGGATTTTAACATACATATGTATCAACTAATCCCGGCAAGAAGACCAGGCCTCGTAATAATCAACAACAAAAAAAAAAGAGAATCTGCAAAATTGTCAACTTTACTATCCCGGCGGACGACAGAATAAATCTGAAGGAAAGTGAAAAGAAGGATAAGTACCTCAAACTTGCTAGAGAATTGAAAAGGCTGAGGAACATGAAAGTAACTTTGTGCCAATTGTGATTGGTTCGTTAGGCACAATAACTAAAGGATTTAAAAAGGGCCTGGGGGACTTTGAAGTTGGCGGACGGATAGAGACTATCCAAACGACAGCATTGCTAAGAACGGCCAGAATCCTGAGACGAGTCCTGGAGACTTGAGGAGACTTGCTGTCACTCAAACTCCAGTGAAAAACCATCAACTAACACTGATGTGAAAAACTCTAAGGAGTAAATAATAATAATAATAATAATAATAATAATAATAATAATAATAAATGAAAAAGAAATAGAAACTCTTATACGCACAATTAGAATATACAGTCAGAACATGGGAATGGAATTTGAGAGTGAAAAATGTGACATAATAGTCATGAAAAGCGGAAAAACGACATATGAGTGATGAAAGAAAACTACTAAATCAGGACAAAATTAGAATGCTCGGAGAAAATGAAACCTACAAAAACTGGTGTAACCTGGAGGCTGACACCATCAAACAAGTAGAAACGAAAGAAAAAAAAATTCAAAAATAATATATCTGGAAAACGAGAAAACTACCCGAGACAACCCCCCACCAGCAGAAAACTTTATTAAAGGAATAAATACTTGGGCTGTTCCCCTCGTTAGATAATCGGGACTCTTTCTCAAGTGGACTAGAGATGAACATAAACAAATGGACCAAAGAACAAGAAAACTAATGACCATGAATAAGGCATTAAATCCCAGAGACGACGTTGACAGTCTATTTGTATCTAGAAAAAGGGGGAGAGAGGACTTGCCAGCATCGAAGACAGCGTTCAGGCATCGATACAACGGCTCGAAGACTATATACAAAAACACGAACGAAGACTGATTACATCCATCAGAAACGATACTGACAACACGACAGACAATAGAATGACAATAACTAGGAAACAAAAATTTGGAAGAAAACAACTCTATGACCACTTTAAAAGACTAATAAACCACATCTCAAACAAGAAAACCTGAATCTGGCTAAGAAAAGGAAACCTTAAGAGAGAAACAGAATCTCTCTTAATAGCAGCACAGGATAAGACCGTATGAAGCAATCATATCAAAGCGAGAATAGATATGACGTAACAAAACAGCAAATGTAAGCTTTGCGGTGACAGAGATGAAACCATCACTCACATAATACGCGAATGTAACAAATTAGCGCAGAAGGAATATAAGAGTAAACATGACTGGGTCGGCCAGGTGATATACGGGGAGATGTGCAAGAAATTCAAATTTGACCATACAAACAAATGGTATATGCACAACCCAGCGTCTTTTCTAGAAAATAACACATAAACTCCTATGGGACTTTGACATATAGACGGATCAGCGTATCTTGGCCAGAAGACCAGACCTAATAATAATCAACCAAAAGAAAGATAAATTGAAAAATTGTCGACTTTGCTGTCCCGGCTGACCACAATAAAACTGAAAGAATGTTAAAAAAAGGATAAATACCTTGACATTGATAGGGAATTAAAAAAACAGTGGAACATGAAGGTGACAATTATACCAGTTGTCTTGGTGCTTTTAGTACAGTAACTAAAAGATTACTATATGGACTAGAGGACTTGGAAGTTGGCGGACGAGTGGAGACCATCCAAACTACAGCGGTATTGAGAATACTGAGAAGAGTCCTCAAGACTCGAGGAGACTTGCTGTCACTCAGAGTCAAGTGGAAGACCATTAGAGTTAGAACTTGCAAAATTTTGGACATTGCTGTCCGGCTAACCTCAGAATAAAATAATAGAAAGAGAAAAGAAGGATAAGTACCTTGACCTCGCAAGGGAATTGAAAAAAAACTGTGGAACATGAAAGTGACAATTATACCAATTGTGATTGGTTATTTTTCACTACCGCTCACCAGAAAGGACTCGACACAAAGTCAATGACCCAAAGGTCAGCTTAAAGTGGGGATCAGGCTCGACCCACGTAGTGCAATGTGGGCCTGATGAGCCTAGCTGGTCATAGATCCAAATCTGGGTCCTGGCACGTATGTCTGATTATAGCATAAACTGGACAGCAACTTCCAGTGCTATACAAGGGGTACAAAGGTGCCAATGATTAAGCTCGCCCACGTGAAGGTGGCTCAACCGACGCCAGGGGCCTTTTAACCTCGAATTTGTCATTGGTTTGGATACCCAGTCTGGCCCGAATGTCAGACGGCCCCGCAAAAACCAATTTTGATTGGGTATTTCGGTACAGTCACCAAAACAAAGGACAGGGGGACTTGGAAATAAGAGGATGAGTGGAGGCCATCCAAACTACTACATTATTATGAACAGTCAGAATACTGAGAAGGGTCCAGGAGACTTGAAGAGTCTTGTTGTCACTCAAACTCCAGTCAAAGACCATCAGCAAACGCTAATCTGAAAAACTCTCAAGGAGTAAATAATAATAATAATAATAATAATAATAATAATAATAATTTTCTGTTGGCAGCGGAGAGTAAAACTGAAAGAAAGCGAAAAGAAATAGAAGAACTTAGATCTTGCTACCGAAATGGAAAAAAACAAAAACAAGCAACATGAAAGTGGCGGTAATTCCACTTGTACTTGATGCGCTCGCTACAGTTACCAAAGGATTGATTAAGTGACTGGAGGATTTGAAAATAATGGGATGATCATAGATCATTGAGACTACAAGATTATTAAGATCTTCTAGAATACCGAGAAAAGTCCTGGAGACTTACGGACTTGCAGTCACTCAGACTCTTGTAAAAAACCATCAGTTGACGCTGATTTCAAAACTCTCAAAAGAGTAAAATAAAGATAATTTTAAAAAAATCCTATCATGGTCAATAGATGGAACCTAAAATGTTACTACCACTCCAAGTTTGAATTGTCATAGGAATAATTCAGTGAAGCCGCATTCCATTACTTATTCTTTGGGGAGAGTGAGAATAAAATTTGTTGCCATTAGCCTAAGGACCACTCTCACCCAAAGGAGATTGTAACGCTTAAGCTCTCAGTGTACATGTCAATTTGAAAAGGATCTGTATTAGATCAAAATATTTGAAATCTTATTTTGTGAAAATTATTAATTTGAAGATATAATTATTTATAAATGAATAAAATTCGTTTCTTAAAACTATACAATTGTCTGTAAACAGGCATTGCCTTCTGCATAAGAACGATCCAAAAGTGTTGACTAGTCGTAAAACAAGCCAAACGATCAAGCAACCAGATACGATTAAACACGACAAAAAGAAAAGTTTTTGCCTTACGTATGTGTTTGCGTGTATGTGGTAGGTTCGTTGGTCGGATTTTATGTCATATACACCCTTGTTGGTTATTTAATGAAAAATCCAAATTATTTGTATTTCGAATATATGATTAATAAACGATTACTTCGTTTAACAATGAATACTTTGTTTAAACAAGCCAGAGACTATTTGTCTAGTGAGGGTTAAATCGTTTCAAGCATTGGTGTGTAACACTAACAATGCAATTTAGCAGTCATTTGTTGGCACACTCTTAAATGGTTAAAAACTTCTATATGGCACCTTAACAAAAACTACTCAGAGTGTACCTGGAAATAATGGGGGGTCTGTCTTTGTTTTCAGAGCTCCAAGAGTGGAGTCTCTCCGTGAGATGGTTTAATGTCATATCCAGGAAAATTGTTGGTAGGGGTAATACTTCTCAGCGGAGATGCAATCGGAGTATTCTACACAAGGACTGATATATTTGTGAGGCATTCCTGGGGTAAGGGTTATCCTCACAGAAAACAGACATGACAACCCAAATTCGAATCCTGGAGGAGGCGTTCTACATTTCTTATAGCGATGACACACGTGAGAAATATATAGATCCAGTTATTTTTCCTTCAGTTACGAATTAATTGTAGGTTAGACCAGGCTCATCAAACTTTGGTAACTCGTCTCGGAGAAGGAAAACTTTGAATGTAAGATTCAACTTATTGCATCGCATCTTGGACGTGAAGATGGGTAGGTTAACACCCCTTTATATTTATATATATAACCTCATTTCTTGCTTTGAATTTTATTAAACATCTATCAGTTATCTAAAGACACTCGATAACATCTTTTCTACGATCTGATGATGGTTTATGAAAACCTATAGATTATAACGTTGATTTTTTTTCATATTAAATTATTCAATTGGGATTACTTTGTTTTTCAATTTTTCTCCAACCCCCCATATATGTATATAGATATTTCTGTCTCTGTGACGATATCTATATATATATATATATATATATATATATCGAGAGACAAAGACAGAAACAGTCAACGAAACTCAGAGAGAGAGAGAGAGAGAGAGAGAGAGAGAGAGAGAGAGAGACGAATAGAGTAAAAGATATATAGATAAATAGTTGTATAGATTGATTGAAGGGGAGAGACGGATCATGAAAAATTCAGTGAATGAAATTTGAAGAAATCGAAACACTCGCGCAGTCTCTAGAGAGTTATTTAAATCTACTGCACGTGAAAATGTTAGTAAGATTTTCGCCAACGACCAGTCGCAGGGATTTTCGACAGTAGACAGGGGTGATTATGTGGTATAAGATATAACTCTTTGGAGCTTCATTAGGCAAAGCTAGCAGGCGGCAGATAATGAGAGCGTAAGAATATCCGAGGGTTTATTGGTCGATCAGTGATTTCAAATGATGTGACCCTCGGATTTGTGTCTGAATTGAAGACAGATATTTCAGAGCATGAAAAAAGAAATTTTGGAAACATGATCACATGGGCACATCACAATATAAACTATCTGAGAGACAGATGTGCAGACCAGCAGACGTGGATAGATAGATCATGAGGGAGAGAGAGAGAAAGAGAGAGAGAGAGAGTGAGAGAGAGAGTGTATGAGAAACAAAGATAGATAATAATGAATAACACACACACACTCACACACACACACACACACACATATATATATATTAGTCTAGTAGGTAGAGTGTTTGCCAATGGAGACAGGGTTCAATCCCAGGTCGAGTCATCAGAAAGACTTAAAAATAGTACTTAATTTCTTCCTTCAGACTCAGTATTATAAGCTACGTATCAATTGTAAAGTGGAGCAATCCGGAAGGAGTAACGCCCTCTCCAACACCTTGGTGTAGTAGCTATTGAAAAGGGAGCCTTCGGGTCAACCTCGACTATGGTCACCAACTTTACTTTATAGATATGCATGTATGTATATACGTGTATATATATATATATATATATATAGAGAGAGAGAGAGAAATAGAGATAGAAAGGATATAAATATAATTACACAAACACAAATGTTTAGACAGATAATGAATACTGAAACAGATACATATCTACAAATTCGGTGATTCTAAATTGAAAACTCTGAAATTTGCAATATGACATAATTTAAGATTCCAGAAATTAAAAAAAATAGCAACAAAAACATATAAATGAGATTTAAAAAAACAAGCTAAAATCACTGATGACCTAGCCTAGTCAAGCTGGGGATGTAGAATACACCGATTCCATCTCTGAAGTGGTGTAAGACTCCCTCAATGAGTATTCTGGATATGGCACTAAACAATCTGATGGTGTGGCTCCAGTAAAACTACAGCTTTGCGGAATGTGGAGTACCCCTTTAAAGTCATCATTCCCATATCCCCTCTGGTGCGGAATGGTAGCATTGGATTTGGTTCCTGTCTATGGCTCAAATAAAATTAAACTGAATTGTTTGAAATAGAAATGTTTTGATATTTAAACTGCTTACTTATGCTAAACTAAATTTCTTGAAAATGATTTGTTTTGATATTTAAACTGAGTACAAATTCTAAACCGAATTATTAGAAATAGAACCGTTTATTTGTATAAAGATGGATTTGGTATTAAATTACCTACAAAGGACGATATGCCCAAAAAGAAAACCAACCAACCAACCAACCAACCTATCACATATTCACAAAGATTCATTATTCAGTCAATGATATTTTTGCTTATACGTTAGGTTAAACGACACTACAAGAAGAACGGATAATAATCATAATAATGATAGCGTGTGAGCTGCAAAGACTTCCAAGTCATTTCATCGGTTGCAAATGGCATGGATTGCATGGGAATTTAACAGCCGTACTTTTGCGAACAGACTCAGTGAGCAGACGATGGTCATCTTGTTGACCAATGGCTATTGTAATTATGGCCGGTGATGGTGGACAATCGAGTGGGTCCAACGGAGTTATTAATAAACAAATAATTGCGTAACTTGGCACAAATAAGAAAATCCACTCCTTCCGGTCGACCGGCAGAACGAAAGAACCAATTTCAATGGGCGGCACATTACTAAATTACACACCGACGAAATCCTGCTATTTCTTTCAAATATATATATATATATATATATATTGACATGCACATATAACATACATGTATACTTTTAGAGACACAGAGAAATACATAATACCACATACTCTCTCTGACACGAACGCACACACGCACACACGCACATATATATATATATATATATATATGAGTGTGCAGATTCATAGATAGATATATCGGTATCAACACATGCAAGCAGAAACACACACGCACACACACACCTACACTCACACACACACACACATATATATATATATATATATAAATTCACATCCACATATAACACGTATATATATATAGAGATAGATAGATAGATATTGAGAGAGAGAGAGAGAGAGAGAGAGAGAGAGAGAGAGAGAGAGAGAGAGATACAAAACTATATTCCCCACACATTTACAGATAGATAGATGTCGACACATCCATAAACTCACATACGTTGCGAGACACATAGATAAACCCAGCAACCCAGCAATACACTCATAACCACACACATTATCTATATGCGTGCGTTTGTGTCATACACTCTGTTATCTTGCGCAGTTGGTTGGCGCAGTATAATAAACCGACTGCTTCTATGCAGAGTGGTAAGACACCCCTAAAGAGTGTCCTAGATATCACACTAAGCACAACGATGGTGTGGTTCCAGTAATGCAGGAACTTTGGAGAATGTGGAGTATCCCATCATAGCCATCTAAGGTCCAGTCTGGCCCGGAATAGTAACACCCGATAGGGTCTGACCTATCAATTAAAAAAACCTAAATTATGTACTTATGCTAAACAGAATTGTTTGAAAAAGAAGTTTTGACATTTAAACAGCGTACTTATTCTAAAAAGAATCAGTTGAAATAGAACTGTTTTGACATTTAAAATGTGTAATTATTCTAAACAGAAATGCTCGAAATAGAATTATTTTGACATTTGAAATGCTTACTTATGCTGAACTGAACTGTTTGAAATACAACTGTTTTTGACATTAAAAATGTGTACTTACACTTACGCTAAACTGAATCGCTTGAAAAAAAACTGTTTTGACAATTATCTGTATGTAAACCAAAAAAAAAAAAAAAAAAAAGAACTATACTTATACTTAGCTAAATTATTTGAGACGTTTATCAAAATGATTTATTTCGGCATTAAATTACCCGAAAAGGGTTGATACGCTGTAAAACCAAGCAACCAAAAAACTAACCACTTAGTAATACATGCACATATGTATGGGAGCATTCAGCTTTAGAAAGCGAAAAGAAAGTGCTAGTTCACAACACGTGTAGCTACAACAATACTGTTGCATACATTGCCAAATGACTAACTAAGTAAGTCTTACTATTTTCTTGGAAGGATTAAAATTTACATGTGCGCGCGCGCGGGTGTGTGTGTTTATGCTGAAATAGTATATTAAATGTATAAACAGTAATGTCCAATGTTTTGTGTGAAATGTAAGTATATATGTAACTAACACATAGACAAACTTAGACACACACATACACACACACACATATTTACATATACATATACGTGTGTATATATATATATATATATATACGTGTGTGTGTATGTGTGTGTGTTTATATATTTATAGATATATATATGATTATTTGTACATATGAACTTATATATATATATATATATATACGTAATTAAAAAAATGTTAATACATTTATCATTGTCCTAGTGGGTAGAGTTCACCAATGGTCCGAAAAACCTGGGTTCAATCCCAGGTCGAGTCATACCAAAGACTTTAAAAATGGTACTTGATACATCCTCGCTTAACACTCAACAATATAAGGTGTGCTTCAAATGTAAAGTGAAGCAATCCAAGGAAAGGAGTAGTGCCCTCCTCAACACCTTGGTGGAGTAACTATTCAAAAGGGAGACTTGTGGTCGCCCTCGACTACGGTCACCAAGTTTACTATATATATATATATATATATATTGCGAATGCAAAAATACACATACAAAAATTACATCTAGTCCAGCCAATACTGTTGCACAAAAATTATCATGTTTTTCTTAGTATGGAATTCACTATAGTTTCTGTATATATATATATATATATATATATATATATATATATATATATATATATATATATATATATATATATATATATATATATATATGTTTGCTAATCATTCGGTAGATCGAGGTTCAACTATTCAACTAATACCAGTTCGAGTGATACGAAAGACCCGAAAAGGGTACTTGATGGCACCTTGCTAAAAAAATCAGCATTGAAATGTACAGCTTAAGGGTAAATGGATCGATCCAGGAAAAGTAGTTGCGCTGTTCCCTACACTTGGGCGTAGTAATTATTGAAAAGGGAACCTTTAGGTTGCCTTTGACTTATATATATCTATATACGTATTTCTTCTGAAAAAATAATCGGCTGACTCATGAGATATGGCAAGATGTGATTTTTATTTTGAACTGGGTACTCCATGTGAGCCAAACTCTTCTTTCATCGCTATGCCAGTACGTGAACCCTATTGGTTATAAAAGCCATGAATTATAAATATAATGTCAATATTTATTATTTAGTACTATAAACTTTTTGGCCAACCCCATGCACACACACACACACACACACACACACACACACACACACACATGCACTCACACACAATATATATATATATATATATATATATATATATATATATATATATATAACACATCAATAAATTAGTCCTGGACCTAACTAATAAAACTATAACTTTTAGGCCAAATTCGACTTTATTCATCAGCATAGTCTTCTAAAGTTATACACTTATTCCAACGCTTCTCTAACAATTCGATGTCTTTTTTTTAAAGAATTATTTGTCTTTCACTTTAAAATACGTTTCAGTTTCCAATATTACTTCTTCATTGGAGCCAAATCTCTTTCCCTTGACCATTCTTTTGAGGTCTGCAAACAACCAGTAGTCGTGGGCGGCCAGATCTTGAGAACCAGGTGGGTGTGTGAACAATTCGAGGTTCTATTTATGTAGTTTTGCGATCGTTGCGACCGACTTGTGACACGTTGCATCGTGTTGGTGAAAAGCGCTTTTACTTCTTAATTTGTAGCCATTTTTGGCGATTTCTTCCTTCAAACGCACCAAAAATGTTAAATAATATTTGCTATTGATGTTTTCTCTTTCTCAAGGTAATCGGTGTACAAAACACCTGCGTAACCCAAAATAAGTTGGCCAAAAACTTGCCTGTATGTTTGCGTCTTTGGTTGCTTTGAGCAGCTTTCACCAGCTTCTGTCCACTCAGCTGACTGCCAATTTGACTCCGGGATGAAGTGTTGGATCCGTGTTTAGTCTATTGTCTTATATATACGCAAAATATCCTTTTTGTTGCGTTGAAACAGTTGCAAACAACGCTTTGAATCTTGGACGCGTTGTTTTTGATCGACAGTGAGCAAACGCGGCGCTCACTTTGAACACAGCTTTCTCATCAACAAATGCTCATGCAAAATGGTGAATACACTGCCATCTGATATCTTTAAATCCTCTGCTGTCTCACGCAACTTCAATTTACGATCGGTCAAACCGAATTTGTGGAGGTTTTTGGTGTTTTCCAGAACAACTGCCTAATTTGGGTGACCTGAGTGTTAAGTATTGTTTGTGCCAGTACAACCGCATTTAAAGTCAGCATACCACTTCATAACCGTTGTTTCCGACGGAGCAGAGTCCGAATAACCTTTACCAAGCCATTGATTTACTTGAACTGTATTTTTCCCATCAGAAAGCAATTTTTTATTAGCACATGAAATTCAGATTTTTCGATCCTTTTGAAAATTAGCAACAGTAGCTTCGCTTAAACAACTGTAATTTGTTAACGAATAATCCGAGTTGGCTCAATTTGTGACACGTGCCATTTGAAGGTTAGTATTTTACAAAAATCAAATGGGAATTTTATTAGTGGCGCCATCTATATGTCAGGCCTGTGACCTATTGAGTGATGTGTTATGTATATAATGGTAATCGAGACATTCACCGTTAGATAAACTTGCTAAGAATAATGAAATTAGTCAAAAATATGGCAGTTTTCAATACACGAAAAAGACAATATTGTAATTAATATTAAGACTTGAAGCAATTTAGAATTCTCTCCATCAAAATCGATCGTCTGAGGATGTAACCATATCTATCATTTAAAAGCTACTGAATTTTTTGTTGTATCCTGACATAAAAGATACAATACTAAATACATGGTGGACAATTTTATGTCACGTGACTCAATCCAAAAGTAAATCACAAAATAGGTTGTTTATTATCATGGCTACATCGTAAAACCAAGCTTAACCGTCTTGTTGGTTTGGGCTTTAAAACAAGCTTACTTCACCTCTGCAGAGGACTATAAGCTTTCCTCAAAGATTTAACCTGTTGGCTGAGGGTGGGGACTCATAATGCTTAAAGACAGGACCGTGGTGTTTGAGCAGGCCTTGACCCTGCAACCGAATGGTGGTCGAGTGACTTACAACACACCACTTTGGACTGTATCCGGCTTGACGGGCAGCCTAACAGGCCAAACCCAATCAATTGTCGTCTTGTGTGAAGCCATATACTACTCTTGCTGAAAATCCAAATCCTTTTCATCTAATAGGTAAGAAAGTGGTGGCTGAGGGTCAATTGCATTGACAAAATAACAGTTTGACCACAGTTGAATAATACAGAATGAGTATTGTCTACAAAAAACCTGAAATTGGCAGGGGCTCAAAATTCAACTCACAGCTACTGTATACTGCTGGAGCATAACCGTATCCCCTAAGGCATATGGGTTTCCTCCGAGATAAATTCAGAACTTTAGTAGGATTGCGTGGTGGGTGGTGGAGCACACGACTCGCGAACAACAAGTATTCTTATGTTTTCTTCAAATTAGAAAAAAAAAATGAAATCAGAGTCTGATTCGAATGCTGCGGCAGAGATACTGCTGAGGTGGCAAAATTCATTGTACCTGAATTTTTAGAAGATACCTACCAAGCCAAAAGTAGGTCTTTTTTCATAAAAGAGATTTTTTAACAGTGTAAACCTTCAGACTTAAAAATATAAGATATAGGCATTCACTCACGTTGGTGGAAAGCCTAAGACATTCTGAAAATATCCACAAAATAAAGACGTTACTCCCAATAAAATATATAAGGTGCAACCCCATGAGAGAGTCAACACCGCAGAAATAGTGGCTAGACAGCAGGTTTGGGAAAGAGAAGAGATGATAGTCTGAAAGCCCTAAGTGGGGGGATGTGGTAAATTTCCCAACCCGAATGTGGCGATTGTCTCCCTTGTAGTGAGGCTTGCTTGTAGTCAAGCGTTGTCACACAGAAGGAGGACATTATTGGTTGGTAAAAATTTGTTCCTTCAGACTATCATCTTTTCGGTCCCCTGAAAAAGGCTTTAAAGAGCAAAACATTATGCCAATAAAGAGGAAGAGAAAACTACAGCAATGAAGCGGCTTAAAGAACAGTCGGTCCAGGTCAGCTGGGGTTGTAGAATACACGGATTGCATCTCAGAAGAGTGCTAAGACTATCCCAATGAGTGTCCTGTATGTGACACTAAACAATCTAATGGTGAGGCTCTTGTAATGATGTAACACCCAACTTTAAATATATATATATATATATATATATATATATATATATATATATATATATACATATATATATTCTCTTTTACGATAGATTTTAAAAGTGCAGGCAGTTGAATGTTTAAATGCTTGATTATAAATGGGGAAGTATCAGGTAAATGCGTACTGCTTTGTGCCATTTGTTGGGTGATTTGTTATCATATTTTACCTGCCCCTAAGCCTTCCTCGGGGGGCTTTATATCGTCGGGTGCCACTCTGCCATAAGTTTCATTAAATCAACATTTCCGTTTTAGGTCCTGACAAGCAACTGAGATTCTAAAATGATCATTCCCTTGCAACGTGAACTCAATTAAAGCTTTTCAAACGTATATGGATTCATGATAACACTCTTGGAAATGTGAATGCAGGCGGAGGTGAAATTACTGAATTAGTTTATACCTAAATACAGCGTGAAATGGTGTTTTATTTGATAAGGAGGTTTTCATCAGTTAGATTTATGAAAATAACATTAGTCAGCAACACATGGAAACAGACACCAATCTGAATCTCTTTTATCTCTTGATATATATATATATATATATATAAATTTGGTGATTGCTTAGATTGTTCACTAGTTGTTTCGTCTAGAAGCATCTAAAATTTTACTGGGATATGTAATGCAGAATTTTGTCTTAACAATGTAAGCAGTTATATGGTTTTAAGTAATTAATGATAATAATTTAAAAGACTCATTGCCTCAACAAAATATTCCCGATACATAAAATTGAGTACATTATGTGGTTTAATGTACTCATATGAAATATGAATAATCTAAAAACACTCATAATGATTAAAGTAAATAATCCACTTTCACAACAACAACAACAATAAAAATAATAACAATAATAATAATACTACTAATAATAATAATAATAAATACAGCATTATTAAGAATAGTCAGAATAATGAGAGGCGACCTGGAGACTTGAGGGGATTTCCTGTCACAAATAATTATAATAATATTAATAATGGGTCTTTAACATACAAACGGATAACTTAATCCTGTTCAGAAGACCAGACCTCATAATAATAAAAAAAAAACGAGAATCTGCAAAATTGTCGGCTTTGCTGTCGCTGCGGACCACAGAATAAATCTGAAGGAAAGTGAAAAAAAAAGGTAAGTACCTCGACCTTGCTTGAGAAATAAATAAAGTAAATTTGGCGACCATAGTCGAGGGTGACCCGAAGGCTCCCTTTTCGATAGCTTACTACACTAAGGTGTAGGGGAGGGCGCGACTTATTTCCCTGGATTGCTCCACTTTACCCTTGATCCGTACCTTATAATGCTGAGTGTTAAGCAAGGAGGCATCAAGTACCATTTTTTGAGTCTTTGGTATGACTCGACCTGGGATTGAACCCAGGTCTCCCGGGCCTTTGGCGAACACTC
The DNA here is from genome assembly GCA_963585895.1 of Sepioteuthis lessoniana. Taxonomy (NCBI): domain Eukaryota; kingdom Metazoa; phylum Mollusca; class Cephalopoda; order Myopsida; family Loliginidae; genus Sepioteuthis; species Sepioteuthis lessoniana. Next base: position 22,148,617 of record OY757931.1, on the reverse strand, counting down.
TAACCGCTAGGCCAATGTCCGGTTTGAGAAATAAATAAATAAAAAACTGTGGAACATGAAAGTAACGATTGTGCCAATTGTGATTGGTCCGTTAGGCACAGTAACTAAAGGATTATCAAAGGGCCAGGAGGACTCGGAAGTTGGCGGACGGGTAGAGACTATCCAAATGACAGCATTGCTGAGGACGGCTAGAATACCGAGACGAGTCCTGGAGACTTGAGAAGACTTGCTGTCACTCAAACTCCAGTGAAAAACCATCAGCGAACACTAATGTGAAAAACTCTAGAGGAGTAAATAATAATAATAATAATAATAATAATAATAATAATAATAATAAACTATATGCGAGTTTTTAACGGCCAGTAAGAATCATCTTACACGAGAAAACCTGGACGTGCATAAGAAAAAAACCCTAAAGATAGAAAGTGAATCTCTCCGAATAGCAACACAAAACAACGCCATCAGAACCAATCACATCAAAGCAGGAATAGTTAAGATGCAACAAAATAGCAATTGTTGCTTATGTAGTGATAGTGTAGTGGAAGGGAAAATTCGTATTTTGGTTTGGCGCGCAATTTAATTCGACACTTAATTTCACCCAATCAGAATGACCTATCCTATTCAGCCCGGACCTTTCATTTCCGGTCAGAAAATCGGGTAAACTGCCAAACACACTCTCTTTGGCTGTAGAACGCTGTCCAGTGCAGACGTCTCACTGCGGCTCTAGAATAGCAGCAGCATGAACAAACGAGGGAACCCATCTAATTTTATGGATTCCTTACAAGGAATCCGAGTTAAATATAAATTAGATGCATTCAACATGCCTCGCACAGGCACAAGTTTATGTCACCCCAAAATTGGCTATGTCGATCTGACGCGTAATCCCGCTCTCGACACGCTAGCTCTCAATTCACCTCTGGTCCACCTTAATGGAGATAACGGATACTCTCCCCAAATACCAGACACGAAACTCACTGTGACATCCAAAGTTCAATTCCTACAACTGCAACATGTCTTTCGTCAAAATGTAACGAACACAATCCCTCACACGTCCGACGACACACGCTGCCATCTCAACCTTCTCAACATCTCATAACTCAATTTCGTCAAAATACTCACAACCCTTCACGAGTCTTGCAGCACCAAAGGCAAACCCAATGTTCCATGCTTCAAATAAAAACCTTATCTTTAAACTCGTTTCGACTATCGCCATCTTACTTCCTTATCATCGTCCTTTCTTTAATACCTAACCACAATTAGCGAAAGACCTTACACTCTAAGAGAGGAAACGACTCAACGTAAACACACATACGTTACACCATCTTCCTCGCTAAATACAAACAACACTTCCCTCTCGCTACCAACAACTAAACCCAGTACAATAGAGACGAAATAATCAATCGCATAATCAGCAAAAGTAGCAAATTAGCACAGAAAGAGTATAAGACCGGACACGACTGGGTGGACAAAGGTGATGCACTGGGTGTTGAGCAAGAAACTTAAATTCGACCATACGAACAAATCGTATACGCACAGCCCAGCATCTTCCATGAGAATGACACACATAAACTCCTATGGGACTTTGGCAAACAGACAGATCACGTAATCTTGGCCAGAAGACCAGATATTCTAGCAATAAAAAAAGAGAACCCGCCAAATTGTAGATTTTGCTGTACCGGTTGACCACAGAATAAAACTGAAAAAAAAAAAATTCAAAAGAAGGATAAGTACCTTCACATTGCTAGGGAATTTAAAAAAAAACTATAGAACATGAAGTTGAGGATTATACCAATTGTGATTAGCGGATTCAGTACAGTAAATAAAGAACTTTTAAAGGGACTGGAGTACTTAGAAATTGGAGGATGAGTGGAGACCATCCTACAACAGAATTTTTGAGAACGGCCATAACACTGAGAAGAAACATGGAGACTTGAGAAGACTTGCTGTCACTCAAACTCCAGTGAAATACCATCAACTAATGCGGACGTGAACAATTCTCTAGGAGTAAATAATTACTAGAGCATTATTGAGAACGTCAAGAATGCTAAAAAGGGTCTAGGAGACTTGAGGAGTCCTGCTGTAACTCAAACTCCACTGAAAGACAATCAGCTGACGCTGATATGAAAATCGTTCAAGGAGTAAATGCTAATACTACTACTAATAATGCTACTACCACTACTATTACTAATAATGATAATAATAAACTTTACTTAGTTTTGTCGTTTCTAGTTATCGAACCAAATACAATATCTAAAATCGAAAGTCGTCCGAAAACTTGTAAACCTCACTCAGAAAAAAAAATATCACAGCTATTTTCTGGGTGAGGCTTAGATTTTTTTTGAATGACACATACAAATATATATATATATATATATATATATATATGTGTGTGTGTGTGTGTGTGTGTGTGTGATGTGTATGCGTATAACATCTTCATCATCAATCACGCAGCTTGCAGGGATTTCTCTTGCTCTCTCTCTCTATCCGTCCCTATCATCAATCGCTTCCGGCTGTTTTTCCAAACTGCACCCAGTGTCCATGTAGAGCTATTGTGGGTAAGTTACTGCTGGTCGGTCAAAATATTTAAGAAAATATGAAGTGGTCCATTGGAGAACGTCACATCTGAGTTCTTCCGTGCTTCTCCAGTAATGTTATGCATGTCTTCTTCGGCTTATTTGGATGGTTTCAGAGATGGATGAAAAGAGATGGTGCATCTGTTGTGTCATGTGGTGTTGCCTCCAGGATTTATTCACATATGACTCGCATTCTTGTGCAGTTCCCTTCCAGCTTTTTCTCTATGATTTTTGTCAGCCTACGTGTGGTGCATCTGTACCATATCATTGATACCAACGATGCCTGGAAGAAATTCCGTTTTATTTCATAGGATATATCAGACAACCATATAATAAATAGCCTATCGACAGTAGTCCACACCTTCGGAAGGAACATAGTGATATCACTCTCAGTTGGCAAGACGTTGCAGCCAAAGTACCTACACTTGCTTTCTCATTTCAGAGTACCACCATGTAAAGTGGAGATGGCTACCCTCCTATTAAAACATAAGCACTCAGGTTTGTTTTTTTTTGCGTTCACGTAGAGACCGATGAATCTTGCTGCCTGCACCAAGCTAGGCATTAGGGATTCGGCTTTGATGGTGCCTTTGTATGAATTGCTATGTCAGCTGTATACTCTGTGTCCGTTATAGTTTCTGCGGGATATCTCCTGCTTCTTGCATTTTTAGGGTAAAGACATTTTCCTTTATTAGATCTGTCTACGTTCGACGTACGTAAACTACGTAGATTATAAACAAATACATTAAAGGGCTCCAGTAACTATGCCAAATATGTCTGTCTCTCTAACCGGTGAGCGAACTTTCACTTTCGTGTTTTGATAGAGGATAATTATGAATGTATCAAACATATGCTTGAAGTAGTTGTTCCATCTTTTCCCTATGAATGGACTTATATGCCTTAGAGGAATCTTCAGACAATAGAGTTGTCTCCAGTTTCTTTTGTTTTTATGAGTTTAAAATTCCTTCGATGAAGAATTTATTGAAAGGCTATCATGAATATATACATATATATAAAGATATATAAAAGATAGATCGATTGATAAATAGGTAGATAGAGAGTATCGTAATTCATATAAAAACTGAATAATATGTATGTATATATATATATATATATAGAGAGAGAGAGAGAGAGTCAGGACAGCTTGCATAAAGATTTCACTCTACTTGCCCAATCGTTAAAATAACATAGCATTTCCTTATAGGTGAGAAAATGACGGTCACAAATCTCAGTTGAAACTGGTTTTGGCCAATCCTAACTTAAGTATACAGGCCCAACAATAATTTCATGACCCAATATATATATATATATATATATATGGATTTACTGTTGAACGCGTTTTGAATAAATAAAATGCGGTCAATACAAATGGATGCAGAATAATATCACAATACTTCAACAAAAAATAAATAAATAAGAAGAGAAATCTCATGACCACTAAGTTTCCCGCGAGTTATCCTTCGAAACAACCGGTATATATATATATATATATATATATATATATATATATAATCACATCTGTGGCAAACGTCATGTTCTGTAATGGTATATACAAATTCAGACTCACACAGAGCGTAACGGTCGTGTCAATAGTACTATATGGATGCATTACATGAACGCTAACTAAACGTATGAAGAAAAAGCTCAGCGACAATTACACAAGAGCGCTGCGAGCAATAGTCAACCACTCCTGGAGGCAACACCCACAAAAGAGCAGTTGTACGGACAACAACCACTCATCACAAAAACTTTCAAAATTAGACGAAGCAAGCATCCAGGACTCCACAGGAGAAGTTAGTACTAACTCATATCCGCTAAACTCCCGTGGACTCTTTCATATTGACGAACAAAGGCAGGTCGACCAGCTAGAACCTAAATACAGCAGCTCTGTGCCGATACAGGATATAGCCTTGAAGACCTCCCAGGAGCAATGGACAATAGAGACGGGTGGCGAGAGAGCATTGGGGAGATCCGTGCTATGATGATGATGATGATATATATATATATATATATATATATATATATATATTACTAATCTAATATATACCAGCATTCACGGTACCAGAAAAAAAAAAGAAAAAAAACCCGTCAGGAACAAGAGATAAAAGTATCTCGAATCACCGCCCGGGGGAAAAAGAAAAAATTATTGGTCAAAAAGAAAGAAAAGGCAAACTTCGTCTGACCCCTTGAAAAAAATCAAGGGATACGCAGTGAGTTTGTCAAAAGAAAACTAAAAACCTTCCGCGAATCCTGCAATGCTACAATTACAAAAGTGCTCAACATAAGTGGAGCCAATTATAAAATTAACTTAAATCGCAAGTTGGAAATCTTCTACTAAAGTTTCATTTATCGGATCATCAGGAAGCCTAACTCCAACTCCAAGGCTTCCTGATGATCCGATAACGTGAAACTTTAGTAGAAGATTTCCAACTCACGATTTAAGTTAATTATATATATATATATATATAATGATTTTCATTATTATTATCATTGCTCTGTGTATTCCCAATTGTTGTGGTAATCTACTGTAATAGATATTTTATTTTCTACTTAGTCTCATATCATCTCTTAACTTTTTCAATTAATGTGTGTGCGCATTATTGCATACGCGTATAGAAATAACGATATAACGCCTCTTGCTACTGCCAGCGTTTTTGATAAATTATCTCATTAGAAATACCACTGAATTTCATAGACAATGATCCATCCAACGAAGAAATTTTTTAAGATTATAAACACATGCAATACGAAGTTAACTCTTTAGGGATTATTCTCTAAAAAACAGACAATAAATGTCCGATTGCATGGAAATATAACTAGGTGGACGAGTTTTTAGAATTTCACATTGCTCTAATTCCCTTGGGAAAGATAAAAATTCACGTATTCTTATTTAGGTTATAGTAAATAATGGGATAGACTGCGATCGTTAACCTTGTAATGGTAATCGCTCAAGGAAAAAGAACACTCGCAATTCGAACCCCGCACACTCCAATATAAAATTGGCCTCGTGTAGCATTCTTATCATAGAAACAGTTTTTCTATGTATATAAATAAATATGGAAAATTTTCACTCTTTTATAATCTACTATGAATCAGAAAGCTGGATTAAGACGTTTTTTGTCCGTTACATTCAATAAAACTGATTTGCATAAATAAGATTTTCTGACTCAGCCACACGTACAAGCGTAGACAGACAAACCCAGAAAAAGAGACATATACACACACTAATATATATATATATATATATATATATATATAGTTTGAGTGAACGAGAGATAGAGAGATATTCAGATGTTTCAGATTACCCGTTTGATCGTAGAGTTGCTTCTTGAGTATTTCCCCTTGAAAGCACCTCAGAGTTTTCATGGTTATTTGGAGGTGTCCACGTAACATAGGGAAAATAGTACTTAAATTTTAAAATCATGGAATGGTCTCTTACATAATCGAACACCTTGAATAAATTGCCTTTTACAGAGCTAAAATGACTCTCATCACTCTGACAGTTGCTAACATCATGAGTGAGAACTGAATACATTAATTAGAGGTGAACGCACACTTTTATAGCCAGGGTTTGAACACGTTTCGCCAAGTTCATCTCCCCTATCATTAACCGTTAACTCTTACGCTAAAACCCGCCTCCATATAATATCGCTAATAATTAAGTAACTTTAAACGGGAGATGGGCTTCGTTTTGTTTCGTTCTGTTTCCTACGAACGATACGAACCCTTTCTACGCTAACTCATCAACGATTCTAAATTTAATCTAAAATTAATGGCCACAGAAACATAACCTAATTGTGTTGGCTAACGCTGTAAAAGACATGTTTTCACGCGAGACTCATGTCAATATGCCCAGTGCACTGTGACCTGTAAGACAACACGCTTATGCGCGAAATAATATCCTATGAGTCAATATCACAGACAATATGTTCAAAGATATATACATATATTCATACACTCCTTTTATTGTAGACAACCAATTAATTCATAACTATTATTGTACATTATATATATATATATATATATATATATATATATATATTTGAGTGTGTGTGTGTGTGAAGGGGCAGTAATGCTATGTATATACCGTTTTTACACGATCATATGATGAGGTCTAACATACTCATATACTGAAAGACATACAAGGATTGATCAAAAACTTCTAAGTCTTGTCCAGAAAAAGATCCATTGCTGTATTTTTTTTGTTGAGACAACACGCTAACATATTTTTACCTTAGTCGGCTGGGGCTGTGGAATATGCTAACTTCATCTCTGCAGAACGGTAAGACCGCTCCTTCACTAGAGTCCCGTATATGACATAAAACCATCTGGTCATGAGGTTCCCGACATGGATAGGGGGAATGTGGAGTACCTCTTAATTACTCTCGCTTCCAAGTCCACGCTGACATGGAGTAGTAGCACCTGAGAGGGTATTATCTATCGGTCAAAAAGAACAAACTATGTGTGCAAACAAATGACTGATGTTAAATTGTGGCTATTTTATAGCAATGCTTGAAAACATTTACCTGTGTGCAAAACGAGCTCAGAGAAAACCGGTACAAGTAACTATATCTCATAAATAGTAGCACTAAATAACGCCACAAGGACCAACTAGGTCAAAGCGAAAATAGATAAGACCCAGCAGAAAAGTAAGTTTAGGTTATCATATTTACCAACCCCTCCGCTCGGGCAGTCTGTGACACAAGGTCAATTTTTAAGCGAAGTTTAACAGGTTTGCATTCAGAGTTTTCCTTCTACTAGACTATTTGCTTCAACAAAGCTGAAGAACCTAGTCTGCCGAACTATTTACCCATAGCTGGAGGGAGACTAATTGGATTCATACCTTTCCCAAGGGTATTAGTGCTATGTGAAATACAGTTAGTCATGTCCAGGATTTGAACTCGTGTCGCCGTGTCCATTTCCTACGACGATAACCATTACACCACGGGCAAGTTTAGGTTATGTTGTAAAATATATGAAATTGTAAATCAAACGATACTTGGATACTGCTAATTAGCTCAAAAAGATTTCAAGAAAATATACGACATATTGGTGCAGGTGATCAACTACGAATTTCACAAGAAATCTAAATTTGATCATACTCCCAGATGGTGTTTGCACAGACCATAATCCGTCCTGAAGAATTAAATACACAAAGTTCTCGGGGATTTTTAGATACCAATACTTCACGAAATCCGACCAGAAAACCATACCTCGTAATTCTATTTACCAACCCCTCCGCTCGGGCAGGATATGACACAAGGTCAATTTTTAAGCGGAGTTTAACAGGTTTGAATTCAGAGTTTTCCTTCTCCTAGACTAGTTGCCTAACCAAGGCTGAAGAACCTAGTCTGTCCTACTATTTACCCATAGCTGGAGGGAGAATAATTGGATTCATACCTTTCCCAAGGGTATTAGTGCTATGCGAAATGCAATCAGTCTTGTCTAGGATTTGAACTCGTGTCGCCGTGTCCATTTCCTACGACGATAACGACTACACCACGGGCACCTCCATTAAACCATACCTCGTGATAGTCAATAAAAAAAAAGAGAAATTGTCGAAAGTGGATTTGCCGTCTCGGTGAGTCGAACTGAAAATCAAATAAAATAAAAAAGACAGAGAAGATCTTAGACCTTGCCAGGGAACTGAAAAGGATATGGACCATAAAGGTCACTGTGGTACCAATTAAAATTGATGCACTTGGAATAACCTGCCAAGGGTGGAAAATTTGGAAATCGGAGGACGAGCAGTGACTATCTAAATTACTGCAAAACTAAATGAGGCAGAATATTGAGAAGACACCTTGTACCTTGAGAAGACTTGCTATCACTCAGACTCAATCGAAAGACCATCAGCTATCGCTGGTGTTATCACCCTGCAAGGAATAATAATAATAATAATAATAATAATAATAATAATAATAATAATAATAATAATAAGAAGAAGAAGAAGAAGAAGAACCAATCATATCAAGGCGAGGATAGATAAGACTCAACAAAATAGCAAATTTGGTGACGGAGACGAAACGATCAATCTCATAATAAGCGAATGGAGTAAATTAGCACAGAAAGAGTACAAGACTAGACACGACTGGGAGGGCCTTGTGATCCACTGGGAAATGTGCAAGTAATTTAAATTTGACTATACAAATAAATGGTATATGCACAATCCAGCAACTGTCCTCGAAAATGACACACATAAACTCATATGGGACTATGACTAACAAACGGATTACCTAATCTCTCTCCAGAAGACCAGACCTTATAATAATCAACAAAAAAAAAATTGCAAAATTGTCGACTTTGCTGTCCTGTCTGACCTCAGAATAAAATTGAGAGAATGTGAAAAGAAGGATGAGTACCTCGACCTTGCTAGAGAATTGAAAAAGCTATGGAACATGAAAGCGGCGATTGTACCAATTGTGATTGGTGCTTATGTTACAGTAACTAAAGGATCATAAAAGGGCCTGGAGGATTTGGAAGTTGGCGGACGAGTGGAGACCATTCAAAACGATAGCATTATTGAAGACGGCCAGGATACTGAGAAGAGTCCTGGAGACTTGAGGAAATTTCCTGTCACTCAAAATCCAGTAAAAAACATCCGCTGACGCTGATGTGAAAAATTATAAAAGAGTAAATAATAATAATAATCATAATAATAACGATAATAATAATCAACAAATAGACTCGAAAATAAGAAAACTCATGACAATGCACGAGGTTTTACATCATAGAAATGAGGTAGACTTGTATGTGTCAAGAAAAAGAAGGAAGCTCTCAAAAAAGCATCGATGCATCGCTACAATGACTTGAAGATTACATATGAAAACATAGGAAGACTGTTAAATGCAATCAGAAACAATAGACAAACAAACTGCTTCAACAGAACAAAATAAGCAGGAAACAAAAATGGGAAGAAAAACAACTGTATGGATATTTCAAGCAACAATAAAGCGAAATCACACACGAGAAAACTAGGACATGGCTGAGAAAGGAAAACCTTAATAGAGAAACTGAATCTCTTCGGAAAGCAACACAAAGCAACGCCATAGGGACTAACTGTCTGAGCAAGAATAGGCAAGACGCAACAAAAAGAAAATGTTGGTTAGGTGGTAATAAAGACGAACTAAACGATCACTTAATCAGAGAATGTAGTAAGTCAGTGCAAAACGATTATAAGTCTAGACACGACTGGACGGGCTAGGTGATCCACTGGGAATTGTGCAAAAACGTTAAATGTGACCATGAGAACAAATAGTATATGATAAGTACCAAGACCTTGTTGGAGATATAAAAAAAACTATGGAGCATGAAAGTGATGTTGGTACTAATTTTAATTAACGCATTCGAGTCAGTCACCAAAAGGTTGGTACAGGGACTGAAGGACTTGGAAAAAAGAGGACGAGAAGAGACCATCCGTATATTTTTCGCAAAACTCCTACAAAAGCCATTAGGAATGCCAACTTATATTTGACCGTCTTCCTCACTGCCTCCTCCTGCAGACTGTTGTCGACAGCCTCTCTGCGTCTCCCTTCGCTAACTGCACTCTCTGGGTTCCTTTGCCAACCGCCTGTCTGGCTTCTCTCGGACCTACCCTTCTCCCCCACTTCCGGTCTCGTCGGAGATCTCGAGCTCAGGCCTTTGTTTAGTTTCGCACCAAAAAAGACAAAGAAATCGTCGGCCTGGCGTACCAACCACAGAGTGTCATATCACTAAGATCGATAAAAGTACTCAGACGAGTCTTGGAGACTTGAGAAGACTTGCTTTCACTCAAACATTTACAAAAGACCAGTATCTAGGAAAGGTACGAAATACTCACAAGGTGGAAAATGATAATAATGATAATATAAAATATCATTGGTCTTGCTTCCCTGATACATATTTTATCCATACGGGAACATGATAATGATAGTAATACTCAAAAGTCGGTGTTTAAATATAAGGGATGTTTACCGTAAATCTACCTACTTTTTTTTTGTTTTCCAGTCAGCTGGGGTTGCAGAGTACAATGAGTGCATTTCTACAGAGAGTTAAGACTCCTACAACGAGGGTCCTGCATTTGACACTAATCAATCTGATGAGGACGCTCCAGTAATGATATAGCTTTGGAAAATTCGAAGAACCCCTTTATTGCTTTCGCTCCCAGGTCCACTCTGATCTAGAGTGATAGCACTAGACAGGGTCCTATATATGTGCCAAATAGAACTAAACTGTGTGCTTATATGAAACTGAATTGTTTGAAATAGAACTGTTTTGTCATTTAAACTGCTTACTCATCCTAAACAGAATTGTTCGAAATAGAGCTGTTTTTACATTTAACTGTATGCAAATAGAAGCTGTACTAAGGCACATTTAAAGATAGAAAGATCTTGAAACATGCAAATATTTATTAAACTGACTTAATTCGGGGTTTAATGATCCGAAAAGGGTTGGTACGTCGAAAAAACAACAAGTGACTAATTATGTTCTTCAAATATTTACTTGTGAATATCCAGTAGAAGTGATTATGAAAAACTGCACAGTTACATAACAGTTCATAGATATTTTCGTTATTTATTTGGATGTTTCTGTATTATTCAACTATATTTGGTAAGTCATATTTTGCCTTTGGCAATGATATCACAGGTCAAATCTTAATCGTGTGAGATTGAATATTTTGACAATGTCAATGAAAAAGTCAGATCTATACATCGGTCCCTGACTCTCGAACAGACGCAACACGAAATCGAAAAAAAAAAACAAACAACAAACTAGTGGGAAGAATATTCGCTCGTAGCTCGGGACACTGGGATTCAATCCCAGGTCGAGTCATATCACAGACTCAAAAAATTTTACTTAACACTCAAGATTATAAGGTACGTATCGGGCTAAAGTGGAACAATCCAGGGAAAGGAGTAAAGCCTTCCTCTACACCTCGATGTTGAAGCTATTGAAAAAGGACCCTTCGGGTCACCGTCTACAGTCACCAACTTTATATATATATATATATATATATACTTCATCCCTGATATTGTGGTCCCTTTACATATTAAAGTATACAACTTTATATATATATATATATAGGTAGCCATAATATATATCTACAAAGATATACGTACGAAATTCCGATCCTTAGGTCTTGAATGACGATATATCTGGGGTAAGATGTCCGACTGACGTAAATTCAGCCGGGTTTCGATCCTAACTTGAAGCATCACTCCCGTCTAGCCACACTGAAGTGTTGTAATACAACGAAACAGTTTGTCTGTCGATTGCAGTATATGTTTTAATTTTTATTTATAACTAGTATTAGAATAATGTCATTACTAAGATTGAGGGAACACAGATTATACGTTAATTACTTTTTCCTTCAAAATAATTAATGCAAATGAAATGATATAAGAGACAATAGATATTTGACTCCAGTGTTTGTGAGACTAAAACTTCATTGAACTAAATTATTTCTCACGGAAAAAAGAAGAATAAACGCAGATAATATGTAAAAAGAGATTTAAAAAAAAACAAGAATAACTTGTTTCTTTTGCTTTGTTAAAATTTTTTCGGCATTCTCATATTCAATTGAAAAAGCACGTCTTATTCGATTTTATCAGCATATTCATTATATTTTTTTTAAGATTTACCATTTGAGTTCATTTACGTATGCGCTTCGACGTGTCAGTTGTGTTCACTCACATCCGGTAAAACAGGCGAAGGATTTGATCGATGACTCTTTGTGTGGTTTGTCGGAAGTTCAGCAATTTTCAGATCGGAGATATCATGGGTGTTACGACCAGGCCAATTACAGCGACAAATTGCTCCTGTGATTTTTAAAAAGTTTTCTTGCAGTAATTTCTTTATTTAATTGTTTCTGCAGTTTTTTCGTTGTGTGTGTGTGTGTGTGTGTGTGTGTGTGTGTATCTGTGTTTCTTTAATATATTAGTAATAGTCATACTCATCTTGATAAAATCTATCAAGAACAGAGATTATGAATGAAATATTCAAAATAGAAGTTGAGAGAATGCGAAATAAATAAATGTTTTTTCGCTTTTTAAAATGAAGAATAAGAAAAACATTTCGTGGCGAAGCGACTTAGAAATGTAAAATCGTAAAAAAAGAAAAAAAAAAAACGAAGAAGGATGATAATGAAAGAGAAAGAGGAAATGTCTAAAAGAAAAACGATGAAAGACAACTAAAAAAAAAAAAAAAAGGAAAAATTAAATGCATATCAAAAAGAATAAATACAAAAATGCAAGGCTAGATTAAAAGTCTCTGGAACTAATGCGTAAGTTACTTCAATTCTAAAATATAAAGCCAGTTAAAATCTCTGTATTTGTTGCATGTTGTTAAAGTCAGTTAAAGTCAGTTAAAATCTCGTATATGTTGCATGTTGTTCTATCTCTCTCCCTTGTTCTATCTATCTATCTATCTATCTATCACCGTTTCAGTCGGCTCATTTCAACATATCAATTTCCGTCTGGTCACTTCTCTCTCTTCAATTATCAATCTATCTAAACCTTGAAGGCCACTTGAAGGTTTAATTGTTTACTAAGTTTAATTATGTATTTGGAACCTTAAAATGTTTGCGAACAAATGATTATTGTTAAATCGAAATAGTTCCTTGAAACCAAATAACTGTGTGCAAATCATTCTTATAATATGAGAATACTTCAAACTATGACTGTGTGCAAACAAACTATTGCACACAAATAAAAGAAAAACATTGAAAATATCAGTGTAATTGAACAGTACAAATTAATCATTTTTTTTTCATTAAATAACTCGTAAGCGGTTGCTATGCCGTTTATGAAATAAGCCCATAATTATATTTATTACCTAAAATTTGATTCAGCCTTGTGGCTGTAATTAATGGATTTGGTTCCATGTCAAAATCCTTGTTCTCCAGGATAAAATCTGATCTGTGTATTTACCATTTTTGCTGTATCGTCAAACATCATTTACTTGCACATTTCCCTGTAGATCACTTTTCTTATCCTGTCATGTTTGCTCTTATTCCTTGTATGCTACTTTGCTACATTCACTTATCATAGGGATTAGACTCTCTCTCGCCCTCTCTCTCTCTATCTCTCTCTCTCTTTATCTGTCTCTGTCTCTTTCTGTCTCTCTCCCTTTCTCTTTCTCTCTCTGTATGTCTGTTTCTCTCTCTCTTTCTCTCTCTCTCTCTCTTTCTCTGTCTCTGTATCTTTCTGTCTCTCTCCCTTTCCCTTTCTCTGTCTGTCTGTCTGTTTTGCTTTCTCTCTCTCTATCTCTCTCTTTCTCTTTCTCTCTCTATCTTTCTCTCTCTCTCTCTTTGCCTTTCTCTGTCTCTTTCTCTTTCTCTGTCTGTCTGTCTCTTTCTCTTTCTCTCTGTCTCTCTCTGTCTCTCTGTCTCTCTTTATCTGTCTCTGTCTCTCTCCCTTTCTCTTTCTCTCTCTGTATGTCTGTTTCTCTCTCTCTTTCTCTTTCTCTCTCTCTCTCTCTCTTTATCTGTCTCTCTATCTTTCTGTCTCTCTCCCTTTCCCTTTCTCTGTCTATCTGTTTTGCTTTCTCTCTCTCTATCTCTCTCTTTCTCTTTCTCTCTCTCTCTTTCTCTCTCTCTCTCTTTGCCTCTCTCTGTCTCTTTCTCTTTCTCTCTCTCTCTGTCTATCTCTCTGTCTCTGTCTTTCTCTTTCTCTCTGTCTCTCTCTGTCTCTGTCTCTCTTTTTACATTGTTTATACTTACTACTTCTTCTGAGTCTTATCTATTATGACCCTTACATAATTAGTCATCATATGCTGAGATTAATAGTCATTTAGTTTCACGTCTCATATGTACTCTGCGTAGTTTTCTTCAGTTGCAGAATGTCCTTACTTTATCTTCAGAAGTTTTTATATCCTTTTTTTTTTTTACTTCCGTTTCTTTTTTACCTAAAAAAATCACTTTTTCCGTTTCCCTTGCCATTGTCTTTGTGTAGTGATTTATGTTCTTACGTGCTGTGATTAATTTCTCTTTGCTTTTTTTTTTGTTGTTTTGGTAAAGTATTCATGTTCATAAATTTCCGTAAATAAATAATAATGATTGTCGACTTGTTCAATTCTGACTTCTTAATTTTTTTTTGGTAAACATGAAAGCTTGGGGTCTTACCAATTGTAGTTCTTTTACTTGGAACAAATATCAAGAAACTGAAAAATGTTAGAGAACTAAACACCATTGTCGGAATCGAGAAAATCGCGGATGATAAAATCGTCTACGATGCTTGAAAGATGCAAGAGATCTAAGAAGAATTTTCTGTAGTTCAGACTTAAGCAAAAACAATACATTTAAGCCGGTATCGTTCGTTTCTTTGTTTAATGGCATACCAACCTTTGTAAGGTTATTTAAGGCCAAAGCCATTCTCCGAGAAGAACAGTAGTGGTACAATTTAACCCATAGCTAGGAGGATAAGGGGGTTCATATCTTTCTCAAGGGTATTTGTCCGAAAATGAACGTAATAGCGCGACTGGATTTCGAACTCGCTTACTACGATTTCGCAGTCCATCGCTATAACCATTACACCACAAGGACACCCACCGCCATTTAAGCCTGTGTGAAAACTCACAAAGAGTAAAATAATTTCTATATATCTAATTGGACGTTGTATGAGACACCGTATTTATTATCTATATTACTGTAATAAAAAAAATCAGATGTCTACGTTTGAAGAAAATACATGAGGGTGAAATTATTTAATATATATATTAGCGATTTTCAATGGACACAACACCGAGGCAATTACATGGAAGTAGCTAAATTTAACAATTCCTAAAACAACCAACCAAACAGTCACCGCATATGCACAAGTACAAGTTCATTGTTTTAGGCTTACAAGAACCGTTGAGGTAAAACGAATTAGATCTTAGTCACATTTACGTGGTGGCCTAGATATGTAGTCACGAAGTTAAAGTTTGCTATTCCATCTACGTAATGATTCATGTTGATGACGGTAGGTTATGTGATCGTACAGATATATAAAATACGAGGAGGATCTAAAGGTGACGTACGTGTGCATACAGATACAGGGGTCATTTAATAAATAAGGGATATTTAAAAAAAAAAAAATGCTTAGTTTTTACCGATTTTTTCCAGAAATGTGAACTCAGCATTGTTTGGAGATGGTTTATAGTGAACATTTTTCGAATATCACAAATATATTTGTTTGAAGGTATTCAAAATGGCGTAAATGACACAGATTACCCCAGGCTAAAATAGAGGTCGGTCATTACTTTTTTTTTTTTTTTTTTTGGTGGCTAAGAAGTGCAAGATATGCATGATGGGCATTGAAAATTAAGTTATTGTCAAAAATATTTACAAATGGGCTAAATACATGTTACCTACTGCAATACAGATTCAGAAAGACTGTCCATGGAGAAAAGACATATTGACTCGCTTGTAAAAAAAAAATATTGGCGCAGAAGGTGGTGTTGACAGTCTGAGACATGAAAGAACCCGAGCAATGAAGTATAACAGTAAATCGTACTTCCTATTGTAAACTCATTATGAAAATTTACCAATATTCATTGAATTACTTTCGTATATGCGACCGGAGTAAATTTTTTATAATTACTTGTGGAACAGATATAGCGTGAAACTGTTAGTTACTGTTTTAGTCATATAGGTTTTTAGAGGATCTAAAAGTAACTATATCAGTAGATATTAAGCATTATAGCAACAAATACACCTATAGTCATTTTCTGGTTATATATATATATATATATATATATATATATATATAAAGAGAGAAAGACAGACAGACAGACAGAGACAGAAAGAGAAAGAGAGAGAGAGAGAGAGAGAGTGAGATAGGTGTTAAAAAAGTCAATTGATATGGTGTCTTTCTATTAAGCACTGTTTTATATATGACCATGAGCATTGTCCTTTTAACTTACTCTTTCGAATATAAATACACACACACACACACACACACACACACACAAACACACACACACACACACACACACATATATAAATATATATATATATATATAAGCAAATGAGAAATCTTAACACAAAAGATTGCTTTTATAGAGAATAGGCAATAAATCCCAAAAAGATGTTATAATTATGAACACTAAAAAATCCGTTTCTTGAAGTCTCATGCGATTTGCAGAATCATCTGATGAATATATATATATATATATATATATATATATATATATATATATATATATATATATATATATATATATATTAAGGCATTCATTTATAATAACTGAACTATGTAAATTTTATGATCTAAGCTATCTATTATTATTATTATTATTATTATTATTATTATTATTATTATTATTACAACGTTACTTTTGTGGCTCTGATCGATTTCCAAATAATGTGATTGGAAGAATTGCTTTTGGCATATTTTATTCTATCTTATTTTTTCTACATCCCTAAGAACAATATTATCTTTAGACATTTCTTTTATCGATAACCTTAATTTATATCTCTTATCTTCTTCTTCTTCTTCTTCTTCTTCTTCTTCTTCTTCTTATTATTATTATTATTATTATTATTATTATTATTATTATTATTATTATTAGTAGTAGTAGTAGTAGTAGTAGTAGTATTAGGAAATGTTTGCTTCTTTCATTTATTTATTTTTGTTCTGTTGCGTCTTTTGCTTAGTTGTTATGTTATCGACATAATTTGTTTTTAACAAATGATATCACAGGGGGAAATCTAAATTAAATTTTCTTTCGATTGTATAAACAAGAAACTGAGGGCAAGATAAAAAATACAACAAAATGGCGGAACTGTTGAAAGCAACATGGAATTAAAAACGAATCGCGTTTCGGAAGAAAAACAGAGTAAAATTAAAAATGAAAAAAAGGAAAAAAATGGGAGGAAGACAAAGTCAGACGCAGAGAAAACATAATGAATGAAAATTAAATGTTATTGATGTAACCTCGAAGTAACTAATAATATGAACTGACTATTTGAACTGACAAGGTCTTTCATGTAGTCTAGTCAAAACGTTAAGGATGGATGGAAATATAACTCAGAAATTCCCACGTTGGTAACAATTATTCGTTTTTAGTTACTGATTAATATCGTTGCCATATATGTGGTGAATTCAATAAGTTTCCAGACATTTTTGTACTGGCATTTAAAATTGTCGTAGACTCTTGACAATTCAGTATGCTATTGGTATACATCTTATGATATGACTGAACAATTTTTATGATTTCAGGTTTTAAGGAACAGCTAACGCAGGAATTGGAATACACCCTACTAGAGCCTGGTTGTCACAGGTGGTGAATTTCAAAAATGCAATCTGGATGTGAGGACACTTTAGAAGAATATGCAAAAGAATTCTGTTTTAAACTTGGAAAAATGCCACAGAAACATATGGAATTCTTCAGACTGCTTTTCGACCATCATGCATCAATCGAGCATCAGTTTTGGAGAGGCATAAGAACTTCAATGAAGGCAGAGAGTCTGTGATGGATATTGAGAGGTGTGGGAGGAGTAAGGAAGTAAATACACCAGAGTTGATGGACCCAAGGGTTAGGGTTATGGTTACTACGTTGAGGTTTTAAGGGGGTTCAGGAAGAGATTCCGTCGGAAGAGGCCAGCACTCTTCAAATCGGGTCAGTGGTATTTCCACCAGGACAATGCACCAGTCCACAACTCCATCCTTGTCACAGACTATTTGACCAAGATGGGCATCAAGACAGTTCCTCAGCCTCCCTAACGTCCAGACCTTGCTCCCTGTGACTTTTGGTTATTCCCTAATCTCAGAGGCTGTCGTTATGAGACAGCTGAGGAGATGAAAGAGACTGTGACGAGGGTCATTGACGAAGTTGTTGGAACAGTAAAACAAGTGCATTGCAGTTGGAGGATATTACTTCGAAGGGGACTAAAGTTTCATGTGTGTACTATCAATGAAAGTGCCCATACAAAAAAAAAAGTTCTGGAAACTTATTTAATGATCCTCGTATATCCAGACCCACATGCACGCACAGAAAACACTGACATCTCAGAACATAATGATATAAATACCATCTATCCATATATCATCACACACAAAACACACGCGTGCGTACGCGCATTTATATTCAATTATGAGTTAGCAACTGTAGTCGAAGATGACCCGAAGGGTTCCTTTTCATTAGTTACGACAGCGAGGTGTACGGGATGGCGCTATTGATTTCCCTTGATTGCTCCACTTTGCCCTCGATACGTATTTTATAATACTGAGTCTTAAGCAAGTAGGTATTTAGGTTGGCGACCGTAGTCAAAGGCGACCAGAAGGCTCCCTTTTCAATAGCTACTACACCAAGGTGTAGGGGAAGGCGCTACTCCTTTCCCTGTATTGATCCACTTTACCCCTGATATGTACCTTATAAAGCTGAGTGTTAAGACAGGAGTTATCAAGTCCATTTTTTAAGTCTTTGGTATGAAGCGACCTGGGAGTGAACACATGTCTCCTGGATCTTTGGCGAACACACTAACCAATAGACCAATGAGTCGGTAAGGATATATAAAGTAGGAATTTTTGTGGCTTTGGTATGGCTAGACCTGGGATTGAAACCAGAAATCCTGAACCATTGGCGAACACTCTAATTTAGGTCAACTAGCCGGTATATATATATATATATATATATATATATATATATATATATATATATATATATATATATATATATATTATGCCAGATTCTTTATATTGATATAATTAGAAGTATCAATATCATCATGGTTTGAAGTTACAATAAGAGCACATTGAGTTTACTGGTCGCCTATTTTATATTTAAAAAGAGATAGTTAGATAGACAGATAGATAGAGAGACAGAGGAAGAGACAGCGGGAGAGGAAGATTGATGCAGAAAAACTTCACAATAACTTCAACTAAATGTTGTTGAGCTTGTAAAACGATATCTATCTGATCATCTGACAATTTCTCTCTCTCTCTCTCTCTCTCTCTCTCTCTCTCTCTCTGTCGATTCATTATATATCTCAATGTCTATCCATTTATATATCTCAATTAGTCTGTTCATATATATCTATCTATCTATCTATTTATCTAGAATAAAATACTCCACTAAATGCCTTGTGTTTCGCGCCCCCCATATATATATATATATATATATATATATGAAAACGCAAGATCTTTAGTGGAGTATTTTATTATGAGTTGAAATATTTATCCACGTTAAATGTTTCATTTTTCTCATAAAGCAATAATCGGGGCAATAGTATGTGAGGTATCTTCTGAATTATATTGCATTTTAAAAGAAAATTAAAGAAATGACCACACACCTGGCATTAGTTTGTTCTTTATGTTTTAGATAATAAAGCTTACTTTGGTAAAAAAAAATGACAAAACTTGTAATCGGGTTTAATTTTTACCGTGGTAAGAATTTAACACTGTGACAAAACTTCAAATCATTAACAAGATTGTTGGCATTTTTCATAGTTCAAATACAATTGGGAAAGGAATGAATACAACTATGCTCCCTCTAGCTACCAGTAAACAGTAAGGCACACGGAGTTCTTTAAAGACATTTTGAAAACCTGGAGAAATGATAGATTGGAAGAATCCGAGAAATGTAAGTAGGTGGAAAAGTGGATAAACCTTAATAAACACACACACACACACACACACACACACACATATATATATATATATATATATATATATATATATATACGCGCGCGTGCGCGCATATATTTTCATATATGAGCTAGCCACCGTAGTCAATGATGACCCGAAGAGGATGTCCACGGGGTTTTCCAGAAGTATTTGGAACGGTAGAACAAGTGCATTGCAGTCGGAGGATATTACTTCGAAGAGGATTAGAGTTTCATGTATGTACTATCAATAAAAGTGCCCACACGAAAAAAGTCTGGAAACTTATCATATGCACCTCGTTATTCCGTTGAAACAATAAAAATATCGAATCAAGTCGACCATTGACAATACGATATATTCACTGGGCTAAAAACTTATGAAAAGAATAATATTTTTCTTTAAGTTTCGGGAAAATGAAATATTCTCCTATTAAAAATTTTGATAGAAACTTACTTACATGATGAATTCACATGAAAAAAACTCGTATTCGTAAAAATGAAAAAAAAACAAACTTCCCTCACGATGGATTAACTGGGAGCCTTAATTAGCCAAGCCTCTGAATTGTGGCTTGATTGAATAACCAAAACTGATTTCTATCGTAAAATGGATATTCTTACTACAGACCTAGATTAGAACTTTTGATTGGCTGACCAACCATAAAGTTGTAGAATAAAATGAAATTATCGGTAATTGGTTAGCCAATCGGAACTCCTTATGAAAAATACCTCTTAAACCGTTAGAGGGGTCAAATTTCGAAACTCATAATAAAGATAATAAAATAAGAAAATAAATTTCTCTAAGCGCTACTCTCCAGCCAAAAAAATCATTCCCTGAAAAATTATTTAACACTATATATATATATATATAGTGAAATATATATATATATATATATATATAGTGAAAGAAATTCGAAAGAATTTAGCACTCTGGTAGCCGATAGGGTATATAAAAAAATGTAAACAAACGGCTACTGCTGCTGTTGCTAAATAAATACCTTAAAATTCTTTTAGCCAACATGGTCCGCTTGGTGGCCGAGAGGTCTTAAACTTAGTCTAACGTAAAGTTGGACGGGTGTCGATCCCGGCTTCGACTGTCCTGCGTGTTTAGC
>OY757931.1:22037779-22127175 GCA_963585895.1 Sepioteuthis lessoniana | reverse complement strand
AGCCAAAAAAATCATTCCCTGAAAAATTATTTAACACTATATGTATATTATATATATATATAGTGAAAGAAATTCGAAAGAATTTAGCACTCTGGTAGCCGATAGGGTATATAAAAAAATGTAAACAAACGGCTACTGCTGCTGTTGCTAAATAAATACCTTAAAATTCTTTTAGCCAACGTGGTTTGCTTGGTGGCCGAGAGGTCTTAAACTTAGTCTAACGTAAAGTTGGACGGGTGTCGATCCCGGCTTCGACTGTCCTGCGTGTTTAGCCACACTGAAGAGTCCTGATAGAATGAAACAGTCTGTCTGTGGATGACAATATATACATATATATATATATTGGGTTTTGTTTTTCATAGTTGTTTTCAATAAATGTTTGTGGTCTGTGAACGGAGAGTTTCTCCTGTCTTCACGTTGTCAACAATCAGGCAAATTGTTCCAACCAACCACTATGACAATCAGAAATCTCTGTGAATTTCTGTGGATATTTAAAACAGAGAAAGGACACAGAAGAATTTGATTAAAAAAGAAGCCAGAAACGAATATGTCTTAATGGAAATAAAAGAACTTCAAGTCACATGATAAGCATAGGACCACATACGTCCAAATAATTAGCATCTAGTTTTTAAGTACATAATTTTACCACAAATGATTCACATAAACACACGTTCACAAACACATCTCTCTCTCTCTCTCTCTCTCTCTCTCTCTCTCTCTCTCTCTCTATATATATATATATATATATATATATATATATATATATATATGCGTAATTCTTTTCATGAAATGGTATTAAATCAACGAAACATATTGTACTTTATGAAGTAGGCAAATTTATCTTTAAATAAATAACATCTCATAAAAAGAATTACAGACTCCTTATCTGAATCGATATATATATATATATATATAGAGAGAGAGAGAGAGAGAGAGAGAGAGATAGCCGTTTATTGACTGACCGTCGTCGTGTGTGACCTGAATGCTCTCTACAAGCATGTATTTCTCCATTTACCTTTGATCCGAACGATCTAAATCTAAATGTTAAGTAAGGACGCATCAAGTACCATATTTTGTGTCTTTGGTTTTATTCTATCTAGGATTGAATCCCGTTCTCCCAGATTCATGTAATGAAATAGTATTTCATTAAAAACAAAATATTGAGCATTAAGAAACTGGCAGGGAAAACGCAGTGACAAAATCTTATCAAACTACTTGCCAATAATCAGTGATTAATGGTTTAATTAAACACACTTTCTTTATTATATATATATGACCGGGTTTTTTTCTTAACGAATGTAACCGGTTTTCGATTTTTCTTAAAGAAATATATATATATACACATATATCGTCATCCACAGACAGACTGTTTCGTTCTATCAGAACTCTTCAGTGTGGCTAGACACGCAGGACGCTCGAAGCCGGGATCGAAACCCAGCTAAATTTACGTTAGACAAAGTTTCAGACAACTCGGCCACTAAGCGGACATCGTTGGCTAAGGGAATTTTAAGGTATTTTTATTTTTAGAAACAGCATCAGCAGCCTTTGTTTACTTTTTTTTTATTATAACCTATCGGCTACCAGAGTGCGCAATTCTTTCGAAGAGCTTTGCATTACGCTAGCGGCGGACGACAATTCACATGGGGGAGCATATATATATATATATATATATATATTTTTTTTTTTTTTTTTCATCATACAACGTGTGGAAGCACGTGCGATACCCTAGCCTCATCAGCCGCCATCCAGGGTGATAACACAGTTTCGGTAGCTTAAGGCGGTACTGCCACTCCTGGCGCTACCGAGCAGCTTTTGCCACCGGATAGGGTATTTAAAAAAATACCCTATCCGGTGGCAAAAGCTGCTCGGTAGCGCCAGGAGTGGCAGTACCGCCTTAAGCTACCGAAACTGTGTTATCACCCTGGATGGCGGCTGATGAGGCTAGGGTATCGCACGTGCTTCCACACGTTGTATGATGAAGAAAATATTATATATATATATATATAGCGGGGGCATCTTTGGTGGTGCAGTGGCTAGCAAACTGGACAAGCAAACCTACACGAGTGAGTTCGATTCTCATTGGGTGCCCCATTCATTCGGATTTGTGCGACATCGACGCAAATAACTATATATATATGTCTGTGTGTGTTAGTGAAATATTTTTTCATTAACGAGAAAATATTGAGTACTGAGAAGTAGTCTAGGTTCGAAATTTTCTGTGTTTCAACAGAATATATATATTTTTGCTTCACTTGAGAGCAAATTATCTCCTATCTTGGCGAAATTGCATAAATCGAAGCCGTGGTAGAATCTACAGGAAGGAAACATTAAATATGGCGCCCTCTAACCTCTGTTCAACTTGTGGACTACGCTCGCACGCAAACCCATCAATTGGTTTTGTGTTTCCCGTCGCGACGAACGGGTAAGAAAAACATGAGGCCAAGTAATAATAGTTTCTAACGAGATCGGGAGGTTAGATTTTGATTCAACACTTCGATAATGCCAGCTCGTCCATTTATTCTCCGGTGGCATTATTTTGTCGACCACGCATGGTCAGTTTGAAGTAACTGTGTCTGCCTCATCAATAGACTTCACTTCTTCCTAACCGTCAAGCCTCGTCAGTTTCTTCTCGGCGTTCTATTTATCAACAAAGATGGCCGCTCCTCGCTAAATGCCCCGTCTCTGTGTCCTTTAACAAAATATTATTCATTGGGAGCATCGGTGTGTAGCCGATTGGAAAAGAGTAAGTAGAGAATTTATTTGGCTTTATTTTTCTATTTCGAGCTGTTTACACATATCTCAGCCGTTTTTATTTCTCCCCGCGAACAGACCAATTATTTTCATGGAGGTAAGTAAAAATGGAAGTCCATATTTATCTAGCTTTAGAAAATGTTTAGTGGGTTTTTTTTCTTCGGCTATCAAAGGAATTGTCCCAAATCCTTTTGTTCATGTTTATTTTAAAAAGGAAATAAAAGTACATGGTTTTTAATTTATATAAGATAAAATCTTCGTAAAAATACATAAATATGGCGTAATTTTTACAAGAAAGCAGATAAGGTTTATTTGATAATCATCACTCATGCACAAAGGTATTGTTGATCATAGCATTTTAACTATATCTACAGGATGTATCAAAAATGTTATCATTTCGTAGTAAGTATGGCAATGTGATTTTAAATCATCCTTTGGTTAATCTGGCGCAGTCAGGTAGGGCTGCAGAATACACCGAATGCATCTTTGCAGAAGGGTAAGTCTCCTCCAACGAGGGTCTTGATATGACACTAAACAATCTGATAGTGAGGCTCCAGATATACTTGAGTTTAGGGGAATGTAGAGTACCTCATCATTGCCTTTGCTCCAAGGTTCACTCTGGCCAGGAGTGGTAGCACCTGAAATGGTCCTATCTAAGGACCAAAAAGAACTATTTACATTTAAAGTAAGTAATTATGCTAAACTGAATTATTTGAAATAGAACTGTCTGATCATTTAATTGTGTGTAAACAAGTGACTGGTGTCTAATTGAATTGTGAGTATTGAATAGGAATACTTGGGCGTGGGCGAGCGATTGATTAATGGGTGAGTCTTTTCGTATTTGATGGAAGAGAGTGAAACCATTTAACTGTGTTCGGAAGAATGACCTCAAGCCCGGTTAGGGGTGTTATCTACGGTATTTGTTGCACGCCCCACCTAACGGGCAAGTGTGGCACAAGTCCTTTTTTGTGGGTCCGACGTGCAGCGCCGTAGCCCACACGCGCCTGGCATTTCCCAAAAATGCCTACGGCCCCGTCGGCATTCCCCTTATTAGGGGTGCCCCAGACGCCGGGCGATTAACCCAACCTCCCCAAAGGAAGTAAAACCCTGGGGGGAAGGCCCCCTGAGGCCGAAGGAAATCTCTAGGTGCCGAGACACACTCGGCCGGATTCGTGCCGCAGTAAACACGGTCGACCGAAGTGCGCCCCGACACCTGAAGAGGTGCAGTATTGGGATACTAGGGGTGTTATCTACAAATGGTGTTTAGAAATCATATAACTTATTTAAAAGATAATTGGCATTGAATAACCTACAATGGTTGATGTGCCATTAAAACAAAGCAGGCAGGACGAAAACCAATTCACACTATCAAGTTATTTCTGGAATCCTCCTCATTTGCTCTGCGTAATATAAGATTTGCCTTTTTTAGGCCCTTGTGCTCAGTTGTAAATGATACAATTCATTTGTGATTAATAAAATTGGTCGTGAGGCGTGGATATATTTATAAAAAAATGAATATGATCGTTGAAGACAGCTATCAATCAACCCTGCTTTTCTAAAAACTATACCACCATAGAAACATTCACAATTTTTATTACCAATGCAAGAATGTGGAGACAGGAATAGTGAACCAAAGGAAACATTTCGAAACTAAATAATCAAGGTACTTCCTTCCGAGAGGGCGTCAAAAATGTTGTTAATCACCCTGTATATATCTACGGACGCTGAATGGATATATATATATATATATATATATATGAGAGAGAGAGAGAGAGAATAAAAAAGGAAGAGACAGATTTTTCAAGGCAATCTTTGCTATTTAGGTTCTACGATGTCTTCGTAGTTTGCCTTATTTCATACATAATTTTAAGAATCTTATATAATTCTTATATAATCTATCTATATATATATATATTCTTATATAATTTTAAGAATCATATATATATATAATTCTTAAAATCATGTATGAAATAATATAATAATGAGATGATAATAAAAAAAAGTATTGAATGATTTACTGCAAATCCTAAGGCGGCCAAAATGATCAGAACATGCTTTCTGTAAAATTTGAGTATTTTGTTCATTTTTTTTTTTCAATCGTTCTGATCATTTTGGAAACCCTGGGAGTTGCTGTAAATCACTAAATCATTCAATCCTTTTTATTATCATCTCAAATAACCCCAAAATTTCTCAGAATAACAACTAATATCGTATTTGTTGTTTGTGAAATTTATAGAATCTAAAACAACTTAGATAAAACGTTATAACTACTTTTTCTGAGGAAACTATGCCATTCTGAACATTATGGCCGCCACTAATATATATATATATATATAGTTGGCACATACAAAATTTAAAACGACAATTAAGAGACATATGCGAAAATAGAAGATTTACAATATGCAGAAATTTTTATTGAAATCGCAAGGGTCTTTTCATCTGAGTTTTGCCAAGTTACAGCAATGAGTAGTTTGTGGCCTTGCATAGAGCTAGTCGGAACAAACACCTAATTGTCCTAGAGGGCATTTATACTTTACTTAATAGGCCTTTTCTATGCAAGGCAAACCCCAAACATTCTTTGAATTTATTAGTAGATGTCTTTGGCTTTACTTAGAGTGATTTCTCCCCCACCACACTTTCACTTAATCTTATTTACACTGTTTTTAAACGACTTCTGAAGGCTGTCATTTGAATTTCTAGATTTTGGGTCATTCTACATATATAATCAACATCACACACACACACACACACACACACACACACACACACACACACACACACACATATATATATATATAATACTCAAGAAGAACTCAACACAGTACTACCAAAGACTAAACACCTGAAAGCTGCTGGTCTTAAAAATACTACCTGCAGTATGGAAGACAAGGAAATATACTCCAACGCAGTATATAACCAGAACACAATAGGGAGATGGTCAAATGGTTGCATCTTCACTTTTACCAACAAAGGTGACATTAGAATTGTCCAGAACTACTGATGTATAACACTTACTTCCATAGCGACGAAGATTTATTATTCTCTGCTACTCAAACGTATCGAACCAGAAATTGAAAAAAAAAGGTCGCAGGAAGAATCAAAATGGTTTTCGGAGAAACCAATCCACTACATGACAGATTCTAACAATCCGCTGCCGTACCATTAAATAAAGTAATGATAGACAGCGGGCGTAATGGCTAAAAATGTTAGACTGTTGCTATCCCGATATAAGCAACTTCGAAACTTATTGCCACAATGACATGAACTTATGTACTAATTACCCTCAGCAGTGGCTTAAATAGTACTCTGCTGTTCTTTTGAAAGGATGGTTATGTCATCAAATATACCCAGGGAGAATTATATGCCATTATGCCAAGATGGGAAATATTTTTTATTTAACTTTTGATCATTCTGGCTTTACAGAATATTCGTGAAATAAACTAGATTAAGTCCTTTTAATATATGGTTATCATTTTTTATTTATACATGCAAAGAAAAATATAATGGAATAACCCAAAATTTGTGGGGAAGGAAAAAACGTAATTTATTCACGAGAGAATAGAATTAATTCCTCATTTTCCCTTCTCTAGCTTTTCTGGTCGCCTTAATTCTTTCGGTCATGGCTTTCATAAATTTAAAAGAAATAATCTTTATCAAAGTTGTTCCAACTTTCCTGAATGGTAGTTTGTTACACTTCTTTGATGGATGGATTCTTCCCATGGACAATTTAAAAAAAAAACGCCATGTAAATTTTAAATTGGATTTAGACAAAGACTGTTCGCTGGCCATGACATTAATTTTATACGCATTTCTTTGAGAAAAGCTTTAATCCTCTTTGCTCAGAGACAAGATGCATTATCATCCTTAAAAATAAATTCATCATCACTGAAACAGTTTTCGATCGATGGAATACGAAAATTATCCAGTATTTCAATTTGCACCATTCATAGTATTGATGGTAAGGATGATATCTATCTATCTATCTATATATATATATATATATATATATATATATATATATGCCCAGTCGGCTTGGGCTATAGAATACACTGACTGCTTCTCTGCAAAGGGGTAAGTCCCACACCAACGACTGTCCTGGTATATGACAATAACCTATCTATTGGTGAGATTTCAGTAATGCTGGAGCTTTTGGGGAATGCGGAGTACCCCTTTATTGGCATAGCTCCCAGCTTCACTCTGACCCGGAGTGGTAAAAACCGACATGGGTCATATATTCGAGTTAAATAGAATTAAAACGTGGTTTATACACTGTACTTACATTTAAACTGTGAGCTTATGCCAAACTGAAATGTTTGAAATGAAACTGTTTTTGACAGTTAAACTGTACTTACACAAAATTGAATTGTTTAATATAGATCTGTTTCGACATTTAACTTTGTGTTGATAAAAATCAGTACACTGAATTAACTGATTTAGAACTGTTTGGATAAACTGAATACGTTGAAATAAGAATGTTTTTGACAAGCAAACTGTGTACTCATGCTAAACTGCATTGTTTGAAATAGAATTGAATATTTGAATGAAAATGGATTTAGCGTTAAATTACTGCTGATACAGGAACAGTCCAACTAAGGCAGACTTGAGGCCGTCAGGCCCCCAGGTTTGGCTGTCCCACCTTGGGGTGGCCGAGCTGCATCATAGACCAGCAGGGGTGGCCCTCGGCTCAAGCCCGACCTTACCTTCCTCTAATCCCTAGTTTAATCGGCCTTCTGGTCATTGAACTTGTGTCAAGTCCTCTCTGGTGGGAGGCAGTGACAAATATATTGGCGTTAAATAACTTACAAAGGTTGATATGCTATAAAACCCAAACAACAAACCAAATATACATACATATATATATATATATATTGTGTGTGTGTGTGTGTGTGTGTGTGTGTGTGTGTGTGTGTGCTAACGTTTTTTAAAGAAAATAATAATTTCTGTTTGTACTACTGATTTCACCCTTCACTAGACATAGTAAATGCTTAAGATATACAAAGAATTTCAATTCAGGAAACATTTACCTATACCTATATATATCGACTAGTTAAATGTGGCGGCAGTAGTAGTAGTAGTAGTAGTAGTAGTAAAGTGGGAATTAATTTTGACGCCGTATGCATATAGGTAAGAGTATCGCCTCTATCGTATATTCATATTTACAGTTTAGTAAATTGTTACTTTACTGCTCAATTGTTCTAGTGGCTAGTGTTCGCCAATTGTCCGGGAGACCAGGGTTCAATCCCTGGTCGAGTTATACTAAAGACTTAAAAATAGTACGTGATGTCTCCTTGTTTAACTCTCAGCATCATGGATCGAAGGTAAAGTAGATCCATCGAGAGAAAGGAGTTGCGCCCTTCCATATACCTCGGTGCAGTCGCTATTTAAAAGGGAGTCTTCGCTAGCTTTAATAACTTTTATAATTCTTAGTTTAGAGGGGTTCATTTTTTCTTACCCACATTTCAATTGAATATGATAAACTTTAAAGCAGATTTATTCGACTCATCGATATGTTATGTTTCGCTCTGCCCAAACAAACGACAACACGTAATATATATATAAATATATATTTATTTTCTCGACGGTCGCTTGTGTGAAGTAGGAGCAATCAGAAGAGGTATTGAATCATTCGAATTTTAACCACATTCCATACTGTATTTTACACATAGACCCCTAAAAGATATTGTCACACCGGTTGAGAATGAACCTGGGAGTAAAAGCAATGAAGAGGTACTCCACACTCCGTGCAGCTGCCGAACTGGAGCCCAACTCTCAGTGTCTTGTGTCATGTCCAGGATACTCAGCATGTTCAATGCACGATTTTTGGTCACAAATTGATAGGTAGTTTTCAGTATTGAATAATGTGTCCTTTATTATTTCTTGAAAACCCATATTTTCTTCCCCTTTAAATACTTTCTCATTTTCACTGCAGTAGGTTTCTATTATGTTGAAAATCATCCACCTTTGAAATTGTTGATATTTTTTATCGATTGAGGTGTACCATAGCCAGATACGGATATGCGAAACGTACATAGAACGTTCATAACATATATACATAGAACATAGGTATCCCGAAACACAAAAACACTTACGACTTCTTAGTTCAGGAACGAAACTTTTTATTACCTTTGGGTTTAAAGGTTCTTCGACATAAGGAGAGAGATACACATTCTTTCTATTCTGGCTTTTCCATCTGCCCCCCACCATCTCGTGCGGCGCCCGTAGTACTGTCAACTCAAACTCTTTTGAAAGACAATCAACTAATGATTGTATGAAAGAATCCCATGGAATAATATGATAAAAGTAATCTGAACATTAATAATAGAATGTTCTAAGGAAACTTAATTTCATTTCTTATTATTAAATAGCTTTAAACCTTTAAGAGAGAACTTCAAAACAGACGAGGGATGTAATTCATCTGGCCTCTGCCAACCCCGAAAGTCGACTCTTCTCGTTCGGTGTTTAGTTCGCAACTTAACTGACTTTTTCAAATCTACCAAAATCCTCCGCGCGCGCTTCCGGTGCATGACGTCATTCACATACCCTGGTCCTGGGATTTTTATTTTGTCATCTGTGAACGACACATGCTCCCCACGTGCGCGTCAACACCTGTGCTCAAGTTTGCACCTAACTAACCCATGTACTGAGCCGAAAGGTTCTCAGCCTAACTAAACCCAAAGGCAAAATATATAAAACGAAATCCTTCGGCCATTATATTTCCGAAGTAAGAACCTATCTGGTATTTATCTATATATAGCACTGTATATTTTACCTTCAGTTATATGTAGTGCACTGATAGCCACAGAGTAAAACTGCATAAAATCATTATAACTGTTGGGTTACTAGGGATTTTTCTCAAAATATCCGGCCTGTTCGTAAGGATTTCAGTTCGATGGCTGTCTCTTGCAGGGAATTATGCCGGACACTCCTTAGTAGGAGATTCTTATCTCCTACTAAGGAGTGTCCGGCTAAAATCTCTAAATATACCTGGGCTCCAGAACTGGAAGCCAAGTGAAGGGTAAAGTACCCCTTAATTTCCATAACTCCTAAAGTCTGAGAAAAGTCCTGTAGAATTGAACCCAATGAAGGGAACAATGTAAATCTCTTAGGGAATGAATCCAAGTGAAGAATAGCTTCAGCGGAGATTTTTTAAATGGTAAACAGTGAAAGGAAAACTCTGCGAAGAGTCTTGTAGTATGGATCCCAGTGAAGGAAATAATTGGAAAATTATTGTAAAATGGAGTCTAATTAAAGGAACTAGGAGAATAGTTGGGGAGAATGGATCAGTTTGATTCGTAGGCTCTGAAAAGTGTTTTGTTACATGGATAGCAGTGAAGAAATGAAGACTCTTCGAAAAGTCTTGTAGAATTGATCCCAGTAAAAAGAAAGACTAAAAATGTTAACTAGAGTGCACTACTTTGATGAGATTACAGAGAAAAATCTTGTAGAAAGAATCCTGATGGAGAGAAGACCGGAAAAAGTATTAGAGAATGGATCCCACCAAAAGGAAAAATGAAAACAATATAACAGAATTGATCTCTTAAAGGTGTGATTGAGAAGAGTCTTTTA
Source organism: Sepioteuthis lessoniana (assembly GCA_963585895.1). NCBI lineage: Eukaryota > Metazoa > Mollusca > Cephalopoda > Myopsida > Loliginidae > Sepioteuthis > Sepioteuthis lessoniana. The sequence continues at coordinate 22,116,858 of OY757931.1, read as the reverse complement.
GAAGTGATCCCAGAGTAGGTAAGGCTCTAAAAGTTATGGATCCCAATTAAGGTGATCAGGTATTGCTCGTTTGGAAATTATGAAAGAATAGAATACAAAACCGTAATCATCATTATGAGTGAATGAGGTGCCCGTGGTGTAATGGTTATCGTCATAGGAGTTGGACACGATGATACGAGTTCAAATCCTGGACGAGACTGATTGCATTTCACATAGCACTAATACCCTTGGGAAAAGTATGAATCCAATTATTCTCCCTCCAGCTATGGGTAAATAGTAGGACAGATTAGGTTCTTCAGCCTTGGTGAGGCAACTAGTCTAGGAGAAGGAAAACTCTGAATTGAAATCTGTTAAACTTCGCTTAAAAATTGACCTTGTGTCATATCCTGCCCGAGTGGAGGGGTTGGTAAATATGATTATGAGTGAACAAGTGACACTGACGACTAAAAAAAACCTTTAGGTAGAATGTTTAATGGAGGAATAAAAAAAATAAGAAAATGAATACATACATAGATAAAAAAAAAGGCAAAAAGAAGGAAAGGCTTCTTCCTTATTCTTTTCAAAATGTTATGTTTGTGGAATTAAAACGGAGATAAAATTTCGTAGAATATTTATTTACAAATGAACCAAATTCGCTCGCTCGCTCTCTCTTCCTCTCTCTCTCTCTCTCTCTCTCTCTCTCTCTCTCTCTCTCTCCCTCTCTCTCTCTCTCTTTCTGTCTGTCTCTTTCTTTCTTTCTCTTTCTCTCTCTTTTTCTCTCTAACTCTCTATCTCTCTCTTTCTATATATATATATATATATATATATATATGTATTTCTTCCTTATTATATCCAGCATGTCTCGCTCGAAACGTGATCCACTTGGAATTTGAGACAACTAATCGTTAGCCATACAAAAACATAGTATGTGGTCGATCCAGAATTTGATCTGAAAAATAAATCAAGCACAATTCTATGAAATTTTAAGAAAAAAAACAGGTCATCCATTTCGGACCTAAACACCAGACATTGTTTCAATCAACTGCTAGAAACTATTTTCAATAAATCAAAGAGTTAATTTAAAAGAAAAAGGAAAAATACCTGGACCTAGCCAAAGAACTAAAACAAATTTGTGGAACATAGACGTGACAGTGAAACCAATTAAAGGTGGGGCCTTAGGAACAATCCAGAAATAACTTGAAAAGAAATGGAGAGAACAACAAATCCGAGGAAGAAAACGACTGTTCAAATCACAGCATTTTTGAGATCAGCAAGAATATTTTAAAGACTTATAGAGAACTCCAGAAAGAACAACCTGTTATTAGTGCTGTGGACAACTAACAAAGGTACAAATAATAATAATAAAATAATCATAATAATAATAATAATAATAACAATAATAATTTATTATAAAAATAATAATAATAATAAGAAGAAGAAGAAGAAGAAAGTGGATATGGCTTTGAAAAGGAATTCTTAAGAGAATGATCGAATCACTTATAATTCCTACATAAAACAAGACCAAAAGGTCAGAATATGATAAAGAAAAAAAATAGATTAGACAAAACAGGCAATGAACTCAGCATTATTAAGATCGGCCAGTTACTGAAAAGAGTTCTGGAGACTTGTGGAGACATACTCATTCTCAAACTCCTGCAAAAGACCATTAGCTAATGCTGGTGTAAATAACTTTAAAGAAGTAACAACAACAACAACAACACTATTAATAACAATTTTAGATTACAATAACTTGGACTAAGTTAAGAGAATGGAATCGAGAAAGAGAAACTGAATCTCTTCTAATTGCAGCACAAAACAACGCCATAAGGAACAATGGCTTTTGGCACGGTAACTAAAGGATTATTAAAGGGCCTGGAAGATTTGGAGGTCGGCAGTCGAGGGGAGACCATCCGAACAACAGCATTATTGAAAACGGCCAGAATACTGAGAAGAGTCCGGGATACTTGAGGAGACTTGCTGTCACTCAATCTCCAGTGAAAGACCATCAGATACCGCTTATGTGAAAAACTTTAATGAGTAATAATAATAATAATAAACTCCTGTGGGACTTTGAGAAACACACGGATCACATAATCTCGGCCAGGAGACCAGACATGATAATAATAATCAACAAAAAGAAGAGAACTTGCAAAATTGTCGACTTTGCTGTCCTGCCTGGCCACAGAATAAAACTGAAAGAACGTGAAAAGAAGGATAAGTACCTCGAACTTGCTAGGAAATTAAAAAAAGAAAACATGGAACATGCAGGTGACAATTATACTAATTGTAATTGGTGCGTTTGGAACAGTAACTAAACGATTATTAAAGGGAGTGGAGGACTTGGAAATTGGCGGACGAGTGGAGACACTCCAAACAACTACATTATTAAGAACGGCCAGAATACTGAGAAGAGTCCTAGAGACTTGAGGAGACTTGCTGTCACTCAGACGCCAGTGAAAAACCATCAGTTTTTCACTGGCGCTTATGTGAAAAACCCTAATGAGTAAATAATAATAATAATATATCGGTTGTATTTGGAGTGCTTGGAACTATTTCAAAAGTCTTGGTAAGGAGGCTGGAACTGTTAGAAATCGGATGACGAGCCAAGGCCATCCAAAGTCCAGCATTGTTGAGATAGAAGGAGAATACTGAGAAGAGTACTGTCACTCAAACTCTTTTGGAAGACAATCAACTAATGATGGTATGAAATAATCCCATGGAATAATATGATAAAAGTAATCTGAACATTAATAATAGAATGTTCTAAGGAAACTTAATTTCATTTCTTATTATTATATAGCTTTAAACCTTTAAGAGAGAACTTCAAAAAAGACGAGGGATGTAATACTACTACCCCCCGCGAAAACAAAAAAAAAATGAAACCACCAATTTTACATGAAAGATTTAAAGTTATATGTGAAATAATGACATTTTATAACAACACTGCAGTAAAAATATTTTGTGAAGACATGGTTGCAATTTGGTCTAGAAAAATGTGCGAAAATCATATTAAGGAAAGCCTCGATAATAGAATCTAGAAATATATTTCTTGATTTAAACAGTGATGTAACAGTAAGAACGCAATAAAACAGATAAATATTTAAGAATTGATAAAGCGAATTGTATCAATCATACCCTATATACAGAAATAACACTTTAAAATTGAATCAAAATAAAACGACTTTTCTTCGCAAAAAATAGCGATCACCTAATTTCGAAATTCTTGAGAAAAATTCAAACATAAGTAAACAAATAGAAATATTCCAGTTTGTATTATCACAACATATATATATATATATATATATATATATATATATATATATATATAATGTGTGTGTGTGTGTGTGTGTGCGTGTCTCCAGAATCAGATAAAAACTACCTAGATTTCTCCTAACCGGGTCATAAGGATAATTGTGACCAAAGAAATGTTCAACTAAGCTACATTTTAGATTTAAAAAACCTGACAGAAAGAATAAAATTAGTATTTAAAAAATCATACTTTACCTACCAAGCAAACAACGTTTCCTATGCCTACAAACATTAAGTATTTCTTACGTTTGTTTAAGTAATTCGTTTGGATTATCGAACGAACCTATTACAAGTTTCTCCTCCATGAATGAATTGCAATATTTATTACCTGCTTTATATTTATAGTATTTCTTAAAATCTCCCATTTTAATATGCGATCAACACCAAGACTATAATTAATTTCCCACACATTGATAAATTAGTTCTGAGTCTATATATTTTGTGAATAAAACAACTATGATTGTAATAACTTTTTTGAAAGGTACTTTTTTAGAACGTTCATATAGGTTTTTTTAATTATTTTTACTGACATTACTGTTCTTAAGTCCACGGCCGTCTACCTCCATCTTATATACTATACAACCAAATGTAATATAATTGCGGAGGGATTTCCTTTAGCATATCTTGCCTTTCGGTTTAGTTAGGATGAGAACCTTTCGGCTCAGTGCATGGGTTAGTTAGGTGCAAACATGAGCGCTGGTGTTGACGCGCGCACGGGGAGGATGCCTCATTCACAGATGTCAAAATAAAACCCCAGAAAAGTTTGGGACCTGGGGGCTGTGAATAACGTCATGCACCCAAAGCATGGGCTGAGGATTTCTGGTATTTGAGAAAAAACAGTCAGTTTAGTTCCTGCGTCAGAACGGTATGGTTGACTTTCGGGGCCCGCCGAGGCCAGACCAGTAGTTTGAGATGGGATGCCGCACGTGGTTTGGGGCAAATGTAAAAGCAGTCAACATAGAAACATTTTGTCTCTCTCTTTCCTCATGTCGAATAATCTTTAAGTCAAAGGTAATAAAGTTTCGTACGTGAACCAATGTCGTAAATGTCGTGTATTTCGGATTCCCTATGTCTTATTTCACACATCCGTATATTATGGGTATGTTACACAAATTGATACTTCCTCTTGAGAGGGCAATTGGCTTCATTGAAACAATTGCATTGAAGAGCTCCAGTACGTTGGTTATTCCAAAGTTAATAGCATTACTTTTGTTAATTAAAGATGCCATATTAGGCTTACAACTATAGCCTAATTTAATAGTGTTCCTATTTGATATTCTGTATAGGCTGCACGACAGAGAAATGTTTTTCTTTAGTAACCAAAAGAAACCCTCTCATGTATCATTTGCTAAGACCATATTGTATAGTGGCATATACCATGAATTTTTTCTTGCTTCATTGTATTCCCTTCTACTTTGTGTATTGAGAACTTTTACGTTTAGTTCAACTAATTCTATCGGTGATTCTTTTTTCTTTTGACTAGGCATACGTTATTGGTTAATTATTTTCAAGTAGTACCTACGTTTTAAATCTTTATTCTTTTCTAGAGAATTTTCCCCATATATCAGTATGTGTAATATTTTTTTTTTAATTTGAAAATTGCATCGTCTGGGTTTTTTTCACACCATCAGATTTATAGAATCGGTATAAAAATTATATATATACATATTTATATCACAATCATTATTAAGTAGCGCAAGCAGCACGGACTCCCTTCTCTCTCTCTCTCTCTCTCTCTCTCTCTCTCTCTCTCTCTCTCTCTCTCTCTCTCTCTTCGTAACTATCGACCATCTCTTTGAGTAAGTCCTCTAGACGAAAGCTAGTGTTTGAACATTGCAGTTAAATGCAGGTTCTTGCTTGAAGGACAATTCTAAGTAGGTTTCTATTGGAACACATCACTTATGTGTTCTTTTTGTCTTCACGGATTGTTTGTGAGATGGGTAGCAAAGAGCCATATAGCTGCTGTTTTATCCGGTGTTGCTGCCAAGATTTGCTAAAAACAGCACATATCATCGTTGCGTTGTTCTCATCTAGTTATTTCCTTTTGGTTCTTCCCTAAAGTCTACGTGGTTCAGCCATGCATTAGTATCTACACAGCAAGAGTTTGGAAGATATCCCCCGTTCATTTTATCAGATATATTGTTGCATACTCACATGCAGATGCATGCAGAAACATAACGACGCAATAACGACAAGCGGATACAGTTCTTTAGAAAAATATAACTCTAACTTTGAAAAGGTTACGAAAGGTGTTATCTGTGAGAGGTGAGTTGGAGACTGAAAAGAACTGCAATATATTGATCCCCTACTCTTCTGGCCATAACAGTATCTATTTCCTGTTCTCATGGGCTGCTCAACCGGGGACATGGGGGCCCAGCCTCTGCTGGGACATGGTTCTCATTCCTGCATCTTCCCTCCAACTGATCTGAACTTCCTGTCGCCGGGGTTATATAATAATTTGACGTACACCTACTTCCTGCGAGCGTCACAATTCGCACTCAATTCAACTCCTCGACAGTCAAGGTCGCCACTGATCTCCTGATATCTTCGACCAGATGCACCTGTTATTTACACAGGTGCATATGTTCTTTTGACTGCTTGGCTGGGTCGGAGGTCAATATACAAAAACGTTACATTTCTATTTGATCGATATTTTGCCGATAATTGTCTACGACTATCTTATACATATGTTTATATCACTTTCAGCATAAAATTCATTATATACAATTTTAGAGGCATGGCGCCATTTTGTTTAAAATACATTCAGTTGATTAGAGTGTAAAGGATGCCAGTTTTGATGTTTCCTTCTAGTATTCTTTACCAAGGCTTCGATTAACGTTATTTCACCTAGATGGGAGGACATTTTTTAGAAGAAACCAAAACATATTCTGTTGAGACAGTGAAAATATAGAATCAAGTATACTTATTCATACTAAAAATAAAATAATCCTTTCAGAGAATAATAATACTAAAAACGGAATTGGATATAAAAGATAATCTTACAGCAGCTAACACTCTGATCATAAAAATAGTGACATAATTTACTTTTGAAAAATTTGACGTTGCCTGACAGTAGATTTTAAACTTCGGAAAGAAGTAAGCTGCCACAGAATGCATCACCCAAGAGCATGAATAGAACACTTGTACATCAAAAGAGAAAATAGCGAAAGAGAATTAATCTTGCAAGAATTGACCCACAAAACAAACACGAAAGGATTAAAGAAAAAAGGAAATACTACAACTGATGCTTCAGTTTGTAAACACACATGAACAACAAAAGAAAAAATATTTACTTACAAAAAGAAGAAATAAATTTACAAAACAAGAGAAATATGCATAGACGATAAAGCAATAGACGGAGAAGAAGACATAAATAGTAAAAAAAAAAAAAAAATGAACAAAAAAAATTAAAAGAATGAAAAGAAAAACAGACAGTAAGTCAATAAAAAATGCCAGTGAACAAGCCCCACTATGTGAACGATTCCCACAAATAATTAGAAATAAAGATATTAATACAGTAAAGACTAATCAATTGCTGTAAAGTGCTGGATTGAAGGCAGAGACAGAGGGGTTATTAACGGTAGCACAGGACCGTTATCTATTGACTGGAAACTATCTGGCAAATATTATAAAAATCTGATCAAAGCTGAAGTGTTGACACTACACACAAAAAGCTGAATCCATTGGCCCTGTTATGTCATGTTGCCCAATCCTCATAGCAACTGAATATAAAGATAAGAATGATAAAATAAGAACTTATATTCGGTGGAAAATATGCGAATACTATGGAATATTTCAGTGAGACAACAATGGTGTAAACGCCAAGTAGAGCCAACAACAGAAGCCAAATGGGGTTTTGCTAACAAACATGGATGGAAAATAAACAGCTATAGAGAATATACAGTGCCTAAAAGAGAAAAAAAGTTATTATTGATATGTCAGTGCTAACAGTTATTAATTTATCACTCAAAGAATTTAATAAAATTAGTGAATACCGAGGACTTTGAAAAATATATTGATAAAAATGTGGCTCCTTAAAACTATCAATGTGCTAGTATTAGTGATAGTGCTGCATATGATCAAGAAATGGACAGATTAACACCGTAACAAGACCCGAGACAGACCTTGCTAATATGAAGTACAAAAAAAAAAAAAAAAAATAACCTACCCTTCTTTGAACTGCTCATAAACTTTACTCTATAAATTAATTGGAAATTGTCAAAAAACAAAAAAAAAGACACAGTAATAAACATGTATATAATCATATCTTCCCTCACGCTAGATCTTGAACAAAGATCAGAAGAAAAGTTCAAAGAAACCGAAAGAAAGATAAAATTAAATAACCCCATTAGCTGATGCTGATGTGAAAAACTCTCAGGGAGTAAATAATAATGATAATCCTCGAAACCCAACTCTATGGCAGAAATCTTGTCAAAGGGATAAATACCCGGGTTGGTCTCCTCGGGACCAATCTTAAAGAGGACCATAGAAGAAATTCAGAGAACAAGAAAACTCATGACGATGAATAAGGTTTCACATCCCAGAGATGACGTAGACAGACTGTGAGTGTCAAGAAAATAATGAGGAAGAGGACTCTCTAGCACTGACGATAGCGCCGATGCATTGATTCAACGACTTAAAAACTACTTTACAAAAAGCGCAGAGGAAGACTGGTTACAGCCACCAGATAAAATACTAATGATACAAGCATCAACAGAACAAAAAGAAGCAGAAAATAAAAATGGTTAGAAAAAACACTCTATGGTATTTTCAAGCGACAAATAAGCGAAATCTAACAAGAGAAGGCTTGGTTATGGCTAAGAAAAAGAAACCTTAAAAGAGAAAATGATCTCTTCTGATAGCAGCTCAGAACAATACCGTAAGGACTAAATATGTCAAAACAAAAATAGATAAGACGCAACAAAATAGATGTAGATTATGTAGTGAGAACCGGCTCATTGGTCTAGTGGTTAGAGTGTTCGCCAATGGGCCGGTAGATCTAGGTTCAATTCCAGGTCGCGTCATACCAAAGACTTTAAAAATGGTACTTGATACCTCCTTGCTTTGCACCCAGCAATATAAGGTACATATCAAGGGTAAAGTGGAGCAATCCAGGGAAATGAGAAGCGCCCTTCCGTACACCTCGGTGTAGTAGCTATTGAAAAGGGAGCCTTCTGATCACCCTCGACTACGGTCGCCAACTTTACTAATGTAGTGAGAAAGAAGAAATAATCAATCATATAACTAACGAATGCAGTAATTTATCGCAAAGAGTCTATAAGACTAGACACGACCGGGTGGGAAAGGTAATCCACTGGGAATTGCGCAAGAAGTTTAAATTTGACCATACAAAGAAATAGTATATACACAACCAGGAATCCGTCCAGGAAAATGAGACGCACAAAAATCTGAGGGATTTTGAAATAAAAACGAATTATTTAATCTCGGCTAGACGACAAAACATACAGAAAGATAACTATATAAAAGAGTCTCTGCCGAATTATGAACCTTGCCGTTCCAGCTGATCGCCGCGTAGAAAGGAAATGACAAAAAAAGATAAGTTTCGATACCTTGCTAAAGAAGAGAAAAACTATAGAACATGAAAATGACGGTGATACAAATTTTAACTGATGCGAGCGGTACAGTCAGTGAAGGATTGGTACAGGGACTGGAGATCTTGGAAATAAGAGGTCGAGTGGAGACAATCCAAACTTCAGCCTTGTTGAGATCGGTCAAAATACTGAGAGGAAAACTAGAGACTTGAGAAAACTTTCCAGTGGAAAACCATCAGCTAACACTTAGGGTGAAAAACTGTCAAAAAAGAAAAAAAAATTATAATGAATTGATAAAAAATTGTATCTATGATTTTCCTTTAGAAAATTGGTTAGGTTAGATTACGAGTTAATTTTTGTCGCTTCCTTTGGAACATATCACCTCTTTTGCAAACTTTTAACTAAATAATTCCCTTACAAAAAACTTTACTCCGGACGATGACTTAAGATTTAAGCTATTTGAGATGAATTAAAAAATCGATGACTACCAAAAATTCTGATTTATCTCTTTTATTCATCCCTCTTTCCCCATTTCTCCTCTGTGTTTATATATATATATATATATATACAAAGTTGTGTTCTAACTAGTAGACGAAGACGCTTTGTCTTATCTGCAGACAATAACTTCATGAAGATGTATATGAGAGTGAGATGGAAAGGAAACTTAGAGAAAGTAAGAGCACGTCTGTATCGGTCTTTTTTTTTTATGCATGTTTATACATGTGTGCGTTTGGTTGAAATTTTACAATATAAAATAATGAATGTCGTTGAGGTCTTTGTTGATATATTGCTTGTTTCATCCGAATGTAATGGTTTTTTTCCTAATATTTGAACTCGTCTCTTCCATGTCGTCTCAGACAACATGTCTGGGAAGTTTTTCTGCTTAACCTTTTAGACATAAGAGAAACATTTCCATTATCTTCACTTGTCTTCTTTTAGAAGACAGTGCCACTTTGACTTTCTGGCGCCACGCAAATTCAAAATAAAAATTAAGCAATTAACTGTTAATTGTTTTTATTTTTATGTGCTTTATACAAAATGTTAAATATTCTCGCTGACCCGAAGCCAGTCGTGATCATTGTGTTATTTCCGGAACACGTGTTTTCGTGCCTTTTTTTTTTCTTTTGGACTGTATTACAAAACATAGTGAGTTATTTAATGCAGAAAATTAAAGTTAAACTATTTGAGTGATACATTGTCTGAAAGGCATGTCAACACATCCAGGGTTATTTTATATCTTGATATTAGAAAATTGCGTTCATTGGATGTTCATATATAAATTCTTTACATAGATATAACTAAAAATAGAACCCCTATCTAATTATAATAATTTGTACACAGATGTATGAGGATCATTAAATAATTTTCCAGACTTTTTTCGTATGGGCACTTTTATTGATAGTACACACATAAAACACTTGTCCCCTTCGAAGTAATCTCCTCCGGCTGCAATGCACTTGTTGTACCGTTCTCATACCTTCTGGAAGGCTTCATGGAAGTCCTCTTGTGTGAGCGTGTCAATGACCTTCGTCACAGCCTCATTCATCTCCTTAGTTCTCTTATAACGACAGCCTCTAAGCTTATGGAATAACCAAAAGTCACAGGGTGCAAGGTCTGGACTATAGGGAAGCTGAGGAACTGTCTTGATTGATCATCTTGGTCAAATAATCTGTGACAAGGACGGAGTTGTGAACTTTTGCATTGTTCTGGTGGAAATGCCACTGACCCGATTTGAAGAGTGCTGGCCTCTTCCGACGGAATCTCTTGCTGAACTCCCTTAAAACCTCAACATAGCAACCCTAACCCTTTGGCCAATCAACTCTGGTGTATTTACTTCCTTACTCCTCCCACATCTCTCATCATCCCTTACAGACTCCCAGTCTTCCTTGAATCTCTTAAGATGCAAAATGGTCGAAAAGCATTCTGAAGCATTCCATACGTTTCTGTGGCATTTTCCCCAAGTTTAAAACATAACTTTATTGTATGTCGTTCTTCTAAAGTGTCCTCACGTCCAGATTGAATTTTTGAAATTCACCAGCTGTATTAGTAGGGTGTATTCCAATTGCTGTTGTATCTGTTCCTTGGAAACTGAAATCATCAAAATTGGTCATTCATCTCAAAAGATGTATAGCAATGACATACTGAATTTTCAAAAGTATGCAAGAATTTTAAATGCCTGTACAAAAATGTCTGGAAACTTATTGAAAGTACCGCGTATGATTTCAAGCATTCTTTTTCAATATAAATGATTTTTTTTTTAAATCAAAGGTAGTAAAGTGACCAACCGAAGACTACGTCGACCCAAAGGTTCCCTTTTTAGCTACTCCGCAGAGTTAAACGGGAGAACGCAACTCATTTTCCTGCATTGTTCCACTTCGCGTATATCCGTACCTAACGATGATATATTAAGCAAGAAGGGATAAAGTACTATTTTTTGAGTCTTTGGTTTGACTCAACCAGAGATTGAATCCAGATCTCTTGAAACCCTGGCAAACATTCCAACAATTATATCAATGGGCTGGTTTTTAAGTAATCTTTCTATTTAATAAAAATAATTACTCTCAGGTATTTCGGGATACAAACACATGTTATCCAAGCCATAAGACCAGACTTCGTGATAATTGAAAAAAAAGACAATTTTCGACGAATGGATTTTACCATCCTAGCGAATTAAAGAATGGAAATCAAAGAAATCGAGAAGAGAGACGTGAAGTTTGACTTTGACCCAGAACGGAAAAATCTATGGAACACGAAGGTAATGGTCATACCAATTGTAATTGGTGCACTTGGAAAAAAGACGGGAAAAGTTGGGAATTGGTGGACGAATCGAGACCATTCAGATTATAGCATGGTTAAGATCTACTTGGATGCATTTAAAACATCATGGGGACCTAAGTAGAATTGCGGTCGCTTAAACTCCAGTGACAGAGCAATCGCTAACGCTGGTATAAAAATATCGCATGAAATAACGATAATAATGATAATAATAATAATACATATTATTTACTCCTTTAGAGTTTTTCCCATCAGTGTTAGTTGATGGTTTTTTACTGGAGTCTGAGTGACAGCAAGTTTCCTCAGGTCTCCAGGACTCGTCTCAGGATTCTGGCCGTTCTCAGCAATGCTGCCATTTGGATAGTCTCTACCCGACCGCCAACATCCAATTATTATTATTATTATTATTATTATTATTATTATTATTATTATTATTATTATTTACTCCTTGAGATTTTTTTCACAACAGTTTTAGCTGATGGTTTTTCACAGGAGTCTGAGTGACAGCAAGTCTCCTTTAGTTTCCAGGGCCTTCTCAGTATTACGGCCGTTCTTAATATTGTTGTACTTTCGATGATCTTCACTCGTCCTCCTACCTCCAAGTTCTCCAGTCCCTTTAATAATCCTTTGGCGACTGAACCAAAAGCACCAATCACGATTGATTATTATTATTATTATTATTATTATTATTATTATTATAACTTCTCTGGGATTTTGATATAAAAACAGACCTCTTAATCTCAGTCAGACGACAAGATCTTATTATAATCAACATAAGAAAGAGAACTTGTCGAATTGTGGACTTTGCTGCCCCAGCTGACCCCAGAGTAAATTTGAAAGAAAGCGAAAAGAAGGATCAATACCTCGAACTCACTAGGGAATTGAAAGAAAGCTATGGAATATAAAAGTAACTGTTATAACTATTGCCTCTGTTGCTCTTGGTACAGTCACAAAAGGTTTGATAAAACGGTTGGAGGACTTCGATATAAAAGAACAAGAGGAGACCATCAAAACTACAGCATTGTTGAGATCGACAAGAATACTGAGAACAGTCCTGGAGACTTGAAGTAACTCCAGTGAAAGGCCATTGGCTAACGCTGATATGAGAAACTCTCAGGGCGTAAAATAATAATTTATTTGAAAGCAGTTATATGCTTTCACGTATTCTTATCGAAAATTGATAATTTGTAGAAAATTACATTATTTCAAGTGACTATTTCAGTCTAATAATAATATTTTGTTCGTACAGGTATATGGTTCCACGTGTTTTTCTTTAAAAAAAAAATTGTTCATACAAGTATATGGTTCCACGTGTTTTTATCCAGCACTAATGATTTTCAAACAGATCTTTGGCTTCTTTGTTTTATAGCAAATCAACCTTCTTGGGTTATCTAATGCCGTATCCATCCTTTTTCAACATAACTTGGGCGATAAGGGGATTTATACCTTTCCCAACGGTACTTGTCCAAAAGTCAACGTAATAGCTACTTGAGTTCGAATTCACTTATTACGATTCCGCAATCCAGTGATTTAATCTATACAGCACGAGGACACCTGTCAAACAGATCTATCTGACCCATAGATAGGACTCTAACAAGAAGTACTTTTTGAGGTTTGTTGAACTTAGAGGATTAATGGTTTAGTTAAAAATGAAAAGATGAAAGAAAATTCGATTTTTTTTAATCATTAAGAGTTTTCGGACTATCGTCTTAAACCTTATTGTTATTTCTAAAACGTTACGGGTGATATATCCTCCGTTCTTCTTCAGATGTTTGTCAAACTCGGGAACCTTCACAGAACTTCGAACTACGTCCTTTATTAAATCCACGGGGGTCGCCAGTCCTAATTCCGTTAGCCATAACCGGGTACAAGAGTTAAGTATTCCTGTGTTGTTGACACATAGCGTAACAGTTATAGGCGTTTGTTCCCTAAGCTTCTAAGGAGACAATCATCTAGAGGTTGCAGGTTCAATCCTGACTGCAGGCGAGTAACAAAACAGGAGTACTTAACACTCGTACCCGGTTATGGCAAACATAATTAGAACGGGTGACCCCCATAGATTAAACAAAGGACGTAGTTCAAACTTCCGTGTAGGTTCCCGAGTTCGACAAACACCTGAAGAAGGCCGGAGGACATATCGGACGAAACATTGTGGGAATAATAATAATAAATATGAAGACAATAATCCGAAATTCCTTAAAGATAAAAATCATCAAGCTTCGTCTCAGAAATTTAGACATCTACAATTCCTTTTTATTGCAAAGCAGTGATAAAATTAATCCATGTGAGAAAAAAAATTAAAAGAATAAATAAATGAATGACCCTCTCAAAAGACACACAGACAGAAATATTCATTGAGTTAACTAAGAAATAGATTATAAAAAATAAGTCCACCCACGGATGAAATAAATGACAAATCCTAAACTGCGTGGCGGCAATACGTTCAGGCGGGTTATATGATGTTATGCAGAGGGTTTGGTTCAAGTTAAGGCTAAGAGTTTTTAGGAGTTGAGTGATATGCTGAATTAAATTCTTAAATCAAAATGTTAGTCAGAATAACAAAAAAAGACTGGTTACTTACAAATTTGAATAGGAGAGTTAAAAATCGTATGTGGGAAAAGACGACAGAGGTTGTATGATCTCCGAGAAGGAGGTACACTGATTAGTTGAGAAGCATTCTTTAATAACAAATAGGTTTGCATCTCTCTCTCACTCACTCACTCTCTCTCTCTCTCTCTCTCTCTCACTCTCTCTCTCTCTCATTAGAATCCATTGTGTAGTGGCTGAGATAGTTGTGTCAGTGATTTGTGTTTAAGTTTTAAAAAAAAGCTTACATACTAATTGTCAAAGCAGGTGTTTTCTCCATATGTTATATATATATATATATATATATATGTGTGTGTGTGTGTGTGTGTTAATATTTTATACATATCCAGAGAGTAAGCTGAGCTGCTAATAAAACTTAATTCATTTTTGTGATGTCGTAAACAATTTTTTTAACTGTTACTCTCTTTTACATTCACTTCCAGACTAATACCTTTGGAAAGGCATGAACCTCATTATACATTCACCTTTGGGTTAAATAGTATCACTATTTGGTATTAGATATGTCATAAAGGTTGGTATGTCATTAGATAAGGAATCTGAATCCATTCAACTGTTAAGATATTTTTACTGGCTAACCACGGACAAAAACAAAGATGGAAGTGAATTAAGTTCCTTGCGTTTGGTTTTGGTTTCGACTCCTTTGCTCTATGACATATCAAATTTAATGAGTTATTTAATGTCAAATCCATCCCCGTAAAAAAACAGTGCTTTTGCTTTTTATCCCATAGTTAGGGGATAAAAGGATTCGTACATCTCCTAAGGGTTTTATTTTGAAAGTGGACGTAGTAACGCAATCAGAGTTCGATCTTGCTTACTACAATGACGTTGTCATGAATGTTAACAACTACGACACGTGCCAACACACCTGCATTTGTGTCAGTTAGTTTAACATGACGAGCCAAATAACTTTCAACCAGAAACAAATCCCTAGCCTGCTTACTTTTCAGAGAAACAAGGATGAAACCATCCTCACTTACAAACAGTCCGCCAATAAAACTCCAAAACATTTTCATCTATCGACAGCCTGAACGCATGTCAAATCATATTTATAAATACGTATTTAATGTATATGATTTGTAAATAAAATTTTTGTTGGAGACAATTTTTAAACGACCCTGACCTCTTTTATACGCACAGATCATTACTATCTTGCACTAACAATTTTATATTAACATAGTTACATATCTTCAAGAATTACTATTTAACACACGTAATTCTATTCAATATTACCCAAAGGAATCGTTTCAAATTTAGAAAAGTATTACATATTTCTATTTGATTCATACATGTAATCCTATCAGGTATAATCACTCCAGCCAGTGTTTAATTGGTAGTAATGACAATGAAGGAGTAATACTCATTCTCAAAGTTCCAGAACTTGAAGTCATTCTCATCCGGTCCAGTGTCACATCCAGAAACCTCGTTGGTTGGTGTCTTACCCCTCAGCAGAGATGCAGTCAACGTATTCTACAGCCGAAGTCGACTGTGCTAATTCATTTCGTTTTTATTTATTTCAAAATAATATTTATTTATTTGTTTGTATCAGGTAAAGATTATTAAGTATATATTTCTCCCTAGACATTGCATTTAATTAAATTTAACTGTTTTAGTCACAAATATGAAAACTTTTAGCCAATTATTTCTTGTAAATCTAGCCAATGGCAAACCAGTTTCTCATTTTAACAACAGTTGATTTTAAAATAATTCTCATGGATTAAAATTGAGACTAATGAAGAATGAATCGATAAAACAAATATTTTCTATGAGTCAAAAACAAAAATCGGATAAAAAATGTTATCAAAATGACGTCATTGTAGGCTATGAGTTGTTTTACGGTAAAAGTTGGAAAAAAACTAAATTGTTCATTAATAACAAAAAACAAAAAAAAGAAAATGACAATTTTGATTTCTTTAAATCAGACACCGAGTCCATCTGTATTTTTTGCAATGCTATTGCACATTATTTGTTAAGCTATTGCGCATTATTTAAAAGAGAGAGAGAAACAGAGAGAGAGAGAGAGAGAGATAGAAAGAGAGAGACAGAAAGAGAGATCATCAAAGGGTATATCAGCATATATTTTCATTTTTGAAAATAAAAGAAATAAAAAACAACCATCGATTTTTTTTTCGGGAGTATAAATATTTTCAAATTTTTCAGTGCCAATCGAGTAAATGTTTTCTCTGTCGAAGGATAAGACCCTAATGGGAAGAATAAGTTCTGGGTATGACACTTGAAAGCTGCAGGGCTGGACGAAATCCCCCCAGAAGTGTGGAAGACTAGACAATTCGACGATATACTGCTCCGGCAATGCAACGCAGTCTATAGTCAAAATAGGATAGAAAGATGGATGAAGGGATGCATCCTTCCTTTCCCTAAAAAAGGCGACCTCGGATTAGCCAAGAACTACCGAGGGATAACACTTACAGCCATAGCAGCCAAAATCTACAATGCCCTACTACGAAACCGCATAGAACCCAAAATAGACTACATCCTTAGGAAAAATCAAAATGGCTTCCGGAGAAATAGATCCACAACCTCACAAATATTGGCCATCCGTAGAATCCTTGAAGGTGTTGGGACAAAAAAACTTCAGGCGACATTACTATTTGTCGACTTTACCAAGGCCTTCGATTCCATCCACAGAGGGAAAATGGAACTAATCCTACTAGCATACGGCCTACCAAAAGAAACCATAGCAGCAATAATGGTCCTCTACAGAAACACAAAAGTGAAAGTACGTTCACCAGATGGAGACACGGAATACTTCGACATTTTTGCAGGAGTACTACAAGGAGACACACTAGCCCCATAACTCTTTATCATATGTCTAGACTACGTGCTTAGAACTTCGATCGACAAAATCAGAGAAAATGGCTTCGAGCTGACTAAAAAAAGAAGCAAAAGGTACCCCGCGAAAACAATCACAGACGCCGACTACGCTGATGACTTGGCGTTACTGGCGAATACGCCTAATCAAGCAGAGACACTACTGCATAGTTTGGAACGAGCTGCAGCAAGCATTGGGCTCCATGTCAATGTGCACAAAACTGAATATATGTGTTACAACCAAACGGGCAACATTACCACACTAGACGGAGCCTCTCTGGAGCATAGTGGACAAATTCACCGAAAACGACATCGGCACACGGCTGACGAAAGCATGGACGGCTATAGATAGGCTCTCAATCATATGGAAATCAGACCTGACCAATGAAATGAAGCGCAGTTTCTTCCAGGCAGCGGTTGTATCGATACTGCTATATGGATGCACAACATGGACGCTAACTAAACGGCTGGAGAAGAAACTTGACGGCAACTACACAAGAATGTTGAGAGCAATATTGAACAAGTCCTGGCGACAACACCCCACGAGACGCCAAATGTACGGCCACCAGCCTCCCATCACGAAAACTATACAGGTCAGACGAGCCAGACACGCCGGACACTGCTGGAGAAGCAAGGACGAGCTCGTAAGTGACGTACTCCTATGGACCCTCGCATATGGCCAAGCAAAAGCAAGACGACCAGCCCGAACCTATATACAGCAGCTGTGTGAGGATACAGGATGTAATCCAGAAGACCTGCCGGAGGCGATGAATAATAGAGAGAAGTGGTGAGAGATGGTCAGGGATATCCGTGCGGGCGGCACGACATGATGATGATGATGATGATGACACTTATTGACGTCTGAAGATAAGGTTTTAATTCTGAAGCTCTGGGAACGGTGAAATACTGCTTCATTGCCATTACTTAAAATACTTCCCAGACCCAGAATGGTTGTACCTCCCAGAGCTCCTATTATTGGTCGAGTATATCTACTTAGAACGTATTAGGATTAACGATGATTGATACCAGAAAACAGTAAAATGTTTGTATCAAGAATAGTTACCTGGCGCAATAATTGTTTACAAAGGATTATTATTATTTGCTTCATGGAATAATATGTCTGTGAGGAAACATGACAATTATTAGATAAAAATAATTACTCAAAACCATTTAATTGTGTGTAAATTAGCATTAGATTAAAATATGGGACAGTTGGATGGGGCTTCAGAATCCACCGACTGAATCTCTGATGAACGGATGGACTCCACCACTGAGTGTCCTGATATGCTACTAAACAATCTGATGGCAAGGCTGCAAGAATGCTGGATTGTGGAGTACCCCTTCCCTGTCGACGCTTCCAGGTCTATTCTGGTCCGGAGTTGTAGGACCTGATAATTCTCTGGCTCTAATAGAATTGTTGGACCTTTAAACTGTATATGCAAAAAAATGACTTATGCTCGATTTAATTATTAGAAATAGAACGGATTGATCATTTAACTGTGTAAACAAATAACTGATGCTTAATTAAATTGTCGGTGATCCTATTTACCCAACCCCTCCGCTCGGGCAGGATATGACACTAGGTCAATTTTTAAGCGGAGTTTAGCAGGTTTGAATTCAGAGTTTTCCTTCTCCTAGACTAGTTGCCTCACCAAGGCTGAAGAACCTAGTCTGCCCTACTATTTACCCATAGCTGGAGGGAGAATAATTGGATTCATACCTTTCCCAAGGGTATTAGTGCTATGTGAAATGCAATCAGTCTTATACAGGAATTGAACTCGGCTCGCCGTGTCCATATCCTGTGACGATAACCATTACACCACGGGCACCATTAAATTGTCGGTGATACAAAATAATGATTGGAACTGTTTAACTTTGTCCATTTACACTTAATTGAACTGTAAGAAATAGAGATGCTTGATCATTTAAGTGTGTTTATTCACAAAATTTATTTACAAATCATATATTTAATAAATATGTAAAAGGAGGATTAGGCAGTAAATAACCATCAATGATTTACATGCCATAAACCCAAACAAAACTAAACTAAACTAGAGAGAAATAATTGAAAAAATACAATGGTTTTGGTTTGGTTTGTTTTGGTTTGGTTTTACGTCATATCAATCATTGTTGTTTATTTAATGCCAAATCCTGTTTTTACTTATATATCAAATATATAATTTGTAAACAAATGTCGTCGATACGCACAGTTAAAGGATCAAAAGGTTCTATTACTTACAATTCAATTTACCATAAGTCAACAAGGTTAAATAGTTCCAAGTATTGCTATGTACACTAATAATTCAATTAAACATCCGTCATTTGTTATGCATCGTTAAATAATGCAAGTGTTCTATTTCAAATAATTGAATTTAGCATAAGTCCTTGTTTTACATACAGTTTAAATGTATCCTTTTTACTTTCGAATAATAGGGATATTAATTGTAATTGGTTTGCTTAGAACGGCCCCCAAATGCTTGGTAACGGGACTGGAAGAGTGGGAAATCGGAGGACAAGCTGAGACCATACAACTACTGCATTGCCGATAGCGGCCAGAAATTCAGAAGATTCCCGGAGATCGGGGAAGACTTGGAGTCATTAGGTCTCCCGTGAAAGTCTATCAGCAAAAGCTGATGTGAGAAACTCTCTTGGTGTGTAATAATATTATCCTACAATAAGCGAGTACAAAAAACTGACATAGAAGGGATGAAAGAGACGTACAGACTGTATGAAATTGATTGAGTCGGAATTGTAAAACAAACTAGATTTTTCCCATATAGGCAAATGACACAGTGATAAAAATTTATTCCGAAAAATGAAACTTTAAAATTTTCTGATATTTTTTTCATAAAAACGATCACTTAATCCCGGCCAGAATATCAGACATTATCATCATTAAATTGCGCTGACGGGAGGATTTCCTTGACTCCTTCTCTCTCTTTATCTGTGTAAAAATAATTTTATCTAATGATATTGTAATTAATTCCCAGACAATTATTTGTTTTATTTGTTTATTTTTGTGACAAGCGTTTTTTTTTTTATTTCAAATATTTTGTAAAGGGAAATGAACGCTTGATTCACTTTTCTAAAAATGATGAAATGTCGTGTCTGTGTGTTCGGTTTGAAAATTCCAATCTCCAGCGTTTCAAATTTAAAAAAAAAATGTAGCGTTTCAAGTTATCGTCTGCTTAATGAATTTTAGTAGAATATTTTGACAAACGAAAAAAATATATTAGAAGGAAAATTGAATTCGTACCACGAAGATGTACAGTTCTTTCTCCGGTTTTTCATTAGGCGAAAAATTGAATTTCAAATATCTATAAATTTATGCTAATAAATTTTATCATAACTTTTAAACATAACCATTTTTATATTAAGTAAAAGCTACTATTGTAATTTGAATAAGCAAGTTCATTAAAAAAAACAAACTCGGTGACACCCTCGAGAGGAATAACTCCTTTTAATACGTAAGTAAAAACGTATTTTTAAAATATTTATTTGTCTTGTGTATCTGAAAGTCGTAGAAACCAAATTGAAAATCTCTAACAAGTTTTATTAAAGATTATTGTTTGAGATTAATTTTCGTTTCACTGTCGAAATTTAGAAGACATTTATTTGATTCCCGCTACATTTGTAGTATCGGTCGATCTGAAATTATTTAAAACTATATTATCGATTTTTGCTAACTGACTGCATATAAGCAAAAATATACAAAAGGGGAAAAACTCTTATAAAATTGATTTTTATTTATTTTATTTATTGTATAAACATTTTAATTTTGTTTTTCTTTCGATACTGTAAAACTGTTAACTGTTTATATTTAAAATATCGCTTGAAAACTTTTAATCAAATATATTTTTATATTTGTTGTGTTAAATAAGATTTTTTGGATTGGATTTCTGGATTTTTTTCCTCATCATGAAAACTTTCAACTAAATCTTCCGAATAAGATTTTCATTGTATCAATTAATCTTTTATCTGCCTGATAACTTTTAACATTTAAATCGCATCCTTTTCTACACAGACACTATTTCTTATCTTTGTAGAAAAATTAAAATAGAACTTATTAAATTTTGATTTGAAAAAAAGAAGAATTATTAAATCTTGTAAATTATACTTAAATGAAAAAAAAACGTCCTTAAGATATTATCAAATTATCTTTATCTGTCCTTAGCATCTATTGCTCAATGCAGGTCTTCTTAACGACATCCTGTGTGTACACAGCTGGGGGCCGTTTCCTACTTTCCAGTAGATTACTTATTAAAACTGCTGCAAGTGGATAAATACCTGGACCTTGACAGGGAGCTAAAAGCTCTTGAATTTGAAGAAGATAGTCATAGTTCAAAATTTTCGAACAATCCCAAATACGTAAAAAACGACAGCGGGAAATAAAGATCCAGAGATGATAAGACTCTGTTCAGATCAAACCACGGCTTAGATCCACTAGAAAACTAAGAAAGTTGTCAATGAACTTCGTAGATCTTTCTAGTTATTATAATTGTTAAAAGATCGTAAACTCATAATACAACAAATAAAAAAGTAATGATAAAAGAAATTTTAAAAATGATGTATGCCAGAAATCATTTGGTAATAATCTCCAAGACGTTACGACTAATGTACTGAGCTGCGAACTCGGACTAAGCGAGTTCGAACTCCAGCGACGCTGTTACGTTCACTTTTGGACTCACACTCTTAGGAAAGGTATAAAAAACCCTTATCCCCCAAGATGTGAGCTGAATATTGTGACTTCTGCTCTTCTACTAGGCTTGCTTTGGCATCTGGTAACTAATGAAGGTTGACATTTTATTTAAAAACAGAAACCTAAAAATTGGAAAACAAAAAATAGTTTATGACATCTTTAAGTGAAAAAAGTATTCTTTTTCTACAGAAAATTAGACAATAAAAATGTTCTATTTTTTAATAAGGAGTAAAGTCACACTTCAAACACCGGGGAGTGGGTCCTGTTATGTAATCCATCTAGAATCATAGATAATGTCATGGGTCTTATTTTTTGGACTAATTCTGGTTATAATATTTCTATGGTTCAGGTTTTATTTATTTAATGCACATGTGACACGACGTGTGGTTAAGTACTTAATTAACATGTAAAAATTTGAATTTATGAAATATATATATATATATATATAAAACAAAAAGATCCTTAAAATAAATATTTTTTGTTCAAGGCTTATATTGACCTAAAAAGCTGGTTGAACGTTCCAAAAGGTCAATTAAGTGCAAGACAATCATTTCCGATTTTAAAAGTCAGTTAAGTGCTAACAATTGTTTTGATTTTAAAGGTTAACAAAATTATTTAATTTTTCAGTTCTCAACTAACTTCATCAATCACAATGATGAAACGGGTCATTTCGTAAAACATATTTTTCTAGTCCTTATCTTGAAGGCCAATGTCAAAAGAGAGATTTGATTTTTCTCCACCCTAAAAATAGCTAAGCTGGGCATGGCTCATCCAGTCAAGTGAAACTGACGATTTTTTTTTTTGTTCAAGCCTATTGCTCTAAACCTGTTCTCATTGGCCCAAGCATCAAAATGGTGTTTTCCCTATACCTGTAAGATATAATCCTGAACTAAGATTGGCTGACCAATGGGAATATGACACCTAATTGTCTCTTATTGTGCAACCAATCAGAAAACAATTTTAGTCCAGATATTAATCCATAAAAAATGGGATAAGAAAACAAATCCTTAGAGAGGATGAGAAAATGGACCAAGAAGAAACTGAAGACTGCCAAAGAAACATCTCTTCCATTCTAGACCCAAGGTACTCGGAACAACCTTCAGACGTTATAAAAATTCAAAGTTCCAGACAAAGACAAAGTTCTCGACACATTAGAAACGTTAATGTCGCTCTAACCACACATCATCGTCACTCTTCTTCTTTCGATATTCTTTCTTCTTCTGTTTGCCAGGAAAGCAAACATCGTTTGTTAGTTATTTATTGTCCCACAAACGTGTTCAAATAAAAATATTTTTTGTAGTTGCTAAACAACGATTTTTCTCTATTATTTGAGTTGTAAGACAATCTAGCTACTCATATTACATGACTGTCAGAAGAAGAACACAACGTGGGCACGGAAGGATTTGACAAAGCCAACAGTCAGAAGCTAATGTGGTAGTCACGAAAAAATTAGCCACAAGTACACTGACTAGTATCACGCCACATTGGGCTCATTGATTAGCATAGGGCCACACCCAGTCATATATATATATATATAAATGAGTAGTGTTTGCCAATGGTCCGGGAGACCGAGGCTCAATTTCAGGTCGAGTCATACCAAAGACTCAGAAAATGGTACTTGATGCTCTCTTGCTTAACACACAGCATCATAAGGTTAGGATCAAGGGTAAAATAGAGCAATCCTGGGAATGGAGTAGTGCACCTCCGTAGATGTCGGTGTCGTAGCCTTCAGATCATCCTCGTCTATAGTCTCCAACAACTTTAACATAGAAGCGTTAATGTGCCAATAGACCAAATACGCAGATAAATGGATTTAAGTATTTCTATCTCAGCTCAGTTGACCTTCAACCACCATATTTTGGCACGTTTAAGATAAAATAGGGTTGGGTGCTTTCTTGCACAAATGCAATTTGAGATACACAGTTGGGAGATTCATAAATATTACCTTTGTTTAACCAGACCAGCTGCTTGATCAAATTGGGCCTCCGTGACCGCCTGTCGAGCCTGGTAAGAAGTAAAGAAGAGTGTTGCAATTCACTTGACCACTTTGATTGATGTGTCACCGACTACTCGACCACCAATATCTTGTCCTGAAGCATAATGGATTACCACCAACAGCCAAAAGGTGGCTTTGTTAGTGTTGTCTTAACCTCGTGTAGAGGTGCAGTCGTCGTATTCCACAAGAACAGTTTAACGGACAACACTATTTCATAGCATTGCTAACCTTTATATTCTTGCACAATAACCAGTTTATTACTTTTTCTACATTATCTTGACTACTCTATCTTAAAGTCAAAGTTTATCATCATTATCCTAATTAGTTTTTCAGACCAAAGCTTACCGATGGTCTGTCACTTGAGTCTAAGTGAAAGAAGTCTCCTCTGATCTCCCAGACTCTTCTGAGTACTCTGGATTATAATTTACTCCTTTACCGTTTCTCACGTCAGTATTTGCTGATGGTTTTTCATTGGAGTTTGAGTGACAGCCAGTCTCCTCAAGTCTCCAGGACTCTTCTCAGTATTCTGGCCGTTCTCAGTAATGCTGTCACTTGGATAGTCTCTACTCGTCCGCCAACTTCCAAGAACTAAAGGCCTTTTAATAATCCTTTAGTTATTGTGCCAAAAGTAACGATGACATTATTATTATTATTATTATTATTATTATTATTATTATTATTATTATTATTATACTACCGGCTCATTGGCTTAGTGGATAGAGTGTTCAGCAATGGCCTGGGAGACCAGGGTTCAATTCCAGGTCAAGTCATACCAAAAACTTAAAAAATGATACTTGATACCTTCTTGCTTAACACTCAGCATTATAAGGTACGTATCAAGAATAAAGTGGAGCAATCCAGGGAAATGATTTGCACCTTCCCTACACCTCTGTGTAGTAGCAATTGAAAAGGGAGTCTTTGGGTCACCCTCGACTACAGTCGCCAACTTACTTTTATTAACCTTATCATTATTATTTGTGTAGTAGGTTTTTTGGTCTAATTTTCAACGATGATTTATTGTAGCATATTAAAAAGAAATACTCTTATCTCATAGAACTGTCTTTATGCGAATAAGAAAGAGTCCCACTGGTAAAATGACAGACGTTCTGGTCTCTCATACCACAGTAAGCAAGTTCAAAATAAAGTCACGCAATTATCTTCACTTTTGGAGTGGTATGATCTCCCTTACCCCACCTAGCAAATGGAGGATAAGGGAGATAATGGAGACAAGTAGGGGTGCTACTTAACATCTCTACTGCTTTTCAACAAAAAACAGCTTTCACATTAAGTAATCCACGAAGTTTGATATGCCATTAAACAAAAGAAAAAATATTTGAAACCTGATTCAATGAATAAAGAAATGAAATCACTTCTGTACTCTATGAGAAAGGGAGTACGAAGAAGTGTCGGCTTCCAACGAAAACAACGGACATTCACAAATAGAAAGCCGTTTCCACAGAGGTAGCCACCTGAAAAATTGATTCAGCTCCAAAAAAGCGATTTATTAGCCTGTCCTAGTCTCTACAGTGCCAAGCTATATTTGTCATATAGGGGTAAGAACTTGAGTTCACTTGAGTGTGAATGTTTAGATACCTGTTTCCTTGAGTGAGCATGTTATGGTGCCTGTGTGTGAAATACATTGCGTTTTCTTAGTTCTGTTGATAAAAGCACTCGTTCGTAGGATTTCGAGTGGGTCTCTCTGTGTTTGTCGATAAAAGAAATAAAGTTTTTTATTTGCTTTTTCTTTTTCTTTTTTTTTTTTTTTTTAGCGGTGTTTGATAGAGTGTGTTTTTTGTGATTATGTGTGGTCACGAAAGTGGATATATTTGTGTTAAATAAGCGTAAGGGGTTTATTCGAAAAAGACATGTCGATGCGTAATGTGAAGGAAACATGTAAATTTATTTGTACAGACACATGCACTCAGAACCGGAAAATGCAAACAATAACTCAGAGAGGGGGAGTCCACATGGTGTAATGGTTAAAGTTACTGACTGCGGAATCGTAGTACGCGAGTTCGTACTCCAGTCGCGCTATTACGTTCACTTTCGGACAAATACCCTTGGGAAAGGTATGAACCCCCTTATCCTCCCAGCTATGGGTTAAATAGTACCACTACTGTTCTTCTAGGAGAATGGCATTGGCATTAAATAAACTACAAAGGTTGATATGCCATTAAACAAAGAAACCGAACCAAACCAATAACTCAGACAAAGACACATATACGAATTAATAAACATATATAGAGGAAAGTGCATGCGATTATACAAACGAAGCCAAACAAATCATATCTATCATTCTATCTATCTATCTATCTATCTCTATCTCATACACACACACAAATCATATCTATCATTCTATCTATCTATCTCTATCTCATACACACACACAAATCATATCTATCATTCTATCTATCTATCTATCTATCTCTATCTCATACACACACACAAATCATATCTATCATTCTATCTATCTATCTATCTATCTATCTATCTATCTATCTCTATCTCATACACACACACAAATCATATCTATCATTCTATCTATCTATCTATCTATCTATCTATCTATCTATCTATCTCTATCTCATACACACTCACAAATCATATCTATCATTCTATCTATATATCTCTATCTCATACACACACACAAAACATATCTATCATTCTATCTATCTATCTATCTATCTATCTATCTATCTATCTATCTATCTATCTCTATCTCATACACACACACAAATCATATCTATCATTCTATCTATCTATCTCTACCTCATACACACATACAAATCATATCTATCATTCTATCTATCTATCTATCTATCTATCTCTATCTCATACACATACACAAATCATATCTATCATTCTATCTATCTATCTATCTATCTATCTATCTATCTATCTCAATCTCATACACACAGACAAATCATATCTATCATTCTATCTATCTATCTATCTATCTATCTCTATCTCATACACACACACAAAACATATCTATCATTCTATCTATCTATCTATCTATCTATCTATCTATCTATCTATCTATCTATCTATCTATCTCTATCTCATACACACACACAAATCATATCTATCATTCTATCTATCTATCTCTACCTCATACACACATACAAATCATATCTATCATTCTATCTATCTATCTATCTATCTCTATCTCATACACATACACAAATCATATCTATCATTCTATCTATCTATCTATCTATCTATCTATCTATCTATCTATCTCTATCTCATACACACACACAAATCATATCTATCATTCTATCTATCTATCTATCTATCTATCTATCTCTATCTCATACACACACACAAAACATATCTATCATTCTATCTATCTATCTATCTATCTATCTATCTATCTATCTATCTATCTCTATCTCATACACACACACAAATCATATCTATCATTCTATCTATCTATCTCTACCTCATACACACATACAAATCATATCTATCATTCTATCTATCTATCTATCTATCTCTATCTCATACACATACACAAATCATATCTATCATTCTATCTATCTATCTCTACCTCATACACACAGACAAATCATATCTATCATTCTATCTATCTATCTATCTATCTCTATCTCATACACACACACAAATCATATCTATCATTCTATCTATCTATCTCTATCTCATACACACACACAAATCATATCTATCATTCTATCTATCTATCTATCTATCTATCTCTATCTCATACACACACACAAATCATATCTATCATTCTATCTATCTATCTATCTATCTATCTCTATCTCATACACACACACAAATCATATCTATCATTCTATCTATCTATCTATCTCTATCTCATACACACACACAAATCATATCTATCATTCTATCTATCTATCTATCTATCTATCTCCATCTCATACACACACACAAATCATATCTATCATTCTATATATCTATCTCTATCTCATACACACACACAAATCATATCTATCATTCTATCTATCTATCTCTACCTCATACACACACACAAATCATATCTATCTATCTATCTATCTATCTATCTATCTATCTATCTATCTATCTATCTATCTATCTATCTATCTCTATCTCATACACACACACAAATCATATCTATCATTCGATCTATCTATCTATCTATCTCTATCTCATACACACACACAAATCATATCTATCATTCTATCTATCTATCTATCTATCTATCTATCTATCTCTATCTCATACACACACACACAAATCATATCTATCATTCTATCTATCTATCTATATCTCATACACACACACAAATCATATCTATCTATCTATCTATCTATCTATCTATCTATCTATCTATCTATCTATCTATCTCTATCTCATACACACACAAATCATATCTATCATTCTATCTATCTATCTCTATCTCATACACACACACAAATCATATCTATCATTCTATCTATCTATCTATCTATCTATCTCATACACACACACAAATCATATCTATCATTCTATCTATCTATCTATCTATCTATCTATCTATCTATCTATCTATCTATCTATCTATCTATCTCATACACACACACAAATCGTATCTATCATTCTATCTATCTATCTATCTATCTCTATCTCATACACAAACACAAATCATATCTATCATTCTATCTATCTATCTCTATCTCATACACACACAGAAATCATATCTATCATTCTATCTATCTATCTATCTATCTATCTCTATCTCATACACACACAAATCATATCTATCATTCTATCTATCTATCTATCTATCTATCTATCTATCTATCTATCTATCTATCTCTATCTCATACACACACACAAATCATATCTATCATTCTATCTATCTATCTATCTATCTATCTATCTATCTATCTATCTATCTCTATCTCATACACACACACAAATCATATCTATCATTCTATCTATCTATCTATCTATCTATCTATCTATCTATCTCTATCTCATACACACACACAAATCATATCTATCATTCTATCTATCTATCTATCTATCTATCTATCTATCTCTATCTCATACACACACACAAATCATATCTATCATTCTATCTATCTATCTATCTATCTATCTATCTATCTATCTATCTATCTATCTATCTCTATCTCATACACACACACAAATCATATCTATCTATCTATCTATCTATCTATCTATCTATCTATCTATCTATCTATCTATCTATCTATCTATCTATATCTCATACACACACACAAATCGTATCTATCATTCTATCTATCTATCTATCTATCTATCTATCTATCTATCTATCTATATCTCATACACACACACAAATCATATCTATCATTCTATCTATCTATCTATCTATCTATCTCTATCTCATACACACACACAAATCATATCTATCATTCTATCTATCTATCTCTACCTCATACACACATACAAATCATATCTATCATTCTATCTATCTATCTATCTATCTATCTCTATCTCATGCACATACACAAATCATATCTATCATTCTATCTATCTATCTATCTATCTATCTCTATCTCATACACACAGACAAATCATATCTATCATTCTATCTATCTATCTATCTATCTATCTCTATCTCATACACACACACAAATCATATCTATCATTCTATCTATCTATCTCTATCTCATACACACACACAAATCATATCTATCATTCTATCTATCTATCTATCTATCTATCTATCTATCTCTATCTCATACACACACACAAATCATATCTATCATTCTATCTATCTATCTATATATCTATCTATCTCTATCTCATACACACACACAAATCATATCTATCATTCTATCTATCTATCTATCTCTATCTCATACACACACACAAATCATATCTATCATTCTATCTATCTATCTATCTATCTATCTCCATCTCATACACACACACAAATCATATCTATCATTCTATATATCTATCTCTATCTCATACACACACACAAATCATATCTATCATTCTATCTATCTATCTCTACCTCATACACACACACAAATCATATCTATCTATCTATCTATCTATCTATCTATCTCTATCTCATACACACACACAAATCATATCTATCATTCTATCTATCTATCTATCTATCTATCTATCTATCTATCTATCTATCTCTATCTCATACACACACACACAAATCATATCTATCATTCTATCTATCTATCTATATCTCATACACACACACAAATCATATCTATCTATCTATCTATCTATCTATCTATCTATCTATCTATCTATCTATCTATCTATCTATCAATCTATCTATCTCTATCTCATACACACACAAATCATATCTATCATTCTATCTATCTATCTCTATCTCATACACACACACAAATCATATCTATCATTCTATCTATCTATCTATCTATCTATCTCCTACACACACACAAATCATATCTATCATTCTATCTATCTATCTATCTATCTATCTATCTATCTATCTATCTATCTATCTCATACACACACACAAATCATATCTATCATTCTATCTATCTATCTATCTATCTCTATCTCATACACACACACAAATCATATCTATCATTCTATCTATCTATCTCTATCTCATACACACACAGAAATCATATCTATCATTCTATCTATCTATCTATCTATCTCTATCTCATACACACACAAATCATATCTATCATTCTATCTATCTATCTATCTATCTATCTATCTATCTATCTATCTATCTATCTATCTATCTATCTATCTCTATCTCATACACACACACAAATCATATCTATCATTCTATCTATCTATCTATCTATCTATCTCTATCTCATACACACACACAAATCATATCTATCATTCTATCTATCTATCTATCTATCTATCTATCTATCTATCTATCTCTATCTCATACACACACACAAATCATATCTATCATTCTATCTATCTATCTATCTATCTATCTATCTATCTATCTATCTATCTATCTCTATCTCATACACACACACAAATCATATCTATCATTCTATCTATCTATCTATCTATCTATCTATCTATCTATATCTCATACACACACACAAATCGTATCTATCATTCTATCTATCTATCTATCTATCTATCTATCTATCTATCTATCTATCTATCTCTATCTCATACACACACACAAATCATATCTATCATTCTATCTATCTATCTATCTATCTCTATCTCATACACACACACAAATCATTTCTATCATTCTATCTATCTATCTATCTATCTCTATCTTATACACACACACAAATCATATCTATCATTCTATCTATCTATCTATCTATCTCTATCTCATACACACACACAAATCATATCTATCATTCTATCTATCTATCTCTATCTCATACACACACACAAATCATATCTATCATTCTATCTATCTATCTATCTTTCTCTATCTCATACACACACACAAATCATATCTATCATTCTATCTATCTATCTATCTATCTCTATCTCATACACACACACAAATCATATCTATCATTCTATATATCTATCTCTATCTCATACACACACACAAATCATATCTATCATTCTATCTATCTATCTCTATCTCATACACACACACAAATCATAGCTATCTATATCTCTCTGTCCATATATATATAGTCATCCACAGACCGATCTGTTTCGTTCTATCAAAACTCATCAGTGTGGCTAGACAGTATCTTCTTGTAGCTGGGATCGAAACTCGGTTGACTCAAACGTCAAACCCAAGCTTCTAACCATTCAGCCACGAAGAGATATTAGCTGCGAATTAAATTTTAAACGGTTATGAATCACAATTACTATTGTTTACATACATCCGTTCAACGGTAGCCGAGACCTCAATTCAACTACGAAGAGGCTTGCAATAGACGCTAATGGCAACACGATTACTTCTTCGCCGGAGAACTCAACCCCACGGGGGTAGGGGAGTATATATATCTCTATAGTCATCCACAGACAGATTTGTTTCGTTCTATCAGAACTCATCAGTGTGGCTAGACAGTATCTTCCCGTAGCTGGGATCGAAACCCGGTTGACTCAAACGTCAAACCAAAGCTTATATATATATATATATATATATATATATATATATATATATATATATATATATATATATATATATATTATATATATATATATATATATTATGTATATATTATCGTATATATTACATATATATTATCTTACGCATGTTCAAAGATGAGAATATTGCACAATCATTTGCAAATTTTGGACACTGCCAAGTAGACGTAATTTAATAGAAAAAAGACAATATTCCCCTATAATCACTGCAATCAGGCACAGGGAGGACACACGTCTAGGGTAATTATATATATATATATTTATTGAGTAAGCCAGTTGATGCAACGATTTCCAAATTTTATCTTTGTTTAGGCGTAACATTAGGCATCAACCCATGATTGAATTCACTATTGAGCTATCCAAACATCCGAAGTATTGAACCTCGAAAAACACCCATCTATGATATATATATATATATATTAGTGTAAGATGTGAAAAAAAAAGGTATTAAGGGGATGGTTTTGTTTAATTTTTTGCAAAGTTAAATGTTTCGGTTTTTACATTAAACCATCATTAGGACATTAAAGGTGTGCTATTGTAAGTTCTAAATTTTTTTTAAAATGAACCGAAAAAAATTAGTGATCTCTAATATTCCATTCCAGTTAGAGACAGTGTGGTTAAAACCGTGATGTAATTATTATTTAAAATGTATTGAATGAACTTAACGTATTTCTTATATATATATATATATATATATGTATATGGGTGCATTCAATATGTTTCCAGCCTTTTTTTTGTGGCATTTAAAATTGTCGTAGACTCTTGAAAATTCAGTATGTTATTGCTAAGCATCTTATTACATGACTGACCAATTTTAATGATTTCAGGTTCAAATGAACAGCTACAGAAGCAATTGGAATACACCCTACAAAAGCCTGATTGTCACAGCTGGCGAATTTCAAAAATGCAATCTCGACTTTAGAAGAACGATATGCAATAAAATTCTGTTTTAAAATTGGAAAAACTTCTATGTGATCAAATCTGGATCTACTGCTAAGACCCATAAACCAAGAGACAGATTTTCCAGTGGAAGCATGCTGGCTCTCCCGGACCCAAGAAGGCCAGACAGAGCAAATCCACCCACAAACTTTTGATGATCCGTTCTTCTGACAGAACTGGCATGATCTTCATGCACTGGGTTCCCACTGGACAGACAGTCAACAAGGAATACTATGTTGAGGTTTTAAGGGAGTCCAGGATGAGATTATGTTGAAAGAGGCCAGCACTCTTCAAATTGGGTAAGTGGCATTTCCAGCAGGACAATGCACCAGTCCACAGCTCCATCCTTGTCACAGACTATTTGACCAAGATGGGCATCAAGACAGTTACTCACCCTCCCTATACACCAAAAAATTTTCCCTGTCACTTTTAGTTATTCCCTAAGCTCAGAAGCTGTCATTATGAGACAATTGAGGAAATGAAAGAGGCTCTGACGAAAGTCATTGACATGCTCACACTTCCATGGGGTGTTCCAGAAGTTGTTGGAACGGTACAACAAGTGCATTGCAGCTGGAGGAGATTACTTCGAAGGGGACTAGAGTTTCATGTGTGTACTATCAATAACCGGACATTGGCCTAGCGGTTAGAGTGTTCGCCAATGACCCGGGAGACCTCGGTTCAATCCCAGGTCGAGTCATACCAAAGACTTTAAAAATGGAACTTGATACCACCTTGCTTAACACTCAGCATTATAATGTACGGTTCAAGGGTAAAGTGGAGCAATCCAGGGTATGGAGTAGCGCCCTCCCCTACACCTCTGTGTAGTAGCTATCGAAAAGGGAGCCTTCGGGTCACCCTCGACTATGGTCGCTAACTTTACTTTACTATCAATAAAAGTGCCCATGCAAAAAATATCTGGAAGTTTATTTAATGATACTCGTATATATATATATATATATATATATATATATATATATATATATATAAACATGTATGTGAATTCTTATCTCAGTACTTATTCTACCGCTTTTTATCTATTACTTTATAATTGTCTTTTTCTTCCTTTTATTCCTTTTTTTTACTTAATTATGCAATAGTTCTTAATTTTTGAAAAAAAATGTATATGAGTAATTGAGAAATCATTAAAAAATGATAATATAATAAAATAAAAGCCAGTCTATGAAATTTAGCTATTTCAGTGAAGGAACTTGTAACATTTTTTATCAGTAGTGGGATTTATCAATGACATAAAGTGAGAAAGTATGGCCTTAGTTTGAGAGTATTATAATTAGAAATAAAACAAGTTTCAACAAACTTTCTGAATTTTTTCATGTACGTTTAAAATATTTCAGAATTCATGAGGTTTTGTTTAGTTTCTACTGCTTGTTCAACCATTTCTGTGAGCAAGTGGACAACGGATATATATATATATATATATATATATATATATTAAAATGAACTAGTCAGCAAATGGATTTCAATGGTTTTATTTTCTCGACACGTTTTTCGGACGTCATTGTTATTTTCAAGAAACTACTATTTACAACTCTCATGAAAATGATTACGATGTCCGAAACACTTGTCGTGAAGATAAAACCTTAAAATACCTCGGTGAAATTCTTTGGTGGACTTATTTATTCGAAAATATTTACTTTTTTTCTAATATGACTAACAAAAATACACACACACACACACACACACACACATATATATATATATATATATATATATATATATCTTCGGCCGACATATACTTGGTGAGTGTATCATTTTTTTACACAAATGAAATAATTGTATTACCACATAGGAGCATTTGCACATTTTCCAACGATAATTAGGATTTATTCGTCGGTCTTTATTATAGTATTAGTTTAATTTTACGCATTGAAGTCTTTTTATACACTAATGGTTGTGAATTGGGTATGGTACTCTGTTGACTTTTTTGGCAAGGTACCAGTTCTGGAACACTTTTGAGCGTAAAATCACCAATTCCCAGGCTCTCTATGGTCTAGGGTGGCATTCCTTGTTACCATTCCAACATGGATCAAATAGATCAGTTTGAGATTATTTTTCAAATGATTTTGAATGAAGTAATATATTGGCTCATGAAAAATGCTTTTTCAACTATATTTTTCATACTCATCAGCTAGGGGGCCGACGGTGTGGATTTCTCTGAGACCCTCTTTAACATCAGTCTGTTTTGGCTATCGCTCTTGTAACGTTATCTAAAGAACATTCAGTGACCTGAAAGATTATGAAAAATTCAGTCTGAATTGTCCAGCAGGACACATAGCGTAACGGTTATAGGCGTTGATTCCGTAAGCTCCTAAGGATACAATCATCTAGAGGTTGCTGGTTCAATCCTCACGACAGGCGAGTAACAATACAGGAATACTTAACACCTGTACCATGTTAAGGCTAACGGAATCAGAACAGGTGATCCCCGTGGTTTCAACATAGGACACCTGAAAAAGGCCGTGGGACATATCAGCCGAAACGTTTTGGAAATAATAATAAAGATGAAGACAATAGTCCGAAAACCCTTAGTGATATAAACCAACAAGCTTTGTCTCAGAAATTTAGACAACTAAATACTTACGTGTCCATTAAAAGAAGTCTTACGGAGAACGTCGCTTCTGAGTCTCGCCTTACTTCTCCAGCAGTGCCCTCGGTGATTTTTTCTACTTGTTTAAATGTTTTGCATGCTGCAAAGTAATTGACCATGTAGCTTTTGTTTTGTTGCGTTCTGCTTCCAAGATTTGTTCAAAACAGCACATAGCATTAGTGTGTTGTTTTCTAAGATTTTCTCCCAGAGTTTTGTCCAAGCAGCACTGATATGATTATGAAGAACATCCAAAACTGAATGATGTGTTGTCCTTTTTTTTTAAAAAACTGTGAAGATAGATCTGTTCTTCATATATAATAGGACCCCAATTCGACCTTAAATAATGCAACTAGGTTTTATATGCCATAAGACCAACCAATCAACCAACCACACAATCTAAGAACCAAAAACTGATAAAAATACCGTGAAAAATAACTAGTAGATTTTTATCACTACATTAAGCTGCTGTTATCAAAAGCAGGTGGACGATAAAAACCTACTTGCCGATGAAAAAACAGTGAATATTTAGAAAGTTGAAAGAGAATTAAAGGTACACGAGCCATTAGGTCTTACAGTTCAATGATACTGCAACGCGAAGAAAACGATATTCAGGGAGGAAAATTCTATTCAATGTGCAACCGAGGTAAACGATTTCTCGTCCTAGATAGTTGATAATGGGTAGATGTCTGAGTAAATGGTAAGTATACTAGCACATAGCACGTAACACACACACACACACACACACACACACACACACACACACACACATATATATATATATATATATAAGTGAATTTGCAGCACATATATAGATGATAGCATAAACTGAGCAGATACAAACACACACATACATACATACACACACACACATACACACACACATTTATATATGTACATATATATATATATATATTTGTGTGTGTGTGTGTGTGAGTTTGGGCGTGGGCCTGCATTTTTAAGTTAAGTTTTTGAGAAATGATATTAAATTCCACATTGTCTTCCTTTTCTGTCTCTTTCTTTCTTTTTCTCTCTGTCTCCTGTCTCTCGTTTTATCTCTTATATACATATACATATATATATATAAATCGCCATTAGAACTTGCTTATTTGGCCACATGATTTACGGCAAACATTTAGTTGGTCATGCTCATACTGACATATAATATCTTTATTCAATTACGTCATGTCATTGCATACGAGAAAAGATCCTTTGATCACAACATCCCTGACCCTGTTTGATCTTACTATATTGCTGAATATATTACACTGGTCAAATTTGCCAGAAGTGAATATCGTGGCGTTCTTTAATCTTGGCGTCCAAGAACTCTTCTCGCGCATACCAAAGCTATGTGCTACTAGAAACACGGTCTCTCTGCAAACAATGACCATTAAGGAATATAATATTTATCTTTGTGGAATAAAGCTCACTTGGGCACCCAGCCATACTTCAGAAATAGATGAATCAATCACGAAAATACTCTTTGTCAGTAACTTGCAAAAATAAACATTTGTTAGTCAACACTTTGGCACGAGTCGATGTTAAGGAATAAATCCCTTAATATCGACTCGAAACTGACTTACCAAAATAGGGTGTGTTTAAAAATTTTGTGAAATACGATTTTCCCTTTGCCAACTGTTTATTTTAAGAAAACCAAATAAAGAAAAACAATAAATTTCATTTTTTTCTTATATATATATATATATATATATATATATATATTTTTTTTTTTCATTGTAGAAAATACTTCATAGAATACTCGCTTTGGAATCTATGTTTAATGGTATATCAACCTTTGTCGTGGTACTATATAACCCATAGCTGGGAGGAGAATGGCGTTCATACGTTTCCCCAAGGGTATTTCCGAAATAGAATGTAATTAGCGAGACTGGAGTTTGAACTCGCTTACTACGATACCGGAGCCAGGCATTTTAACAACTTCACCACGAGGACAACCTCTAGATCAGTCAGGAATTAATTCTTTGTCTACGTATTACGCATGGAAATGATAGTCAAATAGAATATAAAGTTATCAGTTATTGTCACACTAAGTAAAATATATTAGAACTTGATCGGTGATCGCAGGATGGGATTGAAGCATATGTTTAGGAAAACAAAAAAAGGATGCCAATATGTATTTTATAGGCTTTCGTTAATTTCCCGTCATGAAAGATTTGCACTCTTATATTAAGTGGTGGATTTTCCCAAGAGTTTAAGTTGTAGCAAGTTTCTTCACTCTGTGACTCTATGAAACATTAAACCCACTAGATTACACGATCTTTTTCATCTTTGTGATTAGTAATAGACGTAGTCTTTTGACCGGGGTTGGGTGATCCGTTTTATCTCAAAGTCATGCTAAACTGAATTACTTGAAAGAGAACTGTTTTGATATATAAACTGCGTACTTATTATAAACTGAATTGGTTGAAATAGAACTGTTTTAACGTGTAGACTGTGTACTTATGTTAAATCGAAGTGTTTAAATTAGAACTGTTTTGACATTAAACTGTGTGTGGAGAAAATATATATTCTTATGCAAAACTGAATTGTTTTTATTAGAACTGTTTGACTAAACTGACTTCCTTTAAATAGAAATGTTTTTGATAATTAAACTGTGATTTGTATAAAAATGGTTTTGGCATTAAATAACCCACAATGGTTGATATGCCATAAAACCTAAACAACCAACCAACAATCAAAGTCCAAGAGAAAGTGCGCGTCTCATTTTCCTAAGCAAATTCTTCTTTGTCCATATACCGTTTGTCAGCAGGAACTAGCTTTAATCTTTTGCATAATTCCCAATAATCACCCTTCCCATTCAGTTCGGCTTAGTTTAGTATTATATTTGTGCCAATTTGGTGCATTCGCTTATTATATGATTGGTCGTTTTTATATCATACTTTGGCTCCACGTGGGTATTTCACACCAATTCTATCCGATGGTTTTTCACTCAAGTCGGAGTGACAGAAATTCCCCTCATTTCTACTGGATTCTTCTAAGTATTCTGGAAAATTTTAGAAGTGCCATGGTCTCGATGCTTTCTATTCTTCATCTAGACAGCAGTTCATCGAGTGTCTTCAAGGATCTTCGGTATGGTTCAAATAGCCGCCGATATCATTTGTATAACTGCCACCTTCGTGTTCCATGGATTTTCGGCTGTCTTGCCTGGTAAAGTATTTGTCTATCTTTTCATCTTCTTTCAGTTTAACTCTTTGGGATTTTTTGGGTGTCCACATACAAATGTCATCATCATCATCATATCGTGCTGGCAGCACGGATATCCCTGACCCTCTTTCGCCACTCCTCCCTATCGTTCATCGCCCTAGGCAGGTCTTCAGGACAACAACCTGTATCCTCACATAGATGCTGAATGTACGTTCGTGCTGGTCGTCCTGCTTTTGCGCGGCCGTGTGTGGGGATCCATAAGAGTACATCTCTTATGAGTTCATCTCTGCTTCTCCAGCAATGTCCTGCATGTCTGGTTCGCCTAACTTGAATAGTTTTCGTGATAGGGGGCAGGTGGCCGTACAGTTGGTGTCTTGTGGGGTGTTGCTGCCAGGACTTGTTCAGGATTGCACGCAGCATTCTTGTGTAATTGCCATCTAGTTTCTTCTCCAGCCGTTTTGTTAGCGTCCATGTAGTGCATCCATATAGCAGTATCGATGTGACCGCTGCCTGGAAGAAACTGCGTTTCATTTTATCGGTTAGGTCTGATTTCCATATAGTCGATAGCCTATTGATAGCTGTCCATGCTTTCGTTAACCTCGTTTCGATGTCCTTTTCGGTTGATTCGACGCTGCTTCCTAGGTACGTGAATTTGTCTACTAGTTTAAGAGGGGTTCCTTCTAGAGTGGAGATGTCCCCCGTTTGGTTATAGCACATATATTCCGTTTTATGTGCATTAACATGGAGGCCTATGCTTGCTGCTGCTCGTTCCAAACTATGCAGAAGTGTTTCCGCTTGGTCAGGTGTATTTGCCAGTATCGCTATGTCATCGGCGTAGTCGGCGTCGGTAATTGTTGTTGCGGGGTATCTTCTGCTTCTTTTCTTCGTCAGTTCGAAGCCATTTTCTTTGATTTTGTCAATCGATGTTCTAAGTACGTAGTCTAGACAAATGATAAAGAGATACGGAGCCAGCGTGTCTCCTTGTAGTACTCCTGCTACTATGTCGAAGTATTCTGTGTCTCCATCTGGTGATCGTACTTTTACTTTAGTGTTTCTATAGAGAATCGTTATTGCCGCTACGGTTTCTTTAGGTATGCCGTACGCTAGTAGGATTTGTTCCATCTTTCCTCTGTGAATGGAGTCGAAAGCCTTGGTAAAGTCGACAAATATTAATGTCGCTTGTAGGTTCTTTGCCCGTACACCTTCAAGGATTCTGCGGATGGTTAATATTTGTGAGGTCGTAGATCTATTTCTTCGGAAGCCATTTTGGTTTTTTCTAAGTATGTTGTCGATTTTGGGTTCTATTCTGTTTCGTAGTAGGGCATTGTCGATTTTGGCAGCTATGGATGTAAGTGTTATGCCTCGGTAGTTTTTGGCTAATCCGAGGTCCCCCTTTTTAGGGAAGGGGAGTATGCATCCCTTCGTCCATCTATCTATTGGATTTTGATTGTATACTGCGTTGCAGTGTCGGAGCAGTATGTCGTCGAATTGTCTGGTCTTCCATACTTCCGGGGGAACTTTGTCCAGTCCTGCAGCTTTCCTATTTTTAATTTTTCTGAGAACCGAGTCGAGTTCTTCTTGTGTGAACGGTCTTAGTTTAATGTCTAATTGTTTGCTAATTATTCTGGTGATTGGTTCAGGCGTTATTTTTGGTGGGTTTCTAAGTAAGTTTTCGAAGTGCTGTTTCCACAGTTTTATTCTTTCTTGTTGGTTTGCAGCTTTAAGTTTTGCTTTGGCTGTGTTCTTTCTTCTGCTCACTTCGTTTATTGTTTGCCAGGCAATTCTAGATTGTCTATCTTCCACCGAGTCTCTAATCTTATCTATCTGATTTTGAATGTATTCTGTCTGTTCCTTTATATATATGCCTGTTAATTGATATTGTGCCGTTTTTAGTTTTAAGGCATTTGTGTTTGTTGGGTTTTTTCGATAGTTTTTGGAGGCTGTTTTCACTAGTGCACGTTTTTCTCTCACCGCTAAAGTTTCCCATGGGACTCTATATTTAGTTTTAATTTTTGTTGGAATGTATTTTGCTGCTGCCTCAAGGTGTGCATTGACGAAATTTTCGTATTCGTCGTTTGGTGTACTTTTTTCCGTCTTTTCTTGTAGTGTTTCGAATCTGTTTCTTAATTCTAATACGTATTTATCTCTTACATCTTTGTTGTTTAATAGGGCCCAGTCATAGTGTTTGGTGGTCGCTGTTCGTTTGTCGTTTTTTCGTAGGCTTAACCGTATTTTCGCCGTGACTATTCGGTGATCGGTGGACACACCCTCAAAAGAGGAGTATGCCTCGCAATTCAATGCACTATTCTTCCATTTCTTGTTTATAAGGACGTAGTCTATCTGAGCTTTAGTATTGTTTGCGTACGTGTATGTCCATAGTTTGCCCTCTCTTTTTTGGTAGTTTGTATTGAGGCATGCTAATCTATTTTCTATCATGAAATCTGTTAGATGTTGCCCATTCCTATTTGACGTGTTGTGGAGGCTGTATTTGTTGTTTCCGTTTTTCCCGATTTGTGCATTCATGTCTCCGCCAATGACTAACATGTTGTGTTTCGGGATGCTACGCACTAATGAGGATAACTCATCGTAGAAGGTGACTATTTCATTTTCTTCACTAACATTGGTGGGGCTGTAGCATGAGACGATTGTTGCTCTGGGGTTTCCGTTAAATGTAGCTATCATCATTCTAGGTTGTATTTTCTCTATGCTATTAAGCGTTTTTAGTGCTCTAGGTCCTATAAGCAAACCTACCCCTCCTACTGCGGCGTTGACAGAGTTTTTCCATGCGGATACAGTGGCGAGCGACCATCATTTCTTGGGAATTAATATAAAGTCTAGTATTCTGGCCAAGATTTGCTTATTTGTATGTAGCTACAAGTTTTAACGAATTTTATATATTTTACTTTCAAAGATAGACTATGGTTTGTGCATGTACAGTTTGTTAGTATGGTAAAATCAATTGTTATATTAAGAATTTGAAGGAGTTCAAAAATGAAGTTCGCCACAAACATAGTCCCTACATTATTATCATTTGAACATCCAGAATTATATTACTTTATTCTCTAAATTTATTTTAAGTGTACTAAAAAATGTAAAGTTGGCAAACATTAGTCAAGAGCGACCAAAAAAATTGCTTTTCAAAATCTACGTGATGCATCTAATAAGGTTTCAGACTTTTTTTTGTACGGGCATTTAAAATTGCCGTAGACTCTTGAAAATTCAGTATGTTTTTTATACATCTTATGGAATGAGTGACCAATTATTTATGATTTCACTTTCAAAGGAAGAGCTACAGAAG
Organism: Sepioteuthis lessoniana; assembly: GCA_963585895.1. Lineage (NCBI taxonomy): Eukaryota > Metazoa > Mollusca > Cephalopoda > Myopsida > Loliginidae > Sepioteuthis > Sepioteuthis lessoniana. The sequence continues at coordinate 22,075,032 of OY757931.1, read as the reverse complement.
CAATTAGAATACACCCTACTAAAGCCTGATTGTCACAGCTGGTGAATTTCGAAAATGCAATCTGGACGTGGGGATGCTTTAGAAGATCGATATGCAATAAGAATTCTGTTTTAAACTTGGAAAAATGTCACAAAAACGTATGGAATGCTTCAGACTCCTTTTAAACCATCTTGCATAAGTGGCATAAGACTTTCAAGGAAGGCAGGGACTCTGTGAGGGATGATGAGAGGTGTGGGAGGAGTAAGGAAGTCAATACACCAGATTTGATTGGCCAAAGGGTTAGGGTTACTATGTTGAGGTTTTTAGGGATTCAGGAAGAGATTCCGTCAGAAGAGGCCAGCACTGTTCAAATCGGGTGAGTGGCATTTCCACTAGGATAATGCACCAGTGCACAACTCTATCCTTTTCACAGACTATTTGACCAAGATGGGCATCAAAACAGTTTCTCACCCTCCCTATAATCCAGATCTTGCTCCCTGTGACTTTTGGTTATTCCCTTAGCTGAGAGTCTGTGGTTATGAGACAATTAAGGAGATGAAAGAGACTGTGATGAAGGTCATTGTCACGCTCACAAGAAGACTATCATGGGGCCTTCCAGAAGTTGCTGGAACGGTACCAGAAGTGCATTGCAGCCGGAGGAGATTACTTCGAAAGGGACTCGAGTTTCATGTGATTACTTCGAATGGGACTCGAGTTTCATGTGTGTACAGATTACTTCGAAAGGGACTCGAGTTTCATGTGTGTACAATCAATAAAAATGCCCATTCGAAAAAAGTCCAGAAACTTATTTAATGAACCTCGTACTATACCAAGGTCTTCGGAAAAGTGCTACTTTTTCCCTTGATTGTTCTATTTTACCCTGGATCCGTATTTTATATTACCGAGTGTTAAGCAATGATGTATCAAGTACAATTTTTGAGTCCTTTTTTCTGCTTCGATGTGGAATTGAACTCCGGTCTCCCGGTCCATTGGTAAACAATCGACCTACTACATCAATGGGAGTCTTATATGAATATCACTGGGATGATTGGTGATATGTTATGTTTTTAAAAACTTTCTTGTTGAATCAGGTTCGTATTTGAAGATTAATAATAGTAAAATTGTCTTTACAGCACGTTTAAACTTTTGTGAGTTCTTTTAGGATGAAGTCAGCTAAACAATTTTGGTGTCTTTTTATAAAAACTACAAGAATCTATGTTCGCAATTATTCAAAACAAAAAAAAAAACTCCCAAGTTAGAAGTAATATCAATGGTTTATTTGTCAGTATATTAATGTAGCTTAAATCATTCATTTGGAACACAGGAAATTTAGTAATGGACATAACCCTAAACGACACAACCATTCCGGCTCATTGGGGTCACTGGAGTAATGACAAAGTTGGGACTTTCTAATCCTTAGAGCTCCAGAAAATTTAAAATGTGCTTATATATCTATGTCAACAGTCGAACTAGGGCACATGTAAATAACTGATTAGAGAGCAAATAGTGGGGGCCTTTTGTATTGAGGTGGAAGGATTCTATACGGGTTCGTTTTGATGAAGGAACACAATCGGTTCATGAATATGCATATTTGTACGCAGACACACGTGCTATTCAAATATTACCATACAGCCCACATTTAGATGATACATAAGCAGCGTCGAATAGCTATACGGTAGTTGTGGTTGTTAACTAGTGTCCAGTCGTCAAGTGGACTGTATGCCGTATACACAAACGACGCTCCAGTTGGACTGCTACCGACATTGTCTAACTCAGCCAACCCAACACCCTTGGGAAAAATCCGAAACCTCTTATTCCCTAGCTATAGGTCAGATATTACCACTTCGTCTCTTCTGCAAGGTTTGGCATAAAATAATCAACGAAGGTTGATATGGCTTTAAAAACCGAAATCGAGCCAAATAATGGAGCTGTCAAGTTGTATAACTGAATTTATACTAAACATAAAAGTTAGACCCCCCACTAAAAATGAATGTCCTGGGTATAACACAAAACTAACCCTGGTGAGGTTCCAGTTAAGGTTCCGGAGCTATGATGTATGTAATGTACCCTTCATTACGATTACTCTTAGATCGACTTTGACCTGAAGTTTTATGACTTGTAAGATACCTTTCCATGAGTTAAATGCATATGTATAAATTTATTTTTATTCGATGAAACCTTGTTTGAAAACATCTAAAGAAACCAAAGTACAAGAATCTAAATATGAACACACAATGAATGCAATTCCGTAACATCTAGGCATAAAATAGCTCTTGGCAGGTTGACATGCTGTTAAAATCCCTCAATCATGTAAACAAGTGTTGGGTATCACCCACCTTTTTCCACACAATGAATTAGTCCATCAGCTATATATAGCAGTAGCTACTAATACCAGGGCAGACTAGAAGGTGAAGAGAAGATTCTTAAAGGAAAAATATTAGAGCGTTGGAGACTGGAGATCGCACTAGATCACCTTACTTGCTACCGTAATAACGGAAGCCAATACTATCGTTGGACTATATCTTTATTCTGTATTCACTAATCCTATCTTCTTGTCTACGAATAGCCTTTCTATTGTATATACTTTTCCTGAGAATATATCTCTATTTCCTCTCATATTGTGGTTTGTCCTTTATTTGATATTACAAGCGTTCACTCACCAGAACGTAACAACAAGTAAGGAGTCAATATTCGTGAAATGTCTAACCACCATTCGATAAATCAGCACGAATAATACCATCGAGGAAAGCCTGGACCCAATTATCCTCACAGCTATAGGTTTGATAATATCCCTGCTGTTCTTCTTGAAAGATGGTTTTGACATTAAATAATCCACGAAGTTTGGTATGCTATTAAACTAAGAAATTAAACGATTTCAATAACATGAATTCCTGGCGACTGACAATTCCTCATTTATTTACATTTACTTGGTATTCCGTATAGTTAGATTATTACACTAAGTCTATACGAGACTCTTGTGTGTATAACACCGAAAAAACAAAACAAAACAAAAACAAAAACAAAAAACAACAACAATAAATGAGCACGTTGAAGTGATACGTCTCTTGGCGCAAATCAGTTACAATGCTCTAACCCAGAGAAATGCTGTGGAGAGACACTGATTTTCAGCAGAGTGTCCAGCTATCATTCTCTGTTCCTAGGTAAGGCGTAAAGATTACGTGTACAAATTTAGCCGCAGCATCGATAGACTACAAAACAAAATTAAAAAAAAAAACACTGACAGAATGCTACAGACCTGGATAAAAGAATGTCTTAAAATATTCAAGATATCAAAGTAAGTCAAAAACTTTATCATGGAAGCCATTCAAAGCTGAAGAATTGAACTAGGATGTGACGATCCATATGTAGATAATCCTGACGGTTTTTTTAATTATTATTATTCAATCATTAGAGCTTTTCAAATCAGCGTTAGCCGAGGACGACCAGCACGAACGTACATTCAGCAGCTGTGTGAGGATACAGGATGTTGTCCTGAAGACCTGCCTAGGGCGATGAACGATAGGGAGGAGTGGCGAGAGAGGGTCAGGGATATCCGTGCTGCCAGCACGATATGATGATGATGATGATTATTATAACAACAACAACATACAGTACTGAAAAATGCTTTTGAACTTGGCGGTAACAGTGATACCAATTGCAGTCAATACACTTAGATATGTTTAGGATTGCTTGCAACGTAGAGTTGTGGAATTGATAATGAGAGGATAAACCGAGAACACACTGATCGCAGTGTTTACGTCGAGAATACTTAGAAGAGTACTGGAGACCTCCGGGAGACTTGCTGTGATTCAGACCCCAGTGAAAGACCATGAGCAAAAGCTCTCAATAATAATGATAATGATAGGCACAATAACTAAAGGATTATTAAAAGGCCTGGAAGACTTGGAAATTGGCGGACGGGTAGAGACTCTCCAAACGACAGCATTGCTAAGAACGGCCAGAATCCTGAGACGAGTCCTGGAGACTTAAGGAGACTTGCTGTCACTCAAACTCCAGTGTAAAACAATCAGTGAATGCTGATGTGAAAAACTATAAAAGAGTATATAATACTAATAATAATAACAACAACAACAAAAGTGATTATAATAATAATATTGACCTTGACATGACCATGAATGCGATATCTCATGAAAGAAATTTAATCTTTTTTAATAGCCATACAAAATAATGAGATGTGAATCAATTATATCAAAGTGACGATCCCTACGTAGATAATCCTGATGTTTCAATAATAATAATGATAATATAAGAGGGCTAATCAACACCATCCAAACTACAACATTTTGAAGATCAGCCAGAATCCTGAGAAGAGTCCTAGAGACCTGATGAAGCTTGCTGTCTTTCAAATTCTAGAGAAAGACCATTAACAAACGCTAGTATGAAAAACTTGCAATAAATATAATAACGACCTGGACATGGCAACGAAGTGGAACACTTTTTAAGAGAAACTAATTCTTTTTTTTTTAATCTCAGCAGTAAATAATACCATAAGGATCAGTTATATCAAAGTGAAAATTGATAATACGTGGAAAAACAGAAAGCGTAGGATAGTAGCTGGTGAAAATGAATTGGTTATTTACTTGAAAGCCACAAGGTAATTATAGTGAAATAACCTTTCTAAATGTATTGGAAAGAACTAAAATATGAAAAAAAATATGAATACATAAATTTTTAATAAAAACATTATTTTAACAATGTAAAAAGTCACATTGAATGATCTTGATGTTACGAAAATCTGGGTTTGATGGTGGGGATGACTGCAAAGGTGTCACTTGATCTCTTTAAGAAAAGAACTAATGTACTGTCATAAAAACAAAAGCAAAGAAGACAAAAGACAAAAACAGAACCCGTTTAATTTCGATTGTACAAGTTCTTTTTGGGATAATCGGATAAGCAAGATGATAATATGTGGTTTTTACTCAGTACAAGTAGGAAAGATTTGTTCGATCATAAAACGTTGTCGACACCCAAATGAGGATGTCGTCATGTTTAAGCCTCAAATTAAATCAGTTTCCCTTAGCTTCCAAAATTAAACTCTTCAACTTTAATAAACAATGTTACTCACATTAGATATGAGCCGGGACGTGGCGTATAAAAGTATCAGCTTATTTCGAAGGGGCGTCCCCATGACAGTACCCGTCTAAAGTCTAAAATACGTAAGAGTTTAATGCCTGGTACTTGGAATGCCGACAAAACTAAGCAAATTTTGCCTACGCTTTACAGAGGATACTTACCTGGATTAGGATTATGCTCTGAGTGTACCTGGCCTCAGCTTGGATGCCTAGCATAAGTGCCTTGTGGAGTAGCAATGACAAGCTTATATTCACATTGAAAGACCTTCAAGTCTAGTTAATTTTTGACCAGCATATTCCTCTGACTTACGACTTAGCAAAGGCTAGCCTAGTTCACATTGCTCCTTGTGAACCTATCGACAGCATTGTCTAGCTCATCTCCGAATCCACTAAAATTCCCACTAAAAAGTTGGGTGGGAACAACGTTTTATGATCGAATTAATTTTTCCTACATCTACTGAGTAAAAACAACATATCATCTTGTTTATCAGACTATTCCAAAAAGACCTTGTACAATCTAAATTAAATCCTCCAGCAAGCGCGCGAGTATCGGCTCGTGAGTAACTCCTTTTCTCTAAGGCCCCAATATAAACTGATCTAGTGTCAAATCCTGCCAGGTGGAGAGCAAAACAAATACCGCTCTGAAGGGGGTTTATCTTTTCACATGTGCAGGGGACAAGACAAAGTCATTTAAAGTGGTGTTTAATAGGTTTGAATTTAGAGATTTTCTTTTCTTACTGCAGCAACAATATCAGGGTTAAACAGCCCAATCAGCCTTTATATTTATGCTTACATGCAAAAAATAGATGTAACATACCTTTCCTTAGAGAAATACAAACAGCCACTCCGTGAGATGAACACGAGGGCGATCGTTACATGTCGAGCACTGTTCTATTATTAAGGGCACAGGCCCACACGAAACTTTGTGTCACATATTTGGGAAGCCAAATTGACCTATTGCTGTTTATCGTTGATTCTCATTGCAAGGACTGAAACTTGACCCATGGTCGGTCGATCACTCCAATTCAAATGTTCACCACAATGTGTAGGTGTAATATAATTGCGGAGGGATTTCGTTTCGTATATCTTGCGTTTCGGTTTAGTTAGGATGAGAACCTTTCGGCTCAGTGTATGGATTAGTTTAGTGCAAATATGAACGCAGGTGTTCAAGCGCGCGCGGGGACGATGCGTCATTCACAGATGTCAAAATAAAAATTCCCAGGTAGAAAATTGGACCAGGAGGTGTGAATGATATCATGCACCGGAAGCGTGGGCTGAGGATTTTGGCGATTTGAGAAAAAGTCAGGGAGTTGAGTTCCTGACTCCGAGCGAAAAAGTTGATATTCAGACCTGGGTGAGGGCAGACGACTTTGTGCGCTACGGGCGCCGCGCGTTGGTTCGGTTGAGAGCTGACGATGTAAAAGCAGTCAGCATAGAAATATTGTGTCTCTCTCTCCTCACGTAGAAAAACCTTTAAACTCAAAAAGTTGAATAAAAGTTTCGTGTCTGAACTAAGAAGTCGTAAGTGATTTTTGTGTTTTTGGATTCCAATGTGCGTTATGAACATTCTATGTCTATTTCACATTTTCATGTATGGCTATGTAACATAGGTACTTGTTGCTGTTGGTTGAGGTTATTTTAACCTCAGCCAACAATACCCAACTACCAACTGAAGAGAGGGATAATAAGATTGAAAAGAAGATTTAATGAGCAAAAAAAAAAAAACTTTTCATTCATGGTGTATTGATTTTTGTATTTTAATTCCTCTTATTTTAAAACTTACTTTGCTACGTAAGGGTTTTCATTAAATATGGCGTAAATATTGATTTGTTGCCGGTCTAAATAAACAATAGTTTTATTTATTGTTGTTTATTTGATCGATTCAAAAGGGAGAATGTCCAGAGAAGTTAAAATCGGCGATATGCCATTGTTATCTCCAGTTTTAGGCCGTATTAACTGAATGCAGTCTTTTTCTTCTTGAACAGTTGTCTGTTCAGTGCTTGTGAATCAAGTCAACCCTATTATTTTACCGATAGCTGGAAGGGAGTGAAAGAGAAGAAATAGATTTCTGCTATTGTTTAGGGTCTTCGTGCAAAATGAAATGCCAACAGCCTCGTTCTCTAGATGAGCTTGGCTGATATGTGTCATTTAGCCACACGAAATGTTATTTACGTAAACATCTTGAACAAGGTTAAGAAGAATAAGAAAAGGTTCTTCAATAATTTTTACTGCGTTAAAACATTTCCCTTGAATTTAGAATTCAGAACAAAAAAGAATGTGACTTTCTTTTACAAGACGTCATAATTAAAATATACTGTTCATGTTTTTAACTCTTAATAACCAGAAATATGAAAGAAATCCTATAACATGATTTTCAGCGCCAACTCTATCTTGCATATGAGATGGCCACAAAATTTTAGTTCGAAACTGAGAGTTTGAGTTAAACTTGCTTTATTGGTCAACCTAAAACAAAGAGTAGCCAACTCAGTTGAAGGAACAAAACCTGACAATATTATACAGATGAAATAAAACTCATTCCGTGGTTGTCTGACGGATCGCCTGGGTGCTGTGACGTTCCAGTTACTATTTACAGTCAGTGCATCAGCTTTTAGAAACGGCGTGTGATATTATGAGGAAGGGATGATATAGCGTTCATATAATATTCAATTCATATTACAGTTTCCTAATTTTATCTCATCTCTGATTTTATTTTTTAAAGCTATGTTCAGTAAACATAAATTTAAATTGGAAGTGTTTCTGACAAATTGCTGGAGCAACGTTAAGTAATGTATATAAATCATTTGAACTACTGTTCTACTTTTTGACCAATCTGTAGTGAGGGTTTGTATTTTAGCCCAGACTGGCCCAAAAATTTTTAGAGAAATTTTTAAGTTGCAAACAATGGCAATTTACTGTATTTAAATAATAAGGTGTAATACAATATACATACAATAAATTTAAGGGATTTTTTGAATAAGTTAAAATCATTTTTTTATGTACATGCACTCTCCAATATTTGGAATTGGTTTACTACGAAAATATTTGTTTGAGGCAATTCAAAATGATTTCAGATCAAACAATGCTCTAGCATTGAAGATCATTCCGATATCAAATTTTCGGTGGCTGAAAAGTGAAAATCATAAGAAATTTGAGGAAACGTGTAAAGGAGAAGTTTGTTTTATCCGTAGAATCTTTACAAATGGTCTTAGGATGGGATTACTTTTTTACAAGCTTGAGTAAATAAAAGTAACTACATTTACAATCATGTTAAAGCAAAATTTCCTGGGGAAGTTGTCATTAAAGAAGATCATACTGACGGGATTTTAGGATATGAAACAACCAATTACAATTGATTTCTTATCAAACAAAAGTGTAAATGTGAATTTAATAAAAAAATTACTTAAGAAAGAATTCCCCAAATGTATTCAAAGATTCTTGTGCATATATATATTCATATGTGTGTGTGTGTGTGTGTGTGTGTGTGTGTGTGTGTGTGTGTGTGTGTGTGTGTGTGTGTGTTTGTAAAATATCCGACTGACGATAAGTCACCCGGATTTTGATCAGAGCTTGAAGTATCTAACGTGAAAAGTTCTGATACAACGTCACAGTCATTCTCTTATGACTGATTAAAATATTGCTGATTGATACCTTATTTATAATAGAATAATTACACGAAGTTATTTAAATCTGGCAGAACGCTCAATACAATACACATTGAGCAAGTTATGAAATATTAAAATACACAAGTATACCGATATCCAAATACTCAGTTACAGTAGGGAAATGATAGGTATATATATATATATATATATATATATATATATATATATATATATATATATATATATATACATATATATATTCCACATTTTGAATAGTCATTATTTTATGCTACTGGACTTCAGCAAGCTGCAATGATAGCTCTACCAAGTTGATATATTGTCTTTTATTTCTTTTAGAAGAAGCATATATATGGGTTAACCGCATAGGAGATCGCTCGATAATTTATCTAACAGTATAGACATTTTCTCTAATTTGAGTACTTTGAGCTCGCGTAGGTGTATTTTAATCAAGAAAATGTGTCTGAAATTTTCCTACTATAGCGGTATTGATTTTCTATCCGTAACATCACCATCTCGACGTAACAGAAACGAGCACAAAAAAACTCTATATATTCATATTAAAGATTCAAGTCATAAAAATCGTCTTGACAGCAAATACACGATGTACACCGGTGTAAGCAATAAATGAAATTAATCCTTTCTGAAAAGAAAAAAAGTTTAGACATAAGGAATATGGGAGTGTAGTAAATGTTTACCAACGTTCCCTTGATCCACATATTTTGTTTCAGTCTCTGTGCATAATTGTTTGTTAATAAATAATACCCAATAACTTCCGTTTTTATTGTGTAATGTTCCACGAGAAATAGAAATATCCTGTCAATTTTGGTTTAGAAAAAAATCACCTTTTTTTATTTGACAAAAAGTTCTGGTAGTGTAGTCATTCAGAGTTGATTCCGTATTTACATACCCGTGTACATATGTGCGTTCTATTGGTGAGAGGGTCTATTCTGTTTTCTTCTCTGAATGTTACGTCGGGTGCATTATAAATGAATCCTCATAATATCCAGACTCAATTTAACAACATTATCGATGACGTAAAAAAAAAAAAAGAAAAAGAAAAATGAAAGCCGCTTGAATATCCTCTCTTTGGTCTTTCAAGGATACGCGTACAATTTGAATATTTCTCTATTCAATTTCCCGGCAACTTGCGATCTATAACCAATGAAATTTCTCTTTGCCATATTCTTAACCGTTCACAAGCCGTTTCCTATTTACAAGTTCAAAACGAAGACATAAATATTCAGATTTTATGCGAGTCTATTCCATTTTGTGTCTGAAGGCCACGTCAGTGTGTATCGATTGCATAATCAAACAATCTCTCGAAAGGAAAGTCTGTGAAGAAACGTTATTTTCTATTTTCACGTGGATAGTATTAGCCTCCAGCCTCCCCGTGGAATCGTGTATATATATATATATATATATATATATATATATATACAAAACGAAGGCTATTTAGCATTGTTCGAATTAAAGTGGGGAGAGATAAGATAGATAAACAGATTGATAGAGATAAAGAGAGATTCAGATAGTTCGTCATGAAAAAACTGAGGTATATATATATATATATATATATATATATATAAAGTTTTTTTGGGAAAACAGATTGATTTTACAGATAATTAAAAACAAATTATTTTCAGAATAAATAACCCGTTTACATTGGTTAGGTTTTCGGGTTCCATAGATATCAAAACTTCAGTTATTTAATGCAGAATACTCTCTTTGGAAAAACTAAAGAAAAACGTGGATCTTTTAAAAGAAGTTTAGAAAATTGCGGAGCATGAAGTTTAGGTTGATATTAAATAAAGTTATAACTCTATAAACAGTTTCGAAAAGCTTGGAAAATTGACTGAAGAAATGGCTTATCATAGGAAGTAACGAGATTACAGAAACCAAATATTACTAAGATCAATTAGAATACTGAGAAAGGTTCTGAAGACCTGACGAGACTTGCTGTCACCCACACTTCAATGGAAAGCCAACATATAATGCTGTTGCTAAAAACTAGCAAAGAGTGATCAGCCAAAGAGGAAATAAAGAACAAACATATGTAATGCACATAAAGAATATTTTCCATTTCTTCAGTTTTTGCGTCAAGACCCGGTGAAGGATAATAAGAAATAGAAAATACGAAGAAGAAATAGAAAATAATAATAATAATAATAATAATAATAATAATAATAATAGGATACAACAACTCGAAGACAACATAGGAAAACATGAAGGAGGACTGTTGACAGCCATCAGAAACGTTACTGACAACCCGATGGCCAACAGAATGACAATAACTAGGAAACAAAAATGGGAAGAAAAAACAACTCTATGTGCGTTTTAATCGACTAATAAACAACATCTCACACCAGAAAACCTGGATATGGCTAACAAAAGGGAACTTTAAGAGAGAAACAGAATCTCTCCTTATAGCAGCTCAAAACAAGCCATAAGAACCGATCATATCAAAACGATAATAGATAAGACGAAACACAATAGCAAACGTAGGCTATGCGGTGACAGAGATGAAACCATCAATCATTTGATAAGGGAATGCAGCAAATTGGAACAGAAGGAGTTTAAGACTAGACATGACTAGGTGTGCAAGGCGATCCAGTGGGAGTTATGCAAGAAATTTAAATTTGACCCTACAAACAAATAGTATATGCACAACCCAGCACCTGTTCTAGATCATGACACGCATAAACTCAGACCTAATAATAATCAACAAAAAAAAAAAGAGAATATATAAAATTGTCGACTTTGCTGTCCGGCTCACCATAGAATAAAACTGAAAGAATGTGAAATGAAGGTAAATATCTCGACTTTGCTAGAGAATTGAAAAACTGTGGAACATGAGGGGTGACAATTATACCAATTGTGATTGGTGCTTTTTGTACAGTAACTAAAGGGTTATCAAAGGACTGGAGGACTTGGAAGTTGGCGGACGAATGGAGATCATTCAAACAACAGCATTTTTGAGAACGGCCAGCATAGGGAGAAATGTCCTGGACACTTGAGGAGACTTGATGTCACTCAAACTTCAGTGAAAGACCATCAGCTAACGCTGAAGTGAAAAACTATAAAGGATTAAATAATAATAATAATAATAATAATAATAATGATAATAATAATAATTAATAAAACCCACTGAAGAGTTCTCTTATCTAAAAAAAAGTAGGTCACATCTGTCAGGTGCGCAGATTTGAAATAACCCCGGGGTCTGGTATCGCCATAATATACCACCCATGATTAAAAAAATGCAACTTAAATATAACACAAAGTTGGAACCAGGCAACATGCATGAGTGTCATGATCGGGAGGTACTCTCCTGATAGCCCACATGGGAGACTCATCGTCATCCTGCTAATTTAGGCCGTTCTTTTTTCGGGTACATGAACGACGAACCAAGGAACCACACAAATAAGAGACGTATACGCAAAACATGGGCTAGGGAAAACAACCACCTTTCACTGCACTGCTATTTTAAGGCCAATCCTACTCTAGAAAGATACAGAAAAAGAATGACAGATATATGTCAATAATGTGCAAGTTTCCAGACAACATGGGACATACTGGTGGAACACGTTTGGACAATAATAAAGAAATATGAGAAATACACCAGAAAGCAAGTTATCAACAAGTGTCTTTTTTTACAAACAAGAACAGAAATGAACCATCAACTTCGGTAAATAGAAACATCACACACACCCTATAGCATAAGAGCAAACACTAACACAAAAACAAAAAGATGATTTTAGAAAATTTAAAGAGAATTATGAATGAACAAAAGACTACCTTGTCATAACTTAGAAACATAGAATAGGGAACAATCAAGATTGAAACGGAAAAAAATCGTGTTTTAATGTATATACCAACAAAAAACATAACAGAATTAAATGAACAAATCTATGCTGGAGCAAAATTGGTTTCTGAGAAAATTGGGGTTCCAGTAAGGAGCACGAACAAAAAATCAAAACCTGGATGGTAAATTCAAGTGGAAACTCAGTTAAAAACAACAGCGAAAACAAACACAATCGATAAAATAAAGGATAAACTTTGAAACATGTTGTGACAAAAAAACAACATAAGAAAAAATAACAATACCATTTAGGGAAAGTAAGCAGAAAGTACTGACAAAAAAAGGAACATAATAAAGATGTTGACAAAAGTTAAAGCAAGACACAGAAAACAGAACATTCCTAAACAAAAGAAAATTCTACCAACAAGTCAGAGATGATGACATAAAAACATACCATCAACTGGACGCAAGAGAAACTGAACAATTCTGGAGTAAATTTTGACCACCAGAGGACATAAGAAAAATGCCGAATGGATAACCAACCTAGCGATAAAGTTAAAAGGACTCGAAGGAGGACTGAAAGTGCAAATACACATAGATTTATAATGAATGACACTAAAAAATATCAAATTGGAAAACACTAGGCCGTGAATGAATTCATGGATTCTTATTCAATAAATTAACCCCCATTCATGAGAGACTAACGCTTGAAATGATCAGATGTCTATAAGAAGCACAGGTACCCGAATATCTGAGAAAAGAAAGGACCACACCGATCCAAAAATTCCCCTGTAGAGAAACAACCTTAAACAACTACAGACCAGTAACGTGCCTATCTATGATGTGGAAAAAAACTAACGGCACAAATAAGGGAAGCGATATACTTCGCAGAAAACAACCACAATTTGTTCCGCAAAAGATTGTTACGCAAAGGATCCAGAGGCAGAGAACTACTTTTTATTGATTAGCACATCCTCAACGAGGGCAAGACGACAGGGAAAAAATCTGGATATGGCCTGGATTGACTACAAAAAGTCATGATATCGTGCCACAAAGCTGAATAATAAACTGTATCAAAGTGTACAAACTATCAGATAACGTCATAAACTTCATCGACAAAGCTATGAAAACCTGGAGAATGGAATTTACATCAGGATGGAAAAGCTTACTTGAAACAAAGATCCGAAAACGTATTCTTCAAGCAGATACACTATCACCATTACTATTTATAATTGCAATGGTGCCACTCAACCCCATATTCAGAAAATCCACATTACAGACATGCTAAATCACAGGAAAATATTAAATATCTAATGTACAAGGGCGACATCAAACTGTTTCCCAAAAGGGAAAAAAGTATTGGAGACTCTAATAGACGCAGTGAGAATATACAGTCTGGACGAAGAGATGGAATATTGCATTAAAATATACGGTATGTTCTAACGAAAAGCACAAAATTACACCTGATGGACGGAGTGGAACTACCAAATCAAAACAAAAATAGAATGCTTGGAGTAAAGGAAACCTACTAATACTAAGGGATAGTGGAACCTGTCACAATCAAACAAGTTGAGATGAAAGAAAATATAAAGAAAGAATATATCAGGAAAACCAGAAACTTACTCGAGCAAGACTATATAGCAAAACCTTATTAAATGAATAAATACCTCGGCTGTTCCCCTCGTGACATATTCTGGACCATTCTTAAAGTGGACAAGAGAACTTAAATAAAAGGACCAGAGAACAAGAAAACTAATGGCCAGAAAAAAAGACATTACATCTCTTATTTACCCAACCCCTCCGCTCGGGCAGGATATGACACAAGGTCAATTTTTAAGCGGAGTTTAACAGGTTTGAATTCAGAGTTTTCCTTCTAGACTAGTTGCCTCACCAAGGCTGAAGAACTCAGTCTGCACTACTATTTACCCATAGCTGGAGGGAGTATATTTGGATTCATACCTTTCCAAAGGGTATTAGTGCTATATGAAATAAAATCAGTCTCGTCCAGGATTTGAACTCGTATCGCCGTGTCCATTTCCTAGGAAGATAGCCATTACACCACGGGCATTACATCCCAGAAATAACTTTGACAGACTATATGTGCCAAGAAAAGAAGGAGAAAGAGGACTTAGCAGCATTGAAGAGAGTGTTGACGCATCCATACAACGAAGTGAAGACTACATAACAAAGCATGGAGAAAGACTGATTACAAACATCAGAAACAATACTGACAACACGATGACCAACAGAACAACAATGACCAGAAAGACAAAATTGTTAGGAAAACAACTCTATGGGCGTTTTAAGCGGCTAATAACTAACATCTCCCACGACAAAACATGGACGTGGCTAAGAAATAGAATTCTGAAGAGAGAAACGGAATATCTCCTGATAGCAGCAGAAAACAATGCTATAACGACCAAGCATATCAAAGCAAGAATAGATAAGACGCAACAAAACAGCAAATGTAGGTTATGTGGTGATAGAGACGAAAACATCATTCACATAATAAGCAAATGTAGCACATAAGAATAGAAAAAGTATAAGACTTGGTACAACTTAGTGGGTAAAGTGATCCACTGGGAATTGAGCATGAAATTTAATTTGATCATATCAACAAATGGCATATGCACAACCCAACATCAGTCATGGAGAATGACACACACACAAATTCCTCTGGGATTTTGACATACAAATGGATCGCTTAATATCGGCCAGACAACCAGACTTTATAATAATAAACAAAATAGAAAAAAAAAATTACAAAATTAAGGACTTTGTTTTCCTGGCTCACCACAATGTAAAATTAAAAGAAAGTTAAAAGGAGGATAAATACTTCGACCTTAACAGGGAACTGAAAAACTGTGGAATATGAAAGTGACGTTTATACCAAATATAATCGGTACTCTTGGTTCAGTCACCAAAGGATTAATTAGGAGCTTGGATGACTTAGAAGTGAAAGGGCGAGTGTAGACCATCCAAACTACTGCATTATTAAGATCGGCAAGAATACTGAGAAGTGTCCTGGAGACATGATAAATCATGTAGTGAAAAGACCATCAGCAAACGCTGACGTGAAAAAGTCTCAAGGAAAAACGATAATAATACATGTAATAAAAGGACTTGTACAGGGACTGGAGTACTTGGAAATAAGAGGACGGTTGAAGACCATCAAAACTACAGCATTGTTGAGATCGGCTAGAATACTAAGAAGAATCCTCGAGACATAATGAGACTTGCTCACAGTCAAATTCCAATGGAAAACCATCAGCTAAAGCTGGTGTGAAAAACTCTTAAATGAGCAAAATAATAATAATAATAATAATAATAATAATAATCTACCTTGCAAGGGAATTGAAAAAACTGTGGAACATCCTGGTGACAATTATACCAATTGTAATTGGTGCGTTTGGAACAGTAACTAAAGGATTGCTAAAGGGACTAGAGGACTTGGAAGTTGGCGGACGAGTGGAGACCATCCAAACGACAGCATTGTTGAGAACGGCCAGAATACTAAGAAGAGTCCTAGAGACTCGAGGAGACTTGCTGTCACTCAGACTCCAGTGAAAAACCATCGGCTAACGCTGATGTGAAAAGCTCTAATGAATGAATAATAATAATAATAATAATAATAATAATCTTATGGGACTTTGACATACATACGGATCAACTAATCTCGGGCAGAAGACCGTACTTGATAATAATCAACTAAAAGAAAAAAAAAGAAGAGAACATGTAAAATTGTCGAACTTGCTGTCCCAGAATAAAACTGAAAGAATGTGAAAAGAAGAATAATTACTTCGACCTTGCTAGGGATTTGAAAAAAACAGTGGAACATGTAGGTGACAATTATACCAATTGTAATTGGTACGTTTGGAAGAGAAATTAAAGGATTACTAAAGGGACTGGAGGACTTGGAAGTTGGCATTCAAACTACTGCATTATTGAGAACGGCCATAATACTGAGAACAGTCCTGGAGACTTGAGGAGACTTGTTGTCACTCAAAATTCAATGAAAAACCATCAACTAATACTGATGTGAAAAACTCTAAAAGAGTAAATAATAAAAATAATACAAATTCGGCTAAAAATATGACATGGTCAAACTAAAAAGAGGAAAAAATAATGAAAGTGATAGAAGTATCAAAAGACCAGAACACTTGGAGAGATAGACACTTTTATATATTTGAGAAGAATGGAAACAATCATCATAAAAAAAAGCGGAGAAGAAAGAAAAAAATAAGTCAAGGGTACCATAGATGTACAAGAAAGCTTCTCGAAACAAAACCCTGCTGCAGAAATTTCTTCGAATAAATGAAAATCAGTACGGTTCCTCAGGTAAGATATTTGGAACTATTCTTAAAATGGACAACGGAATAAATTAGACAAATAGACTAGAGAGCAAGAAAGTTGGTAACGATGCATCAGGTGTTCCCCCTGACATAAGCGATAAAGAAACTCTACGTATTAAAAAACGAAAGAGACAAAATACTCGTCAGCATTGTAGATTTCGGGGGTGCGTCATTACAAGGACTTGAAGACTGCAATAAATAGAACAAAAAATGAACTGATTACGGTGGCACAAAATATCACTGACAACATGAGGACAAGCCTGAATAGCAAAAACTGCGAAACAGAAATGGGAAGAAAGACACCTATATAGATATTTCAAGTGACAAACGGGGCAAATATTACACGAGAAGACCTGGTCGTAGATATCCCCATGAAAAAGAAACTGGGTGTCTTCTGATAGTAGCTCAAAACAACGCTATAGGTACCAATTTTGTTAAAGTGAAAATTGATAATACGCAACAGAAGTGCAAGTGTATGTTTTGTGGTGAGAGAGGCGAACCATTAATCAATTTATAAGTGAATATAGTAAACTAGCGCAAAATGGAGTATAAGAATAGAGACGACAGGGTGGGAAACAGGATTCTCTGAGAATGGTGAAAGAAAATAAAAATTTGATCATACTACCAAGTGGTATATGTTCAAAACAGAATTCATCCTGGAGAATAAGACTCATAAAATGTTCTGGGATTTTGAAATAACAACAAATCACCTAATTCCGTCTAAAACACCAGACAAAGTGATAATTAAATAGAAAAAAGAGAACGAGCTATCTATTGGATTTTATCGTTCCAACGAACCACAGAATAACATTCGAAGAAAACAAAAGCAAAGACAAATTCTTGGGATTTCCAAGACAAAGAAAAAAGCGGTGGAACAAAAAGGTTTCATCATCATCATCATCATCATCATCATGTCGTGCCGCTAGCACGGATATCCCTAACCTTCTCTCGCCACTTCTCCCTATCATTCATCGCCTCTGGCAGGTCTTCAGGGCTACATCCAGTATCCTCACATAGCTGCTGTATGTATGTTCGAGCTGGTCGTCTTGCTTGTGCTTAGCCATATGCAGGGATCCATAGAAGTACATCACTTATGAGCTCGCCCTTGCTTCTCCAGCAGTGTCCTGCTTGTCTGGGTCGTCTAGCTTGGATAGTTTTCGTGATTCGAGTCAGGTGGCCGTGTAGTTGGTGCCTTGTGAGGTGTTGCCGCCAGGACTTGTTCAATATTGCTCGCAACATTCTTGTGTAATTGCCGTCTAGCTTCTTCTCCAGGCGTTTAGTTAGTGTCCAAGTAGTGGATCCATATACCAGTATCGACACGACCGCTGCATGGAAGAAACTGCGTTTCATTTTATCGGTCAGGTCTGATTTCCATATAATCGATAGCTTATCGATAGCTGTCCATGCCTTCGTTAGCCGCGTGTCGATGTCATTTTCGGTTAATGAGACGCTGCTTCCTAGGCAGGTGAATTTGTCTATCAGTTTCAGAGAGGTTCCGTCTAGTGTGAAAAATGTCACCTGTTTGATTATAGCACATATATTCAGTTTTGCGTGCATTGACATGGAGGCCAATGCCGGCGGCAGCTCGTTCCAAACTATGCAGTAGTGTTTCGGCCTGGTTGGGTGTATTTACCAGTAACCCTGCGAAAATAATGCTGAAAAAGGTTTGATGTGATACAAAAAATATGATACGCTTGGAATGGTCCCCAAAAATTTGGAAAATTCGGCTGGCAGAGAAATCAGATAACGAATAATGACCATTCGATAACAGAATAGGTGATATTGGCCAGAATACTGAGAAAAGTCCTGAAGAACTGAAGTGATTTCCTCTCATTCAGATTCCAGTGAAAGACAGTCAGCATACGCTGGAGTGAAAACCTCACAAGAAATACCACTACTATTACTACTACAACTACGACTATTAATAATATTTTTAGAACAACCAGATCAAGAAAAAAATCAGAATGCTCTGATGAAAGGAAACTTACAAGTACTTTGGGATATTGGAAACAAGTGGAGATGAAAAAAGAAATAAAACGGAATAGCAAGAAAGCTACTTGAAATCAAACTTAAGAGCTAAAACCTCATCAAAGGGATGTACGTCTTGGCTGTCCCTAATGTAAGATACTCGGGACCATTCTTAAAGTGAACGAGGGAAGAACGTCAACAAATGGACAAGAGAACACGAAAACTAATGACGATGTATAGTTCCCTACATCCCAGAGATGACACAGACTGGCTATAAGTGTTAAAAAGGAAGAACGAAGAGGATTTAGCAACATTGAACATTACCTCGATACTCGATGACTACATAGAAAAGAATAAAGGAAAGCAAATTACAGCGAATATTAACGACAAGAACACACAGGGATTACGGATAAGTCAATAACTTGAAAAAATGGGAAGAAAAGCAATTGTATAGATATTTTAAGCGACAAACAAGCGAAATCTCACACGAGAAAATTGGGCACAACTAAGGGAAACCTTAAGAGAGAAAATGAATCTTTTCTAATGGAAACTAAAAACAACGCCATAAGGACAAACTATGTTAAAACAAAAATAGATAAGAGGCAACAAAATAGCAAGTGTAGGTTATTTCGTGATAGAGACGAAACGATATGATAAGTGTATAGTGTAAATTCGCTCAAGGAGGATTATAAGACTAGACACGACTGGGTGGGGAAGGTGATCCACTGGGAATCATGCAGGGAAGTTTAAATTTGACATACTAATAAATGGTATATTTTCTATCCAGAATCCATCCAAGTGAATGAGACACAGAAATTCCACTGGTATTTTTAGATACAAATGGATCACCTAATTCAAACCAGCTGATCAACCTAGTGATAGCAGGCAAAAAGAGAAAAACGGTGGAATCGTGGACATTGCTGTCCGGGCAGACGACAAATTAATATTGAAAAGATGTGCAAAGAAGGATACAAACGTGGAACTTGCTAGACATCTGAGGAAACAATGAAACTGAAGGTGACGGTGATACTAAAATGATCCCTAAAGCACTGGTGAGGGGACAGAAAGATTTAGAAATCAGAGGACAAGTCAAGACCATTCGGACTTGAGCAAAGACAGGTCAGAATACTGGGAAGAGTCCGGGAGACTTGAGGAGATTTGCTTTCTCTCAAATCTCAGAGAAAAATCATTTGCTTACGATGGTCTGAAAAATTCTCTGAAGAGTAACATTATAATAAGCCATTAAAAACTAAAAGAGGGATCGAACCTTAAATAAAAGCTTTATCTGATGTTACAATTCAAAGAAGTGTCTTCAAGGGATCGTTTCGTGGTAATAATAAGTGAAAAGATACAAATAACGGAAGGAATGCAACTGCCAAATCCAGAAAGAATCACAACGCCTGAAAGGAACGGCAATAAGTTCTTGGGGAAAATTGGATATGGCACTATCAAACACACAGAGATGAAAGGAAAAAGATATGAAAATAGTTTCATAGATAAACGAGAAAGCTACTGGAAACTAAGCTGCGTAGCAAAAATCTCATTGAAGAGATAAATGACTGGGCTGTTCCATTTGTAAGATACTCGGGACCATTCTTGAAATCGACAAGGAAAGAACTTCAACAAATAGAGCAAGAAAGTTAATGATGATGCCTAATAGGCCATATGTTTTATCTTAGCTTGCCTCCAGACAATATTTGTTCCAAGATCTTTTTATTGTAGGGGTTTTAAGGAAGAGGGAAGTTGTGCAGGAGCCGAGACTGGCGCCCTGCTGGACTATGCTGGTCATAGACAATCGAAAGCGCTACTACTGTGAGCCAGATGACCCAGCTGGACTTGGATATAGGACGTTATTCTGGCAAGTATGACTGTTTATACCGTAAACTAGGCGAGCTGGCCTAGTGGTATGCGGTGCTATAAATGCAGATCGCCCACCCGAAGCTGTCCTAGCTAAAGCTGGGGGCCATTAGACCTCGACCCTGACACTTATCTGGGTCTTGCACGAATGTCAGACAGGGTCACGGAAGGTCAGGACGCTGCATAAGGCCTAACATCCTAGAAATGCCAAATTATATGTGTCAAGAAAAGAAGGAAAAAGAGAATTCGTCAACACTGGAAATAGCGGTGATGCGTCAATTCGATGACTCGATAACAACACAAAATAGAGCAAAAAAAAAATACAACAACAACAAAAAAAACAAAACATGATTACATAAACTAGAAGAAGCACGGAACTATAAACATCAACATAACTACAATAACAAGAAAAAAGAAAAGGAAAGAGAAACAATTGTATGGATATTTGAAACGACAAACTGAGGAAATCTCACACGAGAAGACCTAGACATTGCAAAGAAAAGAAAACTTCAAGACAGAAATTCAATTTCTTTCTAGAGCAGTAAAAAAAACAATACCATAATGAACAACTATGATAAAGCGAAAATTGTTTAAACACATTTAAATAGCAAGTGTAGATTGTGTGGCATTAGAAACGAAATGATTAATTATATAATAAATTTATGCAGAAAACTTGCGCCCAAGGAGTCCAACACTAGTCCAGAGTGTGTGAGGAAGGTAAATGAGTGAAAAATTGAAATCTGACGTCACTTTCAAAAGGTAGGTGCACAAACCAGAATATGTCCTGGAGAATGAAACACCAAGTTGTCTGGGATTGTGAGATACACACAAATCACGTAATTCTGGCCAGACAAGAAATACCAAAAAGAAAAATAGATATCTTGTAATTTTGGCCAAACAAAAAAGTAAAACTCAAAGAAAATGAAAAGAGAGACAGGTATTTGGAATTTGTCTCAAAACTAAAATAGGTATGGAACATAAAGGTGGCAATGACACTAATTGGAATAAGTGCGCTTACAATATTCCACAAAGACTTGTTAACGGTTACTAGAAGAGTTGGAAATCGGAAGAACCAAGAAAATAAAAAAAACAGCAATCCTTTACTCTGTCAGAATACTGAAAATGATCCAGAAGACTCGAGGAAAATTGCAGTCACTCAGACTCCAGTAGAAGACAATCAGTTTATGCTGTTGTAAAGCCACATAATACATATACAAACGTATACATGCGGAAGCAGAATCAACAATAATGACGGACGAATACACTTCTTTAGAAAATAATACCTCTCACACTTTATTCGAAATGTTCCGAAGGGTGTCATGTGTGAGAGGTAAGATGGAGACTGAACAAACAGCAACGTATTGACCCCCCCTGTTTCTTTGTCTTTAGCAGCACTTCTTTCTTGTTCTGCTGGGCTGCTCAATCGGGGTTCTGCTGGCCCATAGCCCTCTGCTGGGTGCTGGTTATCTCTAAATCATCTTATCTTCAACTCTGACTCCAAGTAACTGAACCTATCTGTGGCCCCGGATTATATAATTGTTTTACGTCCGCCTGCTTCTAGTGGGCGTCACATCTGGACCCAATTACACCGGTCCACAGTCGAGGTTATACCCTGATATCTTCGACCGGATACACCTGTTCCTTGATCGGCGGCTGTGTCGGAGGTCAATATGTTACAATGCTAGTGTGAGATCCACTCAAGATATCTTATCGTATAACAATAAATTGTATATTATTACATGGTTTTATGGCTTCCAAAAATCATTTCGTCCAAGGTATTTAATTTTGACAATAATAATAATAATTATTATTATTATTGCTTTATTGAGATTTTTTCAAACCAGCGTTAGTTGATGGGTTTTCACTGAAGTTTGAGATACAGCAAGTCTCCTCAAGTCTACAGGACTCTTCTCAGTATTCTGGCTGAGCTTAATAAAGCTACTCTTTCGATGGTTTCGACTCGTCCTCTTATTTCCAAGTCCTCCAGCCTCTGCAGCTATCCTTTGGTGACTGTATCAAGAGTACCAACAACAATTGGTATTACAGTCACTTTCTCGTTCCACAGTTTTTAAATTCCCGTGCTAGGTTCCGGTATTTATCCTTCATTTCGTTTTCTTTCAGTAGTACTTTGTGGTTAGGCAGGATAGCTATGTCCACAATTCGGCAATTTCTTCTTTTCATGTGGACTATTATTAGGTTAGGTCATATGTCCGAGATTTGGTGATCCGTTTGTATTTAAAAATCCCATAGGAGTTTATGTGTCTCATTTTCCAGGACATCTTCTGGGTTGTGCATTTACCATTTGTTCGAATAGTCAATTTTTTTTTGTACAATTTCCAGTGGATTACCTCGCCAAACCAGTTTAGTTTTATACTCTTTCTGTGCTGGTTTACTGCCTTTGTTTATTATGTGATTGATCTTCCGTCTCCATCACGGCATCACCTACATTTGCTATTTTGTTTCGTCTTGTCTATTCTTGCTTTAATATCATTGGTCCTTATGGCGTTGTTTTCTGATGTTATTAGAAGAGATTTCATTTCTATCTTAAGGTTTCCCTTTCATAGCCACGTCCAAGTTTTCTTATGTAAGATCTCGTTTGTTTGTCGCTTAAAATGTCCATACAGTTGTTTTTCTTCCCATTTTTGTTTTCCTGTAATTTTCAATCTATTTAACCTCGTGTTCTCAGTATTGTTTCTGGTGACTGTAAATCAGTCTTCCTTTGCGCTTTTTAATGTAGTCTTTGATGTTCCTGCTATTTAATTTGGTATTACTATTTCACATCAGTTAGCGATTGGTTTTTCACTGGCGTTTCAGTGAGAGCAAGTCTCCTTAAGCCTTCTTGATGGTTTACACTTGTTCTCTCCTTTCCATGTCTTTCAGTCCCTTTATCAGTCCTTTGGGTATTGTTTTGGGATTTTTACATACAAACGGTGTATAAGACTAGGCACTACTTGCTGTTGAATTGTTTCACTGGAAATTATGCAAGTGATTGAATTTTGGTCAGTGATTGATTTTTGGAATATATATAAACCATACATGTTCTTAGAAAATTAGATTCATAAATATTTTCTAGGATTCTGAGATACAAACAGATCACCTAATCCCGGCAAAAAGACCAGACCCAGTGTTAATTCACTAGAAAAAATATTTCTATGTAGTGGATCACTGAGTAAACATAAAAAGAAAATGAAGAAATACAGAAATGCTGGAACTTCCCCATTGTACTAAAAAAAACAACAACAAAATCTATAGAACAAGTGTATGTGTGTATTACCAATTATTAAGTATAGTTGGCGAGCTTATCGAGGGTGACCCAGAGGCATCCTTTTCAATGTCTGCAACACCGAGTTTTAGGGGAGGGTGCTACTCCATTCTCTGGATTGTTCCACTTTAACATTGATACGTACCTTATAATACAGAGTTTTAAGCAAGTACAATTTTTGAGTCTTTGGTATTACTCGACTTGGGATTGAACCCCAGTCTCCTTGATGCACTTATAACGGTTTCATTACTCACAGGTCCACTCTGGCTCTAAATGCTAGCACCTAATAGGGCCCTACCTATGGGTCAAATAGAACGAACTGCATAATTATGCGAAACTGAATTGTTTGAATTAGAACTTTTTGACAAAACTGAAGAGCTTGAAATATAATTTTTTTGACAATTAAACTTAGTACTTGCATATAAATTGCCTACTTATGTTCAACTGAATTGTTTGAAATGGAACAGTTTTTGACATTGAAACTCTACTTACGCTAAACTGAATTAGTTAATGAAGAACTATTTTGACATTTAACATTAAGGTGCGTATCTACGGTAAAGTGGAGCAATCCAGGGAAACGAGTAGAATTCTCTCTCCTACACCTTGGTGTAGTAGCTATTGAAAAGGGAGCCTTCGAGTCACCCTTGACTACGGTCTCCAACTTTGCTTTTTTACTTTCTAACAATCACGATTTAATATTATATTAAATAAAAGTCTTGATATTTTACACAGAAATATTTGATTTCAATTATTTCGATATAATACTTATGATATTCAAACAGATCAACATGACCCATAGAAGAGACTCTAACAAGTTCTACAACTGTGAAGCAAAGTAAACCTGGAATCTCTGAATAGCTTACGGCTTTATACCCATATGCAAATATTACATATGCATTTGTCAAATCGTCTCCATAATTGAGAACAGATTTATCTGGTAGATTATGTATGCAATATCGTGTATTAGGGTTGCAAGAAGGACGTGTAGAAAGAAACTTCATTTTAAAACGCGGATTGATTCAAGCAGACAGACGTGGCGGCGAAAAGGGCGTGCTGCGTCCAGTCGAGGCAGTAAATCAGTAACACAGGCACGCAAACATGACCAAAGCAATTCATGCATATGTAATACGCTACAAAACCTAATCCAAAATCAGGGAAAGGCGCCGGATTATTTACTGTGTCGGACTCATAAATACCGATGTTATCCGCCCTGTGATGCCTTCGGGCAGACCAAAGGTGTCCCAGCCGGTTGTATATCACGAAATTGTGGGGAAAGTACGAATATCCGGCCGTTGTAAAAACCTGTGGTGAGAAGTTTACGATTCACTGAAGGAGAAGGGGCAGTGCCAGTCCTCCTTGGGGATTAGATCCCTGTCATAGCATTGTTTGATGCAGTAGTATTATTATCATGAGAATTTTATCTTTTTCTCTTACTTTTTCGCTCTCTCTCTTTCTCTTTGTCTGTGTCGACTCATACCTAAGACACAAAATGGTACTTAATGCCACTTTTCTTTAAACTCTGTATTATAAGGTACAAATCAAGCGTAAGTGGAGCAATCCAGGGAAAGTAGTAGCGCCTTACCCTATACATCGGTGCTCTAGTTATTAAAAAGAGACCCATCGGGTCGACCTTGACTACGGTCGGCCAACTCACAACTTATATATATATATATATATATATATATGCATATGCATCTATCTATCTATCTATCTATCTATCTATCAATATATACATGTATATATATATATATATATATATATATATATATACAAACATGCATATATATATATATCAACTGTGTTCATATAGCCATCCAGTAATGAGCATTAAAGGAGCATTGTATATGTTTATGTATAAGTGGCCAACGTGTTGTAATTTTTAGCAAAGTACATTAGTAGGATATTTTTTGTCATGGATTTTCACTGGATTCTCAAAAATTTTTTTTTGGTACCATAACTAATCAAAGCTAAGTAAAAAACAATATGTTTTATTACTAATTCTCTGAAACACCATAGAGTGCGACTCAAATACACACATTTCAAGCAAACTATGAAATAGAAAATATTTAAGATGTCTTTGAACAATGTTAAAACACTCGCTCTTAAGAATTGACGTTAAATTTTGCTTTGAAGTATTTATCGGTTTAAAATGATTATAATATTAATTTTTGAACCAATATAAGTCTGGATGGTCATATTTAAACTGACTTCAGCTTAAGATAACCAAACAAAGTTTGATATGCCATAAAACCTACCGATCACACCATCTTGGGGATGATCCTGTGGCTAAGTGACTAATATGATTGAAAGCATCTTTATAGAAATTGTATTCGAACAATTACGATTACTTTCAAACTAATAAAATTGGGAAATATACTCCTCGCTTTCACATTCGTGCCGGATGGGGTATCAATGTCAATGATATATTTGAGTCGGAACCGCCCTTGGCTTTGGCTGGCCCAAATTCGGGTGGGCGAAGAAACATTGACAGTATAGCATAGTGCTTGATCATTGAATCCAGTTTAAGCTATGAGTAGACGTAAGTGCCGGACACACATAAAACTTTGTGAGTTTAAGTCCCAACAGGGTCATCTGGCTCACATTGTTCCAAGTGAGACTATGATCAACGTAGTCAAGCAGGACATGAGTCTCGGCTTGTGGCCAACTTGCCCCTTCCCTAGAGCCCCTGCTATAAAAATATTTTTGTCAAATCCTGTCTGGTGAGAGGCAGCGATTAACAACATATACGTTGGGAAAAATATGAAGCTTTCTTATACCCCCAGCTATGTGACAAATGGCATAACTACTGTTGTTTAATAAAGAGTGTTTGTCATTCAATACCAAGGAATGTTTATATGCCATTAAACAATCAACTAGATTCTTCGATACTATAAGAAAAGCGAGTACATTTACAGTTAAAATTCCTGCATATATATAAGTGTGTTTGGAGAGAGAGAGAGAGAAATAATTGTAAATCATAAATTAACCCAAGTGCTGATATGCGGTTAACCGAATAAGAAACCAATCAACCAACAAACAAATTAAATTTGTTTTTTTTTACGAAGGTAGAGGGAATTCGTAAATTAACATAATCAGTCTTTTTTTTAAATATACTTTGATATTCTGGCAGAAGATTCCTCAGGGTACTGTAATAAAAGGTTGATACTTATAAAGTTCGCGACCTTAGACAAGTGTGATCCAAAGACTCCCTTTTCAATAGCTACCACACCGTTGTGTAGGAGAGAGCGTTGCCCTATTCCCTGGATTGCTCCACTTTACCCTTACCTTATAATGCTGAGTGTTAAGCAAGGCAGCATCAAGTAGCATTTTCTGAGTCTTTGGTATGACTCGACCTGGGATTGAACCCCAGTTTCCTGACCATTGGCGAATATTCTGCTCATTAGGCCGATATCCCGCCAACAAAAAATCTGCAAAAGCAATCACAGAAAATTTATTAAAACAGTCGAAATGTTTAGATGATTTATTTTCGGAAACAAGTAATAATTTTCAAAATATGGTTTTGTGTGAATACTAATTTACGTATGTGTATAGTATATAAATAATTTTACTATTCTTTTTTATGGTTTATTTGTGTGTCCGCTGAAACTATTTGTCAAGTTCACCTACCTTGGAAGCAGTGTCTCATCAACCGACACAGATATCCACACGCGACTAGCAAAGTCATAGACAGCTAACAATAGGCTATCGGTCATATGGATGTCAAACCTGACCGATAAAATGAAACGCAGTTTCTTCCAAGCTGCGGTCGTGTCGATACTGCTATATGGATACACTACATGGACGTTAACTATACAGATGGAGAAAAAGCTTGACGGCAACTACACAAAAATGCTGCGAGCAATTTTGAACAAGTTCTGGAGGAAGCACCCCACAAAGCAGAAAGTGTACGAGCACCTACCACTCATCACGAAAACTATCAAAATTAGACGAAACAGATATGCGGGACACTGGTGGAGAAGTAGGGACGAGCTCAAAAGTGATGTACTCTTGTGGACCCCTTCATATGGACGAGTAAAAGCAGGACGACCAGCTCGAACCTATGTACAGGAGTTCTGTGCCGATATGGGATGTAGCCCTAAGGACCTGCCGGAAGCTATGGACATTTGGTAGGGGTGGCGAGAGAGGGTCTGGGATATCCGTTCTAGTAGCGGGACATGATGATGATGATGATGATGAATTTTGTGTCAGTCGTCTTGGGATAAAACTTGGGAATAATTACTAAATTCAGGACTGATATTTTTTTTCAATTATGGCAATCTGAATGAAACAACAATTGTACGGCTACCTACCACCTATCTCTAAAACCATCCAAATAAGACAAATTTCATCTGAAATAAGGCAAACGGGACACGGCTGGAGAAGAAAGGACGAATTCATAAGTGACGTTCTACTACGGATCCCTTCACATTGACGTGCCAGTATTGGTAGACCAAGAATCACTTACCAACAACAGCTCTGTTCGGACACAAGATGTAGTCTAGAAGACCGGTCGAGAGCAATGGAGGATAGGGACAAATAGTGACAAACATACAGACAGACAGGGAAATCCGTGCTTGCTGCACGACTTGATAATAATGATTTTGGTTCAGTATCTGGAGTCTTATAAGTATGTTTCCATCGACTACGACACCACTTCTACACAAGAGTAAGATAGCTGGTATTCAGATCCACTTGATTTGACGGCAGAATAAGAAAAAAAATATTTATTAGAAATAATATACACAAATGGGTATTTCCTTGCACAGAGTAATTCTACTTAGAGATGCGATGAAATATTTGTTTTGGGGATTTACAAATAAATCTGGTTGATCGGAATCATATTATACGCACATGAGTTATTCCCGTGATTTCTTCTGCCCAGTTTTTGGAACTAAAATACGCTGAATGTGTTCCTTACAGATGGCTAAGATCACTCAGAACGACATCTTACAAATGACACTAAACTGCATCTAATAGTGAGGTTCCAGTTGTCTTTAATTGGAATCATTTTGAGATGAGGCTTCTTAATCTGAGAATTAATTTTTTATTAATTGAAGACTTTTTGTCCTCATCTTGGTAGTTTTTTTTGTGTTGTTTCTTAAACCGCTATCTTCTTATCAGAAGATAGCGGTTTCAATTCCTACCCAAGTCGGCAAGAGGTTTACTTGGTCAAAAACGCAGTGCGATAGACAACAATTATGGAAGGCAGTCATTACTGGAGATACGGTTACGAGAATCAGCATTCCTATCCGAGGTCGCGGTAAAATCACCTGAAGAAGGCCAGAGGTGAAATTTGGCCGAAACGTAGTGAAAGAAGAAACAACAGAAAAAAACTACCTAGATGAGGACAAAAAGTTCGCAATAAATAAAAAAATTAATTCTCAGTGAGGTTCCAGTTCTGGATCTCAGGGGAGTGTTGTATACTGCTTTATTAATTTCTTGGTTCCCTCTGACCCAGAGTGGTAATCCCAACTATGATCCCATCTATGGATCAAATAGGTACGTTTTCCAGTTGTGTATATTAGATAGAAATGTTTTATATGATGTATGTGCTAATAATCATTAGGAACTACTCGAAAATGTTAATTATATAATAAACACAGTTCTTTATACACGAGGCATAGAATAACTCCAGTCGGACTGATATCCTGTATAAATTTATAGATCCATCAATAAATCCACAGTATTCCTTATTTTAGACAGGAAGAGCAAATAAACCTAACCTTGGATAACCAAAATGATTTCAACTTTGTGTCACACAGACTGATGACCTCAACAACGAACGGCCACAATAAACAAACGCCTGCATAAGCAAGGCATACTTGACCAGGGATTAAATTGACATGTTCGTTTGGTTTTTTCTTCCATGGCATATGACCTCTTGTGTGTTATTGAAAGCTTCTTTTTTTTTGCTTTTTTCTCTATATATGTTATTGACATGATTTTTAAGCGAGGATTTGAAGTTAGTATTTCTTTTAAACAAGTCAGACTTCATTTGTTTGCTCAGAGTTCATCATCATCATCATCATCTCGTGCCGCTAGCATGGATATCCCTGACCCTCTCTCGTCACTTTTCCCTATCGTTCATCGCTTCTGGCAGGTCTTCAGGGCTACATCTCGTATCCTCACATAGCTGCTGTATGTATGTTCTAGCTGGTCTTCCTGTGTCTTAGAATTTAACTTTAATGATTATATTTGATATTAACGATAATCCCGAGTGAAAGATTGAAAAGCTCTATTCAACCTGTAGATAGGACCCTTACATGGACTCCCGCTGATGGTCAGAGAGAACCTAACAGTAATATCAATAAATTGTACGCCTCAATCCCTAAAACCTAACTGACTACTCGGTTTGGTTTGGTTTGGTTTGGTTGGTTTTTAGGTTTCATGGCATATCAACCTTTGTAAATTATTTAACGCCAAATCAATTTGTGTAAATAATCAGTTCTATTTTAAACAATTCAGTTTAGCATAAGTACACGGTTTAATTGTCAAAAACATTTCTATTTCAAACTATTCAAGCTGTTATATGTAACAATTCAGTTAAGTGTAAATACAATTTTAATGTCAAAAATGGTTCGATTTCAAATAATTCAGTTAAGAATAAGCATGCAGTTTAAATGTAAGTCCGGATAATTGTCAAAAACATTTCTATTTCAAGCTATTCAGTTTAATCAAGCAATTCAGTTTAGCATAAGTATGAAGTTAGTTCTATTTAACCTATAGATTTGGCCCTATCAGGTGCTACCATATCGGGCCACAGTGGACCTGGGAGCGATGGCAATGAAGAGGTACTCCACATTCCCCAAAGTTCCTGCACTGTTGGAACCTCACCATTAGATTGTTTAGTGTCATATCCAAGACACTCGTTGGGCGGGTAGTTCCCCACTGCAGAGGTGCAGTCAATGTATTCTACAGACCCAGCCGACTGGGCAATGACTATTTGGCTTGAACTGTACGATACACAGACTGCGTCTCCTCTGATGGGTAAGCAGCCCCACAAAAAGAGTGTCCTTCTATGACGCTAAACAATGAGAGGGTGAGTCTATAGGAATGCAGTGCACTGCTTCATTGCCATTGGTCCCAGGTCCAATCTGACCCTGTGTCAAAGAAAAGTGCTTTATATTTAAACTGTGTCAAACTAATGACATGTTAAATTGACTTGTATGAAATAAAATTGTATTGTCATTTAACTGAGTGTAAAAAATGACTTAATTTGAATTTTTGTATTACATAAACGTGCTCGAAAGCATTTAACTGCTAACGATTAATAGTTAATAGAATTATTTGTAATATTGCAAAATAAGTGAAGCCATTTAAATATGAGCAAAAAACTATGGGATCAGGCGTGTCTAAAAAATTGAATCTAGAAAGTGTGTTTACAAATCAGATATATTTAATATATATCTAAAAAGAGGATTTGGCGTTAAATAACCTACAATGGTTGATATCCCATAAAATAGAACCAAACCAAATCATATATATTTATTATATATGTATGAACGGGATTTGACATTAAATAACCCACAATGGTTGATATTCTATATATCCAAAACAAAACAAACCAATATACAAGATTCGAGCCTAACCGACGTATGTAGATTATCGTCGTCCTCAGGACACTAAATATTTTTAAGTACTGCTATTTCATCATCATCATCATCATCATCAATTCACACTGGGAGCACTGATTTCCCTCCCCACTCTATCTATCTATCTATCTCAGTTTTATCGTATCTATATATCTATCTGTCTATCTATGTCTCGTTCCCAACAGATCGTAGTGTAATGGTTATCGTTGTAGGAAATGTACACGGCGACACGAGTTCAAATCTTGGACGAGACTGATTTCATTCCACATAGCACTAATACCCTTGGGAAAGGTATGAATCCAATATTTCTCCCTCCAGCTATGGGCAAATAGTAGGGCAAACTAGGTTCTTCAGCCTTGGTTAGGCAACTAGTCTAGGAGAAGGAAAACTCTGAATTCAAACCTGTTAAACCCCGCTTAAAAACTGACCTTGTGTCATATCATGCCCGAGCGGAGGGGTTGGTAAATATGAATAATGATATACTATAAACACAAATAATTGAATTTGACATTAATCGATTTTTTTGAACACAGTTAAATTTCAACGATAATAAATGATTAAATAGTGACATTTGACTCGTAGATGTGACCCTATCAGAGTAGAACTGGGCGTAATTGCAATTAAGAACTAGTTCATATTTCCAGAAGATCTAGGACTGGAGGTGCGCTCTCAGATAGTTTAACTATCATATGAATTATCATACATTTCACCAGTCAGAACTAATCAATCTTAAAGATTGTGACATGCCAGTGCTGAAGCATTTTTTAGAGAACGAACACAGTGGCGTGGGAAATTAATTTATTTTACTGTGGGATTTATTCATTAAAAAATGACATAAACAACCTCAGCCGGAACTTGAACCTATTCCTCTGATTTCATTCTTAGAGCTAATAACTAGTAAGCAATCACGCATGCACGGTATGCAATTTAATTCAAACAAAAAAAATACAAGTGTTATTAATTCGTAATGTACAGAATTTAATTAATATATTACTCAACATTGAGAAAAACATTTAGGCAATTACATATCTACCCAATTAATTAAACATGAATGATCCATACATTAATTAAAACTTCTGCAATGTCAATTAATTCAGACTGCATGTAAATGGTCATTTATAAAAATGTTTGACAATAGAACTCTCCGAATGAGATTAACATACTAGAAATCTTTTACAATGAGCATAATAATGTATAATACTTGGTTGAGTCAAAAAGTTTGCAATATTTTGGTAATATGAGAAGAATTTGGCAACCTTGGAATGATTTTGACGAGGTTGTAAAGTAGACCAACTCACCTGATACTCTCCGAGTGTTACTAGTCGTTTTTGCATCAATGATTAAGAGAACAGTCTTGTAATCCACAGTTTTTGGCTGACCTGATACTACATTATATTCGAACTACTTGTAACCTGAGTGACATTTTTAACCCCTATGTTACTGTACTGTGATCAACTTCCCTTTTCTTACAGCAATAGTTGATATGGCCCTGTTCGACCTCGTAAGTTTCAGAATTAGACTACGTCTAATTTTCATCTGTGCTGCTTACTAATGGTATAAGGAGGGAACCAATGGAGAACGTGTAAATGCAAAACCTTTGAGTCACCGTTGTACAACTAACCAAAACTATCCCACAGAACACGGGTCCGACCATGCTGACACTATCCCATGAAGACGGTTAAGACCCAAAAGCACAAAAAAAAAAAAGGTGTCCTCCCTATGACATTAAACTTAATCTGAATTTGAGACTTTACTACAAAGGATCTGGAGATGATGCAATACCACTTCATTGACATTCCCAGGTTAACACTGACCGAAGTGGTTGTGTATTATAGGTAAATACGGCTATTTGCGAAATGGACATGGGACGTTCATTACATATATACATAACACTGAACACATAAAGAACTTAGGAATCTCGAAATTCGAAAACACGTAACGACTTCTAGTTCAGGTACGAAACCTTTTTATTTACTTTGAGTTAAAGGTTTCGACATAAGGAGGAGAGACACAATCTTGCTATGCCGTCTTATTCATTTCGCGCGGCACCCATGGCGCGCAAATTCGTTTCGCCTCAGCGAGCCCCAAAAGTTGACCACCTCCGTCCGGCGTCTAATTTCAACTCTCCAACTTTCTTTCAATTTTCCACAAACCTCTGCGCTCTTACTGTGCGCGATGTCACTCGCACTCCGTCACCCGTTTCGTCTCGGACTATTGTGACATCCCCGAGTGACACATTCGTCCGCAAGCGCGCGTCCGCTTTAACACCTGTATCAATGTTTGCACCTAACCAACCCATGAGCTGAGGCGAAAAATTCTCAGCCCAACTAAACCCAAAGGCATGAACCGAAATCCCTCGGCTATTATATTACAGTTGTACCAGTTACGGTCCCATAAATAAATCAAATTAATCTGTTTGAAAATATTTCATTGTCGTTGATAGGACTAGGTGAATAAAGACAACCTTTGCAAAAAAAAAAAAAAAAAAAAAGAAAAATTCGCAATAAAGGTATATGTGTATTTTGTCAGCATTTCTTGGTTAATACATATTTTATTAAACAATACAGACATTTATATTCACCTTTTTTTTATATATCCTTTCGAGTCGCTGCATTGATTTTATTCGATTCAGCGGGAATGAAAATCCTATCAATAAATGGTTACCGAATGTTTTCTGCCTGATTTTGTTCATCATCAGGGGTGTGTATATTGTAAAGGCGATGTGACCTTTTCATGTAATTACTATTTTGTAAGTGTTGAGCAGTTATTATTTATATATCAGTGGGTTGTAGCGTTTTATTTTATTTTATTTTTTTTAATTTGGTTCTAGAAGTAGCTGCAGCAGCTAGTGACATTTAAGTATATTGCCGCGACTCGAAAGAATATATAGAAAAATATGTAGACGAAGGATGTCTATAATGTTGAATAAAATATGCATTAATATATAAATATATATATATATATATATATATTTATTCATTTATTTATTGATATATATATATATATATATATATATATATATATATATATATATATATATATATATATATATACTTTAAGAAAAACAACGAAACCGGTCACATAGGATAATGAATTTATTTCAATCCTGTTACGCATTTTTGAGGTTTTCAAAAACACGAAAAAAGTAACAGGACTTCTCAGATCATTTTGGATAAAAAAATTGAATAGACACATGGTAGTGGGAGGGGTAGTATGAAGGAGTCGAAGAGGTGGGGAGGGAGTCGAAGAGGGGTGAGGATTTCCTTCTTCATTAAGCCCACTGTTTTTCTTAAAGAATTTATTGCGCTGTATTATTGGTACATGGAGCTCTTTACCAGGAAAATTTTAAATATTCATGCTTGAATAACTTCTTGTCCTGATGGAATTACTCCCAACTCCGTTTAAACTGGACCAAAAATACTATATATATATATATATATATATATATATATATATATATATTCATTTATTTATATACATGTATATATATATATATATATATATATATATATGTGTGTGTGTGTGCGTGTGTGTGTGCGTGTGTGCGTGTGTGTGTGTATACTTGCATTGAACATCATTCAATAAATTCTACACATAAAATAAACCTTGATATTCCGTTAAAATCAATCAAACAACCGATCAATGAGCAGTCTTAGAAATGTATCTGCGCGAAATGATAACGGAGGAATGACCCCTCAATACCCAGAACCGCAAAACTTGAGTACCGTCAAAAGATGCATTTCATGGGGTGCACCTGTGGATTGCGTGCCCGTTGTGAGTTTGATAAACACTAACGCTAATATCATTGGAAAAAGTATGATCTCCCGTATCCGTAAATAGATAACCCAAAAAGGTTGATATACCTTTAAAAAAGGAAATATAATAAAATTCATCTGAAATAGGTAAACCATCAAAGATAATTTTACGTTCAAAACTATGAAACAAAAATGAATTATAAATAATAAAACATTATATATATATATGTTTATATATATATATACATATATATAATAGTATATATATATATATATATATGTGTGTGTGTGTGTGTGTGTGTGTGTGTGTCACGATATATTGGAATATATATATATATATATATATATATATATATATATATATATATATATGGTATGTGTGTATATATGTGTGTGGGGGGGGTGATTGCAAGTTTCTTTAACTCTCTGTAGTAGTATCATTTCTGTCGATTTTATTATTCTAAATAATACGATAAAATCGATCCAATTTTAGCATTTTTAGGGCTTGTTTTGTCATGATTCGATTCTTATGTTTCTTTCCTCCTCAACAACCGAATTTTAACACTGCTTTATGAAAAACCGTTTTTAGAACCATTTTGTTTTTTCACACACACACACACACACACACACACACACACACAACACACACACACACACACACACACATATATATATATATATATATATATATATTATATATATATATATATAATTATTATCCTCATTATTATTATTACTAAGAATACATTCACTGCAGCTTTGATATATATTTCAAGGTGGAGGTAATATAATCATATTAGTATAAATGGTTTATAAAAACACAGTTTAACATATTAAAAAAAATATATGCATCATTACTACTCAACCTGCATGCATATTTTATATTTTACTTCAGAATGAGTTGATATGATTTTCTGTCAATACACACACACACACATATATATATATATATATATATATCTATATATATATATATATGCGTGGGTGCGTGTGTGTTTGTGCGTCTACCGTTGTATATATATATATTATATAATATATATATATATAGTTACCCATACTGGTGTCAGTGTTTATGTAGATGTAAGGAAGATCTTCAACCGAGATATATGAATAGGATTTGGAATAAAAATTACCCTGTTTATAATGAAAAAGAAAAAGAAAACAGACGGAATTGTACTGCAAATTCAGGAATTTATATAAACACTTGTTTAATATTACTTAATAGCATATAAAAATTATCGGACTCTTTAATGTCAAACGCATCCTTTTAGAAGGACATCAGTGGTTCGATTTAACAATAAGATGGTTCGTACTTTTCCCAAGGATATTTGTCTGAGAGTGCACGTAATAGAGCAACTGGAGATCGAACTCACGTATTACGATCCGTCAATCTAGTGCATTTACAATTGCACCCACGGTGACAACTCCCTAAATGTTTTAAGAACAACGAAACTACAAATTTGTGAATTTTAGAAGCGGACGCCATCAAAGTAAATGGAGGGAAAAAATTTTAAAAATGTGTATTTGAGATGGACGAGGAAACTTTTTAAAAATTAAACCGTGTAGAATAAGTAAGTAAAGTTGGCGACCACAGTCGAGGACGATCAGAAGGCTCCCTTTTCAATAGCTACAACACCGAGGTGTTGGGGAGGCCTCTAGTCCTTTTTTTAGGTTGGTCCACTTTACCTTGATTCTTACCTTATATTGCTGTGTGTTAAGCAAGGAAGCATCATGTAACATTTTTTGAGTCTTTTGTATGACTCGACCTGGGATTGAACCCCATATCTACCGTACCATAGGCAAACACTCTACCTACTAGGCATAGACTACCTGATAAAATTGCCTTGGACTCTTTTGAAAATGTAAATAGACGGATTAAGTTAAACAGAACATCGAACGAGAAAACCGATGATGATACACAAAAGATTGTCAAACAGAGGAGAGACTGACTCTTAAATTAAGCGCCGTTGACTCAATGT
>OY757931.1:22025279-22032779 GCA_963585895.1 Sepioteuthis lessoniana | reverse complement strand
TCAGGCTACTAGTTGTAGGTGGGTGGTGTTATTCTACTGCAGAAATGTAGACGTTGTATTCTTCAACCCCAGCTGACTGGGCTCCAGCTGAATGTGAAGTGGCACGGTGAGTCTTAGATAAAAAGAAACTGCAGAAGTTTTTGACATTTTCCAGACTCCAGACAATAATCGGAATCTGTTTAGGGATCTAGTTGACAGGAATTGTCTTCTGGTTGTGTGCCTGAAGTTTAGAGAACATAATCTGCACTAAGGGAAAGAAATAAAATATAAAAAGAGGGAAAGGAGAAAGTCTTCAATAGACCAGAGAGAAAGAAAGGAAAAATAGAATGAAATACAGAATTCAAGGTGTTCAAAAACCTATACCAAAATGGGGATTTCGTATTTCTGTAAAATACGAAGCTCATTCAATAAATAAGGAGATTTTTTTAAAAAAGTTAGTCGAGGGTGACCCGAAGGCTCCCTTTTCGATAGCTACTACACCTAGGTGTAGGGGAGGGCGCTACTCCATTCCCAGGATTGCTCCACTTTACCCTTGAACCGTACCTTATAATGCTGATTATTAAGCAAGGTGGTATCAAGTACCATTTTTAAAGTCTTTGGTATGACTCGACCTGAGATTGAACTCAGGTCTCCCGGGCCATTGGCGAACACTACTTTTTTAAATATTTTTTCTGCTGTTTTGTTGTTGTTGTTGTTTTTTTTTTAGGAGTGTGGTAATTGCAAACATTTTATTAACTTCACAAACATTTATTTTGATTCTATTCAAAATATCGGAAAATCAAAATATCGGAAAATTGCATGGATTATTCGAGGCTTGAACAGAGGTATGTCATCAATAATTTAGTGGTTGAGGAGTGAAAACCATGTGAAATTTAGAGAAGGACCTTTGATGAGTACAAAGAACCACGATTTAGTCCAGAAATGTTTACACATGGCATAATATAGTTTTGCCATTTTGAATCTTATTAAGAAAAACAATCAATGGGGTGAAAATGCATTGAGTCTACTTTAACGAAAAAGTTCTTTGCACGGTGGTCAGTAAAGAGGTTCATGCTGAAACTCCACTGGGACATGAAACGATCCATCACTTCCTTGAAAGAGGGGCAGCTATAGACAATACTTCTTATTGCCAAATCCTTAAAAATGATTCACCTAATTTGCTTAATGACCCACCTTTATAAAGAAAGAAAATATTAAAATAGAAACAAGCAAAGAGGAATAAGGGATACAAATTACCACTTTAAAAAAAGAAAACCCAAATAATTTTTCATATTATTCGATAAGATTTATAATTTTTCAAGAAATATATTCGGATCTTCATATCTTTTTAAACCTATTACATTCATTGTGTCCTGCATAAGCAGGGACAAACTCATAAGTGATGTACTCTTATGGAACCCCACATATGGTCGAGCAAAAGCAGGACGACCAGCACAAACATACATTCAGCAACTATGTGAGGATACGGGATGTAGTCCAGAAGACCTGCCAGAGGCGATGAACGATAAGGAAAAGTGGCGAGAGAGGGTTAGGGATATCTGTGCTACCAGCACAACATGATGATGATGATGATGATGACATTCATTGTGTTTTTGTGTAACCATTACGTCTTCTATATACAGAATTTAATTCTACATGGAAATTGTTACGGAATATTGTAAATGAATCAAATAATATTAGTGGTGACATAATAAAGATGGAACAGTTAATCTCATTATATGCAAAAGCAGCAAACTAGCTCAAAATTCATACAAAAGCAAACGTGGCTGGTTGGGAAAGGTAATCCGCCCGTAACAGTACGAAAGAGTAAATGGTTTGGTTGGTTTCTTTTTTAATGGCATATCAACCTTTGTAGGTTATTTAATACCAAAGCTATTCTCCTAGAAGAACAGTATCGGTACTATTTAATCAATAGCTGGGAGGATAAGGGTATTTGCCCGAAAGTGAACGTAATAGCGAGACTGGAGTTCGAACTTGCTTACTACGATTCCGCAGTCCATCGCTTTAACCATTACACCATGAGGACCCCCCCCAAAGAGTAAAGTTGGACTTTATTGACAAATTGCATAAATATAAACCATTATCTATCTTAGAAAATTAGTCATCAAAAATGGATACAGAATACCGTCCAGAAAACTAGAGTTAGTTTTGATTGACAAGAATGAAATACCCTGACATGTACTAGATAATGTTGTTCAAGTAGACAGAAGAGTTAAATCAAATCAAAGCCAAAAACTTGAAATATACAAGAACCTAATCAGAGACCTGAAAACGACGGTGCCAGTGATAGCAGTCGTAATATTAGCTTTTAAAAAAGTTTCCAAGAACCCGAAAAAGAGACAGGGGTAACTTCAGATCAGAGAAAATCTAGCAGACGGTACTTTAAAAGAAAGTTTTCATATTAAGAATTAAACATCTGTGGAAACATGGTTTCACTTTGAGTCCAGTGAGAAACATCAGGTAGACCCGGTGTGTAAAAACCTGTCACAGAGAATAAGACTCGACCCACTGTGTAGGGTAGGTGATCTACAGGGAATAGTGCAGGAAGTACAAATTTGTCAATATAAAAAAAATGGTATATGAACAACCCAAAATTTGTCCTGGAAAATGATACGCACAAACTTCAAAAAGAGAGAAAAGAGAGAGGATAACCAAATTTAAATTCTCTAATAAGAGAATTTAAATAAACTATGGAGTATGAAATACACGGTGATACCAATTGCCATTGTCAAGCGCGGTACTATCATCAAGGGATTGGTATAAGGACTGGAGAACATGGAAATAAGCAAACAATTTGAGATTACTCAAGCTACTGAATTACTATGATCGGCAAGAGACTTGCTGTCACTCAGATCCCACTGGAAACTATCAGTTAATGCTGTTGTGAAAAACTCTCAAATGAGTAAAATCATCATCATCATCATCATCATCATCATCATCATCATGTCGTGCTGCGAGAACGGATATCCCTGACCCTCTCTCGCCACTTCTCCCTATCGGTCACCGCCTCCGGCATGTCTTCAGGGATAAATTAGAACACTCTGTTCATTGTCCTAGTGGGTAGAGTGTTCGCCAATGGCCCTGGAGACCTGGGTTCAATCCCGGGTCGAATCATACCAAAAGCTTTAAAATGGTACTTGATACCTACTTGCTTAACACTCAGCACACGGGTACGTATCAAGATTAAAGTGGAGCAATGCAGGGGAACGAGTAGCGCCCTCTCCTACACTTCGGTGTAGTAGCTATTGAAAATGAAGCCTTCGGGTCGCCATGGACTATGGTCTCCAACTTTATTTTAGAGCAATCGAAACAATTCCCCAAAACTCAGTAAAATTACTGGAAAACGGAAAAATAAAAGGACAAGTGGAGACCATGCAAACTACAGCATTATTAAGGTCAGTCAGACTATCGCGAAGAGTCATGAGATTTGAGAAGACTTGAGAAAATAATATCAGTTGACACTGGTGTGGAATACTCTTGTGAATAATAATAATAATAATAATAATAATAATAATAATAATAATAATAAACCCAGCACCTGTCCCAGAAAATGACACACGCAAACTCCTATAGGACTTTGATATACAAACGGATCACCTAATATCGGCCTGAGGACCAGACCTTATTATAATCAACAAAAAAAAAAAAAAAAAAGAAAGAAAGAAAATCTGCAAAATTGTCGACTTTGCTGTCCCGGCTGACCACAGAATAAAACTGAAAGAATGTGAAAAGAGAGATAAGTACCTCGATCTTGCTAGAGAGTTGAAAAAAAAAAATGGAACATGAAGGTGGCAATTACACCAATTGTGATTGGTGCTTTTGGCACAGTAACTAAAGGATTATTAAAAGGGGATAGAAGATTTAGAAGTCGGCGGCCGAGTAGAGACCATCCCAAAAAAAACAAAAAACAGCATTATTGAAAATGGCCAGAATACTGAGAGGAGTCCTGGAGACTTGAGACTTGCTGTCACTCAATCTTCAGTGAAAGACCATCAGCTTACGCTGATGTGAAAAACTCTAATGAGTAATAATAATAATAATGATTATAATAATAATAATTCTTTATTGGGTAATGTTATCTGAAAACATTGTTTTAGGTAACTATTTTGCCGGTCAATAAACATGAAGAAAATGAGAGCAACACTCCTTATCTCTATATCAATCCGTTCATCCTTTGGACACCATCACAATTTATAGAAAACATCGGCTATCTTCCTTTCTGACTATAAAGACGCCTAAAGAATAACGTCCAATGGGTCGAAGTAGACGCGGCAGAAAAACAAAAAAAAAATGTCTAGATGGAAGCGTGATAAAAGCCGCTAAAAGATACTGTGCGTATTTCTACAAATCAGTTTGCGATCGATGAAGGCCGAACATGAACTCTGAGAAGTCAGGGGCCGTAAATTATCCTTAGCCGGAGTTTCCATATAGCTTCTTGTCAAACGATGTTAGATTGGAATAAGATAGTC
Source organism: Sepioteuthis lessoniana (assembly GCA_963585895.1). Taxonomy (NCBI): domain Eukaryota; kingdom Metazoa; phylum Mollusca; class Cephalopoda; order Myopsida; family Loliginidae; genus Sepioteuthis; species Sepioteuthis lessoniana. Next base: position 22,028,310 of record OY757931.1, on the reverse strand, counting down.
AGAAAGTGGATTTTGTTTTCTCCTCTGCTAGAAGAGAAAATAAAATAAGTAACATGTATACCCGTGAATTATTTGACCTTCTTTTTTGGTCTAACAAATCAGGGTTCTTTCATAAAATCTTGCAGTGTGGATGCTAAATGTTACAATAATATATCCAGCAGTATATATATATATATATATATATATATGAAGAAAAATTGACAACAAGTAATCCAAATAGAAAGTGGGGATTTATAGAGAAACAAAGTCAGTCGACACTATAGCGTTTCGGTTCTGCTGAACCATCATCAGAAAAATTGGCCGTTTGATCAATGAAATACACTGATTCATTGATCAAACAGCCAATTTTTCTTGTCATAAACAGCCAACTTTTCTTGTTGTACAACTTTTCCAAATTTTTATATATTTTTACACTTTTTATACATCCATCTACACTTGACATCACTAATAAAACCCTTCACAGCCCTGATATATATATATATATATATATATATATATATATATATATAGGGGGGCATACGCGTGCGCAAAAACAAAATGTAATTAATCTCCTAGATTTTAAAGGTAATATAAAACAATCAATTGTAAAGTCATACTTGCCATTTAATTTTCGTTTTACCAACTTGTTATATACCCTACCTGTAAACAGTAATGTGTATCCTCATAAACACACTGGACACGTTTGTGACGGTGGATTTCCTGAATAAGTAGTCACCACTAACAGCTCTTAACATCTTAATGCTGCAGGTGATTATAATATTTTTGTTGTATAATCACGGTGATCTCAATCCCAACAGTAATAAAAATTGATATTCAGATACAGGCAGAATGTTGATTCAGATACGAACGGGTTTATTATTTCTTGGATTGGGTCTACGGCGACACGAGAAAAGAGACACAATTCTTATAAGCTTATGTTCACCATAATATGCTGACCTCCCTCGCCAACTCGCGGTGGATCTTGTGATGTTTAAGATCTCAATTCATCTCTACCAGTCGAGATCCGAAAAACTGAACCTCATGTCTCAAAGATAGAAAATTCAACCCTGTCGTCTTCAACGGTCGAATACCCAACTACATCTTTTAACGGTCAAAATCCAACTTTCGTCTTCAACGGTCAGAATCCAACTGCCTCTTTTCAATATACTCAAATTCTCAGGACCATTTCTTCCGGGCATGACGTCATCCACACTCCAGCCCGATTTCCCTTCTGACGTTTATTTTGACAAATGATGATTTTCATATCCATTGCGTGTGATCGTTAACTGCACCAATTAACTATGCACCTGGACTGACACCCGACTGGTTCAAAGCCCTACCAAACTAAATGATAAAATATAATTAACGAAAAACGATTAATATAAAAAAATCATTCCTTAATTATATAACATTTTGTTAATGTTATAAAGAGTTCCCTTTTATTTCCCACCTCCGGTTTGTTTGTTTGTTTGTTTAATGACATACCAACCTTTGTAGGTTATTTAATGCCTGAAATATCTTTTAGAAGAACAGTAGTACTATTTAACCCATAGCTGGGAGGGTAGGGGGGTTCATAGCATTCCCAAGGGTATTTTTCCGAAAGTAAAGATAATAGTGCGAATAGAGTTCAAACTCGCTTACTACGATTCCGCCGTCCATTGTTTTAAACATTACACTACGAGGACATCCGCCTCCGTTTTGGTTATATCTCATTCAGTAACATTTTCTTATTTTGCAACAATATATATATATATATATATATATATATATATATATATATATATATAATGTTAAATGAATCGGCTACAACACAACAACTTTGTATGATAACTAACTAATACTTATAGAACAACATTTCCGCAGAAACGGTCACGAATTAAATGGGGATCCAGAATTCAACATCGTATAATAAAAAAAACACAAACTCATTGGTCAACATCCCGGGGATAATAGATCCAATGAAATCAATAATAGAATAATAGAATCTATGAATAAAATGTCTCGAATTACGGATGTGAAATGGCTAAAACGTCAAACGTAAAACCATCCTCAAAGCGTCTTTTGCCCAGTTGGTTGGGGATGTAGAATACACTGACTGCACCTCAGCAGAGGGGTAAGACTCCCCCCTAACGAGTGTCCTGTATGACTCTAAACAATCTGATGGTGGGGTTCCAGCAGTGCTGGAGCTTTGGGGAATGCAGAGTACCCCTTCATTGCCATCACTGCCCGGTCCACTGTGGCCCGAAGTGGTAGCATCTAATAGGGCCCTATTTATGGGTTAAATAGAACTAACAGCATTCTTATGCTAAAATGAATTATTTAAGTAAACTGAATAGCTTGAAATAGAAATGTTTTTTGACAATTAAACCGTACTTACATTTAAACTGCGAGCTTATGCTTAACTGAATTATTTGAAATAGAACTGTTTTTCGACATTAAAGCTGTATTTACACTTAACCGAATTGTTACATATATTTGCTAGAATAGTTTGAAATGGAAATGTTTTTGACAAATTGTGTACTTATGCTAAAAGGAATTGTTTTAAATAGAACAGATTATTTACATAAAAATGGATTTGGCGATAAATAACCTACAAAAGTTGATATGACATAAAACCCTTCAAACCAAACCATCAAACCATCTTTTTGAAATAGAATAGACATGTATATGTTGCCTCATGAACATCTTCATACAAAAATTCTTGAACCACTGACTATAACTCACTCATGCTCAAAGTTAGCTCAGTCAGCTGAGGATGAAGAATACACAGACTACATCTCTGCAGGAGAGCAAGACCCCACCAACGAGTCTACTGGATATATGACACTAAACCATCTGATGGTGAGGCTTCATTAATACGGGAGCTTTGGGGAATTAGGAGTACTCCTTTATTGCCATCACTCCCTGGTCCACTCGGGCCAGAAAAGGTATCACCCTATAGGGTCCTGTCTATACGTCAAATAGGAATAAACTTTATGAATACGTTAAAGAGAATTATTTGAAAATTTCAGTTTTTACTTTTGACTTTGTTAGACAAAAAATATATATTAGT
>OY757931.1:22007779-22020279 GCA_963585895.1 Sepioteuthis lessoniana | reverse complement strand
AAATATCAGATTGCATTTTTGAAATTCACCAGCTGTGACAATCAGGCTTTAGTAGGGTGTATTCCAATTGCTGCTGTAGCTGTTCATTTGAACCTGAAATCATAAAAATTGGTCCGTCATCTCATAAGATGTATAGCAATAACATATTGAGTTATCAAGAGTCTACAGCAATTTTATATGCCTGTACAAAAAAAAACCCTGGAAACTTATTGAATGCACCATGAATATCACTATCCTACTATGACATCAACATTTGGTATACTCAGTTTCAACCCATCTTTAAATGTTAAAAGACAAAAAGGTAAAAGGCCCTAATCATATATATATATATCCGTCTTAAACTGCTTTTGCCGCAGGAGTATCAGAGCTTCTTGAGGTTTCTTTTTTTTTTAAATTGTGAACCAAACAATTTATTCTGTCGACCCTACAAACGTCACAGAATACTTCCTTCTACGTGAAAAGACTCATGGAGAAAGTCGAAGAGTAAGACAGTCGATCACGTGTGAATAAAACAAGATGAGATCGAATGTCTATTCGTGTAAATTATGATAATAGAAAATTTAACATAAAGTGTGCAGCAGAAATAATTGAGAAAAAATCAATGTATTAATTACAATGTTATTTCAACACATTTAATTTGTATATATATATATATATATATATATATATATATATATATATATATATATATATATATATATATAATATATAATATATATGTTGGTTTAACCTCAATTACCCTGTCGAGGAGACTTACAATGCACCTTTCTGACACAAGTTCAATAGCTCAGCATTTAAAAAAAACATTCATGCCCAACAACACAACTACGAAAAATTCTCACCGACAACACAACAATACTCGAACATCAAAATAATAAACAAAAACTTCAGATTCTCGAAGCACTATATATTAGAAACCTGCAACCAGCACTTAATAGAATTAATTTTCAAACCAGTGCTAACGTACTTAAATGTCTTTAGCTACTGGCACTATTTACAGAATTACATTTAAAAGCAAACGCCATAATCTCCAACATCAAAGACGTCTTTACATAGTAGTAATTTGCTAAACAAAAGTTACATCACTTTTGTAACAGATTCTCCCCTGATGGTGGCCCAAAGTCGGGCAGAAAGTACTAGGGATACATACAACTATGGACAATACCTAAATCAATTCCCCCCGAATACGATAAAAGTAATACGGGAATTCGAACGGATCCAAAAGAAAATATGTAGGCATAAAATGTCTATTATGTTTAATGAAATTTGCATTAACGAAGAAATGCTGCCTAAATATATATATATATATATATATATATATATATATATATATATATATATATATATATATATCGTCTGTGTGTAAATGTGTGCATCTTTTTGTTCGTCTGTGCGAGCGTGTTTATATGGCTATATTGTTAGATACACACACAAATTCAGACATCTTTAAAGGAAGGGAATGCAAAAAATTACAATTAAAAGCTATATTATAACATAATGTATTTGATAGCCTGATCATTCAGACTCTCCCCCACCTCTAGTTCTCTTTCTCTCTCTCATATATATATGGTGTCTCAAAATATGCACAAACCATTAATATGATAATTTATTACTGAGAAAAACGAAATGGTGGTCCTTGAGCTAGAGACATCAAATGCATTTTTTTAAACTAACATTATATCAACTTCCAGGATATGCAATGTTTTTTTTAACTTTTTTGTCTCTAATAATATTATTCGGTTGCATCTATTTTGGTCAAGTTTTCAATGGTTTTGTCTCCCAATAATAGAGTCGGAAACTATTTTTCTTCACTTTTCCAAGGCATTGTGATTAAGGATTAAGGATTGTTATACTATAATATTTTCGAATCTGAAACAAAAAAGAATACTACATTATCATTATTAGTTATTAGCTGTCACATTTGTCGCGCTCATATCGATACAACTTATATATATATATATATATATATATATATATATATATATATATATATATATATATATATATATATATATAAACAGCTCTTTGAACGGTGAGACCTAAGATTACCTCGAAGGATATTTTCCGATCAGATAATCGTCTTAGCAACGATTTGTCTGTGTCTGTGTCTACATAGAAATACTGAAAACAATTAAAAGCAGAAAGTGGCAGAATTAACAAAATCACTGCGAAAGATTGTAAGACAATAAAGTTTGTCGACGTATTTTTTTCAATAATCTAGCGCTGCGTAGAAAGAAATGAATGAAAAGCTGCATTCTCCATTTTTATAAGAAAGGTGACCTAGGAAGAAGTATCAAGTTATAACTCTTGCTGCTATCGCTGCTTAGGGTTATGCTGCTCATCTTAATCGAATCTTATGAAGTTACGAAAATTGTTAAGAAAAATCAGGAAGGCTTTTGGAGAAATCGATCCAAAACATCACAAATTTTATACTATCCATCTACTCATCGAAGAAGTCAGTTAAAAAAATCTTAAGGCAGCTCTATTGTCCGTTGATATTTCTATAGCATTTGATTCCATACAAGAATGATGCTGCAACTTCTGATACGTATGCGCCCCCCCCCGAAGAAACGGTAACCGACAAAATGAAGCTAAACGGAAACAATCACTGTTGCATAACCAGGAGCTAGCAGCAAGAGACATAGACCTCTAAGAGAAAACACATAAAATAGATTGGTTGGTTGGTTGCTCGGTTGGTTGGTTGGTTATTTAGTTTTAAGGTGTATCAACCTCGTTCGGGTCATTTAAAACGAAATTATGTCCTTTTGATAAAAGGTTAAAATAATTTAATTTTTATGTAAGTTTTTTTGTTTACACACCGTTGAATGTAAAAAAAAAAATAAATTCAGCAACCGAGTATAACGTAATTACAGGTTAGTTCTATTTAACCTATTGATAGGTCTCCCACTCCGGATCAGAGTGGACCTGGGAGTGATGGCAATGAAGGAGTACTCTGCATTACCCAAAGCTCCAGCATTACAGAAGTCTCACCATCAGATTGTTTAGTCTCATATCCTGGACACTTGTTGCCGGGCGTCTTCCCCTCTGCGAAGATGCAGTTGGTGTATTATACAGCCCCAGCTGACTGGGCAAAATAGAGTCCATATATTTTTGAATCAGAAAGAGCAATAAACCACTTTAAATGACAAGCTTTTAAGATTAATAGACCCAGTTAACATATTTTGGCAGCAATATCTCATCTACTGAAGGGGATGTCAATATACGCATGTGAAAATTATCAAAGTGATTAGATTTCTATATAAAATAAAGCAGGATTTCTTCCGAGCTATCACAATTCAATAGTAATGTTATGTTTCACCACCAAGATTTTGACGAAACTCTTGCAAAAAAAGAAAAACGAAAAAAAAAATAGCTTGATTGAAACTACCAGCTTTGTTAAACAAATTATGCTGACAATACCAGTCAAAACAGCAGCTTTAATATTAATTGCCACTCATCATAAAAAAAACATAGGGGGTGTCGTTGTGGTGTAATGGTAAAAGCGATGGACTGCGGAATCTTAGTACGCGAGTTCGTACTCCAGTCGCGCTATTACGTTCACTTTCTGGAAAATACCCTTGGGAAAGGTATGAACACCCTTATCCTCCCAGCTATGGGTTAAATAGCACCACTACTGTTCTTCTAGGAGAATGGCTTTGACATTAAATAACCTAAAACGTGTTGATATGCCATTAAAAACAAAGAAACCAAACCAAATAAAAAACATGTAAGGAAGTTGAAAAATATATTGGATACTGCTGGTGAAGTAAGTACAAAAACAATAGCGACGACCTGACATGGACTCCTTCACGGGAACACAATAATTCTGGCCAACAAGTAATGTGTAGACATCGAAAGCAGTCTAGGAGCAACTGATGTAAAGAACTAATATATATATATCGGGTGAGGAGGCAAAATTAAAAACATAATGATATTAGAATAATAAATTACTATCATAAAACAAGATTAATCTTAATTTAAAAAATAAACAACATAAGAAGGTAGACACAAAACAGCAAATTTATCAATATGGCCGTGATTTTGATCAATTATTGTATCAACACGCCTTCAAAACGATTTGCACATAATAAATGTTTCAGACATTTTATCTCATTTTTCCTCGAGAGCACTCTTAAAGTAACGAATATTTGGAGGGGGTTGAATTTGCCCCATATAGTTCAATAAAAATCGGTTATGGAGTGGTCTTCAAAGAAATGCCTGGTATTTCAGAAATTATTTTTGGTTGATTTCGCGAAGAGCAAATCCTAGATTCTTTGTTGTATCTTTTTTTTTTTTTTTTTGGTATGTTCGTATTGGCCTGAATTTTAACAGAAAAAGTGCTTGAATGATAGTACTAAAAATGAAAATTTAGATTTATCATATTATTTAAAAAAAGGTTTCAAAAAACATTCCATATCGTGCTTCCACATCATGTATATACATATATATATATATCATCATCATCATATCGCGCTGGTAGCACGGATATCCCTGACCCTCTCTCGCCACTCCTCCCTATCGTTCATCGCCCTAGGTAGGTCTTCAGGACAACAGCCTGTATCCTCACATAGCTGCTGAATGTACGTTCGAGCTGGTCGTCCTGCTTTTGCGCGGCCATGTGTGGGGATCCATAAGAGTACAGAGAGAGAGAGAAGTGAGAGACAGACAGACAGACAGACAGACATAGACAAAGAGATAGAGATGTATTATCCGTTCTATTCGAATAAAATTATATATATATATATATATATATATACAATGGTTAGAGTGTTCGCCAATGGCCCGGGAGACCTGGGTTCAATTCCAGGTCGACTCCTACCAAAGACTCAAAAGATAGTACTTGATACCTCCTTACGTAATACTCTGCATTATAGGGTATGGATCAAGGGTAAAGTGGAGCAATCCCGGGAAAGGAGTAGCGCTCTCCCCTATACCTTAGCTATCGAAAAGGACCCTCGGGTCACCCTCAACTACGGTCGCCAACTTTACTTTTACTTATTAGTTGGCCCACTGTTGTCGAGAGCGATCCGGAGGCTCTCTTTTCAATAGCTACTACACCCAGGTGTAGGGAAGGCCTTACTCTTTTCCCTGTATTATTCCACTTAAACTTGAACCGTACCTTACCGTATATATATAATCAAATATGATCTGAATTTAATATCTCATCTGTTTTCATAAAGTGGTAGATTTTATATCCTTACAAGTGAAATGTTTTCGTAACAAAGTGTATACGGGAATTGACCGGGAGACATATCCTTCCGAACGACATTTTTGATTATGTTATTAGGAATTTTGAAGGAATTTCGACAGAAATTATCAAATCATCGTATTCTTTGTTGGACTGGGACACTTTTAAATGGAAGCGCTTCAAGGAAAAATCTTTTTGTCAATTCCTCGAAACACTTTGCCCCATAGGTTTTTGATAGAAAATAAGTAAGATAACAATCGCCGAAATCCTTGCAAGATTATTCTGGTCAATAATTTTTTTTATAACACAAACACGGAAGAATGAATACTACTAAAATATGCACTAATTATATATGTATTTCGTCTAACTTGGATAGTTTTAGTGATGGGAGGCAGGTGGCCGTATAATTGGTGCCTTGTGGAGTGTTGCCGCCAAGACTTGTTCAATATTGCTCGCAAAATTCTTGTGTAATTGCCGTCTAGTTTCTTCTCCAGCCGTTTTGTTAGCGTCCAGGTAATACAGCAGTATTAATGCAGGACACTACTGGAGAAGCAGGGACGAGCTCATAAGTGATGTACTCCTACGGACCCCCACATATGGCCGAGTAAATGCAGGACGGCCAGCTCGAACATACAAACAGTGGCTATGAGAGGATACGGGAGGTAGCCCTGAAGACCTGCCAGAGGCGATAAACCATAAGGAGAAGTGGCGAAAGAGGGTCCGGGATATCCGTGCTGGCGGCACGACATGATGATGATGATGATATACGTATTTACCAACCCCTCAGCACCGGCCAGATGTGACACAAGGTCAGTTTTTAGTTGAATTTAACAATTTTCAGTTTTCTTCTCCTTGGATGGTTGCCTAATGAAGCCTAAAAAAACATTTTACCCTACTATTAACCCATGGCAGCAGGGAGAAAAATTTGATTCCTGCCTTTCCCAAGGGTCTTACGCAATATGAATTTTAACACGTATCGCCGTGTCCATTTCCTATGACGGAAACCATTATAGTACTGACATCTTTAATTATATATATATATATATATATATATACAAAACCCTCGGGAAAGGTATGAATCCAATTATTCTCCCTCCAGCTATGGGTAAATAGTAGGGCAGACTGGGTTCTTCAGCACTGGTGAGGCAACTAGTCTAAGAGAAGGAAAACTCTAAATTAAATCTTGTTAGAATCCGCTAAAAAATTGACGCTGTATCATATCCTACCCGAGTGGAGGGGTTGGGTAAATATGTAAAAAATACATACACATTCACAGACATATGTATAAATATACCAAAAAAAAAGGCCGGCATTAAATGACCCCTTGTGGTTGATATGCCGTAAAATAAAACAAAAACAAAAAAATAAGGAGACAGAACTACCAGTAATTTTAAAACCACAAAACTCCCCATGATACACACTTACACACAGAAAAAAAGCCGTTTGTGAAACCCAAAACACTCCAATCCCAATACACACACAACTATTAACATATCAAATATCAAAGTCGGGTAAAGCAGACCAAAGTAAATACACTCCAGGATAAAGGAACAACGACCCCTATATAAACCAGTTTGACCAGCCAAAGGTCATTTATACTGGAAACAAGATGTGAGTTCAAGTCTCATTGAGTACCCCATTAAAAAGACCTCGTGCCTCACTTGTTCTCTGAGGAAAGCAACAAGCTGGAAACATTCAAATATATAACACGTATGTAAGAACAAAATCAATAAATTCAAAGAATACAAATCTCTTCGTGGACCTTCCCATTTTAAAATATATATTAAAATATATATATATATATATATATACTGTCTGTGTGTCTGTGTGTGCGTGCGCGCGTTAACCCTTCCTGCATGGGCAGGGTTTGGCACTATTCTTAAGTGGAGAAGGTTGTCTGATTTCACAGCTTTCCTTCTCCTGGGATGGCTGCTCAAACAAGACCAAAGATTTCCGCCTTTACTCGCGTTTATCCATAACTTGAAGAACTTATACCGAGATATTTGCTTTCTGGTTAGGTTTAATTTTATGACATATCAACCACTGCGGGTAAAAAAATACCACATCCGGTTTATACATATACATTAGATACATATGATTTGTTAAGTCACCAAAGTTAAATGGTTCCAAATATGGCTATGTATCTCGACCAATTAAATTAAACATCTTTCATTTGTTTACAAACAGTTAAATAATTAAACAGTTCCATTTTTAACAATTCAATTTAGTGTTATATAATTACGGAATGATTTTTTTATATGAATCATTTTTCGTTAATTATATTTTATCATTCGGTTTTGTTGGACTTTGAACTATTCAGCTTAGTGCAGGTGCAGGTGCACACATTGAGTACAGTTCATGCTCGTTCGCAGAGGATATGACAATCACATTGTCATAATAAAAACCCCAGATAGGAAATAAGACTGGGGTGTGAATAACGTCATGCCCGGAAGCGATTGGGCAGGGAATTTTGGTGATTTTTGAAAAAAGCAGAGAGTTAAAATTTGACTATAGGCGAGGCCAGTCCAGGTGGGATCTTCGGGATGCGCGGCACGTTTGTTGAGTCAGAGAGTTGAGGTTTTGAGTCCAGCTGGGGGTCGACTGAAGGACACTGTAGGGACAGTCAGCCTAGTACAAACTGTGTGTCTCTCTCTCCTCGTGTCGAAAAACTAAACTCAAGAAGTTAAACGTTTCGTAGCGGAACTATGGAAAGTCGTCAATGTTTCGCGGATTTCCTTGCATCTGAACATTTTACATATTCGTATTTTGGATATGCTACATTAGCATAGCATTTGATTGCTCTCAGTTTAAATGTTAAACATTACTATTTGACTCTTAGATAGCAACTTTTCTTATTTACCAACCCCTCCACTCGGGCATGATATGACACTATGTCAATTTTTAAGCGGAGTTTAACAGGTTTGAATTCAGAGTTTTCCTTCTCCTAGAGTAGTTGCCTCACCAAGGCTGAAGAACCTAGTCTGCCCTACTATTTACCCATAGCTGGAGGAAGAATAATTAGATTCATACCTTTCCCAAGGTTTTTAGTGCTATGTGAAATGCAATCAGTCTCGTCCAGGATTTGAACTCGTGTCGCCGTGTCCATTTCCTACGACGATAACCATTACACCACGGGCACCTCCATAATAGCAACCATTACACTAAGGGCACCTCCATGATAGGAACTTATCACATGCTATCAATCTGGGCCAGAGTGGACTTGGGACTGATCGCAATCAAGAGCCACTCTGCATTCGCCATTGCTCTATCATTACTGGAGCCTCACATTTAGATTGTTTAATGACATATCTTGTTCACTAGTTGGTGGGGGACGTTCTTAATCCTCTCCAGAGATGCAGTTCCTGTATTCTATAGCTCCAACTGCCTTGGCTGTGGAATATTAGGGTAAAACGATACGCCAATAGCGTCGTTAAGGTTTTAAACTCCTCACTCCGACTTATCATTTACTAAATTTTACGTTGTCTCCCGCCTCAGTTGATAACTTTACCTGCAAGCTAAGTGGTCAACCTTCGGAGTATTGAATATATTTATCACTGCTTAACTTCTCTATTTTTATCGATATTTACTAAGACCGCCAAAGTTTGGTGCATAGCCCTCCGTTTCCTGCTGTTACTAATACTCAGATTAATGGTCACTCTCGGTCTCAGTTTTTGGTTTGGTATGGTTGGGTTTGGTTTTATAGCATATCAACCATTGCACGTTATTCAATGCCAAATCCACACACACACACACACACATATATATATATATATATATATATATATATATATATATATATATATATATATATATTAGGGAAGATATATATATATATATATAGTCAGAAAGCGAACGTTTTAAAGCAACAGGAGTTCCCTTTTGATGACTTCATCGTTGCAGTCTAGCACGTTAACCATTACACCACGGAGACTCTTCCTACAATGACTACAATGCGTATATATAAGTATAATTAATCTACCAAATGTTTATTTTTTGGACCCCTCCTTTTTTAAATCACATGAGCAGTAGATTTTCATATGAAAAGAGGCAGTTCGGAAAGTGATGACATTTTTGCCAGAGTGGATATAAACATAAATGGAAATTAGACTTTGTTTTGTTTTGATTTGGTTGGATTTCTTTATTTAATAGCCTATCAACCTTCACAGGCTTATTCAGTGCCAATGTCATACTTGTAGATGAATAGCAGGGTTATTATTTAACAATAGCAATGACGACAAGGGAACTGATATGAGGATCATTAAATAAGTTTCCAGACTTTTTTTCGTATGGACACTTTTATTGATAGTACACACATGGAATTCCTTCGAAGTAATCTCCTCCGGTTGCGATGCAATTGTACCGTTCCAACAACTTCTTGAAGGCCCCAAGGAAGTCCATTTGTGTTAGCGTGTCAATGACCTTCGTCATGCCCTCTTTCCTCTCCTCATTTGTCTCATAACGACAGCCTCTTAGCTTAGGGAATAAGCAAAAGTCACAGGAAGCAAGGTCTGGATTATAGGGAGGGTGACGAACTGTCTTTATGCCCATCTTGGTCAAATAGTGTGTGACAAGGATTGAGTTGTGGACTGGTGCATTGTCCTGGTGGAAATGCCACTGACCCGATTTGAAGAGTGCTGGCCTCTTCCCTAGGAATCTCTTCCTAACCTCCCTTAAAACCTCAACATAGTAACCATAACCCTAACTCTTTGGCCAATCAACTCTGGTGTATTGACTTCTTTACTCCTCTCACACCTCTCATCATCCCTCAAAGACTCCCCGCCTTCCTTGAATCTCTTATGCCACTTAAAAACTGATGCTCCATTCATGCAAGATGGTCAAAAAGCAGTCTGAAGCATTCCATTTGTTTCTGTGGCATTGTTTCCAAGTTTAAAAAATAATCTTATAGTATATCGTTCTTCCTCATGTCCAGATTGTATTTTTGAAATTCATCAGCAGTGACAATCAGGCTCTAGTAAGGTGTATTCCAATCCCTGCTGTAGCTGTTCATTTGAACCTGAAATCATAAAAATTAGTCAGTCATCTCATAAGATGGATAGCAATAACATACTGTATTTTCAGCTACGGGAAGATACTGTCTCGTCACACTGATGAGTTCTGATAGAACGAAACAGATCTGTCTGTGGATGACTATATATATATGTGTGTGTGTATATATATATTTTTTTTTTCTTTTCGTTTGCTGTTTATGTTACAGTTCACACTAATGCACTTCGGAAAAATATGTATTTATAATTTGTTTTCTACCAACTATAGCTTAGTAGCAGGGCAAATTAGGTTATTTGGTCTTTGTAAGATGACTAGTATCGGAGAAAGAAAGCTAAATATTCAAACAAATGTTACTTCGCTTAAAAAATAACGTAGAAGGACATTTTTTTTTAGCGCAGATAGCTGGGTAATTGCATACTTCTTAGAAATAGCAGATGCCTGAAATTGTTGAAAGTGCATGACCTAATATATATATATATATATATATATGCTGAAAAAATGGAAAAAATGGACAACGGATTCAGTTCTAAATATTTCGTTCTTATTTATTGAAAGGAACTTTTTCAACTGAGAAAAATATATTTTTTGCAAAGTTTAGCAAAATGAGGAAATAAATAAGAGTGTATAAATGCGAATACGAAAGCGGTTAGGGTCTAAATACAAAAGACAGGAAAAGAAAGAGGGGAGAAATAAATCTATGATTGATTATTGGTGGTAGGGGTTGTGGGTTTCTTATTTAATTTACGAGAGATAACACACTTCCCTTCAATTGCGCCCTCTGAAGACGTCCCCCGACCTCATGTTATCTTTCTTTTTATCTCTCTGAAATTAAGTCAAAACCAACAACCAACAGTTTGATAAAGTTCTTTTTAGTAAATATCAACGAAATATTCTGAACAGAATCCAGTGCCTGTCTTTTTCGTATATCCACATTTTTCCATATATTTTTCATCATCATGTCTGATCTACCAAAAATAACAACCTTTCTCTCCATAGAAACACACACACGCGTGCACGCGTGCGCACACACACATACACACACACACACACACGCACACATATATATATATATATATATATATTAGTGAAGATAGCAATGAAGTCGACTGTATATCAAAATAAAAATATGAAAAAACAAAATGTTTAGACGATGTACTTATCTGTATATCATATTCAGATAATTAACGTTCCGGTTTTATGATAAACCATATAGGGGCAATATTAGAATGTAAAATATCATTTGAAAATTATTTTCAGATTGAAAATGAAACAAAATATTGGAGAAATAAAGCTATTTTATCGTTAGTCGCGTTCAATTTCAAAATGTGAGGATGTGATAATCATTCGTTCTTACATTTTTTAAAAGGATAACGTATTTTCTATGCGTTTTTTAAATCAAAATCTTAATAAGAATAAATAATAAATAATTCTGAAATATAAGTTAAAAGATAAAGCAAACTGGAATTACTTATTTTTTTTAATACTGTATGAAATGACACACAACTTTCATTAGAATTCATATCAAAACTATAAAAGGCAAGTACTATTAATTATAATTTAATAAAAACAAATACTAATGTAATCATGGGATATTTTAATTACTCTAAACTAATTCACTAAATTAGGAAGTAAGTTGAAATAATTAGGCCTTAGTTTGATTGTATTTTAATTAGAAATAATGCTAGATTCAACAATATTTCCGTGTTGTTTAATATATATATATATATAACCTCAAATGTCATTTGATCACACACACACACACACACACACACACACACACACACACACACACACACACATATATATATATATATATATATATATATATATATATATATATATGCAAATTTCATTCAACATAATAGACATTTTATGCCTACATATTTTCTTCTGGATCCGTTCGAATTCCCGTATTACATTTATCGTATTCGGGGGGAATTGATTTATGTATTGTCCATAGTTGTATGTATCCCTAGTACTTTCTGCCCGACTTTGGGCCATCATCAGGGCAGGATCTATTACAAAAGTGAAGTAACTTTTGTTTTAGCAAATTACTACTGTGTAAGGGCGCCTTTGCCGTTGGAGATTATGGCGTTTGCTTTTAAATGTAATTCTATAAATAGTGCCAGTAGCTAAAGACATTTAAGTACGTTAGCACTGGTTTGAAAATTAATTCTATTAAGTGTTGGTTGCAGGTTTCTAATATGTAGTGATTCGAGAATCTGAAGTTTTTGTTTATTATTTTGATGTTCTAATATTGTTGTGTTGTCGGTGAGAATTTTTCGTAGTTGTGTTGTTGGGCATG
>OY757931.1:21987779-22002779 GCA_963585895.1 Sepioteuthis lessoniana | reverse complement strand
GAAAGAAAAAAAGAAAGAAAAAAAGAAGGAAAGGAAAAAAGAAAGAAAGCAAGAAAGAAAGCAAGTAAGAAAGAAAGAAAAAAAGCAAGAAAGAAAGATGGAAAGGAAAAAAGAAAGAAAGCAAGAAAGAAAGCAAGTCAGAAAGAAAGAAAGAAAGAAAGAAAGAAAGAAAGAAAGAAAAAAAGCAAGAAAGAAAGAAAGAAAAAAGAAAGAAAGAAAGCAAGAAAGAAAGAAAGAAAGAAAGAAAGAAAGAGTAATGTTAATAGAAAAAATACATAAAAGAAATGCAGAAAATTGAAATATTACATTGAAAGCTAAAAAAAAGAAAAGAAAAGAAAAGAAAAAAGAAAAATTTATAGTACGAAAGTAAGAAAGACTACATGAAAGTAAAACGAGGAAGAAATACAGAAAATAGTTTTAATATATTGAAATAAAAAATACCAAAAAAAAACAACAGATGGAGTGACACCATTATGATAACGAAAAAAAGAAAATATGTATAAAAAACATCAAAAAAAAAAGTTATACATTGAATGAAAGAAAGAAAGGTAGAAAAGAAAGAAATAATGACAGTAAGAAAGAACAAGAAATACAAGAGAAGAAATTCAAACAATAAAAGTATTACATTGTAACACAAAACAAATAAAAAACAAATACAAAAAAACGAAAGAAAGAAAGAAAGCAAGCAAGAATAAAGAAAGAAAGAAAGAAAGAAACATAGAAAGAAAGAAAGAAAGAAAGAAAGAAACGGAGAGCGACTATATTATGATAATGAAGAAAGAAAATAAATATATAAAACAAATACAGAAAATAAATGTATTAACATTATATGAAAAAAAAAAAAACGAAAGAAAGAAAGAAGGAAATAAAACATGGAAATTTAGAGTGAAAATTTAAAATGAAATAAGAGAATGAAAAGCAATGATTTTGTTATGAAAGAAAGAGAAAAATACTGAAAAAAATTCTGTTTTATGGAAAAAATAAATTGAAAACTAGAGAAAACGAAACGGAAGAAAAACAAAGTTCTATGAAAGGAAGAAAAAGAAGGAAAGAATGAATGTAGGAGTTGAAAGATCTAAAATTTCGCAGATATAAAAAAAGATGAAGAAATAAAAAAAAAAGCAAAAAATGGAAGAAATCCATGAAAAAAATACGCAAAAATTAAAAGAAGACAACATGAAAAAATATAAAAAAGAAATCAGTCAGTATTAAAAGACGCACATATGAAAAAAGAAAAACAAATATAAAAGAAAAATACCCAAATATGTTAACGGTGTCACGGAGTAAAAGTAACGATATGTATATATATAAAAAAAAGCTAGAATGTTTTTATTTCACTGGGGAAATCAAATATAGTACATTGTATACACGTACAATGATAATGAAAAAGAAAGCATACATGCACACACACACACACACACACACAAGTATATATATATATATATATATATATATATATATATATATATATATATATATAATTTTTAATGTTGTTGGGGTATTCGATGATGAATGACTAATATAAAATTCATTGATTCATTTACATATTTACACTTTCTTTATACTATACGTGTATAACATATGTCAGTCTGTCAGTCTCAGTATATATATATATATATATATATATATGTGTGTGTGTGTGTGTGTGTGTGTGATATTATATATGATATCAATATAAATACACGCTCCCACACAAACACACGTATACACACACACACACACACACACACACACACACACGCAAGTATCTGCATATGAGTATAATGAACAGCATATATATATATATATATATATAATGAGTTTGTAGATTTTAAAATCAGCTACGTTTTCTTATATATATATATATATATATATATATATATATATATATATATAACAAAGTTTTCGATATTCATTAGAAATAAATTGTAATAGTGCATATGATGAGACTTTTTTTCCGATGATCACATAGGTGAGACACTGAAACACAATGATCGTCGTTGACCGTATTTCAAGGCTATCCCTGTTCTATTCTAATATATATATATATATATATATATATATATATATATATATATATATAGAGAGAGAGAGAGAGAGAGAGATAGAGATAGAGAGAGAGAAAGAAAGAGAGACAGGAAGAGAATAAAAAAGAATAGAAATCAGATGTATAGTTCATTTGAAGAGCGTGTTCGAGTAACTCCGAGTTCTTGTTTTAGCTCTGATCTTATTTCTGATTGTAGTTTTAGAAGTTTTGACTGTCTTGACGGTGCATCATATATATATATATATATATATATATATATATATATATATATATATAATGGTCTCCAAAAATGTCCAAAAAGCCACCAAAAAAGAACATAGCTGAATGTTTTGGCTGTGGCAACGCTTCCTCTATCTTTACACCTGGTGACAGTAATAAAGATAATTACAGTTTTATAAGAAGTGGTTGTGTGTTACCATTAGAAAAATCTTTATCTATTTCCTGGCTGGCTCTGCTGAGTTCTCTGGCTTTCCTTCTTAAGGGATATAAGAACCCCCAACAATTGTACTGATATGACTTTAAAGTATCTATTAGTGAAGCTTCACTCTTAGAACTTTGGTCAATGAGGACTACCCCTTCATTAGGATTTCTCTTAGGTTCACTCTGACCTTGAGATATAGTACTTGTTATGATCGCATATATGGGTCAAGAAATGTTTAATCATACTCTGTACTTTACATTATTTAACAGCGTACAAATAAATGACTGATGATTAATTGAATTATTAAAGAATGTTGTAATTCAGTTCATTGCTTGGTTGTATTTATATCAACCTTTGTGGGTTACTTTAATGCCAAATCCATTTTTATACAGAAAATTAGTTCTATTTAAAACAATTCAGTTTAGCATGATTACACAGTTTAATTGCTAGATACATTTCTATTTCAAGCTATTCAATTTAGTCAAACAGTTCTAATTCAAACACTTCAGTTTGGCATGCAAAAAGAGTTCCATTTCAAACAATTCAGTTAAGTATAAGTACGCAGTTTAGTTCTATTTAACCCATAGATAGATTGTTTGGGTTTTATGGCATATCAACATTAATAGGTTATTTAATGCCAAATCTTTTTATACAAATTATCAGTTCTATTTCAAACAATTCAATTTAGTATGAGGGCACAGTTTAATTGTCAAAAATATTTCTATATCAAGTGATTAAACAGTTCAAACAGTTCTAATTCGAACAATTCAGGTTAGTATAAGTAGAGTTTTTGTCGACAACAAAACAGTTCTACTTCAAACAATTCAGTTTGGCATGAGTACGCAGTGTATTTCGGTTTTACTCATAGATAGGACCCGAACAGGTGCTACAACACCAAGCCAGTGTGGCCGTGGGATTAATAGCAATGAAGGGGTAGTCCGCATTCCCCAAAGCTCCAGCATCAGATTCTTTAGTGTTATATCAAGGACACTCATTGAAAGGATCTTACCCCTCTTCAGGGGTGCACTCGGTGAATTCTACAGCTGCAGCCGACTGGACAAGTTATAAATCGGGTAGCCATTATGGTCTTCTTTTCAAAGACTACAATGTTCGTTGTTGAAAAGATACGCCCGTCTAGTTGAAACTCTTAAACGGTTATTCAGTATTTGATGATAATTGCAACTGCAGTTGACTGTTAAGTCTATTAATAGAATGGTTCATACCGTAGACACCATAAACTGTGTTAAATTGTAATTCTTGAAACCATTTTACTTGTTGGAAACAAATTCCACCAGACTCGTTAAAAAAAAAACAGTTTCCTACAAATTATTCGTTTGCATCTCATATCATCATCATCATCATGACGTGCGGCTAGCACGGATATCCCTGACCCTCTCTCTACACGTCTCCATATCATTCATCGCCTTCGGCAGGTCTTCAGGGTTACATCCCGTATCATCACATAGCTGCTGTATGAATGTTCGAGCTGGTCGTCCTACTTTTGATTGGCCATATGCGGCGGTCCACAAGAGCACATCACTTACGATCTCGTCTTTGCTTCTCCAGCAGTGTCCGGCATGTCTGGTTCGTCTAGCTTGGATAGTTTTCGTGATAGGCGGTAGGTGGCCGTACAGTTGGCGCCGTGTGGGGTGTTGCTGCCAGGACCTGTTCAATATTGCTCGCAACATTCTTGTATAATTGCCGTCGATCTTTTTCTCCAACCGTTTAGTCAGCGTCCAAGTAGTGCATCCATACAGCAGTATCGACACGACCGCAGTCTGGTAGAAACTGCGTTTCATTTTATCGGTCAGGTTTGATTTCCATATGATCGAAAGCCTATCGATAGCTGCCAATGCCTTCGTTAGCCGTGTGTCGATGTCTTTTTCGGTTGATGATACGCTGCTTCCTAGGTAGGTGAATTTTGATACGCTGCTTCCTAGGTAGGTGAATTGCATCTCATATAAATCTCCATAAATATTTTGAGCATATATATATATATAGAGAGAGAGAGATAGACAGACAGAGAGACAGAGAGATTGTGAAATTAAATGATCCACAAAATGTGATATATAAAAATGTATTTCTAAGAAAAAATCAAACCCACCACGTGCGGCAATTGATTTGGCCAGAGTGGAAAATGGAGAAGGAATTCCAGATGATACAGCACCAAAAAGCTACCACCCACTATTTGTTGAGTACTTCTATAGGGCCCCTCTGTACGAATTCGGGGACCCAACTTGAAAACTAGCCAGCAGAAGGGTTTTGTCATTCGCTTCTGGAATAGCCGATTAATATTTTTACAGGCAAGAAGCTTCTCAAGAAATAAAAGTAAAATTAAACGAAAGTAGACGATTGAAATTCTACTAACTTAAACAACTAAAGGAAAATTCAACCGAAAATTCTGCTGAAATAAACTTTACAGAAGACACGAAATTAAATGAACTCTGAAACATTTCGCCAAATATTAAAAAGAAAAGAAAATACTCAAATTCAAAGATAAGTTCCAGCAAATTATACTAAAATTTGCAACACTTTATCTTTTCTATTCCTTTCTTTCTTGTTCCTTTGTATAAAATTATTTTTTTTAAACTTATTGTCTGTGTTATGTTTTCGAATCAGTATTGTGGAACTTACCATTTGAACTTACTGTACGAATTTACCGTTTAAAATTACACACTAAAGACCCCTAAAAATATTACCCAGTTAAATATAAAATTTGTCTTCTTTTCATATCAAATTTTATGTTTCAAATTTCTTTTATATTGAAAATTTCATCCTGCAAATTTTATTCTCTCCAAATTCCTTTTAGTTACCCCATAAAACATAGCGATCTAACTTTCTTTCTGAGCAAGTCTTAGAAAGTTTTGAATGAGCCTCATAGCATGTTTATGTATTTATTCCACTCACAAATTTATTGTATCAATTTATAGGTGCATGTTTAACGAGGTTTTTCTTCAGTGCTCTAGTTAGAATCTCACTACGAATTTAAGAATAGACATTTAACCTCAATGGTTGCCTGTTTTTAAAAAAGAAACAAAGAAAAAATAAACGTTTATATATCAAAATAAGTATCCAAACTTTCTCTTCATGCCTGGATAATATCAAAATAAAATATTTTTCCGAAATATTTATTTATTTGAATGAATTTTGAATGTATCTGAAATCTCCGAACAAACACTAAGCCGTCATCCGTTCACCACTCCCAGTGTTAACTAGGCAGTACCTCTTGTGAATTAACTATAGAAACAAATAAAACGCCTTTTAATTATGAATAATAATTCGAAGATTTAATTCAAGCATCTCGAAATCATTTCTTTGATAAAAATGACCATCTTACTAGCAATATGAACTATAGATGAGTACTGCTTACCAATAATTATCATAAATATAAGTAGGCAGAAAATACGCTGATTGTAACCCTGCGGAAGGGTACCTTTCAAAACAAACAAGGGGTTTTTGGTTACATCAAAATGCATTTAATCGATAAGCCCTCTTTCTGAAAATATAGAAAGAGTACAATATGCCAGTTTGATTATTACTTCCACGTCTACTCTGACTCGGAGAAATATCACATTTTAATGAACTCTTTATGCTGCAAGAAGATGTTTAAAAATATTTAGTATTCAAGAATATCCATAAGAAATAACAACACAGATATGTAAATATAAAATAATACGAACACGATTCCCTAAATTTTAAGTACGAAATAATCCCATACTATTTGATACACCATTAAAATCAATCAGTTCATCGATAAAAATGACTTTATTGTTTTATTAAGATCATCTTACAAACTGTATGCATTATATGTAGATGTTTCTTCCAAAAAATTAACGCACAATTTCACAAAAAGGAACTTTACGTCGTTGATTTTTAATAACAACCATCTAACAACCCGTATACAATATAAAAAAGCTGGTGACCGTAGTCGAGGGTGACTCGAAGGCTCCCTTTTTAATATCTACTACAACGAAGGGGGCGCTACTCCTTTCCCTGGATTGTTCCACTTACCCTTGTTCCATAAATTATAATGTTGAGACATTAGGTGGCATTTTTTGAGTCTTTGGTATGACTCAACTTGGGATCGGAACTGATAATCTATACCATTTTTTAAACTCTTATTTCCACACTTATTTCTATTGGGCTACTTTTTTTTAATGTACTCTTTTCAACATTATCTCTTCCTTCTTTCTTTGAACATTTCTTTTATCACTTACCATTTTACATTTTCTCAATTTTTTATTTTCTCGTTTCGATATTGCTGATTTTTTTAGTTTTCGTTTTCCAGTGCCCTCTCTCGCAGACCTATTTTTGGAGTCATTTCATTGTTTGTTTGTTTTTTTACTTTTTCCTTTCTTTTATTTTCGAAAATGTGTCCTCGAACAAAATGCAAAAGAAAATCTCATCAACGACAAAGTGAGAGGCCTCGACTTTTTATACTACTTCATACCTATTAATTCATTCTTTGTTTTATGGGAACACGGATAAGCTAACATTCTCCGACAAACTAAAATACGCACATGCAGACCTATCTGCTCTCAGACATTTCATTGCAAATTCTATACAAACGTCGACGATAAGAAAATGTGTTGTATATTGACCTCTGCCTCGGCCAAGCTGTCAAAATAGGAAATGCACCTGTGTAAATAACAGGTGCGTCCTTGACCGTGGACGGGTTGAATGAGTGCGATTTGTGACGCCCACAAGAAGAAAGTGGGTGTCGAACTATTATATAACTCGGTGCACAGGAAGTTCAATCAGTTGGGGATAAGATGCAGTTGAGAGAACCAGCACCCAGAGAGGCTGGGCAACTAGGCCCACGGTTGAGCAGCCCAGGAGAACGGGAAAGAAACACTGTTATGGCCATAAGAGTAGGGGTTCAATATGATGCAGTTCTGTTCTGTCTCCAACTCCCTCTCACACACAACCCTTTCAATAAAGTGAGTGGTATATTTTTCTAAAGAACTGTGTCGCTCGTCTTTATTGTGTCGTCGTTATGATTATTATGTTATTCCCATGCATACAACATAGGTTTTATGCATGGGGATAACGTCGGTAAAACTATGTTCTTTTGTCAATATCTGCGTTATTCTTAATTGCTAGTCAACATTTGTGGGTTATGTAATGCCAGAGCCAAAATTATTGAATAACAGCAGGGTAACTACTTAACTTATACCTATATACCCAACCCCTCCGCTCGGGCAGGATATGACACAAGGTCAATTTTTAAGCGGAGTTTAACAGGTTTGAATTCAGAGTTTTCCTTCTCATAGACTAGTTGCCTCACTAAGGCTAAAGAATTCAGTCTGCCCTACTATTTACCCATAGTTGGAGGGAGAATAATCAGATTCATACCTTTCCCAAGGGTATTAGTGCTATGTGAAAAGCAATCAGTCTCGTCCAGGATTTGAACTTGTGTCGCCGTGTCCATTTCCTACGACGATAACCACTACACCACGGGCACCTCCTTAGTACTTAACTTATAGCATATAATGGGGAAGTGGGGTAAAGAGGTTCATACACATCTAAAAGGTATTTGTCTGAAAGTAAGTGAAAAGTGTGACTGGAGTTCAAGCTCACTTACTTTGTGGTCAAAATCCAATACAAAACCAGGAATACACAATGTTTTCGCCTTATTTATTTATATTATTCTCTCTAGAAATACCTCTCTCGAGATACTCTAGTATGCATCTGTATATATATATATATATATATATATATGTGTGTGTGTGTGTGTGTGTGTGTGTGTGTGTGCGTGTGTATATATGTATATTAAATTATAGCCATTATGGTAAGAAAAAAGAACCGGCAAGTGATTTGAAAATGAAAATATACAACGAATCACTGTCAAGGGGAAAATACATATATATATTGGAAAAAAAGAAAAGCCAACCTTGTACCAATTGAAAAAAATCAAAAGTCACGCAATTGGTGAGTCAAAAGAAAAAACACGGTTAAAGCTTCTAACCTACAATGCAAAAAGTGCTCAATACTAAGTAGAGCAAAATAGTAACGATAATTACTTAGTGAGTCAGGAACTAACCTACTATAGTTTCGCCTAAGCACCTCATCTGGGTACATAATCCCGACTAAAGACGTATGGAAAGAAAACTATATACGACCATTATTTGGCAGAATAAGAAAGATTTCAGATAAATCGAAAAATTAAAAATAAAACAGTTAAAATTTCGACCATACTTCACTGATAGTTACAAAACTGTATTATTAATCCTAGCTTATTTGTTTGTGAGATGGGAACCAGGTGTTCGTACAGCTACTTTTTTTGCGTGGGGCGTTGCTTCCAGGATTAGTTCAAGACAGAATGCAGCATTCTTGTTTAGCTCCCATTCAGGCTTGTCACTCTGCGTCTTGTCAGCTTCCACATGGTACATCCATATCGTTGTATGATTGGCTCCTGTTAATTTTATTTTCGGTAGATGAGATTTGGCTTCTGGGATATGTAAGCTAGTCAACTTATGCCCAATTTCCATCTGTCCAAATTAGATACCTGTTTGTAAACTCTAATCTCTTCTTATTCTTCGAACTAACATGTGGTTTCTTCCTTGGGGTTCGATTAAACAGCCCTATTTTTTTGCAATCGTCTAGAAACAGTCTGTCTTGACACATTAACACATGAGGTACTAATCGTAACCCTTTTAATTTCTGTGCAAGACTTAAAACGGTCCTTTAATGACATACGCTGCATTATTCGATCTTCTCTTGTCGAAGTTTTTCGGGGTCTGCCGGTTTTAAAAGCACTAACTATTTTGCCAGTATCATTGTAGGATTTAACAACCCTGCCTACAACACTCTTGGAACGTTTCACTTTCTCTGAAATCTCTCTAATGGTGTGCTTTTCCTTGTGTGGCTTCACAATAGCTTGTTTCACAGAGAAATTACGTTTTTGGCGTTTCGTCTTGGTGCCGGCTGATGCAACGTTTACAAATGACTAAGTAAAATTTATTCTTTAGAGGAAATAAATAAAAATTGAATATAGCATTCTGTTTACATTGTTTTTCTCAATTTTGTCCCTTACTTTTGGACGATCCTATTCTGAAAATAAATAAATAATTGTTATAGTTCTTTTTCTATCCTTTGCAAATGATTCTAATTTTAGTATTTTATTATGGATGATAACGACTACCAGTTGTCAAAATTTCAGCTTTTCACAGTTGTTATTTCTAACAAATATTAGGTTTTAAAATTTTGTCCTTTAGTTTTGGACGCTTCTATATATATATATATATATATATATATATATATATATATAGCATAGCATAGCATAGCATAGCATAGCATAACATAACATAACATAACATATATAATATAATAATATATTCACCTCGTGGTGTAATGGTTAAAGCGATGGACTGCGGAATCGTAGTGAGCGAGTTCGTATTCCAGTCCCGCTATTACGTTCACTTTCGGGCAAATACCATTGGGAAAGTTATGAACTACCTTATCCTCCCAGCTATGGCTTAAATAGTACCACTACTGTTCTTCTAGGAGAATAGCTTTGGCATTAAATAACCTACAAAGATTGATATGCGATTAAACATAGAAAGCAAACCAAACCTATTTAATTAAAACAATTAGAGCTTACCGCTTGCATATCTTTCTTTAAAAATCCATTTTATCCATAACATTATTTCAGATTAGCCTCATAAATTGAGTTATACATATTGCCTTATACCCTAGGGAAAGTTATGAATCCAATTATTCTCCCTCCAGCTATGGGTAAATAGTAGGGCAGACTAGGTTATTCAGTCTTGGTGAGGCAACTACTGTAGGAGAAGGAAAACTCTGAATTCAAACCTGTTAAACTCTGCTTAAAAGTTGACCTTAGCGGAGCGGTTGGTAAATATGGTTATACATATTGCCTATAATAACACTTACATTCTGATTTGCGGCCTTAAAGAAAACGACGTATTCAAGTCAGGCACTTACGTCCACTTTCGAACAATTATAAATGAGTAAGGCATGAACCTCTTTGTCTCCCACCAATAGGTTAAAAAGTGTTACAACTCTTTTTTTTTACCAGTGCGGCTTTGGCATGAAAAAAAAACCGCGAATTTTGATTCATCATAAACCAAAGCTATTTAAGGATAAAATTTACAAAATCTCGTCGTAGGTTATAAACCACTTTTTTTATTGATATATAAAGTTTTTCCACATTTTCTCCTCGAGTGATTACCTCCAACCAGAGTCACATTAAAGCTCATATATGTTTTTTTTTCTTTTAAGAATCTGGACCGAATTCATTTCACAGATTCAAAAAATTATTCAACTAATTCAAAAAATTAATATGAATTAACTCGTATATATTTTTTTTTTCTTTTCTACATAGAGTCAGGAATAAGATCCATTTGAACATCTATGTATTTCTTTCAGTCGCCCTTCTCTATGTAGACAGAGAACCAATTATAATTCATACATGTTGGGAGACTTACTAAATACGAGTGTGACATAGTTTCTTTTTTTTTTTTTTTTCTTGTCACATATTTTCTTCCCATATTTAATTAAATTCCCATTTTTAATCGTTTCTCCGGTGGTATTACATGAATAGAACCGGACGAAAAGGCCTTCGGTTTCTTTTATTTTTAAAAAATTATAATTTGTCTCCCTCATACAGATGATTCCCCTATTTCTCTGTCTATATATATATATATATATATATATATTCATGTATTTTCTTATAGTTATAAATATGAGTTGAATGTCTATTATAGATATGCGAATTGACAATAGAACAAACCAAAAAAGATAGTAAAACCTTAGGTGACATATCACCCGTAGTGAAGACGCGGACATTCTGGACTGCATTACCGTAGTGAGTTCACACTCCAATCGCATTAATAAGTTTAATTTTAGACTAATATAAATATGAAAGGAATGAACTCCCTCATTTTCGTTGCAATACTGTAAATAGTACCACTATACAACTTTTATAAGGATATATTTCCTAACAAATAACCCAGACAAGATGATTTTCTTTTAAACCATGAAGCTAAATCAAACCAAATCAAAAACGTAGAATATTGTTTCATTATTTGATGGTTCATGTTTAAAAGTTTAAATTTAATTTCAAAAGTCAGATGGAAAGACCCTGTTGCGTTGTTGCTAACGTGGTGGACTTTGACACCATGATAAAGAAGTTCGAGTTCCAGTCGCGCTATTACGTTCACTTTTAGACTTGGAGAAGTTCTGATTCTCTTATTCATCTAGAAAAAGGTTAAATAGTCTTATTACAATCTTTCTTGTAGGGTGGTTTGGGATTTAAATCATTCACATCAAACCCTGCAAAAAAAGAATTTCAAAATCGTAATTTTATAAGCAAATATTTTCTGGTCAACGTTCACATCATCAACTAAATTGCTTGCCCAGTCGGCTGGGGCCGTAAAATACACCGACACCGTCTCTGCAGAGGGGTAAGACACCTCGCTAACAACGAGTGTCCTGGAGATGTCACTAAACACTCTAATGGTGAGGTTCCAGTAATGGTGTTGAGAGAGAGAGAAAGAGAGAGAGAATGGGTTCTTCAGCCTTGTTGAGGAAACTAGTCTAGGAGAAGGAAAACTCTCAATTCAAACCTGTTAAACTCTGCTTAAAAATTGGCCTTGTCTCATATCCTACCCGAACGGAGGGGTTGGGTAAATATGGGGAGAGAGAGAGAGAGAAAATGACTGATAGGGACACACAGAGAGAATACTTGAATATGCAAAAAGTAGAAACTGACCTCCAAGATCTGGTACGAAAAACGTTTTTTACGTCATGTTGCTGGAACCCAAATAATCAAATTAGTCTTCCGTCGTCAGCAATTTCCAGAAAACACTGTCCCTACCCGCCACTTCTCGTAGGCCGACTAAGAAGATAAATCACCTTAGGACCTGTGCTCAATGAAACAGACGAGTTGTTGATTTATTTACCCATTATACGATCACCCCCAACAGACCTTAAAATGCTGTTGGGAACACAACAGGTTTCATATACATCAAGAATAAGACTGGTATATTAAAAGTATTTCACTAACAAAGTAACATTAAATATACCTAACTACGAGCTATAATAAAAACATCCAGAGAGCTGTTTCTAAAATAAAGTTAGGTATTTTACTAATACTTAAATGAGCGCAGAGACAATATTTGTGATAGATATTATCTCCCACGAAAAACAAAACTCCATTGTGGTCAACTTTGACAATTATAGAAGCTTTCTGGTCTGATGAATTAAATTGGTGTATCCATTAACGGTAAGTAAAAACTGAGCATCGATCATATAGTGTGTTATTTTAAGGATTTATTGGTCAAACATTTCCAGAGACCAACAAATCGACCCCTTCATATACATCTTCGAACTTTATTAGATTAATATTATTTAAGGTATCTCCCTAGACGGTGACATGGTTAATTACTTGTGCCCATATCCTCCCCAGCTCATTGGCCAAATGGATAGCGTGTTCGCCAATGTTCCGGGAGACCTGGGTTCAATCTCAGGTCACGTCATACCAAAGACTTTCAAAATGGTACTTGATACCTCCTTGCTTAACACTCAGCAATATAAGGTACGTATCAAGGATAAAGTGGAGCAATCCAGGGAAATGAGTAGCGCCCTCCCCAACATCTCGGTGTAGTAGCAACTGAAAAAGGGAGCCTTCTGGTCGCTCTCGACTAGGATCAGCAACTTTATTTACTATATCCTGCCCAAGCAGTATATAGTAGGTTTTATTAGAATACCATGTGCGATTAGTAATGATCAATTCCAGAACCCACTTTAATACCTGGTCTAAATTCCTTTTTTTTTTTTTTTTGCATCAGAGTTATTTTATATACTGATAATTTTTTTAACAGGCATTTAAAATTGTTTTAGACTCTTGAAAATTCGGTATGTTATTGCTATACACATTATGAGATGACTGACCATTTTTTATGTTTTCGGGTTCAAAAGAACAGCTACAGCAGGAATTGGAATACACCCTACTAAAGCCTGATTGTCACTGCTGGGGAATTTCAAAAATACAATCTGACACTTTAGA
The DNA here is from genome assembly GCA_963585895.1 of Sepioteuthis lessoniana. NCBI lineage: Eukaryota > Metazoa > Mollusca > Cephalopoda > Myopsida > Loliginidae > Sepioteuthis > Sepioteuthis lessoniana. Next base: position 21,989,300 of record OY757931.1, on the reverse strand, counting down.
AGAACGATATGCAATGAAATTCTGATCTAAACATGGAAAAAATGCCACAGAAACGTATGGAATGCTTCAGACTGCTTTTCGACCATTTTGCATGAATCGAGCATCAGTTTTTGAGTGGCATATGAGATTCAAGAAAGGCAGGGAGTCTGTGAGAGATGATGAGAGGTGTGGGAGGAGTGAGGAAGTCAATACACGAGAGTTGATTGGCCAAAGGTTTAGGGTTAGGGTTACTATGTTGAGCTTTTAAGGTAGTTCAGGAAGAGATTCCTAGGGAAGAGGCCAGCGCTCTTCAAATCGGGTCAGTAGCATTTCTACCAGAAGAATACACCAGTCGATAACTCCATAGTTATCAGACTATTTGACCAAGATGGGCATCAAGACAGTCCCTCAGCCTCCTTATAGTCCAGACCTTGCGCCCCGTGACTTTTGGTTATTCCCTAAGCTCAGAGGCTGTTTTTATGAGACAATTGAGGAGATGAAAGAGGCTGTGACGAAGGTCATTGACACGCTCACACAAGAGGACTTCTATGGGGCGTTCCAGAAGTTGTTGGAACGGTACAACAAGTGCATTGTAGCAGGAGGAGATTACTTCGAAGGGGACTAGAGTTTCATGAGTGTACTATCAATAAAAGTGCCCATACGAAAAAAGTCTGGAAACTATCGTATGCACCTTATATCTATAAACTATAGAGTCGTCTCGATATTTTTTGCTTGTACTCGTTCGATGATTTGAAATATAGTTAGAATCTGAATAGTTGCTGATTGATTTATCCGAAATCCATCATGATTTTTCCAAGTAACCTTTTCGACTTCAAGTCCGATACGATTTAGAAGTAGAGCATAATACACCTTAGCAAATATGCTAAAGAGATTTTTGCCTCTATAATTCTTAGTTATTCCAGTGCATTTTTTTTTCATAAGAGGGGAGTATGCAAACTTCCGTCCATTTCGTAATTGTGTTTTGTTTATATATGGAACTATACTATCAAAAATGTATGTCGTCAAATCTCCTCGTCTTCTGGACATATTATTTTGAGGTTTGATGTTTTGTTTTTTTTTGTTTTTTTTATAAATGTTTTTAGAACTGCATCGAAATGATATTCCATAAAGTGTCCAAATTTGATGCCTGGTTGTCAGTATTAATTTCCTCAGTAAGTTTATGATTTCAGCGAAATTTCCAGAGAAGATTCTTTAAGTGTTCTTTCTATTTCTGAAGTATTCTTCTTGGCTGGAAGCTTTTTCATACTGCTAACATCATTTATTCTGCCAGGATAAATCTATCTATCTATCTATCTAAAGAGAGACAGACAGACAGACAGACAGACAGCCGACAGACAGAGCAGAATAAATTGATAGATTTTCATGTAACTTTGTTTACAATGTGTTATATTTATCTACCTAAGAATATACTCATTCACATCTACTCTCTTCTATCTCTGAGGGGTGTCCTCGGGGTGTAATGGTTAAAGCGATGGCCTGCGGAATAGAAGTAAGGGAGTTCGTACTCTAGTCGAACCATTA
>OY757931.1:21962779-21982779 GCA_963585895.1 Sepioteuthis lessoniana | reverse complement strand
ATAGTAGGGCAGACGAGGTTCTTCAGCCTTGGTGAGGCAACATATCTAGGAGAAGGAAAACTCTGAATTCAAACCTGCTAAACTCCGCTTAAAAATTGACCTTGTGTCTTATCCTGCCCGAGCGGAGGGGTTGGGTAAATATGATTAATATCGCACTTGATACTTGGAAAGTATTGAGATGTTGTCTACATTTTTGTGTATAGAGCACATTGAAGATTTGACAGATTACATAATTTTTTATAGTTATATATATATATATATAGTCATCCACAGAAAGATCTGTTTCGTTCTATCAGAACTAATCAGTGTGGCTAGACAGTATCTTCCCGTAGCTGGGATCGAAACTCGGTTGATTCAAATGTCAAACCAAAGCTTCTAAGCATTCAGCCACGAGGATCAGTGTGGCTAGACAGTATCTTCCTGTAGCTGGGATCGAAACCTGTTTGACTCAAACGTCAAACCAAAGCTTGTAACCATTCAGCCACGAGAATCAGTGTGGCTAGACAGTATCTTCCTGTAGCTGGGATCGAAACCCGTTTGACTCAAACGTCAAACCAAAGCTTCTAACCATTCAACCACGGGGTATATATACGTACATGTGAGTATACCATCATGATACTTAAATATATGAATAAATGAAAAATAATCAAATGAGTGTTCGTTCACCTGCCGTCTTGCTTATTTTTGGTACATCAAAACAGAAATTAGAATTCTTAAGTAAATTCCATGGGGCTTTGTATGTACTATTAATTTCTAATTTCAAAGCCTTGACAGTTAAATTGTCGAAAGCTTCTTGTTTTAAAAACATGGTATCTATTTTCTTTGTTATCACATAGAGCCCAATGCGTTCGGCTGCTTGTTCTAGGCTATGACGTAGGGAATAGCCTTGTTTATGGATATGGTGGACTAAATCTTCTTAGTATTCTGCGTCTGTCATACTGTCAATGGGATTTTGTCTACTTCCGGTCTCTTTTTAATGCGGAACTCTTTTCTTTTGTTAAGTTAGGATACTTTGTTAGACTGCTAACTGAAAGAAAACATTTTCTCGTGAATTAAAAGATTAAGTTTTAAATACAGTTTTGTTTTAATTATTTTTTATAAAATAGAAATAATAATATTAACATCTTCAACGAAAGAAGTGAATAACTACCTTTGAACTTTCGTTGAAGATGTTACTAGGGCTTTAGAGATTTTTTTTTTTAACTGATGTGGAGACCGTGACTTTTTGAGTGACGTCCGTTTGTAGCTTCTTTTTTTCTATCATGTCACATCTTTACAGTATCACATACTCCTAATCTGTTTTTAGCTTTTTCGAAATCATAATTTTAATTCTTCGACTTTGTAATAAAAAGATTTGTTTGGTGAGGTTGAGTTATATTTTATGTTATATCAACCATTGTAGTTTAATTAAATACCTATTTATACAAATATATTCTATATACATGATTAGTGAACACATGTTCTTGGTAACGCTTTTAAACGAACCTGAGCTATTTTTTGCTCAGTCAAATTGTTCCAAGTTTTAGTATCTATAACTAAAATTCTATAAACATCAGTCATTATTGCTAAAACTTGATATTGTATTCGATGTTAATCATTTATTTACCAACAGTAAAGTGGTTACAAGTATTACCCATCATCATCATCATCATGTCGTGTCGCTAGCATGGATATCCCTGGCCCTCTATCGCCACTTCTCCCTCTGGCAGGTCTTCAGGGCTACATCCTGTATCCTCACATAGCTGCTGTATTTATGTTCGAGCCTGTCGTTCTGCTTTTGCTTGGCCATATGCGGGGGTCCACAGGAGTACATCACTTATGAGCTCGTCCTTGCTTATCCAGCAGTGTCCTGCATGTTTGGTTCGTCTAGCTTGGATAGTTTTCGTGATGGGGGGCAGGTGGCCGTATAGTTGGTGCGTTATGGGGTGTTGCCGCCAGGACTTGTCCAATATTGCTCGCAATATGCTTGTGTAATTGCTGTCTAGCTTCTTCTCCAGCCGTTTTGTTATCGTCCTAGTAGTGCATCAATATAGAAGTATCGACACTATTTACCACTAATTATTTCACCAAACACCATTCGTTCATTTGCACGCAGTTTAATTGTTTCAAGGATAGCTATGTTATACGAATATTTCATTTTAGGCACACAGTTAAAGAGTTTCACATATTGCTATATAATACTAATAATTCTATTCAACATTACTCATTTGTTTACACAAAATTTAATTATACAAAGTATTTCTCTATATCATTAACTATTTAATTAAATATCCATCATTTGTTTACGCACAGTTAAATGATCTAAGAATTCAATTTAGCATAAGTTGTTTGTTTCATCATCATCATCATCATCATATCGTGCTGGCAGCACGGATATCCCTGACCCTCTCTCGCCACTCCTCCCTATCGTTCATCGCCCTAGGCAGGTCTTCAGGACAACAACCTGTATCCTCACATAGCTGCTGAATGTACGTTCGTGCTGGTCGTCCTGCTTTTGCGCGGCCGTGTGTGGGGATCCATAAGAGTACATCTCTTATGAGTTCATCTCTGCTTCTCCAGCAATGTCCTGCATGTCTGGTTCGCCTAAGTTGAATAGTTTTCGTGATAGGGGGCAGGTGGCCGTACAGTTGGTGTCTTTTGGGGTGTTGCTGCCAGGACTTGTTCAGGATTGCACGCAGCATTCTTGTGTAATTGCCATCTAGTTTCTTCTCCAGCCGTTTTGTTACAAACAATTTAAATGCCAGATCGTTCTATTTGGGTCATAGATAGAACCCTAGCAGGCACAATTCTGCGTCAAAGTGGCCCTGCGATCAATGACAATGAAGGGTTGCTCCATATTTGGAAAGCTTTAAGACTGGAGCTTCGCTATAAGATTGGCTAAGGTTATATGTAGGATACTCGTAATGGGTGTCAAACATATTCTTCAAGTTGAGACAATTCTTTTGATTCATCTCATTATTTTAAGACATAAATCTGAAAATAAAAATAAGACAGAAGTTTGCTTCATTCTGTTTCTTTGGTTTTTATTGCATATCAATGTTCGTTGGTTACTTAAGGTCAAAGCCCTTCATGTAGATCAGCATATAGCTTGGGGGATAAGAGTGTTTATAACTTTCGCGAGTATATTAGTCCGAAAATGGAAGTGATAAGAAGTGTTGTTTAAACTAGTAAAATACGGACTGAGAGTCGAGCACATTAGCCATCTTGCTACCAAAACTTCCCCACCAATATAGTAAGTTTATACTTTTCCTTAACACATATGCGAACAAATTTAAATTGTGTCTTAAAATTTATATGATATAATACCTATGCCAAACAATGAATTTATATTGTTTATTCTGATATTCTTGGAGATTTCCGAGTTAAAAGAGACGCTATTTACCATTCCGATATTCTGACATTTTGCATTAGAATATCAATTTGATTAAAATGCGCACGATATCTGACAATGGTTTCATAATAGATTGGTGAGATCTATCACGGATATGTAACGTAGGTGATTCAAATATATTTAAGCGTTAAGCGGATAGAAAGATACAGCAGGGTGTCACTTGTTGTAAGTGACGATGGTAATTGTCTGGGTGAATTGAATCCATTGCTATGAATTTGAAAAGATGTCATGTGATCAAATGAATTTTGAAGAACATAGTTTGAACATATAGTTCGTTTTTAGACGTCAATTCACATTATTGTGTAATAATAGTTATGCGTAACTTTTCTATCGATTGAACTACACCCCGATGTACATAGGTATTACGTATGGGAAAAAAAGAAAAAAAATAGGATGTGCTCAAAATGAGATAGGTGGTTATTCTTCCAATCAGGAATAGTTAAAATGACTGACAATGATTAAATCAAACATCATCATCATCAGCAGCAGCTGCAGCTAGTCATTCTGATAGTATGGAGTCCCCGACTCTCTCTTGCCATGCATCTATATCATCCATCACTTCTAGCAGGTCCGTTAGAGCTGATATATGTAAGTCTGTGCAGGACGGCTAACAATGGGGCGTTCATGTGTAGGATTCCATAAGATAAACGCCATATCTTTAGACAGATGAGCAACCGAAAATTAGCAAAAAGAAAATAACCTGAAAAAAATGTGACATTTTGATATTCAGTTTAATGTTTAGATAGAAACGATTATGGTTCTAAAATAGTTTAGTTTTGTCTTTATTTCTATAATGAGGTGTCTCATGTACAATAAACTCGTCCCTAACCGATTTAGATTATGGACCGAGCGACACCTTTTAGTGGGTGGGGTCTCTCTTGAAACTGTCCTGATTTATTTCATCCGTTCATTTGGTATGCGTTCGTATAAAACCAACCTAAAATGTTACAAAGAATAAATCCAAAATGCTATAAAAAGTTTTAAATATGACGTTCGTCATTTTTCCACCTGCCGCTTCTCACGGTCAGTCTTAGATTTTCCACCTATCATAATGTTTCCTACTCTCTTTTTTTTTTTTCATTATTCCTTTTTTGTGTATGTCCTTCGACTTCTAAACAGTGGTTATCCAAACAATCAGCAGTAAGACAATGTAACATTGAAAGCAAATGCTACTAGTAGGTAAATAGAAAAGTTATCAAAAAGAGCCTGAAGCTGGAAAAAGATAAGTTGACAAAGTTCAGTATCTCTTCCAGTAGGCTAACGTGACGGACCGGGTTTTTCTGAGTCCTCCACCTATAGCTGACGCCGTAGTAGGGTGTTTTGTGAACCCCTTTTATACACGACGGATTTCATCTCTTTACCATTTTTTATAGTTTGCTGGTTAGTGTATGAGAAGACTAGTGTTAAAGTGAAAAAAGAACGAAGATCAATATACCACATCTACCCTGTTCCTTGAAGAAACAAGAAGTTATCTGGTATTTTGTATCGCTCATTCATTTCTTCTTGGTTACACACCCTCAGATCATTTTTCTCTCCGTATTCGACGATTAGCTATCGCCAGCGGGTACAATGTTACTCAAAGCAATTCTCGGAAGTTTTCGCTGGTCTTTTCGAATATTATCTTTTTTTCGATCTATTTTTATGGGAAGAAACGATTACATGGTCAAATCGTATGAGGGAACAAATTTAATTTACCTAAAGTAAATGCTTACGCTTAGAGATTCATATATTCGTATTTACTAAAAACAATTATATTTTTTAAAAAAAGACCAAGAATGAACATTCGAAACAAACAAAATGTTAGGCTTATTTTGTTTATTCAAGAATAATTTCAGATATGAATTTTGAATGGAAGCAGACGGTACTTACAGCAAGTGGTCTGATAAAGTTATTAAGATAGGCTTAGAAACGCAATAAATATATCAGCAAAATCTAAAATGATACATTCAAAACATATTTCTAAATTTAATTTTCTTTTTTTGTCTTTTTCAATCAAGATAGAAGAACATATTCCATCACTCTCTCTCTCCCTCTCTTTTTCTCTTTGATAACATACATATATACATACATACATACATACATATATATATATTCAGAAAAAAGAAACATCATATATATATATATATATATATATATATATATATATATATAAGTAGTTAGTAAAGTTGGCAAACGTTGTCGAGGGCGACCAGAAGGGTCCCTTTTCAATAGCAACTACACCGAGATGCAGGGGAGGGCGCTACTCCTTTCCCTAGATTGCTCCACTTTACCCTTGATACGTATCTTATATTGCTGAGCGTTAAGCCAGGCGGTATCTAGTACCATTTTTCGAGTCTTTGGTATGAAACGACCTGTGATTTTTAGAGGTTCATTTTTTAACGGTTCAATCGGAAACGAAATATTATTAAACAGCTATATTTCGCCTTGAAATGGAATCCTAACCACCTTTTCTGATTCCGTAAGCCGTTATAGGCGTTGTTTCCTTAAGCTTCTAAGGAGACAATCACCAAGAGGTTGCAGGTTTAATCCTGACTGCAGGCAAGTAACAATACAGGAATACTTAACACTTGTACCCGGTTATGGCTAACAGGTGACCCACGTGGATTCAATAAAGGAGTTAGTTCGAAGTTCCGTGAAGGTTCCCAAGTTTGAAAAACACCTGAAGAAGGCCGGAGGACACATCGGCTGAAACGTTGTGGAAATAACCATAAAGATGAATACAATAGTCCGAAAACCCTTAATGAAAAAAATCATCAAGCTTCGTCTCAGAAATTTAGAAAACTGAGATTTTGAACAGACCAAATTTTCAATAAACTGAAAGGCTGTTTTATCAGGGGAGACAATCAAGTACTGTTACTTTATTGCTTTACATCAAATGTCTATTTTCGTGTGACGTTGTGGAAAACATACTTGACAGTGATATCATATAAGTGAATTCGGATTCCAGTTGTGCTATTAAGTATTCTGACAAATATCTAGGAGAAAGTATTGATCTCAGCATCTCCGAAGCTATGGGTTAACTATTTACCACACCTGTTTTTCTTGAGATATGCATTAGGCTTTAAATTCTTTACGAATATATATATATATATATATATATATATATATATATATATATATATATATATATATAATATTATACATATATATATATATATATATATATATATATATCTCAGCTCATTAGCCTAATGGGTAGAGTGTTCGCCAATGGTCCAGGAGACCTGGGTTTAATCCCAGGTCATGTCATACCAAAAACTCAAAAAAAAAAAATATATATATATATATATATGTGTGTGTATTAAGCATATACGATTTATAAACACATCTTTTTAGATAACATAACTAAAAAAGCCTGAGCCCTTTTGTGCATTCATTTAAATGCTATGTAACGGTTACAATCTAATATCAGGCATTAGTTTGGACACTGTTTATTCTATTTGATCGTTAATCATAATCCTATCAGCTGCAACCACTCCCGGTCTGAGTGAACCTGGAAATAATGTCAAAGAAGTGGTACTCTGCAAACTCCAAATCTCCGAGGCTGGAGCCTTCCTATCAGATAGTTTAATGTCATATCCTGGACAGTCGTTGGCGAAGTCTTGCCCCTCAGCAGAGGTGCAATCCTTGTATTCAACAGCCCCTAGCGACTGGCCGACATATGTATGATTTTATGTTTTCCTATATAATACAATCAAGTATTTTTTTTTCTTTTTGATAATGATTATTTATTATCACTGCTCGGTATCACCTACCTTTTCGACACAATGAGCTAGTCCATCTGCCATATATAGCAGTAGCTACTAATACCAGGGTCAAAAGGACCAGAAGGTAAACAGCCGCTCCTTATAACGGAAGCCAATACTATTGTTGGACTATATCCTTATTCTCTATTTACTAACCCTATGTTCTTTTCTACTAACAGACTCTCTATTGTAAATACTTTTTTCGTGTGAATATAACTCTATTTCCTCACATATCGTGGTTTGTCTTTTTATTACTTCTACAAGCGTTCACTAACCAGAACGCAACAATCACACAACAGTATATTTTCAATATCTAATTCCATACTCCGTAGACAATTTTAGTTTAAAGTATTCTCCTTGCAAATCCTTGACATTTGTTTGACATCGAGTTTCCCAATTCAATGCGAATATTTTTTATACACATACAGGATAGATCAAAATTATCTGACACATTTGTAGTTTTAATAAAAACAAATAAGAATAGATAAGGAAAACAAGGTAGTTTTATTTTCTAAATGTACATATGATGTCATTTTGTATTATTTCGTTTTAAAGATTACATCCATCAAATGTTTGCCGTTATTGTCCACACACTGACAAAGACGTTCGCGAAAGTTTTCCATAGCTCGACTGATCATTTCATGTGTAATGGCAACATTTTAGTTTCAATGTTGATCAAGTGGCTCTGAATATAGTAACCTTTAATAAAATTGTATTTCAAGAAGGAACGGGGTCGTGTCCACCAAGCCCTAAGTGCATACGGAATGCTCTTTGCATTGTCGCTACTGACTCGTTCTCGATAAATATTTCCACTATTAAAGCGCAATGCTGACCTTTCTAATCCAAATGAGTAACTTGAACCGAAATAAAACAAAATGACGTCTTATGTCCATTAGGAAAATAAAAAACATTTTTTACCTTATTCATTCTAATTTGTTTTTATTAAATCTACAAAAGTGTCAGATCATTTTGACCAGCCATCTATTGTAGTTTTAAACCCTTTGTTTGAACCAGTATATAATATCAAGTATTCCCATTCAATGTTAAAAAATATATGATCAATTATAGGGTATAAAGTAATTGTTCAAATTCAGACATACTCCTTAGTTTATTGAGTTATACAGCCCAGTCAGCTGGGATTGTAGGATACACCAGGTTCATCTTTGTTACGAGGTAAGACTCCCCCAAAGAGTGATCTGTCGGTCCAGTCTCCGGGGTTGTAAAGTATACCGATTGCATCTCTGCAAAGAGGTAGGACGCCCCAAAGAAGCGTCCTGTTAGCCCAGTCAGCTGGGGATGTAGAATACGCCAAATGCATCTTTGAAAAGGGATGCCATCCACCCCAAGGAGTATCATAAATGCTAGTTTAGCTTGGCTTGTAGATTATATCGATTCTATTTCTGCAAAGGTGTAAGATTTCCCCAATGATTGTCCTGATATGACACTAAACAATCAGATAATGATACTCAAGTAATGCTGTAACTTTTGGGAATGCTGTGAAACCCTTCATTGCCATTGCTCCTATATCCACTGTGATTGACATTTAAACTGAGTGCAAACAAATGACTTATACTAAATTGAATAGTTTGATCATTTAACTGTGTGTAAACTAATGATTGATGTTTGATTGAATCGTTAGTAATACATAGCAATAATCATCATCATCATCATCATCATGTCGTGTCGCTAGCATGGATATCCCTGACTCTCCCTCGCCATTGCTCCCTATCGTTCATCGACTCCAGCAGTTCTTCAGGGCTACATCCCGTATCCTCACATAGGTGCTGTATGTATGTTCGAGATGGTCGTCCTTCTTTTGCTCGGCCATACGTGGGGGTCCATAGAAGTACATCACTGATGAGCTCGTCCTTACTTCTCTAGCAGTGTCCTGCGTTTCTGGTTCGTCTAGCTTGGATAGTTTTTGTGATGGGAGGCAGGTGGCCATATAGTTGGTGCCTTGTCGGGTGTTGCTGCCAGGACTTATTCAATATTACTCGCAACATTCTTGTGTAATTGCCGTCTAGCATCTTCTCGAGCCGGTTTGTTAGCGTCCAAGTGGTGCATCCTTACAGCAGTATCGATACGAACGCTGCCTGGAAGAAACTGCGTTTCATTTTAACAGTCAGGTCTGATTTCCATATGGTCGAGAGCTTATCGATAGCTGTCCATGCCTTCGTTAACCGCGTGTCGTTGTCTTTTTTTCACTGATTTGAATTGTTAGAAATTGAACTGTTGGAATATTTATCAACAAAATGAGTTTACAAGTCCTGGAGGCAGTATCCCACAAAGCAACTGTTATATGGTCACTTACCCCCTATCACGAAAACTATCCAAGTAAGAGGAACCAGACATGCGGGACACAGCTGCAGTGCAGAAATAGAGACGAACTCATAAGTGACGTACTCCTGTGGACCCCTTCACATGGAAGAGCAAATGCAGAACGACCAGCTAGAACCTACATACAACAGCTCTGTGTCGATACGGGATGTAGCCTTGAAGACATACCGGAAGCGATGGGCGATAGAGAAGTATTCTCAAATAGCTCAAATAATTTTCATGCAACCATATGTTTTTAAGTATCTAATAATACCACCTTGTTGTCATGTCTTCAGAACCTTATTAATTTTATTAAATAATAATCATTTGTTAGCAAAGTTGTAAAGATTCGAGTATACTAATCTAATATTTATCAGCTGAGTACAAAATTTGCAAATATTGAGTATACACTTGTTTGCAGCATGTATATCATGTAATGAAAGTAGTTCGAGCCGTGGTACTCGCTATGCATAGTAATATCGTAGTAGTTGATGCGCTGACAAGCTAGCATTGCTTTAGTTCGTGTGTACTTTGAAACGCACACAAATAAAAGAGCAACGTGGCTTCCTTCTGTAAATTGTCCATTTAGAGTTTAAACTGGATCCTAATGTTGCATGAGTAACCAAAAATATTTATTTTACCAAAGTCGAAGACCAAATTCATTACACTTAATTGCGCAAACGGTTAAAGAAATTTCTAACGGGTTTCAAGAAGCTCGACGATCATGTAGCTCATGTAAGGCTGAAACGGTGGATTCTGATTTTTTGTCGGGTGGTTTTAGGGCAAAATGACCATTATAGTTTATTTAATGCCAAATCCTTTTTATACATATAAAAACATCATTTCTTTACACATTCTGTAAATAACCTTTTAAACGAGTTTGCGCTAATTTTTTACAGCTAAATGGTTTCACTTTTTTCTATCTAATACAAATAATTCTATGTTTTATTAGTCCTTTCTTTGCACACAGGTAAATGTTTTCAAGTATCGCTATTTAACACTAACAATTCAAGTAAACATCAGTCATTTTTTACACACAATTAAATCGTCTGACAGTTCTATATCAAACACTTCAGTTGAGCAAAGGTTCACAGTTTAAATTTTAAAGTTTTATTTGATCAATAAATAGAATCCTATTAGCTGATTCCACTCTGAAACAGAGTAGACCTTGAAGCAATGTCAATGAAGGAATACTTCGCATTCCTAAAACCTCCTGCATTATTTAAGTCTCACCATATGATTACTTAGTGTCATATATCGGACACATTTTAGCAGAGAACTTACCCTTCCACAGAGAGATAATCAGTGTATTGTACATCCCCAGCCGATTGGGCCACGTAGATTCCGAGGTCGTGTACCGAGCTAAAGAGGCAATTCTTATGAATGTCCAGCGAGCTTGGCATCTAAGAGTCCAGTGTGGTTTCATGAACTCAACAAATGTAGCCGGAATAGCCGAATTGTGCAGCACGTTACCAAAATATGGCATTTTTTTCTCTTTTCCTCATGACAGTTTTTAACCTTGGAATATTTTTCTTATTGATGAAGTTTTTCCATACTTTTCTTTTTGTATATTTACTCGAGACGAGGGTGAAATAATTGATTTAATTATTTAACTTATTTTTCGGGCACTTTCCTGGTTGTTTTTGTTATTAGATATCTAACGATACATTGTTAAGCTTACGTCAAGAAAAGAAAATCATCTTACTCTTTCATTTTTATTTGTTTTCATTTTTTCGGTCTTCATGAAAATTCTTAACATTCTCTATTCATTTTATTTCAAATCTTGCAAGAATAAAATTAAACTCTTTGAATCCACCGGTTTTTCAGAACAAGGGAAGATTTTTTTCAATTATTAAACATAATAGTTCCGATACGAATACCGCCTGAACGAAAAATTAAACCAAAAAAGTTTTTAAAAATGCTTTAAAGATATTACCGTTGATTCTCGGTCAATTCTTATTTATAATGGACATCTCGAGGTGTCGGGATGGTTTGGAGGAAGATATGAGATTGAACGAAATAAAAAAAATGGACTTTATCGCAAGGCTTACATTCTAGGGTTAGAGAAAGATAAGAGCAATTGAAAATGACAACCGACCCTCCAACCCTAACGAAAGATAATTAATTGACTTTAGCCTGCGTACAGATCAATAAAGATTTTCATTTATGAGACAGAACATAGACAGAAATACAGACACACACACTTCAATATGCAAAAAGAGGAAGAAATGGTAACACTCTCTTTCTATACACACGTTATCGAAGAACACAAAAGACTCCCTCAAGCGTGCAAAGGTAATTTTCGTATATGCCTGTTTATTATAAAGGAATACATAAATAGGAGTCGATATGGGCAAAAAGCATAAGTGTGTGCCTGTATGTGTGTGTGCGTGGGCGTGTGTGTGTTTATGTGCCTGTATGTGTGTGTGTGTGTGTGCATATATGTGTGTATGTGTGTGTGCGTGCATGTATGTGCGTGTGCATGTATGTGTGTGTGCGTGGGCGTGTGTGTGTTTATGTGCTTGTATGTGTGTGTGTGTGTGTGCATATATGTGTGTATGTGTGTGTGCGTGCATGTATGTGCGTGTGCATGTATGTGTGTGTGCATGTATGTGTGAGGTTTCGCTTGCGTGTGCCTGTAGGTGCGTGTGTATGTGTGTGTCTGTATGTGTGTGCCTGCCCGTATGTGTGTGTGCGCATGTATGTGTGTGAGTGTATGTGGTTTCGCTCGCGTGTGTCTGTATGTGTGTGTGTGTGTGCCTGTATGTTTGTGTGTGTGTGTGTGTGTATGCCTCTGTGTGTGTGTGTGTGTGTGTGTGTGAGGTTTCGCTCTCGTGTGCATGTATGTGTGTGTGTGTGTGTGCCTGTATGTGTGTGTGTGTGTGTGTGTGCCTGTGTGTGTGCCTGTATGAGTGTGTGTGAGAGAGAGAGAGAGGTTTTGTTCACGTGTGCGTGTTTGTTTACTACAATAGTGTGACTAAATAGATGCCAACCCTTGATTATTACATGTTTGATGAAAAGCCATGCATATATCAACTAAGAAGACAAAAGGCTCCCTCGAGCGTACAAACTTAATTTTGTTTTATACCTGGTCAATATGGATGAATGCATGTAAGTGTGCATCATAAGACGCACAAATACACGTGTGTATGTATGTGCATGTGTGTTTGCACGAGCACGTATACAACCAATCGAGTCACTGAACAGTTACCTACCTTTGATTATTACATCTTTGTTGAAAACCCCAACACACGTTATCTAAGAACACAAAATACTCCCTAGAGTGAGCAAGTGTAATTTTCCTGTATGCCTATTAAATATATACATGAATGCATCTATTGGTCCATATATATGAAATAAAAAAAAACAAACATTTCTCTGTGTGTGTGTTTGTGTGTGTGTGTGTGTGTGTGTGTGTGTTTCCATACCGTTTACTTAACTACACGGGACATTTGGTACCTTGGTACTTACAAGGAATGTAACAGAATAATCTTTTCTTCAACATAGTCCTCCTTGCAGTCTACCCACTACTTCCATTATTTTTAGATACTTAGATTGAATCGTTCAAAAAAGTAATCATCAGTCAGTATAATGTCATCACATGAACTTTACAACCAATAAAATTTTCAGTTTACCCTCGTACATACAATTTAACCCTTCATTATTGGATGTTTGATGAAAATCCAAGCACATATATTTGATGATAACCCATACATTTATGTTTGATAAAAATCTATACACAATTGTTTGATGAAAATCCAGGCACATATGTTTGATGAAAATCCAGGCACATGTGTTTGATGATAACCCATACATATTTGTTTGATGAAAACCCATACACTTATGTTTGATAAAAATCCAGGCACATATGTTTGATGAAAATCCGGGTACATGTGTTTGATGATAACCCATACATATTTGTTTGATGAAAACCTTATGTTTGATAAAAATCCAGGCACATATGTTTGATGAAAATCCAGGCACATATGTTTGATGAAAATCCGGGCACATCTGTTTGATGATAACCCATACATATTTGTTTGATGAAAACCCATACACTTATGTTTGATGAAAATCCAGGCACATATGTTTGATGAAAATCCAGGCACATATGTTTGATGATAACCCATACACATATGTTTGATAAAAATCCATGCACATATTTTTGATGAAATTTCATGCACATGTGTTTGAAGTAAATCCATGCACACTTTTGATGAAAATTCTTACTCATAGGTTTGATAAAAATCCAAGAACATGTGCTTGATGAAAATCCAGAAACAGTCGTTTGATAAAATCCATGCACATATGTTCGATGAAAACCCCTACATATATATTTGATTAAAATCCATACCCATACCTTTTATAAAGTCCATGCATATATATTTAATGAAAATCCATACAAATATGTTGGATAACAATCCGTACATATATGTTTGATAAAAATCCGAGCAACATGTTTGATAAAATTCATGCCGATTTGTTTGACAAATGTCCAAGCATATATATATGTTTGATAAAAACCTATACACATGTGTTTGATAGAAAATCCATGTACATATGTTTGATAAAAATACATGCATATATCTTTGAAAAAATCCGTATAATATACGTTTATGAAAATCCATACACATATATTTTATAAAAATCCAAGCGCATATTAACCTTGACACACAAATGACTGACAGCAATGTTCAAAGGAAATTCTTGTATATGCACATTTATCATATATGAAAACATTTACGTATATGTCCATTTATTTTTAATCACTGAATGGGTATATGTATTTTTCAAACGATTTTATAATTAAACACATACCAGTACATCTTTATTATTTTTCAATGATAATCAATGAAAAAAGATATGTGACTTATTATTAGTCTTGATTGCTGACAAATTGTTTTATATAAGGTATTAGTTCAGGTATCTCAAATATGAGCCCGAAAAACTACTTTTCGATGGGACAAGATAGAATAACTGTCATGATTTATACCTTCCTAAAACTTGATGATTTGTCTCCCTTGTTTCTTGCTTCTTAGATATCAAAATCTTAAAAAAAATCTATTTTTATCTATTGGGCTGAGTCTTAAATCCGTTTTATTTTTAGTGTTTTAGAACACTAATTTTTTCGTCGCCGTGAGTTGGTATTATTAAATCCGTGCATGTTTTTTTTTCTACGCGTAAATTCTTTCAAATCTTCGTGTCGCCACTGCTGTGTGGTCTTCAGATAAGACCGGTGGAAGAACAACTCAAAAAACGGGTGATAGGTAAACGTTGTTGTATTAGCAGAAAAAGGAAGTCATACAAAAGAAGTACAAGCCATTCTCGGCTTGCAGTCCGTCTGTCTCGTAAGGAGCGAAAAGTTGTCTCCCCCGAGCGAGCTATGCTCGTAGAATGTTTTGGTTGGACGAGTCCATCTTTGGGGTATGGTAGCATATGTCCCCGTAACAGTTAGTGAAATATATTTTTCATTCATGGATGATTTAAGAATGAATTATTTTCAATAATTGTATATTCATATTGATTTTGAATTTCCTCTTGCAATTTATCGGATTGTTTGCAGATTCTTTTCAAATAACTTTCAGTTGCTTTTGATGTCATTTTTTCCACAATCGTTTTTCACAACGTCTTCTTGGTCTTTTTGATTTAGAGCATTTTATAGTGAATGAAAGAGATGGAAGTCACTTGGAGGAAGGACTGGTGAATATGGTTAATGCAATAGAGCAGACCTGGTTTAATCCAGTATTTTTCCAGCTTCTTTCAGGCTAGAGTTGGCGTTTAGATATGAAGTAAATGTACAACGTTTCTCCGATTGACAAGTGCGTGGCGTTTTCTTCAAGGGTTGTCATACGCACGTTGTAGCTGTTGAGAATAAAATTTTGCATTCAGTGTCTAATTATAACTTAAAAACTGAATATTAATAAAAGCGCCATTATCCCACCATAAACATGGCATTAAATGTCTTCACTGAAACTTCGACTTTTGTGAAGACTGCGAAGATTGATCAGTGTCAATCTACTACTTTTTTTGATGATCATTGTCATAAAGACTCCTTTTTTTTAATCTCCTATAATGGTGTTCTTGAGAAACGGGTCATTTCTCTGTTTTGAAATAAAACGCCGCCATTGATATGCGATTTTCCTTAACCTTCAGCTCATTCACTTTTCCTATCTTTTCCAAGTTGCAGCAGATTATTGATTGGGGTGTATTGAGGTCATGTGCTAAATTTCGAGTATTTTTTCGACATATTCCATTCTATAATTAATTTTAATGTATGTGGATGAAGGTTTGATGAGCGTCCTGGTCAGGGTTCACATCTCAATTACGAATTAACTGAGCAAAACTTAAAAAAAACAATTTTTTATTCAGTGGCTCACAGGGACATCGCGGCCAAAAACATAATAAATCTGCTTAGTTATTTCTATAACGCTTTTTTTTCTTAAAGTCCCCCCAAAATTTAGACGTCTAATATACACTTTCTGTTTGTACGTTTTAGGGTCAAGAGATCGAAGAGTAAATTAGGATTCATACTCTTTCACAACTGAAATTTGGATAATCTATTAAGGGACACTATAATCAGGTAGCTTCCCGCTGTATTTAGAATATTGGATATTTGAGATGCTTAGTTGCAATTAGGTTTGATAAAACGATAATTAATTATAAATCAGCCCAATTCATTATTTATCAAATTCTTAAAATAAACCTAAGTGAAATTTACCTTTGCCTGTTTTAAAGACATTTTGTGATGAAGGGGTTACTATAGAGGATCTTATTTTAAAAATCCCACAAGAGAAAATGAGAAATTTGTTATGCTTCATAACATGAGAAATGGTAGATTTGACTGCTCATATTTTCATAGAGGGAATATTTTTGATAAAAAATTTACACAGACTAGAAAATTATGAGGATTTTCGTTTTGTTTCATAACTTAAAAACAAATAGATTTGTGGACTCATATTGTAATGGAGAAGGTGTGCATAAAATGACAGACAGTACACCCAAGTAGAAAATAATTGAATTTTTTTTTTATATCAGATTGTCAAATAAACACAAATATATCAATTACTTCATACATGATAAAACTTTGAATGTTGTTTTTTTCTCTTATTTGATAAATCTAAAGAAAGATTTCTTGCAATTTACCCATGCAATACAATCATGAAGGGGAATTAAATTTATCAAAAGTTCATAGGGAACAGAGGAGAATCACTAAAATATAAGTCGGAATAAAAGAAAATGTACTAATTCTTATATTCCATTTACTAATATGAGTGTATTCAATTTTATCAGAAAAATAAATAGCAGACAATGAGATGTATTGTAGATTAGCATCATAAATGACGGATACCATACCCTCTTAGCCTCATCTCAAATTTGACCCGCTATATTTCAGGGAGAAATATAGCGGGTTATGGCCCTTTTGAGTCTTTATTCAAGGTTATAGCTCTTTTGAGTCCTTTAGTTTGAGACCTATAGATTACCTTTTGCAAAAGTGTCTAAAAGTTTCAACTTTTAACCCGAACCTACAAACTTAATATTCGAGGAAACATGGTTTAACCCACACCCTCCAAAAATGCCCAGGGAACACACACACACACACACACACACACACACACACACACACACACACACACACAACTATCAATAGATTTTGGTAAAGATAAAGACAATTAGCTTATTTTTCCGGGAGCCTTTATCCCAGGAAACCCTTGTCTCCTCGCAAAAAAGAAAGAAAAAAGAAACGCAGTGCTTTGTTCATTATACGCTGACAGAGGTACATTTAATGTGGAAAAGAGACAGGAGTTAAGCAATTTAGAAATCCACGTTACAAGGGGTTTCTCTCCTGCTCGACAAGCCGCATTAAACCAACTGTATGTTAACTTTGGCCGCTTGAGGATCCGAATAAATTCAAGCTGACATTCCAGCTGGGTGAGGTATTAAAATAAATCAGTTCACCATCAGGGGTCAGACCCACATTCAAGCAGCATATGCACCTAAATTAAAACGGATAAAGATTAGATTTATGTCCAATGCTTGGGGCACTTTAAAAAAAGATACCGACGAAGGGCAGCTATTTTTGGCACTTCCTCCAACGGTGAACTCGTGTTCTCAAATAGACGTTTGTAAGACTACAGCATCAAAAAGACGCTTGAACCCCCACGGTTATTGACTGAGACTTGTAGCGCTACGACACAATAGATACATTTTTGCCACCAAGGTTTTAACGGGTCTATGAGCGTAGCACTACGCCTAAACTTTCAGATGAACCCCAGTTGTAATCTTGCCGCCAAAAAAGTGGTGAAGACAAAAAAACATGTTCGGATGTCTGTTTTACTTGATGTGGATTTTTCCCCACTATCCTTTCCTGTTGGTCTCCTGCTTGAAAGAAAGAGAGTGTGAGAATAATTCAACTGCTTTGGATAGACAAAAAAAATACAAATCATCGCAAGACGAGAAAGAGAGGCAGAGACCTTGATATACATTATTTGGCCCCGTCGTTTTCTGTTGTAGTTTTCGCACGTGTTCGGGATCGCGTCTATATATCTCTGTGTCTGGGCTCTAAGAATTTATTTTCCTCTCTTGTATCCATCGTCCACTTCAACCGCCTTTTATTGAGATTATTGGGGAACCTCCAAGTCTACCTAAGAAATAACTTACAACTAAAACAATCAGAGTCCCTAATAATATTTCCGTATGTGTAAGGTTCTCCTCATCTAATTCGATCTTGTTGTGCCATATTCTGATTTTATCAAATCGTTTTGTCGGCTGGTGAATCAGCATGAACCGACTGTTCCTATTCAGAAGGGCTCGATCGCTCCCATGAAACCATTTTTTGGCTGTGGATGGTGACCAGCAGTTAGTTTGAACGGGATCTTAATTAATGAACTTTGCTTGAACCGATTCTTAAGAGGTCACCCGACATGAAACAATACACATATCTCTTATTTAGCCTAAACAAGTGGTCGGCGAGGCTTAATCATATCAATTTGCCGGCTATGTCAGGCCGCTCTTATGGTAAGCAATCACCGATTTTTTTTCTTTTAGAGGAGCTAGAAGACTGTGGCTGAGGGCCGACCCCCTCGAAAGTAATAAAACATTGATTTCTATGTAAAATTAAGGTGTTAGGTTTTTTGGGTACTGGAAAACTGAAATTTGCTCAGGTTAAAAATCATCACTTTGATACTAGTATACTTACTGATGAGTCCCCGTCTTAACCAAGGTGAATGGATATCATTTTGGTAAATTTCCAAGAAAGTCTGGACTCTGAGGTGGATAATAGAACAAAGAACCAAGTGTGGTGGTAAATCCTACACACAGGAACTTTCACTCAAACAATCCATGTTGCATGTTTCCAGTGGAGTCTATGGTTGATATTTCTACTCAACTAAATACTAAGATTTTAAAGTATTGATTTTAGATGCAGATCTTTCCTCTTTTCAAAACATAATCAATCAATCAGCCAATTTTTTACTATCATTCCTTAAAATATTCACCAATCGATGTCTTATTGTCGTGGTGTAATGGTTATCGTCACAGGATATGGACACGGTGACACGAGTTCAAATCCTGGACCTGACTGATTGCATTTCACATAGCACTAATACCCTTGGGAAAGGTATGAATACAATTATTTTCCCTCCAGCTATGGGTAAATAGTAGGACAGACTGGTTTCTTTAGCCTTGGTGAGGCAACTAGTCTAGGAGAAGAAAATTCTGAATTCAAACCTGTTAAACTCCGCTTAAAAGTTGACCTTGTGTCATATCCTGCCCTAGCGAAGGTCTTGGTAAATATAGACAGATAGATAGTTTGATAGATAGATATATTGATTGATTGAGAGATATAGCATTTTTCTACTTGTGATCACGTTCATATTGTTCTTGTATTGATTACCTGCTTCTGAGGGACTTACCATAACGATGTAAACTGTCTCACAAGTACGAAATTTTTCAATAAATAAGGAAAATCTATTTATCTATCAAACCAGCGAGTTAGCTATGAGAATCATTCAATAAATAAGGGAAATTTATCAATCTACCGAACTATCTACGTTAGCTCTTTGATAAATAATAGGACCCCCACCTCTCTCTCTCTGTCTCTCTCTTTCTCTCTCTCTGTCTCTCTCTCTCAATCTATCTATCTATCTGTGGTCCTTGACTACCACATGCGTTTCCGGCTAGTTGGTTTATCAACTCCCTCTGTGCCCACGCTGTTTGAAAGAGCCACAGATTTGGTAACACAATCAATCCGGAACTCCTTCTCACGGTCGGGCTGGTTTGTTGAACAGGTTGTCCGTGTAGTGAAAAGTGAAAGACAAGAAAACTCCGGTATAGAAATCGGATGTCTTCTCCCATCACACCCTAAAAACATCTACATTTAGAAGGGATTTCTCTGGGAACAAACATTTCCAATTCACTAAGAAATCATTGATCATTTCGTATTCTACTACTGCTACCAATCAAATGCGCTGTAATGTAAGAAGAGAATCCCTTCCACAGCTTTTAATTTGTCATCCAATCAAACGACTATTTAGGGTATGGGTTAATAA
>OY757931.1:21942779-21960279 GCA_963585895.1 Sepioteuthis lessoniana | reverse complement strand
CAGGGATTTTGATTAATGGCGTTTGTAACTGGGCTTACAAAAGAGGAAGCGAACATCTTTAAAAGATAAGTGGGTGTATTTATTCCATAATGACAACAATGACATAGTAAGTAACGTAAGGAAGACAAGTACTGCTAAAAGGTTATATTTTTAGAAGCTTATTCGTTCAATGATGACAAGGTTACCGGGAAGCTTACTGAGAGGAAAACAACGAAAATGGCGGCAAAATTGGTCGGGGCGGTGAATTTAATCGGGAGAAATAATAAGCTGAGAAGAGGGGAAATAAAAGCAGCTGTACAATAACAAGCATGGTAAAAATAATCTCAAAGATGTTAAGACAAGTGAAATAAAGGAAACGTTATTGTGATAATGATAGAATTACTATTAAAGAAATATCCGGTAATTCGGGATTACGATGTATGTTAAAACTGGGAAACCCTAAATGTGTCCATCGGTAGACAACTGAAGTTGTTCAAGAGGAATCAGCTATTTCATATGTAATTTATAGACAAGTAACTCTCATTTGCAAGGATCAGTGGTGATATAAACGTAATAAAAATATCATGTTAGACCAGCAAGAATAAATGAAGATATAAACAGAATTTTGATGGGCCAGTTCAGCTTTTATCAGATTTACCAACCCCTCCGCTCGGGCAGGATATGACACAAGGTCAATTTTTTTAAGCGGAGTTTAACAGGTTTGAATTCAGAGTTTTCCTTCTCCTAGACTAGTTGCCTCACCAAGGCTGGAGAACCCAGTCTGTCCTACTATTTACCCATAACTGGAAAGATAATAATTGAATTCATACCTTTCCCAAGGGTATTAGTGCTATGTGAAATGCTATCAGTCTCGTCCAGGTTTTGAACTCGTGTCGCCGTGTCAATTTCCTATAACGATAACCATTACACCACGGGCAGCTTATATGATAGATGCTTGCTTGGTTTAACGGTATATCAAACCTAGTTGGGTCAATGAATGCCAAAATCAGTTATTTCAAATTAATTATTTGTTTTCACGTTACTAATCATAATAAATAATCAACAAAAAAGAAAAACTGCAAAATTGTCCACTTTGCTGTCCCGGGTGACCACAGAATAAATCTGAAAGAATGTGAAAAGAAGGATAAGTACCACGACCTTCCTAGGGAATTGAAAAAGATATGAAATATGCTAGTGACGATTATATCAATTGTGATTGGTGCTTTTGGAACAGTAACTAAAGAATTACTTAATGGACTGGATGACTTAGAAATTGGCGGGCGAGTGGAGACCATCCAAACTACTACATTTTTGAGAACGACCAGAATACTGAGAAGAGCCCTGGAAACTTGAGGAGACTTGATGTCACTCAAACTCCAGCGAAAGACCCTCAGCTAACGCTAATGTGAAAAACTCTAATGAGTAAATAATAATAATAATAATAATAATAATAATAATAACACCAGTCTGTAAAATAAGACGTACAGAATGCTCTGGGATATTTGGATGCAAGCATATCCCCTAATCCCAGCAAGAACACCAGACATATTGATAGTAAATAAAAATAGAGAACGAATATTGGACTTCGCTGTCTCAGCAGACCACAGGGTAAAAATGAAGAAAGAGAAAAGAGAGACAAGTACTTAGACCTTGTTTGAGAACAAAGGAACTTGGGGAACATAAAGGTGCCAGTGATACCGATTGTAAGTGGTGCGATTCAATCGGTCCCCCAAGGCTCGGTAAGGAGCCTGGAAGAGTTAGAACCAGGAGGATGAATCGAGACCATCCAAACTACAGCACTGTCTAGATCATCCAGTAGTAGAGAAGAGTCCTGAAAACTTGAGAGGAATTGTTGTCACTCAAATTCCAGTGAAAGATCATCAGCTAACTCGTAAAGAGTAAAGTATTAATAATTTATATATATATATATATATTGTCGTTAGACGTTGATTTGACAGGATGCTTTAATGGGGCCTCATGTCAGTGAGGGTTGGGGCTAGTGCAAATAAAACCATCGAGAGGAAATCCCCGAAACAGTGCACATTCTCTCCTGATGACCCCAAAACAAGCATGGAGTTAAAACTGCTCGGTGGAAATAAGAATGGCTAAAGGAGCGTTCTCTATCCGCTCACTTTTTGGTGAGTTTGTTTTCTTTGTTTAATGGCATATCAACCTTAGTAGGTTATTTAATGACAAAGCTATTCTCCTTGAAGGACAGTAGCGGCACTATTTAACCCATAGCTGGGAGGTTAATTGGGGAATGTGGAGTATCCCTTCATTGCCATCGCTACCAGATCCACTCTGTCTTGAAGGGGTAGTGTCTGATTGGGTCCTATCTGTAGGAGTGTTTGGCATTTAAACTGCGTACTTTGATATTTAAAGTAAGTTCAAACATATGGTTTATGCTAGACTGAATTGCTTAAATTAGAACTGTTTAATCATTTAACAATATATAAACAAATGATCGATGTTTAACAGCAAACCATTAACACATTTACCAGTGAACATACAAATGATTAACAGTAAATAGAGTTATTGGCATTTGATAGAAATAAGTGAAAACATTTATGAGCAAAAAATGAGCCATGGCTCGTTTAGGACTTTTACCAAGATGTCTTTAGAAAACATATATATATATATAGATAGATAGATAGATCGATAGATAGATAGATATAGATATATAAATGTATGTATGTATGTATGTATGTATGTATATATGCTTAAATGGGATTTGCTGCAAAATAACATACAATAGTTGATATACGATAGAAACCAACAAGACCACAGGATATATATATATATATATATATATATATATATATATATATATATATATGCCCAGTGGGCTGGGACTGTAGAATACACCAACTGCACTTCTACATAGGGGTAAGACTGTTTGACTGGGCTGTATAGCTTGAAAAAGAAAAAAAGAATGACAAACTGTATACTTACATTTAAATTGGGTACTTACGCTAAACTGCTTTGTTTGAAGTGGAACAGTTTTGACATTGAAACTCTATTTACGCAAAACTGAATTGTTTAATAAATAACTGTTTTGACGTTTAATTGCGTCAAAACAAAATCGATACTCATACAAAACTGAATTATTTGATTTAGAACTGTTTGAATAAACTGAATAGCTTGAAATAGAAATGTTTTTGACAATTAAACTGTGTACTCATGCTGAACTGAATTGTTTGAAATAGAACTGATTATTTGTATAAAAATGAACTTGGCATTAAATAGCCAACAAAGGTTGATAAGCCATAAAACCTAACAACTCAACCATATATATATATATATATATATGATAAAATATAAAATATTTGTAATATATATATATATATATATATATATAAAGATGATTTGGAATTAAATAACCTAAAATTGTAGATATGCTATAAAACCCAACTGGGTATAACAAATATTTTTAAAGAGGATTTGGCGCAAAATAATCAACAGTGGCTAATATGTTATGAAACTAAACCAAACAGAAACCAATTCTATTCTTAAAAAATGCACCAATTTGCAGAAAAAATAAGACACCTAATGTAAAGATATTTGCCAAAAAATTATTAAATCAAAACGAGATCCTAATATAATCTATAAGTATATAACGCCAGTATTGAGGAAATGGTTTTAGGATTAATGATGTGCAAAAAGAGGGAACAGGGATAACTTTGAAGGAATAGACCTAAAAAATCAAATCATAAGACCATTCTAATTAAAATTACAAGTGCTGGGTGTTACAAAATAGATGCAACCCATTAATACGATAATGATTTATTACTAAGACAAGTGCGCAATGATGGTCATTTGGAACATCTTCTGTAAAAGTGCACCCTTTAAGCTTGAGACATCAAATCAATATATCTTGAATTATTATTATATCAACTTCCAGGAGTGCATCCTTTTATTGAGTTTCCTGTCTCTGTAATAAATCCTTATCATAATAATGAGTAGCATGGATTGTGAGACAGTATTGAATGATTTTGTCTCCAAACAAGAAGTGACGCAATATATTTTCTCTCTTGTCCAAGACATTGTGCTCAAGGTATAATAGTTATTATAGAACATTATTTTAGAAGATTTTTGAAAATCTGAAAAAATGATAAAAATAAGAGGAAAAGTAGAGAAACCAACATTACAAGGTATACGTGTAGTAGTAGTTATTAGCAGTCACATAGTCCCATGTATTTTAAAACTCCGTATATGTATCGTAGTAGAGTTATTAGCAGTCACATGGACGCATGTATTTTGAAACCCCATATATGTATAGTAGTAGAGATATTAGCAGTCACCTTGTCCAAAGTATATTGAAACCCCGTATATGAATAGTAGTAGAGTCATTAGCAGTCACATTGTTCCATGCATTTTGAAATCGCGTATATGTATTGTAGTAGAGGTATTAGCAGTCACATTGTACCGTGTACGTTGAAACCACATATATGTATAGTAGTAGAGTTATTAGCAGTCACATTGTCCCATGTATTTTGCAACCCCGTATGTCACATTGTCCCATGTATTTTGTAACCCCGTACATGGATAGTAGTAGAGATATTAGCAGTCACCTTGTCCAAAGTATATTGAAACTCCGTATATATATAGTAGTAGAGTTATTAGCAGTCACATTGACCTATTTATTTTAAAACCCCGTATATATATAGTAGTTAAGTTTTTAGCAGTCATATTTTCTCCCATGTATTTTGAAACCCAATATATGTATAATTGTAGTGTTATAAGCAGTCACGTTGTCTTCCGCATTTTGAAACCCCGTACATGTATAGTAGAATAGTTAATAGCAATCACATTGTCCGATGTATTTTGAAACCCCGTATATGTATAGTAGTAGAATTATTATCAGTCATATTGTTCTATATATTTTTAAACCCCGTATATATGAAGAAGTAGTTTTATTAGCAGACACGTTGTCCTATGTATTTTGAAACCCCATAGAGGTATAGTTTTAGAGTTATTAGCAGTCACATTTTCCCATGTATTTTAAAACCCCGTATATGTATAGTAGTAGAGTTATTTGCAGTCACGTTATCCTATGTATTTTGAAAACCCGTATATGTATAGTAGTAGAGTCACGTTATCCTGTGTATTTTGAAACACCGCATATTTATAGTTGTAGTGTTATTAGCAGTCACATTGTCCAAATTTTTTTTTGAAACCGTGTATATGTATAGTAGTAGAGTTATTTGCAGTTACATTTTCCTATGTATTTTTATTCCCCGTATATGTATAGTAGTAGATTTGTTAGCTGTCACGTTGTGCTACGTATTTTGAAAACCCGTGTATGTTTGTTAGTAGAGTTGTTAGCAGTCACATTGACCTATGTATTTTGAAACCCCGTATATGCATTGTAGTAGTAATTAACAGTCACATTGTCCTATGCATTTTAAACTGTGTATGTTTATTGTAGTACATATATTAGCAGTCACATTGTCCCATGCATAGTGAAACCCCGTATATTTAGAGTAGTATAGCTATTAGCAGTCACATTGTCGTCTGTATCTTGAAAATCCGTATATGTACAGGAGTAGGTTTATTAGCAGTCACGTTGTCCTATGTATTTGGAAACAACGTATATTTATACTTGTAGTTATTAGCAGTCACATTGTCCTATGTATTTGTAAACCACTACATAATTAGTAGTAGTTATTAGCAGTCACATTGTCCAATGTATTTTGAAACACCGTATACGTATAGTAGTAGTGTATTAAGAATTCACGTATTCCTATGTATTTTGAAAGCCCGTATATGTATAGTAGTAGGGTTTTTAGCACTCACGTTGTCCTATGTATTTTGAAACCCCGTATATGTATAGTTGTAGGGCTATTAGCAGTCACATTGTCTCAAAATTTTAAACCCCGTATACGTATAATAGTAGAGTTATTACCAGTCATATTGTCCCATATATTTTGTAATCCCGTATATGAATAGTAGTTGAGGTATTAGCAGCCACATTGTCCTATGTATTTGGAAACAACGTATATGTTTTGTTGTAGAGTTATTAGAAGTCGCATTGTCCCATGTATTTGGAAACAACTTATATGTATAGTAGTTGAGTTATTAGCAGTAACATTGTCCCATGTATTTTTCAAACCCGTGTATGTATAGTAGTAGAGTTGTTAGCAGTCACATCGACCAATGTATTTTGAAACCCCGTATATGCATTGTAGTAGTAATTAACAGTCACATTGTCCTATGCATTTTAAACTGTGTATGTTTATTGTAGTACATACATTAGCAGTCACATGATCCCATGCATAGTGAAACCCCGTATATTTAGAGTAGTATAGTTATTAGCAGTCACATTATCGTCTGTATTTTGAAACCCCGTATATGTATTGTTGTAGGTTTATTAGCTGTCACGTTGTCTTATATATTTGGAAACCCCGTATATGTATTATAGTAGTTATTAGCAGTCACATTGTCCTATGTATATCTAAACCCCATATATGTTTAGTAGTAGTTATTAGCAGTCATATTGTCCTATGTATTCTGAAACCCCGTATATTTATCGTAGTAGAGTTTTTAGCTCTCACGTTGTCCTATGTATTTTGAAACCCCGTAGATGTATAGTTGTAGATTTATTAGCAGTCACATTTCCCAAAATTTTAAACCCCGTATATGTATAGTAGTAGAGTTATTAACCAGTCATATTGTCCCATATATTTTGTAACCCCGTATATGTATAGTAGTAGAGTTTTTAGCAATCACATCATCCTATGTATTTTGAAACAACGTAAATGTATAGTTGTAGAGTTATTAGCAGTCACATTTCCCCAAATTTAAAACCCCGTATATGTATAGTATTAGAGTTATTACCAGTCATATTGTCTCATATATTTTGTAACCCCGTATATAAATAGTAGCAGAGTTATTAACAGCCACATTGTCCTATGTATTTTGAAACCCCGTATATATATAGTACTAGAATTATTAGCAGTCACATTGTCCTATGTATTTTTAAAGCCCGTATATGTATAGTAGAAGAGTTTTTAGCAGTCACTTTGTCCTATGTATTTGAAAACACCGTATAAGTTTAGTAGTAGATTTATTTGCCGTCATATTGTACTATGTATTTTGAAACCCCGTATATATATAGTAGAAGAATTATTAGCAGTCACATTGTCCTATGTATTTTGAAAACCCGTATATGTATAGTAGTAGAGATATTAGCAGTCACATTGTCCCATGTATTTTGAAACACCGTATATGTATATTATTAGTGTTATTAGCAGCCACATTGTCCTATGAATTTTGAAACCCCGTATATATATAAGGATATTAAATTGTAAGAAGTTTCAAATTCCTGGTGAATGTTCAACCAAACATTATTTGCGCAGAAAATTAGATCGTGTAAAATAAAAACAAAAAAAATTCGTTTGGACAACAATTAGGTTCTTTTTATCTTTGATAGGTCAGTAAGATTCACCATTGTAAAATCAAAATAAATCAAACAAAAAACAGAAAAGCCATATCCTTTTCTAGCAGACTTGCTGATCCTTCACAATTCTCTGAATATATCAACTCTTAGTTGAATAGAAACGTCAAAGGAGGTTCTGCACAATGTCAATTCTAGAGTCACGTTCTTGTAGACTTCTCACAATTTAATCAATAGCTTGGGGGAATAAAGGGACATTTAGATATTCGTCTGAAAGTAAACATAACAGCGTAACTGGAGTTCGAACTCGATCACTCTGATCTTGCAAGACATGACGTTAACCACTACATGAATTCCCTATATTCATATATGTCGATTGATAGATTGATAGATAGATATTAAAAATGAATGAAAGTTGGTGAAATGAAACTATTTAATTAATAGCTTGGGGGAATAATGGGACATGTGGATATTCATCTGAAAGTGAGAATAACAGCGTGACTGGAATTTGAACTCGATCACTACGATGTTGCAAGACAACGCGTTAACCACTACACGAATTCCCTTTATATATATATATATGTTGATTGATAGATTGATAGATAGATATAAAAAATGAATGACAGTTTGAGAAATTAAACTGTTTAGACACCATATATCATAAAAGAAACAGACATAAAACAAAAACGTCAGAATAGAGTACCTGGGATTAACAAGGAAATTTATCGAAAACAAACTTTGCCGCAGAAATCTCATCAAGCGAATAAACACTGTGAGAGTTCCACCATTAATATATTCATGATCATTCGTTTAAAAAAAATGACAAGGGGAGAATATAGACAAATTGCCAAAAGCAGAAAAATAATGATGACTGGGTTTTACACCTGAGAGGTGGCATAGATATGTGAGTAAAGAAAAGAAGAGAGAAGAGGACTCGTCAACATTGAGGATTGCGTTGATGCAAGAACACAAGGAGTTGAGGAATGCGAAAAATAAAAGAAAGACAAATTATACTGACCAACAATAGATGTGACATCACAATGACAAAAGCAAATAGAATCTCTAAAATAGAAATTAAAAAAGAAAATAACTGTCAGGATATTTCAAGAGACAAACAAAGAACATTGTACAGAAGATGATGTAGATAAAGGTAAGAATGCGAAAACTCACAATAACAAATGAATTAATTTAATAGAGCCAAAAAGTGATGTTATAAGGGCTAATTATATCAAAAATGTACCATTGGTCAAATGATAAGAGTGTTTTCCAATGGTCCGGAATAGCGGTTATATCCCAGGTCGAGTCATAACAAAGACTCAATAATATAGTACTTGATGCCGCCTTGTTTAGCACTCAGCATTAAACGGTAAGGATCAAGGGTAAAGTGGATACTTGAATACAGCAAATTGTCACAAAAATACGAAAGTGGACATAAATGGGTGGGGATTATGACTCTTAGGGAATTGTGCAAGATATCTATATTTGGCCATATTAACTGATAGTATATGCACCGGGCTATTGGCTTCATGAGTAGAGTGTTAGCCAATGATCTGAGAGGCTGGGGCTTAATCCCAGGTCAAGTCATACCAACATACCAACTTCAACATCGGACTATATAATGTCATATCCAGGAAACTCGTTTGGGGGACTCTTACCCCTCTGCAGAGATGCAGTCGGTATTTTCTTCAACCGACTGGCCTCAAACCATATTGAGATGAAATAAACAATCTAACATTATCGAACATATCGTATTTTCTTAATAGAAAAATTAATTTTCTTCTAAAACAAAAGTACCAGGATTTTATTATGTATATTGATATTCTACACAGTAAAAACGGTGATTATTAGGTATTTTCTTACTAAAAGCAGCATATCCGAAAATATATTAGCAAATCATTGGATTTGTATGAACGTTAAAAATATCAGTGTATCTATATATTTTCATTTTCTTCACAACCAGTTGATTTTTTTTTTTCGTGAAAGAATTACAATAACCAAGAGTTGGTTATTAAATAATACCTAATAAAACCTGTTTTGATGATATAATGCCCCATTAAAAATAAATTTCTCATACCTTTCGAATAGAACATCACACACACACACACACACACACACACACACATATATATATATATATATATACTCTACCAGTCAAAAACATTGGCTAACCTCACAAAAAAAAAAAAACATTGTAGAGCTTCACTTGTTTCATTAAAGATAACACTTTTACGGTGAGGAAAAATACTTTTTGAGGTTGGCGAAATACCTTTGAATAGTTATGTATGTATATATATATATATATATATATATGCATATATATATATATATATATATATATATAGCCATCGCTATTTTAAGTGTCAAGCCTCTGAAGTTAGTTGGACAGTTTACATACCTCTGCAGCATTATCTTATCAACTGAAAATGATATCAACAGAGGAATAGAGAAAGCCTGGAATCCAAATGTCAAGTTGATGATGCCATGGAATTATTCTATCTCTGATAAAATAAGACGGTATTCTTCCAAGATAAGGGCATGTCGGTCATATTGTATGAATGACCTATCTAGAATTTAACGAAACACATGATTAGATCATTATTCGAATGCTACGTACTCTTCTAGACAAATCTTGAAGGCAGTAGAGCATAGCAATTTTCCTCCCATCTCAAAAATATTTTAGTTATACCTCCAAATGCTGGTTTCTGCTCGACAAGGAAGGACAAACTCATAAGCGACATACTTTTATAAACTTTTTCACATGAATTCACCTGCTTTGGCTGACCAGCGATAAGCTTTAAATGATTTAACACTGAGTCGACACCGGATAGAGACAAAAGGGACAATGGACAAAAGGGAGGGTTAGAGAGAATCAAGGGACTCTACTCTATCAGCACGACTAGATGATATATATATATATATATATATATATATTGCCATCCACAGAGAAATCAGTGGGGTTAGACAGGCTAGATTCCCGAAGCTGGAATCGAAACCCAGTTGACTCAAACCCCAATCCAAGATTCTACCACACAGCCAAGAGGAAACCAGAGCAAGTGGAGGAAATTTAAACGATTATGAATCACAATTGTCATTGTTTACTGTTATATATATATATATATATATATATATGTATATATATGTATATATATATATATATATATATATATATATATATATTGTTTATTGTTATATATATATATATATATATATATATATATATATATATATATATATGTATGTAAACAATAGTAATTGTGATTCATAACCGTTTAAAATTTACTTCGCATCTAATATCTCCTCGTGGCTGAATGGTTAGAAGCTTTGGCTTGTCGTTTGAGTCAACCAGGTTTCGATCCCAGCTACGGGAAGATACTGTCTAGCCACACTGATAAGTTCTGATAGGACGAAACTTATCTTTCTGTGGATGACTATATATATATATATATATATATATTTGTTTGTGTGTATAACGGTGTACAACATTTGAAAACGCATAATATCCAGAGGATATCATAATTTATATACAAATCTTCAAAACATGTAATCTAGTGTTGATACAAATTGAATTTACAAGAAATCGTAAACTGGCATCATTCATTCTAGTTGTAGAGTATTTTGTGTGTCTCGCAGAGTTGAAAGCAATGCTTATTTAACGCATAACATGCTAACACTAGATCAATAAATATGATGTGTACTGTCTGTGAAAATGAACCTCTTTCATTTTTATCTTGGTGGTAGATCTGGGTGCCGTAAGTGATAAGCCGGCTGAGATGATTCCACAAGAGCATATTGTTAAATAATGGTTCTCTCTGGATATTTTCAAGGAAATAAAAAGTCTTTCGTGAATGGTTCGCTAACGAAAGCCGAGGTTATAACTTGATCCTTGTGAAATAAAAACAAATAAGCACGTAGCAAAATCCGAATTAGGTTTACTTTTGAGGTTACGAAGTTTTCTCAACAGAAAGATACGAGTTGTTTTTTTTTTCAATCACTAATAAATCGTAGACCATTAAATTTCAAAATATGCATCTGTTTCTGTAAAATAATAAGGGAATCCTGGGATAAAAAATAGAAACGTTTCAGCAGTAAATCGACTACGAGTTCCGATTGGCTGGAGAAGACTAGAACGGGAAAGCCGTTAAAAGTATCATTTTTGAGTCATTGGTATGACTTGACCTGGGATTGAACCCTGGTCTCCCGGACCATTGGTGAACAGTCAACTCATTTAGCAAATAGGCTGAATTGTTGGAAATGTTTTGTTGCAATGCTGATCTTTATTCCACATGGGCTTCATTTTTATCCGTTGTGTTTCCTAACTATTTTGATTATAGGGTTTTGTTAGAATGAGAACATTGCATATAATATTCTTTCAGAAAAAGATAGAGAGAAAAACAAAGGAATATGATAACTATAGGGGAAGTCAATTTTTTTTTATCTCAAAGAAATTTGCTGAACCTTTAAAAAAATCCAAAGTCAAAATTAATTTCTCTTCCTTCTGCTTAAAAAATACTCACAGTTTTTCTGCCTTTCTAATGAACTCAAGAGCTGATTGCTCATTATTTCTTTATGACCCACTCAGCAGTAATTAAAGAAAGTTAATTTTTATCAATTTTGTGTCTTTTTAGCCAATAATTTCTTATAAGTTTCTTTTCTTTCCGCCCGTGAGTAATTACAGACCTTCACACCTTATCTTTCAAAAAATCTTTGTTCCCCACTTAAAAAGAAATCTTCCTTTATCTTTTTTTTTTTTAAAGACATTCTCGTCCAAATACCCCGACGGAAAATACTAGGGTGATTCAAAAGTATGTATCACATGACCAAAGCAGTTCAAGTCGTGGTAGATAGCCCCTATAGTTTGTTGTAACGTGGTAGCTGGCATGTTGAAATACAGTGCATTGTTTCACCCCGTGTCTTATATGAAATCCCCACAAATAAACATGTAAGTCAACTTCGGGAACTTTTCTTTACAATTTCAAATTGGGCAATAACGCCAACCAAATGCATGTCTAATGTAAATGAGAAGGTACAGCTGGTTAGAGTACAGTAATCTGATGGTTCAGTAAATTTCCGTAACGTTGCAAGAACCTCGACTATCAAACGTGGTGACCGAGGTCAAAAACCGTAGAATCCGAGGCTGTGCTCTAAGACATAAGGAAAAAAGTAGTGAGTTGCACTCGGAGATTATCACGCGAGTTTGCATCTCAAAGTGCGGTGTAGTTTTTAACATTTACGAGTTTAGTAAAAGCATCTGGATTTGCAGAGTTGTGCCACACGTGACAAAAATAGTACAACACTTTTCATTTGGCCGGGCCATTGTCTAAAGGATAGAGTCTTCGCAAATGATCCGGGAGACCGGGGTTCAATCCCAGGTCGAGTCATACCAAAGACTCAAAAAATGGTACTTGATGTCGCCTTGCTCAACACTCAGCATTTTAATGTAAGGATCAAGGATAAAATGGAGCAATCCAAGGAATAGAGTAGCACCCTCCCCTACACCTTGGTGTAGTAGCTATTGAAAAAGGAGCCACGGGTAACCATGGACTAAGGTCACCAACTTTACTTTTATATATAGATATAGACAGAGACAGACAGAGAGAAACCCATTGAAGACATCCATCAAAAATCCCAGGCTGAACATATAGATCACGCCACTAATAAAAGATTCCTTAAATCTATATAAAGTCCTAACCTTCAAATGGCACCTGTCAAAATTTGAGTCTAATCAAATCATTAGTTTACAAATTTGAGTTTTTTAAGTGAAGCTTCTGTCACAAATTTTCATAATAATGGAAAGATCTGAATTTTGACTATTGATAAACCATTGCTTTCTGAAAGGAAAAATGACTTTATAAGTATTATTCGGACTCTGTTCCGTCGGAAACAATGGTTAGGAGGTGGTATGCTAACTTTAACGCAGTCGTAAAGACAAATTATGCTGAACGCTCAGTTCGCCCAGATTCGGCAGTTGTCCCGGAAAACACCAAAACTTCCACAAAGTCTATTTGGCAGATCGCAAATTGATGTTGCGTGAGATAGCAGAGGATTTTAAAATATCAGAAGGCAGCATATTAACCATTTTACAAGAACATTTGTTTATGAGAAAGCTGTGTTCAAAGTTGTTGTCGCGTTTGCTCACACTCGATCAAAAACAACAACGCGTCAACAATTCAGAGCGTCGTTTGCAACTGTTTCAACACAACAAAAAGAAATTTTTGCATTAATATGTGACAACAGATTAAACATAGATCTAGCACTTCACTTCAGGGTCAAATCGGCAGCCAGCTGAGTGGACAGCAGTTGGTGAAAGCTGTTCAAAGCGACCAAAGACAGCGGGCAAGTTTTTGGCCTCCGTATTTCGGAATGCACCAGGGATTTTGTTCATCGATTACCTTTAGAAAGGAAGAACTGTCCATAGCGAATATCATAAAGCGTTACTGTTGTGTCTGAAGGAAGAAACCACAAAAAACGGTCATAAATGAAGTAGGAAAAAGTGATCTTTCACCAACACAATTCACCATGTTAAGTCGATTGTAACGCTAGAACAACTACGTGAATTGCAGTTCGAATTGCTTCTGCACAACTTGGTGTACTGTGACACCGTAGTAAGTTGGTCCGAAATCCAACCGTGCTATTACCTTCACTATTCAACAAATAGACTTGTCAAATTTATGAAACAACTTATCGCTACACCTCAGCAATGGTTTGGTTTAGTTTTCTGGCATATCAAACATGATAGGTTATTTAATTCCATGTCAATTTTTATACATATAAACAGTTCTATTTCAAACGATTCAGTTTAGCATAAGTATACAGTTTCAAAGTCAAAAACAGTTCTATTTCAAACAATTCAGTTTAGCATTAGTATAACGTTTAGTTCTTTTTGACACTTTGATAGAAACCTGTCAGGTGCTACCACTCCGGGTTCAGAGTGGATCTGGGAGCGACAACAATGAAGGATTGCTCCGCATTCCCGAAAGCTCCAGAATTAGTGACGCGTCACCATTAGATTAATTAGTGTCATATCCAGGTCATCCATTTGGGGTGTTCTTACCCCTCTGCCGAGATGCAGTTGGTGTATTGTACAGCTCCAGCCGAATTGGCACTCCCAGCAATGGGTTAGATAGAACCACGATTATCCTTCTTCAAGTATAGCTTTAGAATTGAATTAACCACGAGCGTTGATATGCTTTTAAACTTATAAATGAAACTTAACTATTATTTTGATCAGATTTTTTATATCAATAATCAGATATATTTAACTGTGTGTTAACCTTCTTTCATATGTGATATATCCGTGTGTGAACGTTAGTTACTATGTCTGCAATGAAAAATTGACAAGAGTTGTCTGGTTCCATTAAGAAGATCTAATTAAATTTACAAAGAATCACACATACATTCCGGGCGAAGAAAAAATGACTCCCTTGGATTTTAGACATAATTATGACACAGGGAATTATCCAACAAAAGTAAAAAAAAAATATTAAAAAAAACAAAAAATCTGAAAGAGAAAACAGAAATGGAGGAAGAGCGAAACTTCCATTAAAAAAATGGTGGATCTAAGTTCCCTCTGCCCGACAGCATCGAAAACAGCGCCACCTATATAATTACACATTTGGCACTGTAACAATCACATGCGAAATCGCCGTTTGTGAAATTGTCACGTGTTCTGACATCTCAGCCAATGAGAGTTTACAAAATGGCTGCGGGGAAAACAAGATGGCGTTTGACAATTTAATTGCAGCTAATACCCACGCAGTGGCGGCCTCTAGCGGGAGACGAACTAGGCTAATCAGTGGCCAATCATATAATTAAGGGACAATCCTGATAGAATTGAAGTCTAATTATGTTGATTACTATCCAAGGCTAATCAAAGTCATTACAATCGTCATGCAACCAGGTAAATCTATCTATCTCTCTATCTATCTATCTATATATCTATCTATCTATCTAATCATGTTTGTAAGTTAATAGATACATGCGTATATGAATAAATGCAACTGTTTATAATTATAATCTACTTATAGAATTTTAGATTTATTTTTGAGCGAGATGTATAACATTTCAGTTAGGTAAGTACGTATAATTATAGAAAGTAAGTAAAGTTTGCGACCTTAGTCGTGGGTGACCGGAGGCTCCCTTTTCAATAGCTACTATACCGAAGAGTAAGGGAGTGCGCAACTCCATTCCCTGTATTGCTCCACTTTTTCCTTGATCCTTAACTTATAATGCTGAATGTTATGAAAGGCGGTATCAAGTACCATTTTTGAGTCTTTGGTATGACATAACCTAGGATTGAACCCCGGTCTCCCAAACCATTGGGGAACACTCTACTCACATTCCATTAATTTCGTCTTACTCAAGTATCCATTCATACATGCATAAATACGCACGTCAAATATATTCCACTTTACATTCTTATGTCAAGGGGTTAAACATTGTTAGAAGATACCTCTGTAACTCTTCTTTGTGTAAGGAGCAAAACTGTGCAGTAGAATTCATTTAAATTGTCCTCCACGTTCTCAAATATTAGACAGAGTAGAGAATACGGCACGTACCGAATGTTTTTAGTTTTCGTAAAAAAGTAAAAGATGCAGAAACAAAATTAAGAATATTATCATATAACAATAAACAAGTCTATCATGAAACAAAATTAATTTTAATCTTAAAGAATAAACAACAATATAAGAAGATATTCACTGAACAGTATGGCCGCCATTTATTTTCCATTAATATATGAAAATGCCTTCGAATTGGTTTGCTAGGCTTCAAAATAAATTCTTCAGGAGTTTTAGTCGATTCTCCCTTAAAAGTAAAATTAAACGAACCCATATTTGGATGGGAAGTTGCATTTGTTTGTATTTTTAACGTCCCATATAGTGCAATGGGGGAGGCAATGTTCTGGGCTTAAAATCTTGTTTAATTGCTGTACTCACAGATTTCCAGTGGACTTTCAGTTCTAAAGTGTGATTTCTTATTGACGTTGTGGGGTACTTCTTAATCACCTTAGTGAGAATAGCTAAAAAGCCTTCTTTTAGTTCTTTCTTCAATTCTCCACTCCCATATTCTTTCAAAAGCTCTTTTTCTGAAAAAAATAATTCTTTGCTATACGGTAGACAAAGAAGTTTTGGCTTAGTTTTGGCGTGAAGTAAATCATAGATTCTTTACCGATTCTTTTCTAGCTTCCATTATATTGAGCTGAATTTTAATTTATAAATGCTCGAATTTAGATTAATCGCGTTTTATTTTTGTTTGTTTTTTTTTTCACACCAAAATTGGTCTAATCCCGCTTTTAAAAAATTAATTATTCCATATTTTACTTCCACACACAGGAAAAAACTCACCCCACCTCAGCAGCAGATTAGTCACAATAAAGAATTGAAAAGCAGTTTATATATATATATATATATATATATATATATATATATATATATATATATATATATATATATATATATATATATATATATATATTGTTACACTACGAGACAAACAACGCTTAACGAGTGCGGTCGAGTCTCATTAGATGATCCATTCATACAGTATACACTGACATCTAAACACAAAGCTAAGTAAATTGGGGTACTTTGGGTTGTGTAATGGTTAGTAATCTTGACTTGCAAGCCTAAACGAATGAGATCGAGTCTCACTGGTTGCTACATTCACATGGACTTTTGCCACAAGAAAGCTAAGTAAATTACTATACATTAAATAGTTTGGTACGGACACCGGTGAAGGAATAATGGAACATTTTGAATTAATACCTGTTAATTTTTTTGTTTAATTTAGATTATGTTGTATCCTGCTGTTTATACATATATATATACGTATATTCATAGTAATCTTTAGCCTGACTGTTTCGTTATAACCCAACTCTTCAGATTGGTTAAATTGACGGGATGATTCAAGCCGAGATGGAAACCCGGTTGACTTTACATCCGATGGATATCTTCCCCTAGAGCAATCATCAATCTCAGAGAAAGCAAAGGAAATTTTTACGTATAACTGTTTTTATAAATACGTTATTCATGAGTAGAGCATAACACACACATACACACACACACACACACACACACACACACACACACACATATATATATATGTATGTATGTATGTATGTATGTATTT
>OY757931.1:21865279-21940279 GCA_963585895.1 Sepioteuthis lessoniana | reverse complement strand
CTCGATTCCAGCTTCAAATAAACGAGTTCGAATTTCAGTCGTGCGATTACGTTCACTTTCTCATAAATACTCTTGAGAGACAATGAACCCCTTTTAGCTATATAATACAACTATATTCCAAATTGAGTAGAGTGTTCGTCAATGGTTCGGGAAACCTGGGTTCAATCCCAGGTCAAGTCATACCAAAGAATCAAAAAATGGTACTTGATACCACCTTGCTCACCACAGCACTATAAGGTGAGGATCAAGGGTAAAGTGGAGCAATCCAGTGAATGGAGCAGCGCAATTCCCTATACATTGGTATAGTAGCTATTGTAAAGGGAGCCTTTGGATCACCCTCGACTAATGTCACCAACTTTACTATTTGTCCTTCTACAAGGATGATTTGGCACTGATTAACCCCCGAAGTTTGATATGGCATCTTAAACTTTTTGGAAGGTTATGGACGCTCTTATTACTCCAGCAACATGTTAATGAGTTTCATTGCTGTTCTTTTAAACTCATAGCTTAAGCATTAAATTACCAATGAATTTGATATGCCATTAAACAAAGAAAGGAAAAAAATGAAACGAAAGAACTCTGATCACGTTCCATAGCCTCTCACCCATATAAAATGTTTAGCCTAGTCTGTTTGGCCTGGAGAATGCAACCGCATGCCTCTGCAGAAAACTAATACCCGCAAAGGAGTGTCATGGATATGACATAAACCAATTTGATTTCAAATAACCAGCTCCGGAGATTTTGGGAATATGTAAAACCTATTCATTGCCATTACTCTGAGGTCAACTGATGAGTTATCACTTGATAAGGCCCTATCTATGGAGGAAATAAAACTTTTTGACATTTAGTTGTGTGCCAACAAATTACCGTTTAATTTAATTTTTAGTGATACATGGCGATACTAGAAACAATTTAACTATACGCAAGTGAATGAGTAATGTTGAATAAAATTATTAGTATTGAACTGCAGTACTTGAAACTCTTTAACTGCCTGCCTATCATGAATTGTTTATGCTCCATAGCGATATTAGAAACCATTTAACTCTGCGCAAATGAGACTAAGTTAAATACTAATATTTGAAACCATATAAGTGAGTGCAAAACTATTAAATTTTGCATATTTTGAACCATTTAACTATGGAAGCACAATCCTGATATTTGCCTGAAAGCAAATTAGCACTGAGTAATTCATAAATAAGATTACCAACAATCTATTGACGTGAAATTCATATATCTAACCATTTAACTCTATGCAAACAGATGAACTCAGGCTCGATTAAAAATGTTATCATCAAACTGTTTACAAATCATATATATCCATTATGATTTGGTTTTAAATGACCAGTCCAAAGGAAACAATAAAAACGTCATGTTCCACCGTACAACTTATTCAACAAAGAATCAGTTTGATTCCTTTCGTTGAATCTTGGAATCAGATGATTTTATCACGGCATATGGGTGTTACCCACATGAAAGGCAGTGTCTGTGGATATGACACAAAACTGCATTTGGTGAGGAGACACTAGTTTGATAGATATGTAGAATATCCCTTCATTGCCATTGGTTCACTGAGACCCTGAGCGACAGAGCCTCATAAAGTGTATAAATATGATCAAATATAATTTTTATTACATTAAAATACTTGAGACAGCATAACCATACACAAAATATTTTGAGCTTCTACAAAAAATGGTCAGGGCTGTAGAATACACTGACTGTACCTCTGCTGAGGGGTAAAACTCTCTTCAACGTGTATCCTGGATATGACATCAAGCAATTT
Source organism: Sepioteuthis lessoniana (assembly GCA_963585895.1). Lineage (NCBI taxonomy): Eukaryota > Metazoa > Mollusca > Cephalopoda > Myopsida > Loliginidae > Sepioteuthis > Sepioteuthis lessoniana. The sequence continues at coordinate 21,938,499 of OY757931.1, read as the reverse complement.
GTTAGTGAGGCTCCAGTAATGCTGGACCTATGGGTAATGGGGATATCCGCTTTACTGATATCGCTCCATGGTCCACTCTGTTTGGTAGCACCTGAAAGGGTTTTATCTATTGGTCAAATTGAACTAGATTTTACTTTTAAGTGTATGTAAGCATTTGAATGATTAATTAAAACTGTTTAAACAAAAACTGTTTACTTTTGCTAAACTGACTTATTTGAAATAGAACTGTTTGATCATTGCATTGTATGTACTCATATTTACCAACCCCTCCGCTCGGGCAGGAATGACACAAGGTCAGTTTTTAAGCGAAGTTTAACAGGTTTGAATTCAGAGTTTTCCTTCTCATAGACTATTTCCTTACTAAGGCTAAAGAACCTTGTCTGCCCTACTATTTACCCAAAGCTGGAGGGAGAATAATTGGATTCATACCTTTCCCAAGGGTATTAGTGCTATGTGAAATGCAGTCAGTCTTGTCCAGGATTTTTACTCGAGTCGCCGTGTTCATTTCCTACGACGATAACCATTACACCACGGGCACCTCCAATCATTGGATTGTACGTAAAACCAATTTATGTGTAAAATATTCTCGGGCTTGTTTTAGAAATGTTATCTTCAATGTCTGCTTAAAAATCATATATTTGATGTATACGTACAAAAAGGAATTTGGCCCTAAATGTGCAACAATGTTTAATATGCCATAAAACTAAACCAAACAAAACTAAACAGAAATGTAAATGCAAGGGTCATTTAATAACTTCGGCTATTCTTTACTTGGAAGCTCTGTTTACTATTGTCCTTTTTATTTTTTCAAAGGATTTAATTGTGTTGATTGCTGTCATATCCCTGAGCCCTACAAGCGTGACTCAGGTTTGTAGCAGCAAACCCATGTTTAACCAATTTGTAAACATTTTTCCGTTAAAAAATGCTTCTTTGTACACAACATACATTCTTCTGCACACTTCAAATTATTGAATACCCTATCGGCATTATGATGAATAATGAAGGATTAGGCATGACACTTCTTGATAAAAATATACGTCCCTTTATTTCTCTCGAAAAGGTTTGAAGTTGACTGTAAGTAAGAAAGAGACAGACACAGACACAGGGAGACCAAGACAAACTGCCATATTGACTTATAACTTCTTCTTAGCCGCTTTTGGACATATTCATATTCAGGGCTTCACTTAGCACATCTTCTGCTTCTTTGACGTAACGTTCTCCACTAGTCTTTGCCAGAAGGCCACTTCACTCCCTCTGGCCACTCTGGAACTCCAAGACTCCAGACTGCTTGGTGACCCCCGAAAGACTCCCCGTATCTGCAGTGAGCTGTGTATATACAATTTCCCAATCCCTACGTATTCCGGTTGTCACCCACGTGACATGATTCCGCTTATTTACACTGGATCGCCCAGCAACCACATTGTTTATACAGCTGAAACATCCAGCTCTGTCAACGATCAATAGGCAATAACTTGGTTAATACATCACAGCCACCAAAACTGTCATGACTGACTGATGGAGTTGCGTGTTTTGATTTCCAACTATTTTGAATAGACCCAACGCGAATATTATTGCGACATAAAGTAAAATTTTCATATGAACCCATTCCATATAAAGTTGGGTCTATATTTATGAAACATTTATGAAAAAACAAACCAAGACATTTGCTTTTTTAATCTCCTTATTTATTGAATGAGTCTTGTATAAAGACATAAGCGGAAATTCGTAACTTATAAGCATAAAATAGCACCAAAGGAATTGAACGGCCATTCTAATAAAGCCGTCAATCAGTCAATACATGTCTTAATTTGTTTCTTTTTATTATATTTGACCAAGAATTTAATCCAGTGTTCCTTTGGTGAAACACATTTGTATAGACCAAATATTACACAGCTGATTGCGAATTCTCATCGGTAAACATGAATTGAGAAGTTTCCACATTGATCAGTAAATTTCTAATTTTGGTTTCCAACCGGCAAACTCTTGATTGGTTTGATTTGGTTTCATGGCATAACAACTTATATAGGTTATTTTATGCCTAATCCTGTTTTTACATATATATCAAATGATATAAAAAAAAAATTAATACCAAATACATTCTTACATAACATTTAACATGGATGATTCCTCATGATCTATACATATGAAAACTTATTTGTTGCGTATTTCTCAATAAACGGGAGGTTTTGTCTCGTTTCTTTGAAAAATCCTACATTTTCTAATATTTTTCCACGTGCCATACACGTTCTGATGACTTTTGAATTTTGAACGCTATGTGCATGTTTATCTATCTTTTCGTTGTATATTTCTCATTTGCTCCTGTCATTTCAGCAATCACCCATCTATATTGTGAACTATTTTATATCCAAGTCCTGACGATGGTTATTATAACCGAAACGTTAACGTTGACTTCACATCATGATATATTCACCTATTTGGATTATATTTTTTCCTGCTACCTTCATATATATCAAATAGATGATTTGTAAACACATTTTGTACATACACAGTTAAATGGTCAAAAGTTATACTTTTAATAGTTCGATAAGGTATAAGTCATTGTTTGCACTAAGTTTTAACGTCAAGCCGTTTTATTTGACCCATAGATAGGACACTATTAGGTACCACTACTCCGAGCTAGAATCGACCTGGGAGTGATGGCAATGAATAGATACAGAGTATTAACCGAAGCTCAAGAATTACTGGAGCCTCACTATCAGATTGTTTTATGTCATATCCGGACACTCATTGTGAGGGGTCTTACCCCTCTGCACAGACTCAGTGGATATATTCTGCAGCCCCGGCTGATTGTACTGATTTCTTTCTCGACCAATACTGTATTCATTTGTTTTCTAACAAGCATAAGAACAAGCCTCTACCGCAATATAATCGGGCTTATTTCCTATATCGTTGATATAACGAACTAAAAATCGCATCTACAATCTTTTTTTAATTGTTTTTAGCTTCTTTCTCATCTGATGAAAAAAGTCTGATCGTTCCCCAACATAGAAGCCTATTACAAAAGCGATCATTTTTCCATCTCAAGCACGCAACACAACGACAACGTAATCTACATGGTTTGCTTGACACGATAAAATTGATAACAGTCCTCTAATGAAGTAGAAAGAGACGTTTACGTCGACGCTAAAGCGCAGATGATGAACGAGGAACTTACGACCAATGGCGTGAGATTGGTGAACATGCTCGCATTGTCGAGCAATTGGCTCTTCACAAGGAAGACAGGTCGGTGAATTAATGTGTTAGAGCAGCTATTACGACTATTTATAACTTTCTAATTGACTTGAATATTGCACTTCTTTTACACATTTTTTAAAAGATTCAGATCATGACAAAACGTGCTACGAGACTGATGCATTAACTTAAGAGATAAACATATTTGTAACTCTTAAACTCTTCATCTCTTGAATGTTTACTACACAGTGCACAAAGTGATGGATAATTTTCTCAAACACACTAAAGATTTTTTTAGCTTCCCTTTTTAATGGCATATCAGCGTTCATGGGTTATTTGATGACAAAGCTATCCTTGTAGAAGAAAATTAGTTGCGCTAATTCACCCATAGCCAGGGAAATAAGAGAGTACGTACTTTTCACATGGGTATTAGTCCTTAAGGGAACGTCATAGCGCGACTAGATTTCAAAATCGCTTACTACGAGGTTCGGATTATTGTTGTATATTCATGGTGATCTTAATAATAATAATAATAATAATAATAATAATAACAATTGCACATAGCACTAATACCTTTGGGAAAAGTATGAATCCAATTACTCTCCCTCAAGCTCAGGGTAAATAGTAGGGCAGACAAGGTTCTTCAGCCTTGGTGAGGCAACTAGTCTAGGAGAAGGAAAACTCTAAATTCAAACCTGTTAAAATCCGCTTAAAAATTGACCTTGTGTCATATCCTGCCTGAGCAGAGGGGTTGGTAAATAATAATAATAATTATTATTATTATTATGATAATAATCAGCGCCATAAGAACCAATCATATCATAGCGAGAATAGATAAGACTCAACAAAATAGCAAATGCAGGCTATGTTGTGACAGAGATGAAACCATCAATCATATAATAAGCGAATGCAACAAATTAGCACAGCGGAAGTATAAGGCGAGACACGACTGGGTCGGTAAGGTGATTGACTGGGAAATTTGTAAGAAATTTAAATTCGACCATACTAACAAATGGTATATGCACAACCCAGCACCTGTCCTAGAAAATGGCACGCATAAACTCCTATGGGACTTTAGCATACAAACGGATCACCTAATACTGGCCAGAAGACCAGACTTAAAAATAATCAACAAAAAACAAGAGAACTTGCAAAATAGTCGACTTTGCTGTCCCGGCTGACCACAAAATAAAACTGAAAGAATGTGAAAAGAAGGATAAGTACCTCGACCTTGCTAGAGAATTGAAAACTGTCGAAGATGCAGGTGACAATTATACCAATTGTAATTGGTGCGTTTGGAACTGTAACTAAAGTATTACTAAAGAGATTAGAGTACTTGGAAGTTGGCGGACAAGTAGAGACCCTCCAAACGACAGCATTATTGAGAACAGCCAGAATACTAAGAAGAGTTCTGGAGACTTGAGGTGACTTGCTGTCACTCAGAATCCAGTGAAAAACCACCGGCAAACGCTGATGTGAAAAACTCTAATGAGTGAATAATAATAATGATAATAAAATAGAGCAGACTCTATCGTTTCTGATATGAACGGGTTTATTTCTTTTGCCTTTAGTCTTTGACGACACGAAGAGAGAGACGCAAATCATAAAAGTGAATGCTAACAATACTATTCTAAAAAAACACCATCCACGAGGAGACTTGTAGTGTTTAAGATCTCAACTCATTTCTGCCGGCCGAGACACAAACTGAACTGATCTCACCAGATCCGAAAACCCCAACCGCTAGTTTTAAATGTCGAATCTCAACTGAAGTATTTTGCAAAATCCTCAAATTCTCAAGATAATCTCGCCCGGGTATGACATCAACCACTCACTCAATTCACTCCAGCCCCATTTCCTGTCTGGGAGTTTATTATGACAGATGATAATTGTCATATCCTTTCTATGGGTGCATGCGAGCACCTGTCTGACTATCACAACTAAACCAAAGACACAGAGTAGCTCAAAGACTTACTAAACTAAATGATAAAATGTAATCAACGAAAAATGATTTATGTAATTAATCATTATCTTACTTATATAACATTATAAAACTTTTACGACAACAACATGGCAACTAATTCCTTTGGCACATTAATGTACTTGATTATAAAGTGAAATAATTACAGAATAATGAAGTACAAACTCTGGAAAAAATTAAAGTGCAAATTAAATGATTATTCCCATTGTGTATTATTTAGCAGTAAATAAACTAATAACAGAGGAAACGCAAGGTACTTTTTTAAATAATTGAACAATCTGGATTAATACAATATAACTTAATCTTATTTACCAACCCCTCCGCTCGGGCAGGATATGACACAATGTCAATTTTTAAGCGGAGTTTAGCAGGTTTGAATTCAGAGATTTTCCTTCTCCTAGACTAGTTGCCTCACCAAGGCTGAAGAACCCAGTCGGTCCTACTATTCAACCACAGCTGGAGGGAGAATAATAGGATTCATACCTTTCCCAAGGGTGTTAGTGCTATGTGAAATGCAATCAGTTTCGTCCAGGATTTGAATTCGTGTCACCGTGTCCATTTCCTACGACGATAACCATTACACCACGGGCACCTCCATACAATATACCTTAATAAAACTAGATTAAGCTATTTAAATTAACGATTTATTTCTCTATGCCACGCAGAGGAAAATATGTACTTATGCATTTTGACTATTTGCTCAGTATTGTTTGTTAGGGTCTTATGGCATATTAATCATTGTAGGTTATTTAATGTCAAATCCCGTTTGTATATATAAATTAAATATCATTTGTAAACACATTTAGTTGATAACATTTTTAAACGTGCCTGAGCTCATTATTTTACTCATACTTAAATAGTTTCGAGTATTTCTAGCTACTATGAATCATTTGTTTTCAGAAAGTTAAATTGTTTTAACCATCTTTATATAACAGTCGCAATTAAACATCAGTCATTTGTTTACCCACAGTAAAAAGAAAGTCCTACTACAAACAATACAAATTTACATCAGTCATGGCTGTAATATTCATCTTGATCAGCTTCCTTGATTATATAACGACTTAATTACCTACATACAGTTTAAACGTCAAAAACAATCAGGTACAACCATTTAAGGCCATAGTGGACCAAGCAAACATTTTTAATGAACGAGTTCTCCACATTCCCTAAAGCTCCAGGATTAGAGTTTCATATAGTTTGTGTGATATCCAGGACAGCCGTTAGTGGGATCTTACCTCTCTGATAAGATGCAGTTGGTGTATTCTACAGCCACAGCCAAATGGACTAGAAGTGAGATATTCAACGTACAATATACAAAAATTAGGCATAAAAAATACGTTGGTGCAAGACGTGACTAATGGAAAAAAACAATGCGTGGGCGTGATATTCGAGGTATAAAAAATGCGTTGGTGCAAGGGGCGACCAACGGGAAGTAAGCAATGAGTAGGCGTGATATTCGAGGCATATAAATGCGTTGGTGCAAGCAGTGACAAATTGAAAACAAGCATACGGACAAAATCAGATCGTTATCGATCATTTTTAGCTGCGTTACATATCTGAGTTATCTCAATTATTTTTCAAGCATTTCATGTTCCGTCAGTTTTTAGGCCTAATCTTAAACTACGTCTTAAACCCATTGAAGCTAATCGCAGAATTCTAGAAGTGAAAAGAAATATAACTATTTAATTGTAATGCCCAAAACTCAGATGAAGTTGAGCTTTAAGCGAGACTTTATTGCAATGAACGGCACTTTTTAAAAGTTTGTCTCAAAAATACGTGTACACATGAGTGCCAAAAGATAGGCTTGAATTATACATCTCCACCTTGGACAGGATGTGACACACAGTTATATATTGCATTCATGGCATAGAACCCAACTGATACATTCTGACGTAGATAAAATGAACAAATTGACTACAGGAAATATAAAAATGCGTTGGTGCATGACGTGACCAATGGGAAACAAGCAATGCGTGGGCGTGATAGTCGAGGTATAAAAAATGCGTTGGTGCAAGCAGTGACAAATGGAAAACAAGCAAGGCATGGGCGTGACACCAATGGTATAAAAATTTATGTGTATAAGCCTTGACCAATGAATATCAAGCATTTTTGGGGTGAAAAGGCGTGGCCATGACAATATAAGCTTTTTTAAGACTATATAAGGTCTAGAATGTTGGCTAAATTTGAGTTTCCGCTGGCTGCTCCCACTTCCGACAGCTCTTTTGTGTGAATAAAATTTCTTCGAGTGCTTAACACCAGCGTCATCGTTCTAAACAAACATATAAGATTATTTTTAACATATACGTATTTTCCTCGGTGTTTCTTAAAATCCCGCAGTATTTACTGCATGATCAATCTTTAAGTGGAAAACAGCTGGTTGAACTCAGAGTTTTCTCCCTGTTAAACAGTTTTTTAACCTAGTCACAAAATGAAAAAGAATATACCCTACTATGTATCTATAGGTGGTAACGGAGAAAAGTTCAGATGGTTACATGCATATCTCAAGGGGATTAGTGCGAAGTGCAAAGCACATGGCTTCGTCCAGAATTTGAACGTAGGTCACCGATTCTATTTTCAGCAAAGATAACCGTTACGCTGATTGTGCCTCTGGCTGGGAACTATATTCATCCACCTCAGCTGTAGTCTTATCTTAGGACAGAAAAATAAATAAATCGAAATCGATAGCCAGCCTGATCATGAGAGAATCACTCTCTCTCAGTAAACACAAAAAGAGGAATAAGAATAGCTCGACACTAGTATGAGACTTTCTGCTGAGATGAAAGGTATTTCTCTTGAAGTAGCACACAGGCTTCATTTCTAAACTGACCATGTGCGGCAACATGGAACTGAGCGTACGCAGTTAAAGACGAACTATAATAACCGCTATTTTGAGAGAGATTGGTCGGGTTTGAGCAGAGAAAGGTAACGATTTTAATTTGAAAAATTCAGACAAAATCGTTGTGTTAATATTCACGTTAGAAAATAATCCGTTTTTCGCCAGATGATTTCATTGTTAATCAATTTATAATTTTTCTATTATTTACTCGCTTTTTATCAGGAACCAATATTGAAAACGTCTTATAATGGATCGTTCATGATAATTGATTATTGCGAAATCGATAGCCAGCCATTTCTTGAAGATTACAATTGCAGATAAAATTTGTGCAATCCACGCTGGCCTCGGGGAATCTCTTCCTGCTGGTTGAGATATTCATAGCTATTTAATCAAGATTCAAATTACTTACGAAGTCATTTTCACAAATGACACAGCCTTACAGTATATAGGCAATTAAGTAATTACGTAAGCAAGAAAGCTGATCAAGATTAATATTACGGTAATAATAATAATAATAGTAACAGATTATTTTATCTCATGCCTCGTAGGGCGATTTGCCAGTTTTCGGAATTCTCAATTGAATAAATTATGTTATCTAAACGGATATATTTTGTTAAATTGTTTATTGTTTTTAAAGATTGCTGATATGATGTTCATTATTATATTAGCGTTAATTAAAGTTTTACTAAATATGTACATAATATCCATCAATGCCTATTCTCTGTTCTCTCTCTCTCTCTCTCTCTCTCCCTCCCTCACTCACTCACACACACACACACACACACACTCACAAACACACACAATCTCTCTCTCTCTCTCTCTCTCTCTCTCTATCTATCTATCTCTCTTTGTACACACACACACACACACACACACACATATATATATATATATATATATATATATATATATATAGGAATCATGGTTAAAATAAATCCAATGGTATACAAAACAAGGAAATCAATATAGAAAATAAGATTGACATGTTTCACTAACTGTATAGCTTATCAGAATTAAAATCAATTTACGAACAAGAAAGAATTGGCATAATGGTTAGACCGTTCGCAAAAGGTCCGGGAGACCTGAGTTCAATCTTAGGTCGAGTCATACCAAAGACTCAAAATGGTACTTGATGCTACCTTGCTTAACACTCAGCACCATAAGGTAAGGATCAAGGGTAAAAGCGAGCAATCTAGGGAAAGAAGTAGCGCCCCCGTACACCTTGGTGTAGTAGCTAAGGAAGAAAAGGGAACCTTCGGGTCACTCTCGACTAAGGTCGCCAACTTTACTTACTTACATATATATATATATATATATATATATTTGTGTGTATGTGCGCACGTGAGCCATAGTTGTTTTCTGTGCATGCGTATGTATGTATGTGTGTATGTATGTATGTGAATTAACCCAATCCTTCTCCCATGACTAATTTGTAACTGAGAGTCATTTATCAAAAGCTTCTCTTAAATTCAGAATTTTACGGTTCTTTTACTATTTCATTACCGAGACTAAAACATCAAGCCTGGCCTGCTACTAGCACATAACTGGATGGAGAAACGCAAATATTTCAACGAAAATTTGAAATTGGTTCTGCGATTTTATTTCCTGCCATGATAATCGTTAAACTAAGTTTGTATTTATGAATTTATATCTTGAGGTAGAAGAATTATCTTTATAACAAATGTATTTTTGTTTTGATGATGTTTGACCACTTGGAAAAAATCTTTATTTTAGTGTTTCGTTTCTATCTCTCTCTCTCTCTCTCTCTCTCTCACACACACACACACACATACATTCATATGTGTGTCTGTGTCTGTGAGTGAGCCTGTCTGTCTGTCTGTCGGTGCAAGAACTTCTTGTTTATCTTAGACATTCATCGCAGATCATCATCATCATCATGTCGTGCCGCCAGCACGGATATCCCTGACCCTCTCTCGCCACTTCTCCCTATCATTCATCGCTTTTGGTAGGTCTTCAGGGTAACATCCCGTCTCCTCACATAGCTGCTGTATGTATGTTCGAGCTGGTCGTCCTGCTTTTGCTTGGCCATATGCGGGGGTCCATAGGAGTACATCACTGATGAGTTCGTCCTTGCTTCTCCAGCAGTGTCCTGCGTGTCTCATTCGTCTAACTTGTAAAGTTTTCGTGATGGGAGGCAAGTGGCCGTATAGTTGGTGCCTTATGGGGTGTTGTCACCAAAACTTGTTCAATATTGCTCACAGCATTCTTGTGTAATTGCCGTCTAGTTTCTTCGTCAGCCGTTTAGTAAGCGTTCAAGTAGTGCATCCATATAGCAGTATCGATACGACCGCTGCCTGGATGAAACTGCGTTTCATTTTATCGGTCAGGTTTGATTTCCATATGATCGAGAGCCTATCGATAGCTGTCCATGCTTTTGTTAATCGTGTCGATGTCTTTTTCGGTTGATGAGACGCTACTTCCTAGGTAGTTGAATTTGTCTACTAGTTTCAGAGAGGCTCTGTCAAGTGTGGTAATGTCGCCTGTTTGCTTGTAACACATATATTCAATTTGTGTGCATTGACATGGAGGCCAATGCCAGCGGTGGCTCGTTCCAAACTATGCAGTAGTGTCTCGGCATGGTTAGGCGTATTCGCCAGTAATGCTATGTCATCGGCGTAGTTGGCGTCGGTAATTGTTTTTGCGGGGTATCTTTTGCTTCTTTTCTTTGTCAGCTCGAAGCCATTTTCGCTGATTGCGTTGATCAAAGTTCTAAGCACGTTGTCTAGACAGATGATAAAGAGGTATGAGGCTAGCGTGTCTCCTTGTAGTACTCCTGCAACAATGTCGATGTATTCTGTGTTTTCATCTGGTGAACGTACTTTCACTTTGGTGTTTCTTTAGAGAATCATTATTGCTGCTACGGTTTCTTTTGGTAGGCCGTATGCTAGTAGGATTCGTTCCATCTTCCCTCTATGTATGGAATCGAACGCCTTGGTAAAGTCGAGAAATAGTAATGTCGCTTGTAGGTTTTTTGCCCGAACGCCTTCAAGGATTCTACGGATGGTCAATATTTGTGAGCTTGTGGATCTATTTTTCCAGAAGTCCTTTTGGTTTTTCCTAAGGATGTTGTCTATTTTGGGTTCTATGCGGTTTTTTAGTATGGCAGTGTAGATTTTGGTTGCTATGGATGCAAGTGTTATACCTCAGTAGTTCTTGGCTAATCCGAGGTCGCACCTATATATAAAGATCCTGCTACTCATTCACTATAAAATGCTCTAAGTCACTGAAGTATAAGTGTACTTCCCTAATAAAAAACCTATTAGACAAAAGTAGCTTTTTACAGTATTAACGTATGCTATATATATAAAGATGTAATAAAATCCGTCTTAAATGTAAACATACGTACACACACACACACACACACACACACACACACACACACACACACACATATATATATATATATATATATATATATATAGTATTATTTGGTCCAGTTACACCGGAGTTGTCAATCAGGAGCAATAGGAGTATTATTTGGTCCAGTTGAACTGGAGTTTTTCAAAAACCCACAACAAGATGGATATAGATTTATAATCCTAATGTGACCGGTTTATTGTTTTTCTTAATGAATATATATGTGTATATATATATATGTGTGTGTGTGTGTGTGTGTATATTGTGTTTTGTGATAAATATTTTCCGTATAAGTAAAAATATGATTTATTCTTGGTTAATAAAGATATTTCAATCAATACTGTATTCACCATTATTTTGAATTCCTTACGATCTCTCTGTTAGTTTGCGCTCATTTTTCAAATAAAATCCACTTTAAGATGTTTTTCCACAGACATTGTCACCAAATATTCTTGAGAAAATGTTTCGTAATTCACAGCATTTTTTCTGGAACAAAGGAGACGGAAATCATTTGGTGTAAATTTTAGTGAATATGATGGATGGATTAGAACAAAATAAGTTAAATCCACATTTTTTTTCCTGAGAAATTCTTACTGAATTTGGTCGTTTTCAAAGTGAAGAACAACTTTTTCCTTTAGACGAGCTGAGGACTTCATCTTCAAAGAGTGTCATTTATTCGTTGCAGGTGTTAAGAGTAAAAAATTGCATTGGATGTCTCATTATAGTTCAAGATCTCAAAACAAATAATACCACGATAATCCCATGAACACATCATAACTTTTTGTAACATATACATATTACAAATATGTGAAATATACGGATATGTGAAATGTTCATATGCATAGGAATCCTGAAACACAGACGACTCTCTTGGTTCAGATACGAAACGGTTTTTTGACTTTTAGTTTTTTCGACACGAGGAGAGAAATACACAATTTTTACTAATATGACTGTTACATCTGAACCAACAACGCGCGGCGCATCCCGTAGTCCCCAAATTGGACTTGCCTCGTCCAGCTTCAAATCTCAACTGGCCTCCCCCAGCTTCGGATCTCAACTAACTGTCTTTTTTCAAAATCACCAAGAATCCTAGACCATCGCTTCCGGGCATGACGTCATTCGCACCCCAGTAATATTTCCTATCTGGGGTTTTTATTATGACATATGTGATTGTCACATTTATCGCGTTCGAGCGTGAACACCAGCGCTCAATGTGTGTACCTGCACGAGCACTAAGCCGAATAGTTCTAAGCCCAACCAAACCGAATGATAAGATATAACCAACAAAAAATGATATTATAAAAAAAAAATGATATTATAAAAAAAAATCATTCCGCAATTATATCACATTTTCACCCATGGAGCTCTGCTATTGTGGTACAATTAGGAGGTTGATACTTATCAATCCACTACATTTAGTATTGGAGATTGTTAAGAAATAGCCACTTTTCGACAGCTGTAATGATATTCTTGAGAAACTAGTTGTTTCTCTGCCTTGAAATAAGACTTTTCTATCCATATAAATATGTAATTTTAGTACTTCTTCTCTTTTAGTATATGAGGAACCGAAACTCCTAGCCGGTTCATTTTTCCTATATTTTTCAAGTAGCGGCAAATTGTGGATTGTAATATGTTGAGATCAATTATCTTAAAGCATCTTAATGGGCATCCTGATCTGGATTCATCTCTCAATGATGTATCGTCGGAAAAGAATTTTGAAATTTCAGTTTCTGACTTAGTGATCAATATTGACACCTTGGATATGAATACTCAAACTTTTCTTAGCTATTTCTATAGGATTTTTGTCGATCTGAAACTCTTTAAGCATTAAATGACAATTATGCATTGTCAGTTTCTCCACTTTAGGGATGAGGAATCATAATTTAAACAATGATGTTCACACTTTTCCTACTGAGATTTTAATGAATGAAAAAAAGTACTTTTTGATCATTAAGGGTTTTTGGACAATTGTCTTCATCTTTATTGTTATTTCGAAATGTTTCGGCCGATATGTCCTCCGGCCCTCTTCAGGTATTTGTCGAACTCAGAAACCTGCACAGAACTTTGAACTACGTTCTTTATTGAATTCCTGGTGGTCGCCTGTTCTGATTCCGTTAGCCATAACCGGGTACAAGTGTTAAATATTCCTGTACTGTTACTCGCCAGCAGTTAGGATTGAACCTGCAACCTCTAACGGAATCAGAACAGGCGACCCAGGTGGATTCAATAAATGACGTAGTTCGAAGTTCTGTGAAGGTTCCCGACTTCGACAAAACACCTGAAGAAGGCCGGAGGACATATCGACCGAAACGTTCTTAAAATAACAATAAATAAGAAGACTATAGTCCGTAAACCCTTAATGATAAAAATCATCAAGCTTCATCTCGGAAATTTAGACAACTGAAAAAGGTACCATTTAATGAGATTATTTCCGGTTATGTTTAAAACATTGGAAGTTTGAAATGCGCTGTTACAACTGCCATTTAAAAATCGTAAATTACTGATTACTCAATTCTCTCTCTCTCTCTCTCTCTCTCTCTCTCTCTCTCTCTGTATATATATATATATATATGTATATATATGTACGCATGAGAGTCGGTGCGTGGGGTTATTCCTGTTTATAAATTCAAACAAATAATTTTCCTAACGAACCAACGAAAATCTAGCATTATATCAAACGAGAAAACATGTAGGCTGTAATTCAAACAAATCTCTGTGAGCATTAACTAAATAATCATAATTATAATTTAATATCTACTTTCTTTATTTGAACATCTATCTCAGGTAGGTATATATGATCGATAGGAACGAAGAAATAGATAGTAAAACAATTGTATAGATATAAACGACAAAGAGATAGCCAGCAAGCTGGCTAGATTGATATGAATAAAGAGAGGACAAGATATATATATATATATATATATATATATATATATATTAAAATCAGGTACTGCTTCTAACTGCCGTTCCATGATCATATTAATGTGCTACGTGTTGTAGCATATTACTAATAGGACGAAAAATTATTACATTGAAAGTTTGCATTATAAAACAAAATGGTATGCATATTAAACACATCTAAGAAGACAGTTGATCAACAGATTTAATGTATATTTGTAATAATAGATTTCCGTTGTGGTGAAAGTTATGAACGAAATTAAAAAAAACTCAACTTTTAATAGTACAGTCGGGTGGGTCTGTAGAATACACAGATTGAATCTCTGCATTGGGTTAAGATTTCCGTAATGAGTGACTTCGATATGACATCAAACAATCTGATGGTATGGCTCTTGTAATGCTAGAATATTAGGGAATGCGGAGTACTCCTTCACTGCGATCGCTTCCAGATCTAATTTGGCACAGAGTGACACACACACACACACACACACACACACACACACACACACACACACACACACACACATATATATATATATATATATATACATAAGCTCCACTGTCCCGTGAGTTGAGCATTCTAGTAGGAAAATTTGCTGGCTACCATATACGCTGAAAAGTAATAGCTCTTCTTTAGAAATACAAACCTGAAAATTTCCCGATTTTACGCGGAGAATGTCAATGGCGCAGGGGTGAAATGTGCGATTGATATGAAGTCAGCAGAGTCTCGATCCTAGCAGGAAGCATTTTGCTGGTTTATCCACCCTGAACAGTTGTCATTCAACGAAACAGTATGTTTGTGGATGTCTTACTGTTGTTATATATATATATATATATATATATATATATATATATATATATGTGTGTGTGTGTGTGTGTGTGTGTGTGTGTGTGTGTGTGTGTGTGTGTGTGTGTGTGAATATATATATATATATATATCATTAAGTCGCTCTGTTAACTCAGACTTCCCTGACTTTCTTTCTCGTTATTCGTCGCTATCAACCATCGCTCCCGGCAGGCCTTCCAGACTGAATTCTATGTCCCTACAAAGAGAAAGATAGACAGAGTGAGAGACAGAGAAGGAGAAAGAGATCAACAAAGGGATTGCTAAATATGAACAGATAGACACATAGATTGATAGAGAGCAAGAGAGAGAGAGAGAGAGAGAGAGAGAGAGAGAGTGAGAGCAAGAAGGATAGTTACAATTATATATATATATATATATATATTTGGAAAGAGAGAGAGAGGGAATTAAACAAAGCGATAGATAGATAAATAGATGCACTTTGACACCACTCCTTCATTAATACATGCTGTATTAAAGGCCTTAGGCTAGAAATATGCCATTTTTACATTGTTTTATTAGTCTCCATTCAAGTTAAAATATGCTGGTTCTTCATGTAAGAATTTTTCAAAATGTATATATCGAGTGCTTTCGGCATAATTATAGTGTTTATGCAAGTTGGTTCTCGTTTTTTTTTTTTTTTTTCATTTCAATCATAATATGTTGCCATTATTCCATTTGAACATTCTTGTGGCTCGATGCACAAAAGAATGCATCAATCAAGGTTCTTGGATGCTCAATACATTTCATATCTGACTGTTATATACTACTTATATAGGGTCCTCGTTATGGCTTTGTTCTATGTTGACTTCGTAAATTATCGGCAATGTGGTCCCTATTCATTTCTTTATGTTTCCAGACAAGCTTGGTTTCCGGGCTAGATAGATAGATAGATAGATAGATAATAAAATAAAATAGGCTGCTAAGAAATTGCTAGATTTCCTGATATCTACCTCGTTAGCTAGAAAAAAAGAGGGATTTGGAAACACTGATAGATAGATATATAGATATGCTCAGAATTATATAAATAAAACAACAATTATTATTGTACACAAAAGAGAAAAAGGTTGCAGGGACGTCATCAAGAAGTGATCAAAAAAACAATCCTTATAGGATTAAAGAAAATCATTGACAGTACAAAAAATTGGATTCTATAATGAGGAAATACATAAAAGCCAAAAAAACTATCGTTAGTCAATTTGCTAAACAATTCGACTTTACCCCGACCCAATATATATATATATATATATATATATATATATATCGACTTATACATGCGGTTAAATTTTTTGAAAAGACAGAAAAAAAACAAAGCAAAAGGTCTCAATCGAGTAAAATCTATTAGCAACAACAATCCTTCAATGGACGATGCGCACAAAACTACAGAAATATTCACATAGATGGAGTAAAAACGAATCGATGGCTTAAAAATACTATACTGAAGGCGGATTCTGGGGTGGGTGTTATTATTACATCACAGGATGTGAGTCTGCTGACTGGAAGCAATTAGGTGAACAATATCAACATTTTTCAAACCCAATATTTAGATTACGTGAACAAAAATGAATCATTTGTCTTCTTATTGTCGGTTACTCAATTTCAACATAAACAAAGGCATGATAGAATGAGAAATTTAAGTCAATGGAAAATAAGTTAATATCATGGAATACCGAAATCTCAGAAATGGTATGCGTATCGACAAAAATCTATGATAGAGGCCAAAGAAACTATTATTCTTTGGGACAATACTACCCAAATTGATGGAAAAATAAAAAATAAAAAAACTGTAGACTTGATATACTGGTTCAGGACTATGAAAATGAAATAAGTTAAGTTGGCGATCTTAATCGCCGGTGACCCAAAGCTCCTTTTCAATAGCTACTACATTGAGGTGTTGAGGATGGTACAACTCAATTCCCTGGATTGCACCACTTTACCATTGATCCTTACCTTACAGTCGCGTTCTGGTTAGTGAACGCTTGAAATATTAAATAAAGGACAAACCCCGATATGAGAAGAAATAGAGATATATTCTCAGGAAAAATTATATACAATAGAGAGACTATTAGTAGACAAGAACATAGGATTACTGAATAGAGAATAAAGATATAGTCCAACGATAGTATTGGCTTCCGTTATTACGGTAGCAAGTAAAGTGATCTAGTGGATCTCCAGTCTCCAAAGCTCTAATACTATTCCTATAAGAAGCTGCGGTATTTGTTTCACGCCCCACCGAACGTGAGAGTGTGGCACATGGCCTTTTTTTGGTGGGTCCAGGCGCAGGGCCGTAGCCTACACGCGACCGGCAATTCCCAAAAATGCCTACGGCCCCGTCGGCATTCCCCTTATTAGGGGCACCTCAGGCGCCGGGCGATCAACCCAAAACCCCCGAAAGGGGTAACAGCCTGGGGGGAAAGCCCACTGAGGCCGTAGGAAATTATCAAGCTACCGAGACACACCCGTCGAGATCTGCCCCGAAGCCAGTACGGCCGGCCGAAGTGCAACTAGACAACTGAAAGTAGCTCCGATGAGGAACTTCTTTTATTTCTTGTAAAGAATACAAGGCCTTATGGTTTTGTGGGAGGGGAAGGGAGCGGTCATGCTTTAACTATATTTTCTATGGGGAACCTAGCTAGCCACATTCGCTGAGCCATTCAACAATACAATATATAATCACTCGTCCATTACCATGCACGAAGCAACCACCAAAATACCTCATTTGCTCTATGAAAAAGTCCTACTTAAAACCCGAAAGTGGTGTATGATTTTATTTACAATGTATGTTTTTTTTTTACAATGGATATGATGGGAATGGGAGAAAAAAACCCGAAAAATTTATATACACGAAAAACTAGGAAAAATTTCCCGTTTGGTTTCCTATGAGGAGCTTCTCTTCACCTTCTAGTCTGCTACTGCTATATATGGCAGATCGACTAGTTCATTGTGAGGAAAAAGGTTGGTGATACCCAACACTTACATTGTTGAGTGTTAAACAAAACGGCTTCAAGTAACATTTTTTGAGTCTTTTGATTGAGTACCGAGTGAGCATTACAGATCAGAAAAGAATAAAATAAGAAAAAAAGGAAGACCTAGAAATAGAAATTGCATGTTAAATGTGTCCCCTAAAAATTACCACCGTTAAATTAATTGTGAAAAGCCTGGTTATGGTGAAGAAAGAGAGATAAAAGCACATTCACAAGTTGCTCAATCGAAATGGCTTACCAAAAATGGCACTTTAAGGACCTGATCATCTTCTTTTCATATTTAGTCCTAAAGTGAACGAAATAACGGCACTTGAGTGCAAATAATACGACGTTGCAGTCGCTCACATTACCTTTTTCATGACCGAGATGTCCACATATATCATCATCATCATAATGCCGTGCCACCTGCACGGATATCATTAAGTTTGTAAGTTTGTAACTATTCCAGTCATTTAAGTCCAGGTGTATAGTCAATTGGTGCAGTTTACGCTCGCACGCAAAGGATATGACAATGACCATTGTAATAATAAACCCCCAGACAGGAAATGTGGTTGGAGAGTGGATGACCTCAAGCCTGGAAGAGATGGTTCTGAGAATTTGAGGATTTTGAAAAAGAGTCAGTTAGGAGTTTGAGTTGGGCCGCTGAAAATTTGTTGGTTTTTTTTTTCGGATCTCTACCGAGATCTTAAACATCTTAAGATGCGCCGCGCGTTAGGGATGGTTAGCATAGTAAAATTTGTGTCTCTCTCCTCGTGTCGAAGAACCGAAATCAAGAAGTTAATAAACCATTTGTATCTGAACAACCAAGTCCGCCTGTTTTCGCCCGTATTTACCAGTGTTTGCATATGTATACATGTGGTGTACAACATTTGCACATAGACGCACATCGTAAATTGCGTCGTAAAGTCTACATTTAAGCCTGAAAAAGTTTCTACAAAAACTTGAAATCGATTTATACGGCAAGGGCTAAAACCTAAACATTTATCACAGGGTAGTCAAAAATGAAGCCGTACACCTAACACTCGATAGACACCACTCACTCCAACTCCAGGAAAATGCCATGGCCATTTCCAACTTAAACTTATATATAGTAAACGTATTTAACAAATGGACACGGACAAATATGAAACAATACATCTTTTATACAAATTATCATATCAATGTGTTCGAGGTTTTGGAAGTCTAGTCGAAGTGGAATCAACCTATTCAGGGGGTAGTCAAATTATTTAACACGCAAAATATACTGCTGGATGTTCATCAATCAGACATCAGCAAATACTGTTGCTCGCCCCAACTAACGAGAAAGTGTGGCACAAGGCCTTTTTTTAGGTGGGTCCGAGCTCAGGGCCGTAGCACGCACGCGCCCAGCATTTCCCAAAAATGCCTACGGCCCCGTCGGCATTCCCCTGATTAGGGGCGCCTCAGGCGCCGGGCGATCAACCCAACCTTCCCGAAGGGAGTAAATGCCTGGGGGAGGCCCCCTAAGGCTGAAGGAAATTATCCAGCTGTCGAGACACACATCCGGCCAGGTTCGCCCCCGCGGCCAGCACGGCCGGCCGAAGTGCGACCCGACAAGTGAATCAGTAAAATACTGCACTTTTCCACTTCAAAGTTAGTCTCTTTTATATTCATCAAATCTCGCCACTTCACGAAGGTTTATCTCGTTCTCCTCCATAAAACAAGTCACACCTTTTGCGTCCTTTTTTTACTTCTGGTTTCCATGTGCCGGGAGCAGAGAGACCACACCTTCTGTTTCTTCGAGGTAAGATTTTCCGTGGCATTACTACTACACAATGCTATATCAAACGGTCTGTTTTGAAGCTAATGCACTGACTATAAATATCACAGCACCCATAGACCTACCAGACAATAAAAGTATGTTGTTTATTTATGCTTTTGCATTATAAAACAAAAGATCGTGAAATTCAGATGCATAAAAACTCTGTGAAAGATTAGCAGCTCATGATTCGGAATCGATTTATGAGATTAACAAAAGTGTTAAGACAAATAGCAATATTTCTTCGTATTTATTTACTTCTTATTTCTATTATTTCCTTGAGATCTTCTCTCGTGAGCAAAAGATATTCCTGAAGAAAATCGATGTTTTAAAAATACTGGACTGAAGGCGAATTCAGAGGGGTTTGTAATTACATCATTGTATGTGAGTCTGCTGACTGGAAACGATTACGTGAACAATATCAAAATTTGTGAAACCCAATATTTAGATTATGTGAACAAAAAATGAATCAGTTGTCTTCTTACTATCGGTTACTCAACTATAACAATGGTTCAATTTTAAGAAAGTCATGATAGAATTAGAAATTTTAGTCATTGGAAAATTAGTTAATATTATGGAATACCAAAATCTCAGAAATGGTATGAACATCAACAAAAATCAATAACAGAAGCCAAAGAAACTATAATTCATTCGAACGATGCTACGAAAAGTTTTAATGGACATGCTATCAATAGGTTATCGAATATTTTGGAAATCAGACCTAACCGATAAAATGAAACGCAGTTTCTTCCAGGCAGCGGTCACATCGATACTGCTATATGGCTGCACTACATGGACGCTAACAAACCGGCTGGAGAAGAAGCTAGACGGCAATTACACAAGAATGCTACGTGCAATCTTAAACAAGTCCTGGCGGCAACACCCCACAAGACACCAACTGTACGGCCACCTGCCCCCTATCACGAAAACTATTCAAGTTAGACGAGCCAGACATGCAGGACACTGCTGGAGAAGCAGGGACGAACTCATAAGAGATGTACTCTTATGGACCCTCACACATGGGCGTTCAAAAGCAGGACGACCAGCACGAACATACATTCAGCAGCTATATGAGGATACGGGATGTTGTCCTGAAGACCTACCTAGGGCGATGAACGATAGGGAGGAGTGGCGAGAGAGCGGTCAGGGATATCCGTGCTACCAGTGCGATATGATAATGATATATATATATATATATATATTTAAAAAAAATATATATATATAATCCTATAAAGAGTGAATAAGCCGTTAAAGAAGCAATGAATTATGTATTAGTAACGTAGTATATTCATTTGTAAATTTAATATAATTATTTTAGTGCTAAATTGTCTTGAACTGATTCATTTATGATCTCTGTGTATCGGGGCTATGTAACACTTAGAGCAACACGTGAAAGATAATCACAAAGACAAAGACTTGGCAAGAGACAAATTTTGAATTTAAACAAGTGATTTAAACAGTTACGGTCAACTAAAACATTTATAAAAACAAATATTTAGTGACCAACCATTTGGTCTTATGAGTTTTGTGTTCGCCAATGGTCCTGGAGATCGGGATTCAATCCCAGGTTGACCCATACCAAAGTGTCAAAAATGGTACTTAATACAGCCTTGCTTATCACTCAGCATTATAAGGTAAGGATCAAGGGTAAAGTGGAGTAATCCAGGAACCTTTGGGTCATCTTTGACTGAGAACGACAACTTGACTTTACTTTGTATGGCGACCCATAGGTCCATTTCAGTTGAAGGTGTTTTTTTAAAAATTGTTTTGTTTGATGTTAAAACAATTTGGTGCAAGTGTTTTGTGACGCTTTATCCAATTATCTAAATGTTTTTCTATTATCGTCAGTATATAGTCCAATGGGTTTTAAATGCTTTCGCTGATGGCAATTTTTGCTTCCCTGTTGAAGTTGTAGTCTTTGGATGCATAGATTGTTAAAAAGGCAGCTTCAAAATGATTTAATGTTTCTACAAAAAGAAACAATACAAACCAACAGAATTTCTTTTAACTGCAACAGCTTTATTATATCAAGTATGCTAATACAAATAATTTGGAAAATAATTCAATTATATCTATCAAATTCTAATGAATAGAATTATATGATCTCAAGTTAAAACAATGACAATAGTCCTTAGTAAAAATATTATCAAATAAATTTCTTAATTGTAATAATCTATATCGTCATATGGTGTCAAATAAATCCCACACGAGGAAAATGGGGTATGGCTAAGAAAGGAAGACCTATAGAAAGAAATTTAATATCTTCCAATAACAGCACAAAACACCATCATAATGACTACCAGAGTCAAAACAAGAATAGACAAGACGTAATAAATTAGTAGTTATAGATTATGTGGTGATAGAGACAAAACGACCAATCACATAATAAAAGAATGCAGTAAATTGGCGTAAAAAGAGTATATGACTAGGCACAATTCATGGGGGAAAGTGATCCACTGGGAACTGTGCAAGAAATTGAAATTTGACCATACGAACAAATGGTATTCATCCAACCTAGAATCCGTCCAAGAAAATGAGACACAAAAAACTTTTCTGGGAATTTGAGATATAAACTGACCACCTATTCTCGTCTATACGACCAGACCTAGAGATAGTAAAAAAATAAAAAAATAAAAAATAAAATCTGTGGCCAAGAAGTTAACTTTGCCGTCCCTGTAGACCACAGAATTAAGATCAAAGAAAACGAAAAGAGAGGTAAGTACTTATACTTGCCAGTCACTTAAAATAATTGTGAAACATTAAGTTGATTGTTGTACCAATTCCCATTGGGGCGCTCGGAACAATGCCAAAGGGCTTGGAAAAGAGACTGGAAGGTTAAGAAATCAATGACAAAGTAGGGAACATTCACATTTCAGAATAAAGATCAGCTAGGATACTTAGAAAAGTCCTAAACATTTGAGGAGACTTACTTTCACTCCAGTGACAAAATATCAGCCAATTTTGGTGTGAAAAACTCTTAATGGAATAGACACGACGGGGTGTGATAGGAGACTCACTGGGAATTGGCAAGAAGTTCAAATTTGACTATACAAACACAACCAAGAATCCTGCTAGAAAACGAGATGCACACAATCAATTCTTTAAGATTTTCACATACAAATAGATCACCTAATCTCGAACAAACGACCAGATTTGGTGATTATTAACAAAACAAAAGAAGCTGCTGAATAGTGTTTTTTGTCGTTCAAAAATTCCAAGGTCAAAATGATGGGAAGTGAAAAAAGTGATAAGTACCTAAACCTTGCTAGAGAACTCAAAAAACAATAGAACGTGAAAGTGACGGTGATACCAATTTGTGTGCTTTGTGCAGTCACCAAAGAGTTGATACAGGAACTGGAGGACTCGGAAATAAGAGGACGAGTGGAAACTATCCAAACGAGAATATAATTGAGAGTGTTTAGAATGATAAACTAAGTCCTTCATTCTTGAAGAGACTTGCTGTCACTTAGACTCCAGTTGAAAACATTAGGTCTCACTGGTGTAAAAAATCTCTCAAATGAGTGAATTAATAACGAGAATATAACAAGAAAAGCTACGACGATGCATAACGCTTTACATCCCAGAGAGGATATATAGTATTATTCATTCCAGTTAAACCAGAGTAATTCCTTCAGGACAAGAAAATCATTCAGGAGCTGAACATTTAAATTTTCCTGGTGGAGAGCTCAATGTAGTTTTTTTTAAATAGAGGATATATATATATATATATATATATATATATATATATATATATATATATATATATATATATGTGTGTGTGTGTGTGTGTGTGTGTCTCGGGATGAAGAGGAATATCAAGCTTTAAAGATAGCACCGATACAAGGATAAAAGAGCTTGAAGACTACATAAAGAAAGAACAACGAAGGAAAAATTGTTGCAGGCCAAAACATCACTGAAACATAAGGACCAAAAAAAAAAAAAAAAAAAAAAAAAAAAAACAATAACAAGGAAACAAAAATTAAAAGAAATAAATTATAAGAATTAAATCTCATACGTGAACAGTTGGACATGTCTAAGACCGGGATACATTAAGAAAGAAACTTAAAATCTTCTTAAATCAGCACAAAACAACGCCGAAAAGGACAAACAACTTTAAAGCAAACATAGATAAAACGTAACAAAATAACAGATATAGATTATGCGATCATAGAAACAAAGTGATCAATTATATAATGAGCGAATGCAGCAAATTAAGGCAAAAAGACTACAAAACTAGACAGGACTGGGTGATGACAGTGAATTACTAGGAACTGTGCAAGAAAATGAACTCTGGCCATACGAACAAGTCGTATATACAAAACACAGTATCCGTCTTGAAGAATGAGATTTGCAAACTTCAATCGGATTGCAAACTTCAGACAAAATGAGAGTCAACAAAAAATAAAAATGAAATTAAAAACAGAAACTGGCGAATAGTAGTCTCTAGAGTCCCGGTAGTCTACAGATTAAAAATTTAAAGAAAAGAGAAATTTAAAGAAAAGATCTAGACCTTATCAGAAAACTGAAAAAAAACTATGAAACACGGATTTGACGGTGATACAAGTTATCATCGGTGCACTTGAAAGAATTCCAAATGATTTGTAAAGAGATTGGAAGTCTTAGAAATTGGAGGACAAGTACAGACCATCTAAACAGCATAATTATTAAGATCAGCCAAAATACTGAGAAGAGTCCTAGAAATTTAAGGAGACTTACTGTCACTCAAACCTCAGGGAAAAGCCATCCGTTAATGATGGTGTGAAATAATAATAATAATAATAATTATAATAATCAACAAAAAAAGAAAATTTGCAAAATTGTCGACTTTGCTTTCCCGCCGGACCACAGAATAAATCTGAAGGAAAGTGAAAAGAAGGATAAGTACCTCGACCTTGCTAGAGAATAAAAACAGCTGTGGAACATGAAAGTGGCGATTGTGCCAATTGTGATTGGTGCGTTAGGCACAATAACTAAAGGATTATTAAAAGGCCTGTAGAACTTGGAAGTTGGCGGACGGGTAGAGACTATCCAAACGACAGCACTGCTAAGAACGGAGAGAATCCTGAGACGATTCCTGGAGACTTGAGGAGACTTGCTGTCACTCAAACTCCAGTGAAAGACCATCAGCTGACACTGATGTGAAAAACTCTAAAGGAGTGTATAATAATAATAATAATGATATGTACAAAATATCACATGAAACCATAAACTTCATGAAAAAACATGAAAAACTGGAGAGTTGAATTAACAGCAGGAGGAAAAAGCTTGGTTGAAACAAAGATCAAAAGAGGGATTTTCCAAGGAGATGCACTGTCACCCCCATTATTAAAATTGCTATGATGCCACTAAACCACATATTCAGAAAATGCACAGCCGGATACAAACTTTGCCGATCTTAAGAAAAGACCATCACCTAATGTACATGGATAACATCAAACTATTTGCAAAAAATGAAAAAGAACTGGAAACCCTAATACACACAGTTAGAATATACAGTCAAGACATAGGGATGGAATCTGGCATTAAAAAATGCGCTCTGCTCGTCATGAAAAGTGGCAAACAACATCTAACTGACGGAATAGAACTACTAAATCAGGACAAGATCATAACGCTCACAGAAAACGAGACCTACAAATACTTAGGAATCTTGAAGGCTGATACGATCAAACAAGTCGAGATGAAAAACAAAATTCAAAAAGAATATCTCAGGAGAACAAGAGAACTACTCGAAACAAAGCTCTCCAGCAGAAACCTAATCAAAAGAATAAATACTTGGGCTGTACCCCTCGTTAGATACTCGGGGCCCTTTCTCAAGTGAACCAGAGAGGAACTTAGACAAATGGACCAAAGAACTAGAAAAATAATGACCATGAACAAGGCATTACATCCCAAAGACGACGTTGACAGATGATATGTACCAAGAAAAGAGGGAGGAAGAGGACTCGCCAGCATCAACGACTCGAAGACTACATAGAAAAACACGAACGAGGACTGATTACGGCCATCAGAAACAAGACTGACAACACGATAGATAACAGAATGACAAAAACTAGGAAGCAGAAATGGGAAGAAAAAAACACTCCATGGGGGTTTAAATGACTAATAAAAAGTCTCACACGACAAAGCTTGGACATGGCAAAGAAAAGGAAACTTTGAGAGAGAAACAGAATCTCTCCTCATGGCCGCACAAAACAGCGCCATAAGAACCAATCACATCAAGGCGAGGATAGAGAAGACGCAACAAAATAGCAAATGTAGACTCTGTGGTGACAGAGATGAAACCATCAATCACATAATCGCATTCCCCACAGATCCCTGAAACTCGAGTCTGAACATATGTTGCGTTTTTATTTCATATTGTTGTATCGTTGTAAGGAAGATACACTGTGAAATAGAGTTAATAGTTCAAGTGGTACAGTTCGACTAGTATGATAAGTCTCGCACTTTTGATGTTACGTGCGAACTTGGTCTTACTACTGACCGACGTCGTTTCGGAGCTGTCCCTCTGCTTCTCTTTCTGCTTCTGCTTCAGCTTCTGTTTGTTTTTTTTTTTGTTTTTTTTTTTCGTGCTTAAAAGAGACAGCGTTTTATATACTTCCACGATACCGGAAGTCACGTGGTACGAGCCACTATAAAACACATACCCAGGACACCAGTCAGCATATTCTAAGCCCCAGCGATGAAACAGGAATAAAGTCAAGGTTATATGACTTAATATATATATATATATATACATTTTTTTTTACTAAAGTGCAATTCATTCTAAAGAGATAACGGGCCGTCTTAATATATTTTATTTGCTGGTTAAGAGCTTATTTGCTCTTCGAAAAAAATTGCTGGTCCTTAATGAAGCTTGAATTTCAGATCCCACAAACAATTCTGAGGTACTTAATGTGAAATCGGTTTGCTGGTTGGGTGTTAGGTGTTTTATGGCATAGTAGTAAAGCCTACATAGTCAGACAAATCTACCTCAGTTTCACTAACTGGATCATCAGGAAAAATAAATATATATACATCGTCATCCACAGACAGACCTGTATCGTTCTATCAGAACTCTTCAGTGTGGCTAGACAGGCTAGATTCTCGAAGCTGGGATCGAAACCCGGTTGACTCAAACGCCAATCGAAGATTCTACGACTCAGCCACGAGGAAAATAGCACAAGACCAGGAAAATTGTATTTATGTATCACATTTGTTTTTTGTTGTTTTTTTTTACACATATTCACTTCACGACTACCGAGAGCTCGATTCATATGAAAAGGCTTTCATTACGCTAGTGGCACCCATTTACTTCCCTCGCTAGAGATCTCAACCCAACTGGGGTAGGGGAGCATATATTGTCATCCAGAGACAGACCTGCTTCGTTAAAAGAAACAATTAGAAAATGTATCTATTTAGTTATCAAGAAACAAAATTGAATTAATGTTTATCTATAAATTGTATCATCTGAGTTTTTTCAGACTTTCAGAGTTAAAGTTTATATATATATATATATATATACCCTAATCGACATTATTGTCGAAAGAGGTTATTTATTACACACTCTCTTTAATCATAAGATCCACACATTTTTGTCCTTGTGGCTAATATGAAACAGAAGTAGCATGGTGTATACGCAAAATTATACGTTTTGGGGTCACCTGCAATACGACAGTTCATTAAAAAGTGACACGTACAACGATATCTAGAAAGTAATATCAATGAGGGATACTCCACATTCTTCAAAGATAGAGGACTGTAGCCTCACCATCGACTACATTTTAGTGCGATATTTAGTGACACTCGGTTGAGGGGCCTTACATCACTGAAGAAGTGCAGTGGGCGTATTCCTCATCCTCAGCCGATTGGACACTTATTGTCCCTTGGGTAAAGGTTTAGCTTGAAAGTGCAGCTGTAAATTGAAATGCTTTCGTAACGCTCCAGATGGATGCAGTGTCAAATCCTCTTGGATTATTTTTGTACACGCGAGCATCAAATATGTGCTTAATTTCCGGTGGATTCGCCTCATTAAATGCAACGTAATTAGTTTTGCTTTTGAAGAAATGAATCTATGACATACAGAAGTAGGCGTTATTATATGATTCAAAGATAGCATTTAATACATTTTATTTTACAGTTAATCTTTTTGCTTAAATGGTGGATTTTTTTTATTTAAAATCTTAATTAAAGAAAGAAACTGTCCAAGCCTGTTCGATTCTTTTATCACGTCAACTACAAACATTTCTCTTCCAATACACACTCACAAACTCACATGTGCACGCGTACGTAATCAAACACACACACACACACACACACACATACACACACACATATATATATATATATATATATAAAGTAAAGTAAAGTTTGCGACCGTTGTGGAGGGTGACCTGAAAACTACCTTTTCCATAGATACAAAACCAAGGTGTAGGGGAGGGCACTAGTCCTATTTCTGGATCGCTTCACTGTACCCCTGATCCTTACCTTATTATGCTGAGTGTTAAACAAGGTAGCATCAAGTACCATTTTTTGAGTTTTTGGAATGACTCAACCTGGGATTGAACCCAGGTCTCCCGGGTCATTGCGAACACTTTCCCCACTAGACCTATCAGCCGAACAGAATATCTTAAAGTAGAGGATAATTTGTGGTCTTTCTTCTTCCTCGTTATTGCTTACTTTTCACGGAGTTTCTAGGAGATACGAATGAAAAAAAGGATGTTTTGTAGAACTCATAATGTATACTCAACTTAAATCAATTCTAAAATTTTACTCATACAGTAAGATTTTTATACATAAATAATTGTAGCGGGATTTTCATGGTTAGATTTACTTTGTTTTGGTTTGATGGAATATCAACCATAGTAGATTATTTAATACCAAATCCATTTTTATTCATATAAAAAAATTTAGTACTCAATTTAAATGTCAAAACAGTTCGATTTCAAGCAATTTCCTTTAGGATAAGTACACAGTTTAGTTCAGTTTGCCCTATAGAAAGGACCCTATCAGATGGTACCACTCAGGACAAAAGTTATCCTGGAAACGATAGCAATGAAGATATACTTTGCATTCCTCAGAGCTCCAGCATTATTTAATGTCATGTCTATGATAATCGTTAGGGGAGTCCCATCCCTCTGCAGAAATAGAGCCGGTGCATTATGCAGCCCCAAGCGACTGGGACAGTATATTATACTCGGATACGGCATATATACGAAAAAAAAAAAAAAACATTCCAGTGTCCGAAAACCACTGCCCACTCGTCTATAGATCTCACGTTCTTGCCATCGTTTCATAATAAGTATCGTTTTTCATCTGTTCTGAAGTAAGTACAATCAACAGATGGATCTTTATAAAAACACGAAAGTAAAAGTTCGCTCACCGGATGGATACACAGACTACTTCGACATTGTAACAGCTGTGCTACAAGGAGACATTAGCCCTAAACCTGTTTATTATCTGCCGAGATTACGTGGTTAGAACGTCGATAATTAAATAAAACGGTTTCAAGTTGGCAAAGGAAAGAAGCAGAAGATACCCAGTACAAACTAATACGGATGGGCACTACGTCGATGACATAGCGCTTCTAGTAAATACATCCATCCAAGCCGAATCCCTACCTCATAGTCAACGACGAGCAGCCAGTGATATAGGCCTCCATGTTAACGCAAACAAGATAGAATACATGTGTTTTAATCAAAGAGGTTACATCATCACACTAAAGGGAGGGCCTTTGAAACTAGAGGACAAGTTCACCTACATCGAAAGCAGCATATCATCAACTGAGAATAACATCAACAGGCGACTGGCAAAGATATGAATAGCTATCGATACTGCTATATGGATGCACCACATGGATGTTAATTAAACGTATGGAGAAAAAGCTTGACGGCAATTAGTCAAGAAAGTTGCGAGCTGTATTGAACACGTCCTGGAGGCAACACCACACCAAACAGCGGCTGTACGACCATCTACCACCCATCACGAAAACTATCCAAGTAAGAAGAACCAGACAGGTGTGGCACTACTGGACAAGTAAGGACGACCTCATAGGCTATGTGTTCCTGTGAACCCTTTCACATGGAAGAGCAACGGCAGGACGACCAGGTAGAATCTATATGCAACAGTTTTGTGCCAATATAGGAGTTAACTTGGAATATTTCCAGGGAACGATGGACAATAGATACGGGTGGGGCTCAGGGATATAAATGCTAGCAGCGCGATATCATGATGACATATCAATGGAGGCTTGTAATGCATAATTGTAATCCTTAACAAATTCGACTCGTTGATCGAATACTAGGCCGTTTTGCTTGGTTTACATTCTGAACTAGACTCTTTGAGAACGGCTTGTATATGTTATGTTTTGACCTTTTGACCCGGCCAAAAATGCCATTCAAGGTGACGCACCGGAAGGAAGTGACACATTCTAATGGCAGTTATGAGAGGAAATAACGTGGGCGCAAATTGGCAGATGAAATGGGACAAGGTAAAAAAAAATCCCATTATACTCTCATAGACTGATGCACCGGAAGAGAGTGACCTCTGAACTGCATGGCAGTTATTTCCGCTCGATGACGATCACACAGGCCATTCCAAGGTAGCGGAAGTGAAACATCCCGATCGCCAGATATCGGAAGAAATTGTTGAGGCGTGGGGGCGTGTCCTTATCACCGCCCGGGAGTTTGAAGGTAATATAAGCCCGACGAATTGAACAAAAGAGACAGTTGAGTAGAGTTGGAGTGGGAGTTAGACGAGGTGTAGTAAGGAAAGCCAGCATCCAGCAGATTGGACTCCAGGGCTCCGGTTGAGCAGCCATGGAGAACGAGAAAGACACAACGCTGACGGCCATAACTTCGGGGTCAAAATATTTAAGTTATGTTCGGTCTCCAGCTCCCTCTCACACGCAAACCTTGAACAACCCCTTCGAACCCTTGCAATAAAGTGAGAGGTATATATTTTGTTAAAGATGTCTTCTTGCGTGCGTCTTTATCATTGCGTCGGTATGTATCCAGCATATATATGTATATTTCTGCATGAACAAGTATATGAGAATGCAACAAATATACCCTATTTAAGGTATAAGTATTATCATATCTTAGACTTAGCTTTTCGGTCTTATCAAAGTAACCAGTCTAGAAAGAAACATCTCTGAATTCATAATTAGAATCTGGGGTATCGAATTCAGTCTGGTGGTGTCTTCAGCTTCGTTATGGTAACTCCTTTGATGACTCTGATCCTATTTATTAACCCCTCCGCTCGGACAGGATATGACACAAGGTCAATTTTTAAGCGGAGTTTAACAGGTTTCAATTCAGAGTTTTCCTTCTCCTAGAGGAGTTGCCTTACCAAGGCTGAAGTACCAAGTCTGTCCTACTATTTACCCATAGCTTGAGGGAGAATACTTGGATTCATGCATTTCCCAAGTGTATTAGTGCTATGTGAAATGCAATCAGTCTCGTCCAGGATTTGAACTCGTGTCGTCGTGTCCATTTCCTACGACGATAACTATTACAACACGGGTACCACCTTTGATGACTCTGATGCCAATCTCTAGTGCACTTTGTCCTTTCTCTGAACAACATCTATTCCAGAAGAGTTAAAAAAGAAAGTAGGGTGAATAAATGTTGGGTTTCATCTCCATCTTTTCCAGTCCTGTGCTGAAAACGGTTAAAGTTCTACAGTGTCAAAACTGACGAATTTCGTCCGTTGCAACCGGATAAAACAAGACCTCCAAAGCTTTAGAAAACTCATAAATCACCTTCAGGATTTATGGTATGTTAAATTTATTTCAAACTTATCGAATATCATTCGTGTCAAAAAGAGATATAATTAGCTCTAGTTAACAATATCCATATAAGCACATGTGATAGCATCTTGAAGGTGTACGTGATTTCAGATAATGGTGAATGCAGAACGATACAAGCGGATGCGGCATGTCATCTTACTGAATATTATCATGAGAAAATATAGTATATTGTGATAAGTAATAACTTAAAACACACAAATAACTAGCTGATGATATAAATATAAATATTAGCATATATAACAACACATTTTTGTCTGAATAATAATAATAATAGAAGAAGAAGAAGAAGAAGAAGAAGAAGGAGATTGATTTAGGATTGATTGAACTATTTTAACGGCACGTCAACCCGCCTGATACTATTTCATACCTAGATTTTCGGGAATCGCTTTCATTGTACATTCATGTTATTTTTTTTAGCTGTTTCTAATTGGTTTTTCACGTGGATAGATCGAATATTTTTATACAAATCTATTTGACCCACAGATGGGACCCTAATAAGAATTACCTATCAGGGTTAGATTGGACCTAGGAGTAAGGACAATGAATGCATACTCCTCACTTATATAATCTATAGAAGGATCACTTCACCATCTGATGCAGGAAGACAGAAAGAAAGTGGACGTCCACATTGAAGTGATTAACGTCATCTAAGCTAAAATAATTTTAGGCAGGACATAGGAATGGAATTTAGGATTTGAAAAAAGGCTGATGATCAATGGGAAGAAAAAAGAAATAATAGAAAAGAAAAAAAAACTGCCAAATCAGGAAATGATCCAAACCCTAGGTGAAAAAGAAAATTAAAAGGGCATGGAAATATTGGAAGTGGCCTCCATCAAACAAACAGATTGGGGCTGTACAATACACTGACTGCTTCTCTGCTGAGGGGTAAGACCGCCCCCCTAACGAGTGTCCTGGATATAACACTAAACAATCTGATAGTGACGTTCCAGCAGTGCTGGAGCTTTGTGGAATGCGGAGTACCCCTTCATTGCCATCACTCCTAGGTCCACTCTGGCCCGGAGTGGTAGCACCTGATAGGGCCCTATCTATGTGTTATTTAGAACTAACAACATACTTATGCTAAAATGAATTGTTTGAGTAAACTGAATAGCTTGAAATAGAAATGTCTTCTGACAATTAAACCGTACTTACATTTAAACAGCGTGCTTATGCTGAACTGAATTATTTGAAATAGAACTGTTTTTCGACATTAAAACTGTATTTAAACTTAACTGAATTGTTACATATAACTGCTTGAATAGTTTGAAATGGAAATGTTTTTGACAATTAAACTGTGTACTTATGCTAAACTGAATTGTTTTCAATAGAACAGATTATTTACATAAAAACTGATTTGTCGTTAAATAACCTACAAAAGTTGATATGCCATAAAATCCAACCAACCAAACCAGACCAAAAAACAGAGAATAAAAAATGGAAATGATATACAGTCGAGAAATAAGAAAACTTCTCAAAACCAAACTCTTGAGCAACTTATTAATAAACGAACACTTAGACAGTCCCCCTTTTAAGATAGGATCATTCTAAAAACCTGACAAGAAAAGATGTATAGCAATAACATACTGAATTTTTAAGAGTCTACGACTAATTTAAATGACCATACGAAAATAATCTGGAAACTTATCGTATGCGTAGTTATTTTGCAATGTGATGATTTTAGTAACTTAGCAATAAGATCAATTTAGCTAAGTAAAAGCATCTTAATACGTTTTAAATAAAGTGTTCTTGCTTACCTTATACATCAAACGTTTACTCTATTATATATATATATATATATATATATATATATATATATATATATATATATATCGTAAGTAATTTATTTATCTTAAAAATGTTTTAACATCACTTAATTTCAGATTTTAATATACACTAAAAGCGTGTACTTTAACTATTGCGAAATTACTTCAGCACAAATTTAAGATCAAAAGAAAAAAAGTTAAATAGCAATGTATATATGAAGAGTGTCTATCTGTAAATAATGTTGAAATATAAATGAATGAATAATAAATCCCAGTCACTCGTACCAAATTTCTAAATAATTTGACTATAATATACGTAGATTTCATTTAAGAGAAGCTTATTAAAGTTACATTTTTTTAAATAAAGCAAATATACCAATTTAATACCATAAATATAAAAAAGTAGTGAACATAAACATGTGCGTAATTCAGATACATATATAATTTGTATGCAATTTGATTGATGAACAAAAAATAAGATATGAATATTAATAAAAGAATAAAAAAAGTAAATCGATAATCTATTTCATTATTTTCTTTCGAAATTCATCGGTTTATTACAGCAGTGAAAAAGACATCCATTTACTTAGATTGTAAGAGTATATATATATATATATATATATATATACGCACTCAAACACACACACACACACACACACACATATATATATATATATATATATATATATAGACAAAGTACTCTGGATAATTTTCGGAAATTCATCCACCAATTCCAACCTGAAACTATCACTCTTATCAGAAAACTTGAAAGGATCTTAAATGCATTATACAGACAGCATTTTATTTATTGTTTAATGAAACATACTTGAATTAACGACTCCTGCCTAACTAACGACATATATATATACATATATATATATATATATATATATATATATATATATATATATATATATATATATATATATAGGTATTATTTTATTTGGTCCAGATAAAGCGGAGTTGGGAGTAATTCCATCAGGACAAGAAAACAATTCAAGTGTGAAAATTTTATTTTATTTTATCCAAAGGATCTGAAGAAGCCCCGTTAAATTTTTTTCGTGTTTTTGAATTTTTCAAAAACGCGTAACAGGATGGAAATAAATTTATTATCCTAATGTGACCGGTTTGTTGTTTTTCCTAAAGAGTATCAATAGGCTATCGATTATATGGAAATCAGACCCAACCGATAAAATGAAACGCAGTTACTTCCAGGCAGCGGTCGCATCGATACTGCTATATGGATGCACTACATGGACTCTAACAAAACGGCTGGAGAAGACGCTAGACGGCAATTACACAAGAATGCTGCGAGCAAACTTGAACAATCCTGGCGGCAACACCCCACAAGACACAAACTGTACGGCCACCTGCTTCCTATCACGAAAACTATTCAAGGTAGACGAACCAGACATGCAGGACACTGCTGGAGAAGCAGGGACGAACTCATAAGAGATGTACTCTTATAGACCCCCACAGATGGCCGTGCAAAAGCAGGACGACAAGCACGAACATACATTCGGCAACTATGTGGGGATACGGGATGTTGTCCAGAAGACCTGCCTGAGGCGATGAACGATAGGGAAGAGTGGCGAGAGAGGGTCAGGGATATCTGTGCTACCAGCACGACATGATGATTATATATATATATATATATTTGACGACCCTAGTCGAAAGTAACCCAAAGCCTCCCTTTTTAATAGCTACTACACTAAGATGTAGTGGAGGCACTACTCCTTTCCTAATTGCTCCACTTTACCCTTGATCTGTACCTAATAATGCTGAGTGTTAAACAAGGAGGCATCAAGTTCCATTTTTGAGTCATTCGTATAACTTGACCTGGCATTGTACCCCGGTCTACCGGGCCATTGGCAAAAAAATCTACCAACAAAGCAAACACTCTATAACTAGATTCTCTCTCATAAGCCCATCCATTTCCTACACACCTAATGATGAAGGGTGACTGGCATAATGTGTGAAAATATGCCCACTCCCTTAAAGATAGAAGTGGTTAAAAATATACCAAGGTAAATCGATTTTCGCGTACCATTAACTTTCTTCACAATTTTAATATGACAGAATTATTTTCAATGAGAATTATTGAACTAAAATTAAACTGATATTAGCTTCGATCTCAATTGAACTAAAAGTAGAGCTTATACACGCACCTCCGTTCATATGTCAGCCCCTACACACAATGATTCAATAATGACACTAAATAAGGAAGGTTTTACATGCTAATAATACATGGCAAATAACCCTAGCATTAGTAAATTTCGATCACTCACGATATCGTGCATATTGTAAACGAAGCAAAATATGTGGGTTTTTTTTCTTTTATAAAAGACAAAGTCTCTCCAAATATGTTTTGTTACACTGAATGAATATAAAATTAGGAATGTGATTTGAATAACGTGTTTCTTTTGCTTTGAGTTTGAAAGTTATACGTAATTTTAAAGAAATTGACTAAAAAAATATATTCTCATATTTAAGATCAAAGACTGGTTTTTACTTAGGAGATTCTCTCTCTCTCTCTCTCTCTCTCTCTCTCTCTCTCTCTCTCTCTCTCTCTCTCTCTCAATCTCTTTTCAGATAGATAGATAGATATGTTCAGTGTATCTAATTTATTCTAATAATGTTAATGTGCTTATATATATATATATATATATATATATATATATTTACACTTTTACTATCTACCAGCATTCCCGGTGACAAAGAAAACGAAAAAAAAAATCTTGCCAGAATTCAGAGATAACAAATCTCAAATCACAACCTGGGGAAAAAAGAAAAAGATCATCGGGAGAAAAAAAAAAGAAAAGGCCAACTTCGTCGCACCAGTTGAAAAAATTCAAGAGATAAGCAATCAGTTAGTCAAAAGAGCAAAAACCCACCGAAAAATGCTGCAATGCTGCAATTACAAAAAGTGCTCAATACTAAGTAGAGCCAATCACAAAGAATAATTCGCGAGTCTGGACTAACCTACTACAGTCCCTACTCGCGATTTAATATATATATATATATATATATATATATATATATATATATATATATATATATATATATATTAAGGAAATACGTTTTCTATTAAATTTTGAACACTAATTACGGCTTAGTTTTTTAATCAGGATGCAATAAACAGAAATATAATTGATCAAAGCTTTTTTTTTTTCATTTTTAAAGAATATATATATAGAGAGAGAGAGAGGGAAGAAAGTACGGAAATTAAATCCGACATTACCAAAAGTAGAAAGAAAAACATAATCCAAAATTCCATGTATTTATTATGAAAGTCGACGTTGAACGTTTCTGTTATAATGACCTTTTCCAGGACTTTAAATTCATGAAAAATATTGTTAAAATAAATCATCAAACATCCATCATTATTTTAAGAACACTTTTCAGTTACGTTTTAATAAAATTTACAGATAAAATTAACGAGACTGTCTTCAGAATTGTGTATTGGAGTTGTATTGATTTCTTTAGATTAGTCTGTAATCCTGACATTCTAAGTCTTTTCTGCATTTAATTTCTAATTTTTAATTCAAAATTAAAAGTTGATTGTTTTTGTTTGCTTTTATGACATATCAACCATTGTAGTTTATTTACTGCTAAATGGGGGTGTCGTCGTGGTGTAATGGTTAAAGCGATGGACTGCGGAAACGTAGTACACGAGTTCGAACTCCACTCGCGCTATTACGTTCACTTTCGGGCGAATACCCTTATCCTCCCAGCTCTGGGTTAAATAGTACCACTACTGTTCTTCGAGGAGAATGGCATTGAATAACCTACTATGGTTGATATACCATTAAAGAAAGAAACCAACCTTTCTGCTAAATCCTTTTTACAAATATATATTAAATATGAATGATTTGGTTTGGTTGTGTTTTATGGCATATCAACCATTGTAGGTAATTTAATGTCAACACCTCTCTATACATATACAATAGCGTCCAAAACTAAGGGACAAAATTTTAAAACCTAATATTTGTTAGAAATAACAACTGTGAAAAGCTGATAACTGGTAGTCGTTACCATCCATAATAACATACTAAAATTTGAATCATTTACAAAGGATAGAAAAAGAATTATAACAATTATTTATTTATTTTCGAAATAGGATCGTCCAAAATTAAGGGACAAAATTGAGAAAAACAATGTAAACAGTATTTTATATTCAATCTTTTTGATTTCCTCTCAAGAATAAGTCTTACTTAGTCATTTGTAAACGTTGCATCAGCCGGCACCATGTTAAAACCCCAAAAACTTGATTTATCTGTGAGACAAGCTATTGTGAAGCTACACAAGGAAATGCACACCATTAGAGAGATTTCTGAGAAAGGGAAACGTTCCAAGAGTGTTGTAGGCAGGGTTGTTAAATCCTACAATGATACTGGCAAAATAGTTAGTGCTTTTAAAACCGGCAGACCCCGCAAAACTTCGGCAAAAGAAGATCGAATAATGCAGCGTATGTCATTAAAGGACTGTTTTAAGTCTTGCACAGAAATTAAAAGGGTTATTAATAGTATCTCATGTGTTAATGTGTCAAGACAGACTGTTTCTAGACGATTGCAAAAAAAATAGGGCTGTTAAATCGAACCCCCAGGAAGAAACCACTTGTTATATCGAAGAATAAGAAGAAGAGATTAAAGTTTGCAAACAGGTATGTAATTTGGACGTATGAAAATTGAGCAAAAGTATTTTTCAGTGATGAAAGCAAGTTTATTTTATTTGGAAATGATGGCAAAAAACAATGTAAAGAGACGTATTGGTGAAAGATTAAGTGCAAACTGTACTAAGAAAACTGTCAAGTTTGGGGGTGGAAGCGTCATGGTATTTGGAATGTTTTCTAGCCAAGGTTCAACGCCTCTTGTCCGGTTACAAACTCGTGTAAACGCGCAGATCTATAAAAACATTGTTCAAGATCATGTTGTGCCAATCATACAGAAATCAGGTTTCGATAGGGCTACCTTTATGCAAGATAATGCCCCATGTCACAAGTTAAAGGTGGTAATGAGTTACCTTAGCTAGCAAGATTTCGAAATTATGGATTGGCCACCGCAAAGTCCTGACTTAAATCCAATAGAAAATCTTTGGAAGACTTTCGGAGTGAAAGTTATGGACAGAAATCCCACTAACACGGAGGATTTGTGGGTGAAGCTTCAAGAAGAATGGTCTAAAATTAGTATCGAGGATTGTCAAGAACTGATTCGTTCTTGTAGTCGAAGATGTGAAGCTGTCATTGAGAGCAAGGGCTCATTTACTAAATATTGATTGTATATGTATTTTTTTTTGTTTTTTGGCTGTTTACATTGTTTGTGTCCCTTACTTTTGGACGTTCCAAATTTAAAAATAAAAAAATAATTGTTATAATTATTTTTCTATCCTTTGCAAATGAATCAAATTTTAGTATGTTATTATGATTGATAACAACTACCAGTTGTCAAAATTTCAGCTTTTCACAGTTGTTATTTCTAACAAATATTAGGTTTTAAAATTTTGTCCTTTAGTTTTGGACGCTACTGTATATTAAATATATAGGATTTTTTTCAGTTGGGTTTAGTGACACATTAACCATTGTAGATCATTTCATACCAAATCCTCTTAATACATTTATATTAAATATATGATTTCTAAATATATTTTGTATATAACATTCTTAAACGATCCTGATTGGTTTGGTTTGGTTTGGTTTGGCTTTATAGTGTATCAACGATAGCAGGTAATTTAAAACCAAATCCATTTTATATATATTAAACAGTTCTATTTCAAACTATTCAGTTTAGCGTATGTACTTAGTTTAAAGACACTGATAGCAGTAAAAAAAAAGTTGTATCTCAGTTCTGTTTAACGTAATTAAACAGATCAGTTCTATTTGACCCATTGATAGGATCCAATCATTTTTTTACCACTCTGAGCCACAATAGATCCGGTAGCAATGGCAATCAAACTGTACACCGTATTCCCCAAAGCTCAAGCATTGATGAAGCATAACCCTCGCATTGATTAGTGTTACATCAGGACACTCATTGGGGGAGTCTTATCCCTTTACAGAGATGCAGTCGGTGTATTCAACAGCCCCAGGAGACAGGGCAAAAACTTAACTTCTCATTATTTTTTGCACACAATTAAATGGTTTCATTTATTTCTATCTAATGTCAATACTTCTATTTACTATTAAAAATCTGTTTTTACACTAATCATCATTATCATCATCATATCAAAGGCACGAGCATGGATGTCCCTGAGCCTCATTCGCCACCCATCTCTATCGTCCATCGCTCACGGGAGGTCTTCAAGGCTACATCCTGTATCGGCACAGAACTATTGTATATTGGTTCTAGCTGGTCGCCTGTCTTTGTTCCTCCATGTGAGGGGGTCCACAGGAGTATATCGCTTATGAGTTCGTCCCTACTTCTCCAGCAGTTTCCCGCATATCTGGTTCGTCGAACTTGGACAGTTTTCGGGATTGGTGTTAGGTGGCCGTACAGATGCTGTTTTGTGGAGTTCTGCATCCAGGACTTGCTCAATATTGCTAGCTGCATTCTCGTGTAATTTTCTGTCTAGCCTTTTCGCCATAAGTTTAGTTGCGTCTATGTAGTGCATCCATATTGCAGAATCGTCACGACCGCTTCTAGGAAAAAAACTTCGTTTTATTTTATCGGTCAGGTCTGACTTCCGATAGTCAATCGATAGCTATTCATGCCTTTGCTTGTCGCGTGTTGATGTTTGTCTCGGTTGATGAGAATCTTTTTCCAAGGTAGGTGAACTTGTTCACTAGTTTCAGAAAGGTACAACTTAGATTGGAGATGTCACCTGTTTGATTAAAGTATATGTATTCGATCTTGTCTGCGTTGACATGGAAGTCTATTCCAGCAGCAGCTCGTTCCAGACTATGTAGCACGGATTTGGCTTGTGCAGGTGTATTTGCCAGAAGCGCTATGTTATCGGCCAAGCCCGTGTCCGTAATTGTTTGTGCAGTGTATCTTCTCCTTTCTTTTGCCTGCATGAAACCGTTGTCTTTCATTTTATCAATAGACGTTCTAAGCACGTAATCTAGACAGATGATAAAGAGATATGGGGCTAATGTGTCTCCTTGCAGCATACCTGCTACATTGTCAAAGTAGTCTGTGCCTCCATCTGGGGAGCGGACTTTTACTTTTGTGTTTTTATATAGCATCATTATGGCTGCGAAGGTTTCTTCGGTAGCCCGTAAGCGAGTAGTATTTGCCTCGGTCTTTCCTCTGAGCATGGGGTCAAAAGCCTTGGAAAAGACATCAAATAATATTGTTGCCTCTAGTTTTTTGGCACGTACACCTTCTAGAATTCGACGTATAGTCAAAATTGGTGATATAGTGGATCGATTTCTCCGATAGCCATTTTGGCTATTCTTAAGTATCATCTCAATTTTGGGTTATATGCTGTTGCGTAATATTGCATAGTAGATCTTGGCTGCGATGGATGAAAGGGTTACACCTTAGTAGTTCTTGGCTAAT
Organism: Sepioteuthis lessoniana; assembly: GCA_963585895.1. Classification (NCBI taxonomy): domain Eukaryota; kingdom Metazoa; phylum Mollusca; class Cephalopoda; order Myopsida; family Loliginidae; genus Sepioteuthis; species Sepioteuthis lessoniana. The sequence goes on along the minus strand of OY757931.1, from coordinate 21,897,568 downwards.
CCGAGGTCACACTTCTTAGGGAAGAGGAGGATGCTTCTTTCTGTCTATTTGTCTATCGTATAAATTATTGCTTTTTTAACATAATTAATTCAATGAAATGCCAGTCATTTGTTTACGTACGCTTAAATTATAAAACAGTTCTATTCGTAACAATTTAGTTTAGCATGTCAACAAAGTTAAATGGCTCCAAGTATTGCGATGTATCATCGATATTTCAATTAAAAATTTATTTACACATTTGAATAATGTAACACTTCCGTTTTAAGCAATTCAGTTTGCCAAAAGTATTTTGTTCGCACTCAGTTTAAATGTCTAAGTACACAGTTTAAATGTAAAACTGTTTTATTTGACCCATAGATAGGACTCTATCAAGGGCTACCACTCTGTGCCAAAATTGATCTGGGGGCTATCGCAGTGAAGGAGTACTCCACATTCCCTAATACTCTAGCATTACAAGAGCCCTACCATCAGATTGTTTGATGTCATATCGAGGATACTGATTGGGAAAATCTTCACTCACTGCAGATTCAATCTGTGTATTCTACAGACCCACCCGACTGGACTATTAAAAGTTGAGTTTTTTTAATTTCGTTCATAACTTTCACCACAACGGAAATCTATTATTACAAATATACATTAAATCTGTTGATCAAGTGTCTTCTTAGATGTGTTTAATATGCATACCATTTTGTTTTATTATGCAAGCTCTCAATGTAACTATATTTCGTCCCATTAGTAATATGCTACAACACGTACCACTTTAATATAATCATGGAACGACACATGGAAGCAGTACGTGATTTTAATAACTATATATATATATATATATATATATAGGTGTCTGTGTGTGTGTGTGTGTGCGGTAAACTAGTTTATTCCAGAGACTAAGACTTTGGAATATTTATATATAAATTATATGAGAAATTTCAATAAATTCAACGGGAGAGATCGAAGTATGCCTATTAGTATATAGATCTATCAGGATATATATATATATATATATATATATATATATATATATATATATATATATATATATATATATCTTTAAGAAAAAACCAAAGACCAGTTAATTTAGGATTATAAATTTATTTCAATCCTGTCTTTCAGTTTCTGGTGTAAACCAAAAACACGAAGAAAAATATAACAGGACTTCTTCAGATCCAATATATATACATATAAACACTCAGATACACAGTGAATATATCTGTAAGGGAAATGGAGGAAAACTCAAAGTACAATTGCCGTGTACTATTAGATTTATTTTTCGTCGAGTTATACCCAGACTCTTCAGATGGTGTACTAATGTAACGTATAACAAGTCGAATTAGATTGATAATGGCACGGTATGAATACAAGTGTCATATAATAAAGTCAATGATTGTTTTATTAATCATTTTCCGTTAATTATATTTCATTATGTAGTTTGTTAAGGGTTTGAACTACTTGGTGTCTCTTACCCGGTTATGGATAATGGAATCAGAACAGGCAACCCTCGTGGATTCAATAACGGACGTAGTTCGAAGTTTCGTGAAGGTTCCTGAGTTCGACCAACACATGAAGAAGTCCGGAGGACATATCGGCCGAAACGTTATGGAAATAACAATGAAGATGAAGACAATAGTCCGAAAACCCTTAATGATAAACACAAACTCACACAACGACCCGAAGTAAATTTTTAAAAAAATATATATTTATAACATATCGGGTTAAGACAGACTATGAGACACACTCTGAGAAAGGGAACAGTGACCTCTCTATAAACTCATTCAAAAACTTAAAAAAACATTCGACTAACAATCCTATACGAGTGAGTTCTAGTCTTATTGAGTGCCTCATGACACGTATATAAGAACGAAATTGATAATTCTTAACGAATGTACAAATCTCTTAGTGGACCTATTCATTTTTAAATATTTACTTTTTTCTCTCTTTAGATTAAGAACAAAAAATGGAAAAAACTCTTATGTATATATATATATATATATATATATATAATGTATACCCAGGCAGTAAGTCGTTATCAATTCGTGATCGGTTAATGACCACGGATTGTTTTCTTTTTCAAAATCTTCAAGTGAAGACGTAGGAATCTTCTTGATATATCTATATATATTTTATATATCTGGTTCAAGATAGTGAAGAAAGTACCCTATACTCTCCCAAGTGCTTTTGACCATTTTGGTGGTTATCCTCAGGGGTCGTGTTAGGTTGTTTGTAGTCGTAAGTTTTATTTATTTATTTATTTATTTATTTATTTTTACATGGGCTGGGCTCATTTTATTAGAGTGGTTGGTTGGTATTTATATAAAATTTATCGCCAAAAAGTATTCTTATTCATAAAAAAATATTTACTACGCACGTAAATGCAAGCAATATTTCAATATAATTAAAGCCTGAGATAATGACGCAAGCTAAAAACTCACGATTCAGAGTTTGCTGCCGTCGATACTCAGATGGGCATGGATTTATAAGTCTTCAGTAAAACGGTTTAAATATTTTCAAAATAAGAAGAAAAGAAGAAAGCCAGAGGTGAAATTTGGCCGAAACGTAATGAAAGAAGAAACAACACAAAGAACTATCAAGATGAGAACAAAAAGTCCGCAATAAATAAAAATTAATTCTCGCAATTATATTTAATCTAATATCTATCAATTCATGAATTTCTCTCAACTTCGCCTCTCATTTTCTGGTGTTACATTTTACTTTACTGATCAACTATTTTTATTATTGGTTCAGTTTACGCAAACACGCTCCTTGCGTAAGATTTTTAACATTCATTCGTACAAATGCGTATCTCCGCCCTTGTTCAGTTGTAAAAATTCCAAGGCTATATGCGTGAATTCAAATAATTTTGGAAACATCATTAGAACAGTATTTGTCCCATCCTAGTTGCGGTACTTATTAATCAGATTTGGTTATCCATCATAAACTTCACGTACTTCCTCAACTGACTGGCGATCTTTTTTGCTGCGCTTCGCTGTTCCAACTTCTTAATAGTTGTTCTGTTCATCGACCTGGGGTGAATATTAGTAAAGTATTTTCTTTTTTTTTTTGTTGTAAAGTACTCATTATTCCCTCTATTAAACATATTCTTTTAAAATATTTGTTCGTAAGTAACATCGGGAGCTATTCTCAATAGATAGAAATAAGATCTGGGGTTTTCAGCTCCTTTGGTTTAACGATTCCCAAGTGAAAATCTAACAACTGACTTCCTTATTTAAAGCAATATGAGTTTACAAACCTCTTGGGAGAACCAAGCATCCAATCGCCTTGTCGTTTAAACTGAGTTGAACTCATCTAGACACCAAAATATCGCTCTGAGTTCGAACGGTCTATATATATCTAAAATTACTTTACACTTCCTACCACATAAAAGATAAAGCCAATTTAGTAATAAGAAACATTTCATCCATCCACTAGGATACAAGCTTCACATGAAAGTTAGTAAAAATAGATGATAAAAGGAATTATAATAATGTACAACAGGTGAAATTGTTATTGTTGTTGTAAATGGACACGGCAATCCGTGTTCAAATCCTAGTCGAGGTCGTTTGTATTTCACAAAGGATTAATATTCTGAGGTAAGGTATGAATCCAAACAGGATCCTTCCAGCTAATAACAAATTGTCGATCAGACTTGGCTTTTTAACATTGGCAGGGCGATCAGTCTAAGAGAAGGAATACTCTGATTTCAAACCCGTAAATATTCGCTTAAAAACTGACCCTGAGTCAAATCCTACATGGTGCAGAAGGCTTGGTTGATACATATATATTCTAAGTATTCCTAGCATTATAAAATCAGTGACCCCATGGCTTAGGAGCAGAATGAAAAAAAGGGAGATGAAAATAACTTCCACACACACACACACACACACACACATATATATATATATATATATATATATTTCTTTTTTTTTCTTTAAGAAAAAAAAATAAAGACCGGTTACTTTAGGATTATAAATTTATTTCCATCCTGTTTTGTGTTTCTGATGTAAACCAAAAACACGAAGAAAAATATAATAGGACTTCTTCAGATCTTATGGAAGAAGAACCTAGTGTGCCCTACTATTTCCCATAGCTGGAGGGAGAATAATTGGATTCATAACTTTCCCAAGGGTATTAGTGCTATGTGAAATGTAATCAGCCTCGTCCAGGATTTGAACTCGTGTCGCTGTGTCCATTTCCTACGACGATAACCTTTATACCACGGGCAAGATGATTATACTTACCTGAACTGTTTGAAATAGAACTGTTTATGCATAAACATTGATTTGGCATCAATTGTTGATGAGCCATTAAAGCAAATCAAACCAAACCAAACCCGCTAGAAAAATGTTCTTTGTTGCATCTTGTTTGTGCAAGCGGGGTTATATTATTACATGAATATATATATATATATATATATATATATATATATATATATATATGTATTGGCTGCATTTCTTCGTTAATACAAATTTCATTAAACATAATAGACATTTGTCTACATATTTTCTTCTGGATCCGTTCGAATTCCCGTATTACTTTTATCGTATTCGGGGGGAATTGATTTATGTATTGTCCATAGTTGTATGTATCCCTAGTACTTTCTGCCCAACTTTTGGCCATCATCAGGGCAGGATCTATTACAAAAGTGAAGTAACTTCTGTTTTAGCATATAGCAACTATGTAAGAACGTCTTTACCGTCGTAGATTATGGCGTTTGCTTTTAAATGGATTTCTATAATTAGCGTCAGTAGCTAAAGAAATTTAAGTACATGAGCACTGGTTTGAAAATTAATTATATTAAGAGTCGATTGCATCTTTCTAAAATGTAGTGCTTCGAGAATCTGTAGTTTTTGTTTATTTTTCCCCCCGAATGCGATAAAATTAATACGGGAATTCGAACGGATCCAGAAGAAAATATGTAGACATAAAATGTCTATTATGTTTAATGGAATTATAAAGGTGATAAATGAATCTTTATCTGTTTCATAAGAAATAAGCACGTACATATAAATCAAAACCGCAACATGAAAGAGAAGAACATAAATAAATATTGACACGAACAAATTGACAGCGTTTTCTTTTTTGGTTACATTTAATCAATTATAGATTTTTCTTTTTAAATGCTCCTTCATGTTATTGTTTATTCAATTTGCATAAAAGGGAGTTGCAAATACAGTCCAGTATAATCCTTAGAAAGTAAGGCTCTTTGATGAGAGAAAACAGAAATCATTCTTTGTTCAGGAAGGATTTAGTCACGTAATTATGTTGCAAAGCAAAAACAGATCATTTACGTTGTATTATAAATGGATTTACTATTTGACAAGGAAAAAAACAAGCAAAAGTAGTTAATAACCGAAATGACAAGTCCTTGAATTGTTATATAGTCATCTACATCATCATTCAGCATCACAACGACACAACATCAATACAGACGCAAGGACAAAGACGCAAGAAGAAAGGACGCAGGAATGAAGGACGCAGGAACAATTAAGATACAGGATAAAGACGCAGGAAGACTTCTTTAGAAAATATATACCTCACTTTATTGCAAGGGTTCGAAAGGTTAGCATGTGAGAGGATGCTGGAGACCGAACGTAAACTTCATATTTTGACCCCACTGTTATGACCGTCACGTTGTGTCTTGTTCTCCTGATGTTGGGGTCCACTCCATCGGGGCTTTCCTAGGGCCCCCTCGGTCGGATGTGGCTTTTCCTACCACATCTCGTCTCTAACCCTCTGGGAGTCTGCTGGCAACTGCATCGGGGGTTTTCCGAGTGCCCCCTCGGTCGGGTGTGGCTTTCCCTACCACATCTGGTCTCTAGCTGTCTGGAAGTCTGCTGGCAACTGCATCGGGGGTTTCCGAGAACCCCCTCGGTCGGGAGTGGCCTTCCTTACCACATCTGGTCTCTAGCTGTCTGGAATTCTACTGGCAACTGCTCTGGGACCCAAACTCAACTGAGTTAAATAATAACTCAACGCCCACACGATCGCCTACTGGATCTTTGAATCGGATGTTTAATCGTCATCAAGCGGAAATAACTGTCATGCAGTTCAGAGGTTACTCTCTTCCGGTGTATGACTGTAATGGCAGAATGGGACCTTCTTCTTTTCCCATATCATAAGCCTTAATCCGCCCACACGATCTCTTCCGATTACTGGCCGTTGGAATGTGTCACTTCCTTCCGGTGTATTACCTAGGAATAGCATTTTTAGGCCGGGGCGAGGGTCAAAATATATCAGAATTATTTAACTGAATATATGTAGATATTGTATTAATTGGGTATCAGTTTTACGCAAATAATTTTTTCAGGTTGATGTGAGAAGACATGAAAGAACTGAGATGCAGAAGGATAATAATAATAATAATAATAATAATAATAATAATAATAATAGTCACTGTCTTTAATTGGAATCATTTTGAGATGAGTCTTCTTAATCTGAGAATTAATTTTTATTTATTGCGGACGTAGTGAAAGAAGAAACAACACAAAAAAACTACCAAGATGAGGACAAAAAGTCCGCAATAAATAAATAAAAAATAATTCTCATCTCAAAATGATTCCAATTAAAGACAATTACAAAAATTCAGTACGGACTCGACTATGGAAGAACAGATAAGGATTTATAAGAAAAAAAAAATCCATCCTTGATTGCCCTTCGGGGCCCGTGGCGCTGCGGATAGTGGCTTTGAGTCACTACGGTTCCAGGTGAGCATTGTCAGAAGATAGCGGTTTCAAATCCTACCCAAGCCGGCCAGAGGTTTACTTGGTCAAAAACGTGGTGCGATATGGAACAACTATGGAAGGCAGTAAATACTGGGGATACGGATACAAGACTCATCATTCCTATCCGAGGCCGTGGTAAAAATCACCTGAAGAAGGCCAGAGGTGAAATTTGGCCGAAATATAGTGAAAGAAGAAACAACACCAAAAAACTACCAAGATGAGGGCAAAAAGTCCGCAAGAAATGAAAATTAATTCTCAGAATAATAGTCACGAAGAAATGGTATATTCACGACCCAGAATCTGTCCGGGAGAATGACACACACAAACTCGTTTGGGATTTTGAGATACAAACGGATCACTTAATCTCTGCCAGACGACCAGACCAGAATAAAAAAAGAGAACTTTCAGGATTGTAGAAACTGCTGTCCCAGGACCATAGGGTAGAGTTTACAGAATGTCTTATTAGGGAATTGAAAAAAACTGGGGATCATGAAATACATATGTTGTTGAGATCGGCCAGAACACTGAAAAGAGTCCTAGAGACTTGAGGAGACTTGCTGTCACTTAAATTCCAACGGAAAACCATCAGCTTACGCTTATGTGAAAAACTCACAACGAGTAAAATAATAATATCTATAATACTAAAATAATAGACTATAAACAATTATCATCTCATCATCATCTCATCGTACCGCCATGGCGGATGTCTCTGACCCTCGGCTATGTGAAGAGAATATCGCTTAGCTCGTCCCAGCTTCTCCAGCAGTGTCCTGTATGTCTGATTCGTCTAACTTTGATAGTTTTCGTGATGGGAGCTACGTGGCCGTACAGCTGCTGCTTTGTGGAGTGTTGCCTCCAGAACATGTTCAAAATTGCTCACCGCATACTTGTGTAGTTGCTGTCTAGGTTTTTCCCTATCTGTTTATTCAGCGTCCATTTAGTGCATCCATATAGCAGTATTGACACGACCGCTGCTTGGAAGAAACTGCGTTTCATTTTATCGGTCAGGTCTGACTTCCATATGACCGACAGACTATCATTAGCTCTCCATGCCATTGCTAGGCGCATGTCGATGTCTTTTTCAGTTGATGAGACGCTGCTTCCTAGGTAGGTGAACTTGTCTACTAGTTTCAGAGAGCTACCGCCTAGTGTGGAAATGGCGACTCCTTGATCAAAGCACATGTTTTCTGTTTTGTGTGCATTGACATGGAGGACAATGCCTGCGGCGGCTCGTTCCAGACTATTCAGTAGTGCTTCGGATTGGGCAGGTGCATTTGCCAGAAGCACTATGTCATCGGCGTAGTCGACGTCGGTAATTGTCTTTGCGGGGTATCTTCTGCTGCTATTCTTTGTCAGCTTGAAAACCGTTTTCTTTGATTTTATCAATCGATGTGCTAAGCATGTAGTCTAGACAGATGATAAAGTGGTAAGGGGCCAGTGTGTCCCCTTGAAGCACTAGTGTTACAATGTTGAAGTAGTCTGTGTCTCAATCCGGAGAGCGTACTTTCACTTTGGTGTTTTTATAGAGAATCTTTATGGCGGCGACGGTCTCTTTTGGTATGCCAAATGCTAGTAGAATTTGTCCCATCTTCCCGCTGTGAATGGAGTCAAAGGCCTTGGTAAAGTTGACAAATAATAATGTCGCCAGTAGGTTTTTTGCCTTTCGTATTTTTAATTTTTCTAAGTAGTGAGTCAAGATCTTCAAGAGCAAACGGTCCTAGTAATCAAGGATTACATAGTAAGGGCGAAAAAGAGTAAGTATGACAACAAGCAGAGGCAATATAAAGATCCACAGAACAACATTAGCTTGGACAAAGAAATGTGTAGAAAAAACGCCATAACGACCAAATAAGTCAAAGTGAAAATGGATTAAATTCAACAAAATAGTGAGTGAAGGTTACGTGATGTTAGAGACAAATCAATCATTTATATAGTAAACGAACGTTGCAAATAATCGCAAAAAGAGTTTAAAACTAGACACTACTGGCGAGGAAATGTGGTTCATTGGGAATTGCGCAAAAAATGTAAATTTGATCATTTTAACAAATGGTATACACACGAACCAGAATTTTTCCTTGCAAAAAACCCCCCACAAACTTCTCTGGGATTTTGAGATACAAACAGATCGCTAAAAGCTCGCCAGGAGTCCAGAACTAGTTATTGCAAACAAAATAAAAAAAAGCTGTCGTATTGGGGACTTTGTCGTCCCTGTGGACAGCAGAGTGAAGATCAAAGAACTCAAAAAAAGAGGCAAGTATTTATGGCTTGTTAGAGAACTGAAAAAGCTATGGGACAAAAGAGTGACAATGATACTATTTGTAATTGGTGCACACTTAACAAAGGCTTGATAAGGGATCTGGAAGAGATAGAAATGCGAGGATGAGCAAAGACCATGAACCCGACAGAATACTGAGAAGAGACCTAGAGACTTGAAGAGAATTGCTGTAATTCAGACTCCAATGAAAGATTATCAGCAAACGCTGGCATGGAAGACTTGCAAGGAATTATAATATAATCCTTATTATCAGAGTCACATTTCAATCATAAGAGTATCCTTGTTATTTTTCATCCTTTGCTTAGATCTTTCACGAAAGCCTTCACGAAATGCTCCAGTTATTAAATACACGGCCATCCTTGCCCACCTTGTCGGCTGGATCTGTAGAATACGCTGACTGCACTGTTGCCGTTCGTGGACACGGTTCCTACTGGACTGATGACCAAGATCAATGTTCTGTTTAAGGCAGAAAAGGCCCCAGATTCGCCTGGGCCACTTTCGTATGGGTAAAGGTATCATTGATAAGTATTGCAAAGCACAAGACATACGGGTCTAGTTTAAGCTATGAAAAGACATACGTGCCGGACTCATATAATATATCGAGTCAGTCCCAGTCTTTAAGATGGAGTATCTAGCCCAAATTGCACTTAATGAGACGATGACCAGTATATGTGCAGCAGAGCTCGAGCCTCGGCTCGTTCCCAGCCTTCAGCCTCCGAGCCCACCCCCACTAGAAAAATGACCTTTTGTCAAGTTTTATTTGGTGGGAGGCAGAGAGAAATATCGCCGACTAAACTTATGCAGATGTTTAAAGACAAACCATAGCCACCTTACTAGTGTTATGGGTATAATATTACAGTATATGATTATGACCCACCTGTCCTAAAGCTTTCATGTTGGTGGAGAATGATTTCATTGATATTAATCCCAGGTTCACTCTGATCCGGTGTTAGGGTCCCACAATAGAACTGTTTGGTCATTGGGTATACATATAACCCTAAAACTCTGGGCAAAGGAATGATTCATTTTGATAGAATTATTAGTCATGGATAACAATTACCTCAAAAATTAGTTCACTGGTAAACATTCACTTCCAAATTATATATATATATATATATATATATATACATATGTGTGTGTGTGTGTGTGTGTGTGTGTGTGTGTGTGTGTGTGTGTGTGTGTGTGTGTATAAAGGAGTTACCATTAAATAACCAGCAAGTACTGATATACAATAGAAGACAACTCAATCAAACCAAACCTAATTTAGAACTGGGCGCTTGCAGCTTAATTTTGGTGAACTGATGTAATAGAATGGTCAACCCCAATCACTAATGGTTCGGATGCCGAGTTGGCTATCCGAATCTATCTGATCACTCATGATCAGTCTCGCGATTGATGCCAGAAACGGTTATACATGAGATTTGGGCAAGAGAGATACATGTCGCGTGACAAATAACGGCCAAAATTGTGAGGCTAACAGAACAACCACATTGGGGGGAGGGCTATTTCGTCAGGAACTTGTTATGTTCCTTCTTTAATCGACTTGAGAAAATATCCCCTAATATCTTCCAGTTTTGATATTGCAAAAATAAAAATTTATACAAGGCTAAACTTTTTTTTAAAAAATAGATATGTATGTCCTTTTCTAAAACAAAAATCCCCCTGCTCCTTTGTAACTTGTTAGGTGAAAAAAAAACCCCAACTTTATTATGTAATTAACCACTTGGTATTCTATTCAGTATTAAAATGTTCGCTTTGATGTAATTAATCCTTGAGGAATTATTCTTTGCTGCTATAAAAAGAGTTTCAGTTTCTCTTTTGAGATGTCACCTAATTAGTAACGTCCAGATCACCTCGCGTGCAATGTCCCCAATTTGTCGCTTAAACTATCCATAGAGTTTTTTTTAATAAGATTTTGTTTTTTACCGTCTTTATGCTTACATTGTTGCTCTAATTCATGTGTTTCCCCTTTTTTTGTATTTCTCAAATCCAGGAATTGTTGCATCCACGAAGTCCTCAGTGATTGCGAGTTCTCTTCCTACTTTTAACCGAGTCTTCTGGGGCTATAAAATACACATACATCATCTCTGCAAAACGTAACCCCCCTGAACAAGTGTCCTACTTATGACCTTAAACAATTGATCCCTTCACTTAGGCAGGATATGGCACAAGGTCAATTTTAAGCGGAGTTTAACAGGTTTCAATTCAGAGTATTCCTTCTCCCAGACTAGTTGCCTCACAAAGGCTAAAGAACCCAGTCTGTCCTACTATTTACCTATAGCTGTAGGGAGAATAATTGAATTCATACATTTCCTAAAGGTATTAGTGCAATGTGAAATCCAATCAGACTCGTCCAGGATTAGAACTCGTGTCGCCGTGTCCACTTCCTACGACGATAACCATTACACCCCGGGCACCTTAAACAATTGATGGAGAGGCTCCATACTTCTGGAGCTTTGAGGAATACAAGTTAACCCTTCATGTCATTCCTCTCAGTTTCACTCAGCCTTGGAGTGGTAGCACCTGATAGGGTTCAATCTATGAGTCAAAAAGAGCTGTTTAACATTTAAACTGAGTGCAAACACATGATTTATGCTATGTTTAATTCTTAAAAAAAGAAATTTTTGATAATTTAACTGCATTTAAAAGATGACTGTTTAATTGAATTGTTAGTGAATCATAGCAATACCTGGAACCATTTTACTTTGTTGACTTATGCTATATCAAATTGTTAGAAATAGAACTGTTTGATCAATAAACTAAGTGCATCTACAAAATGTATTTAGTAATCATATACTTAATATATATAGAAAAACAGGATCTGGCATTAAATAATCAACAATTTTCGAAATGCGTTAAAACCAAAAAAATGTAATCTTCCTACTTCTTTTCATTATAAAAACTGTGTCCGTGTCATTTCTTGTGTATAATGCTTCGACCATCGACATCAATTACCTGGTGGTCCATTTATCTGAGTTTCTCCCTTGACTCTTTTTAAGAATAGTAATTAGTATCTTAGAAGGTAGACTGCCCGGGTGTCTATTCCTTTCATGAGATTTCTACTCTAGAGTTTGGTTTCTTCTTCTTCTGAGATACTCTTTACTTACTTTGGTCTTTCAGCTCTAATTGTTTTATGGTGTCCACTTCCAATATTCCAAGACATTTGTACTTTTCTTTTTCATCAAGTGTTCTAATTGGTTGTCTCCATCATTATTGTATAAATCCAAATGCCTTAGCTGATGGTCCTTCACTGGATTCTAAATAAGAGTAAGTCACCTCAAGTCTCTAGAACTCTTCTCTGTGTTCTGGCTTGCCCAGTTGGCTGGGGCTGTAGAATACTTCGACTGCTTCTCTGCAGAGGGGCAACCCCGCCAACGAGTGTCCTGATATGACTCTAAACAATCTGATGGCGTGGAACCAGCAATGCTGGAGCTTTGGGGAATGCAGAGAACCCCTTTATTGCTTTTTCTCCCAGATCAACTCTGGCCCGGAGTGGTAGCACCTGATAAGACCCTATCTATATGTTAAATACAACTAACGGCATACTTATGCTAAACTGAATTGTTTGATTAAACTGAATAGCTTACAAAAGAAATGTTTGCGTGCTTATGCTAAACTGAATTATTTTAAATTGAATTGATTTTGACATTGAAACTGTACTTATGTTATATAGTCATCTCCAGCATCATGCAGAAATATACATATATATGCTGGATACATACCGATGCAATAATAATTAAGACGCCCGATGATAACGGCACAGAAACAAACGACGCACGCAGGAAAGAAGACGCAGGAAGACTTCTTTATAAAATATTTTACCTCTCATCTTTATTTGTAAGTTTCGAAAGGGTTGTTCCAAGTTTGCGTGTGAGAGGGAGCTGGAGACCGAACATTACTGAAATATTTTGAGCCCGAAGTTATGGCCGTCAGCGTTGTGTCTTTCTCGTTCTCCATGGTTGCTCAACCGGAGCACTGGCTTTCCTTACTACATCTCGTCTACCTCCTCAACTCTACTCGCCTGTCTCCAATGGCTCGTTGAACTCCACTGACCGGAACTCAACTCGTCGGTCTTATATTACCTTCAAACTCCCACCCGCTGATATGGACACGCCTCCACGACTACTTCCGATATCTGGGGACCGGGATGTGTCACTTCCGCTTTCTTTGGAATGGCCTGTGTGATTGTCATCGAGCGGAAATAACTGTAATCCAGTTCAGAGGCCATTCTCTTCCGGTGCGTCAGTCTATGAGAGTATAATGGGATCTTTTTTACCTCGTCCCATTTCATCAGCCAATTTCCGCCCACGCGATTTCCTCTCATAACTGCCACCAGAATGTGTCACCTCCTTCCGGTGCATTACCTTGAATGACATTTTTGGCCGGGTCAACAGGTCAAAACATAACACTTACACTAAACGGGATTGTTATATATAACTGCTTGAGTAGTTTGAAATTGTAATGTTTTTGACAATTAAACTGTGTACTCATGCTAAACTGAATTCTTTGAAATAAAACTGATTATTTACATAAAAATGGATTTGGCGCTAAATAACCCACAAAGGGTTACATGCCATAAAACCCAACAAACCAAAAAACAATCCCTCTGTATTCTCAGAAATATTATAGATTTCATGGTGAATGCACGTCGTCCGATTTCCAGCTTATCTAGCCCCATTATCCAGCATTTTCTGTCAGTTCAGTGCACACCATTTATAATTGTTATCACCGTTACTTTCATGTTCCATAGGTTTTTCTTTATTTCTTAGGCAAGGTCCAAGTAATTCTCTTTCATTTCGTTTTATCTTTGATCTTCGCTCTGATGCAGGGATGGCAAAGTCTACGTTTTTAAATAATTATCACAAAATCTTCCGGCCGGGATTACATGATCTGTTATATATTTTATAGTTTCCTCCTTTTTAAGTTTTTCACACTAGCGTTAGCCGATGTCCTCTCACTGGAGTTTGAGTGACATCAAGTTTCTGCAAGTCTCCAGGACTCTTCTCAGTATTCTGGTTTATCGTAATAACGCAGTTGTTTGGATGGTCTTCTCTCGTCCTCCAGTCCTTGTACCAATCCTTTGGGGACTGTACCAATCAGCTCCAATTACAATCGGTATCATCATAATTTCATGTTTCACTGACTTTCAGTTCCCTAGCAATGTCCTGGTACTAATCTTTCTTTTCGCTTTTTTTCAGTTTTCCTCTGTCGTCAGCCGCGATCGCAAAATTTACTATTCGCAAGTTCTGTTTTTCGTGTTGATTTTTACTAAGTCTTGTCGTCTGGTCGAGATTTGGTGATCTGTTGTATTTCAAAATTTCAGAGGGGTTTGGTTTTGTTTGTTTTGGTTTTATTGCATATTAACCTTTTTTGATCATTTAATCACAAATCTTATTTTATACAAACACACTGTTCTATTTCAATCAATTCATTTTAGCATAATACACAATTTTATTGTAAAAAGCTATACAGTTTAGTCAAACAGTTCTAATTCAAACAATTTAAGAATTAATTTTAGTCAAACAATTCTAATTCAAACAATTTAAGAATTAAGAAGCCTCATCTCAAAATGATTCCAATTAAAGTCAAACAATTTAGTTTAACATAAGGACGCATTTTAAATGTAAAAGCAGTTTTATTTCAAGCAATTGCGTTTAGTGCAAGTACATGTTGATTTCTATTTGACTTATGGATATGACCGTATCTGGTGCCATCAGTCCGGTCCAAAGTGGACTTGGGAACGATGTCAATAAAACGGGTACTCCACATTCCCCAAATTTCCTGCATTACTGGAACCTTACTATCAGATTGTTTTGTGTCATATACAGGACACTCTTGTGGGGGGTCTTACTCCTCCGCAGAGAAGCAGTCGGTGTCTTCTATAGCTCCTGCTGACTGGGCAAACCTATAGGATTTTGTGCATCTCACATAATTTTATGGATATTATAATTAAAATTATCATTATTATGAATGAAAATAGACACGTTGGCTTTCACACATTCAGAAAATAGTAGATTTTACTTCAGATCAAGCTATACGTTCTTCTTCTTCTTCTTCTTCTTCTTCTTCTTCTTCTTCTTCTTCTTCTATGATCTGGATTGTCTTGATTCTTTGTGTAATCTCCAGTTAACTCAGTCTCTTCTCCCGGTTATATTATTATTATTATTATTATCATTATTATTATTATTATTATTATTCACTCATTAGAGCTTTTCACATCAGAGATAGCCGATGGTTTTTCACGGAAGTCTGAGTGACAGCAATTCTCCTCAAGTCTCCAGGACTCTTCTTAGTATTCTGGCCGTTCTCAACAATGCTGTCGTTTGGATGGTCTCCACTCGTCCGCCAACCTCCAAGTCCTCTAGTCCCTTTAGTAATCCCTTAGTTACTGTTCCAAACGCACCAATTACAATTGCTATAATTGTCACCTGCATGTTCCATAGTTTTTTCAGTCCCATAGCAAGGTCGATGTACTTAGCCTTCTTTTCACATTCTTTCAGTTTTATTATGTGATCAGCCGGGAAAGCAAAGTCGACTATTTTGCAAGTTCTCTTTTTTTGTCGTTGTTGATTATTATTAAGTCTGGTCTCCTGGCCGGGATTAGATGATCCGTTTGTATATTAAAGTCCCATAGGAATTTATGCGAGTCATTTTCTTGGACAGGTGCTGGGTTGTGCATATACCATTTGTTAGTATGGTCGAATTTAAATTTCTTACATATTTCCCAGTGAATCACCTTACCGACCCAGTCGTGTCTCGCCTTATACTCCTGCTGTGCTAATTTGCTGCATTCGCTTATTATATAATTGATGGTTTCATCTCTGACACCACATAGCCTGCATTTGCTATTTTGTTGCGTCTTATCTATTCTCGCTCTGATATGATTGGTTCTTATGGCGTTGTCCTGTGCTGCTATTAGGAGAGATTCTGTTTCTCTCTTAAAGTTTCCTTTTCTTAGCCATGTCCAAGTTTTGTCGTGTGAGATATTGTTTATTAGTCGTTTAAAGCGGCCATAGAGTTGTTTTCCTTCCCATTTTTGTTTCCTAGTTATTGTTATTCTGTTGTTCATGGTGTTCTCAGTTTCGTGTCTGGTGGCTGTAATGAGTCCTCCTTCGTGTTTTTGTATATAGTTTTCGAGTCGATTTATGGATGTGTCAACGCTGTCTTCAATGCTGGCAAGTCCTCTTCCTCCCTCTTTTCTAGATACATATAGTCTGTCAACGTCGTCTCTGGGATGCATTGCCTAATGCATTGTCATTAGTTTTCTTGTCCTTTGGTCCATTTGTTAAAGTTCCTCTCGGGTCCACTTGAGAAAGGGTCCGGAATATGTAACGAGAGGTACAGCCCAAGTATTTATTCCTTTGATAAGGTTTCTGCTATTGAGTTTTGTCTCGAGTAGTTTTCTGGTTCTTCTGAGGTATTCTTTCTGGATTTTTTCTTTCATTTCTGCTTGTTTGATGGTGTCAGCCTCCAAGATACCCAAGTATTTGTAGGTTTCGTTTTCTGCGAGTGATTTTATCTTATCCTTGTTTGGTAGTTCCATCCCGTCAGTTAGATGTCGTTTGCCACTTTTCATTAAAAGCATTGCACATTTTTCTATGCCAAATTCCATTCCTTTGTCCCGGCTTTCACATCAGCGTTAGCTGAAGGTCTTTTACTAAATTTTAAGTGACAGTAAGTCTCCATAAGTCTCTAAAAAACTCTTCTTAATATTCTAACCGAACTCAAGAATGCAGTAATGCGGATAGTTTCCACTCGCTCTCTTATTTCCAAGTCCACCAGTGTCTTTATTAATTCTTCGGTGACTGTACCAAGAGTACCAATTTCATTTGGTTTAAACGTCATTTTCATGTTCCATAGTTTTTTCAATCCCCTACGAAGGTCGAGGACCTTATCCCTTTTTTTTTTGGCTTCGCTTCAATTTCACACCGGGGTCAGCCGGGACATCAAAGTCCACAATTTTGCTCATCCTTTTCTTTTTTTGCTGATTATTATAAGGTCTGGTGGGCGAACCAAAATTAAGTGATCCGTTTGTATATTAAAATCAAAGAGGAGTTAGTGTATCTCATTCTCCTGGACAGATGATGGGTTGTGCATATACCATTTGTTCGTATGGTCAAATTTCGATTTCTTGCACAATTATCAGTGAATCACCTTGCCCAACCAATTGTGTATAGTCTTATTATTATAATTTTATTATTTTTAATAAGTAGGAACAATTATTTGTTTTTTTCTTTCTAGATAAATGCATTACAAAAAGCACAGGGCAATTGTATCCATTTACCTAACCTCTGCACCATTGATAAGATGTAACTCAAGGTCAATCTTTAAGCGGAGATTTTCTAGTAGACTGATTGTCGGACAAAAGGGAAATAACCTCTTCAGCATTATCATTTTTCCAGCTCGAAAGAACAGATTGATACTTTTTTTTACTTTTATAAAGTAAATCGCATATAGACTTAGCAATTTTCGAAATAAGATAAGCGGTTCTATTTCCTACCATGAGCATCGTTACGCCAAAACTGCCTTGTCTATGGCCGTTGGAAATTACTAAAAAACAAGATTTTGCAGAAAATATCAATAAACATATCCATGTGGGCGAATGTTTACATTGAACATCTTTTTTAGTATCCAAAATACATCGGATAAATTTCAATCGGTGACCCCATGGCATTTCTAAAGAATATGTAAAACCTTTTATAATGATTATGCTTTCCGACAAAAAACTTTTCCGATCCCATTTATAATTAATTCACAGTTTTATCCAATTGAAAGAGATTTTCAATTACAATTATAAATATTACCCGCCTCTCCCGGTTTTCCAGGGGCTATCTGGCGTATGCAACAGGTCTTTGGTGATGAACTTTCCACCTGGTCCTCGTAGGCCACCTCCAGGCAATACCTGCATCAGGGATGAATTTATTGGTAAGCACCCGTGGCGCCCGCAAAAGGGGAATGGCTACAGGATCCTGCATTTATTGTGACGGCCATGCATGAGTCTCGTTTTGTGCGTCGTACTTCTCCATAAAAATACTTTGTGTCATATCTGACCTGGTGGGTGGTCGGATAAATATTAATATCTGTAGGGCTGACTAATATTCAGACCCAGCTGAAATCACTGGTTTTCGATTGATTTCCGAAGTTAAGCCAAAATGGGCCTGTTTAATATGAAGAGGCCCTTTACTTAAGCTAGAGCTGATGATGCAAGCAAAGTGAGAGCCGTTAGCCAAAGTTAAGGAAAACTGATGTAATGGTTAGCATCGTAGGAAATGGATACGTCAAATCCTGGGCAAGGTTGTTTGCATTTTCCATAGCACTAATAACCCTTGGAAATGTACGATTCCAATTATTCTGCCTCCAGCTATGGGTAAATATTTGGGCAGATTAGGTTCTTTAACTTTGGTTAGGCAACAAGTCTAGGGGAAAGAAAACTCTCAATTCAAACCTATTGAACTCCGTTTAAAAGTTGACCTTGTGTCGAACCCTATCTGAGCCGAGGGGTTAGAAAATACAAAATTTGTAAATAAAAATATATCAGCATCCTTTTGATAATGGACACACAAAAATTTTATACCTATTTTTTTTTTTTAAAGTTTTACCAATGATACCGTCATGATAATATAATACTATTATAGATGTTCCTTAAGTGTCAGTGGATGGTAAATGTGAATAAAACGGTTTGAGTGAAGGTGACCATTATAAGTACACAAGAAATATATTAAAGGCGTTTCATCTGAAGCATAGACACCAATGACTTCAATGTTTCGGTAGTCGCTAATTGTTTGCCGCGGGAGGTTTGATTTGGTTTGGTTTTAGAGCATATCAACACTTGTAAGATTTGGTTTGGTTTTAGAGCATATCAACACTTGTAAGACTTAATGCCAAATCCGTTTCACACACACACACACACACACACACACACACACACACACACATATATATATATATATATATATATATATATATTCTCCGGTTAATGAAGTAATCGTGTTGCCATTAGCGTTTATTGCAAGCCTCTTCATATTTGACTTGAGGTATCGGTAGCCGTTAACCGGATGTATGTAAACATTAGTAATTGTGATTCATAGCCGTTTAAAATTAACTTCTGTTCTACCGGCTCCTCGTGGCTGAAGGGTTAGAAGCTTGGATTGGCGTTTGAGTCAACGGGGTTGCGATCCCAGCTACGGGAGGCTACTATGTCTAGCCACACTGATGAGTTTACGATAAAAATAAACATATCTGTCTGTGGATGACTATATTTATATTATAAAATTTTGGTTTTGTGTGGTCTGGTCTGATCTGGTTTTTACAGCATATTAACACTTTTATGTTATTTAATGCCGAATTCTTTTATTCATGTATATAGTAAATATTTATGATTTGGTTTGGCTTGTTTTTTTGGCCTATTTACCATTATAGGTTATTTAATGACAAATCCGGTTCATATATATATATATATATATATATACTTTGTAAACACATTTTGTTATCATTTTACGAGCCTGGAGTCATTTTTTGGACTTAGTCAAATGTTTTCAAATGTTGCTATGTAACAGTTTAATATAGCGTCATTCATTTATTTGCACGGATAAAAATATGATTTTGAAGAATCTTATTTTAAAAGTTCAACCAATCTGTATATCACATTAGTACTGCTATTGTTTCTTCACGGTTAAATGGTTTCATGTATTTCAGTATAACACGGATAAATTTATTTGTTATTAATCACCCGTTTACACACATTTAAATGGATATATAAATACGATTTGTAAGTAGTTTGTAAGTAATTTTATTTTGAATGATTTAGAACTTCTTTTCAGCACTCTAGTATTGCTACTCTTTCTGCACTGTTAAATAATTTCAAGTATTGCAACCTAGCTTTTATGATTGTCGTAAATATTAATCACTTGTTTGTACACAGTAAAATAAATACAAGTATTTCTTTTAATAGAAATTATTCTTCTCAACACTACTCGTAAATTGGAATAGAGTCAATGGGTCCAAATATTGCTATGTTTTACACATATTTACTAACCATTCCGCTCAGGCATGACACAAGGTCAATATTTAAAAGCGGAGTTTTACTTCTCCTAGATAAATGGGAACAGAAGATTTACCATTATTTACCAACCCCTCCGCTTGGGCAGGATATAACACGAGGTCAATTTTTAAGCGGAGTTTAACAGGTTTCAATTCAGACTTTTAATTCGAGACTAGTTACCTCACCAAGGCTGAAGAATCCAGTCTGTCCTACTATTTACCCAAAGCTGGATGGAGAATAATTGGATTCATACCTTTCCTAAGGTTATTAATGCTATGTGAAATGCAATTAGTCTGGTCCAGGATTTGAACTCCTGTCTCCGTGTACAATTCCTTTGAGGATAACCATTACACCACGGTCATTTCCGTTATGTTATCTTATACCAATCATTCAATTGATACACAAAGGTAAGGAGTTTCAAGTATTACCATTTATAACATATTGACCTCCGACCCAGCCGACGATCAAGGAACAGGTGCATCCGGTCGAAGATATCAGGGTGTAACCTTGAGTGTGGACTGGTTAAATTGGGTGCAGATGTGACGCCAACAAGAAGCAGGTGGGTGTCATACAATAATATAACACGGTGCGACAGGAAGTTTCGTGAGTTGGAGTCAGTCAAGTTGGAGAAAAGATGCTGTAGAGAGAACCAGCACCCATCAGAGGTCTTTGGGCCCTCAGGACCCCAGATTGAGCTGCCCAGCAGAACGAGAAAGAAGTGCTACTAAAGGTAAAAGAACTTGGGTCAGTATGTTGCAGTTTGTTCAGTCTCCAACTCAACTCTCACGCATAACCCTTTCGTAACCATTTCGAATAAAGTGTGAGATGTATATTTTTCTAAAGAAGTGTGTTCGTTCGTCATTATAGTTAATTTTGTTTCTGCATGTATATGTGTATAGTTGTATCACGGCTATGCAACACATTTAACACTAATATCCATATTTGCCAACCCCTCCGCTCGGCCAGGATATGACACAAGGTCAATTTTTATGCGGAGTTTCAATTCAAAGTTTTCCTTCTGCTAGACAAGTTGCCTCACCAAGGCTGAAGAACCCATTCTGTCCTACTATTTACCCATAGCTGGGGGGAGAATAATTGAATTCATACTTTTCCCAAGGGTATTAGTGCTATGTGAAATGCAATCAGTGTCGTCCAGGATTTGAACTCGCGTCGCCGTGTCCATTTCCTACGACGCTAACCGTTACACTACTAATATCTAATACCAAACTCTGTTTATACCTCTATATTAAATAGTATTTTTAAACACATTTTGTTGATAACATCTTTAAACGAGCTGAAGCCCATTTGTTTGCAGTTAAAAGGTTTTTAGCATTGTAATATAATAGAAACAATTCAACATCAGTCATTTGTTTGAATACGTTTAAATAGATATACATGATATGAAAGAAATTAGTCAGTCGGTAATTTCAAACGGATTATAACTAATTTGCTTTCGTTTCTACACAGAAAAATGCTTTCAATTATTGCAATTTAAGATTAATAATTCTATTCCACATTGCCTTTTTGTTTGCACACAGTTAAATTATTCCATGAATAACTATGTATCTCTAACAAATTAATTAAACATCCGCCATTTGTTTACTCACAGTTAAATGATTAAACATTTACATTTGTAATGTTTCAATTTAGCATGTCATTTGTTTGCCCTTATGCCGTATATTGACCTTCGACCCGGCCAAACATGCCATTCCAAAGTGATGCCCCGGAAGGAAGTGACACATTCCGATGGCAGTTAAGATTAGAAATCGCATAGGCGGGCTTGGCTGGCAATATGGGACAAGGTAAAATCCCATGGTACACCCATAGGCTGATGCACCGGAGGAGAGTGACCTCTGAACTGCATGATAGTTATTTCTGTTTGATGACGATCAAACATGTCATTCCAAAGATTGAGCGGGCGATTGAACTATTATATAATTCGGTGAAGACAGGAAGTCAGTGAGTTGGAGATCAGAGAAGTTGGAGAAATGATGTGGTAGAGAAAGCCACCATCCGGCAGAAGGTGCCTTTGGGACCCCCGATAGTTCTGGAGACCAGACCAGTTAGTGACAAGATGCGGTACATAAACCCCGCACCCAGCGGATTAGGCCTCATGCCCATCGGTTGAGCAGCCATAGAGAACGAGAAAGACACAACGCTGATGGCCATAAGAGTGGGGGTCAATATGTTGTCCTTGGTTTAAATGTCAATCGGTTCTTTTTCTCCCATAGTTAGAACCCTGTCCGGTGCTACCACTCCGAGCCAAAGTGGATCAGGAAACGATGGTAATAAAGATGTACTCCACATTTCTCAGAGCTCTATCAGAAGTTATGGGTCATATCCAGGACTCTCGTTAGGGAGTCCGAACCCTCTGCATAGATGCAGTCACACTGGGCCTTGTGTGGGAGGAGAAACACATAGACACGTTCCGCCCCACATATAAGGACTTTCTGTTGTTTTAATATATCCGTTCAGTTTCTGAGGCTGCGAAGTGTGCGGAAAAGGAATATGGATATGATTTACAGGGTAGAATCTTCGTTGTGATACGTATCACGTTTCTTCCTATCTCGAGTCAGTCAATTGCTTTAAGTTCCTAATTATGTCGTTATCCTCGTGTCCATAGCCACCAAAATAATGACAATCGAAAAATATAGCTTTCGTTATTTAGGTTATCAACCAGACACCGATCGACCTCGAGAAATGCTCAACAACTACTGTTTTCGTCCGGGGTGCCAGACTAAGAAAGGCTTAGTAAATATCACAGAAACGTGAAAGTTAAGCATATATATTCCTGTTCAAAATTTAGTTGGCTTATCACTTATAAAAGAATATACTGTAAGCAACTAAACACCTCTCAAAAAGAGTAAGATTTGGAAATAACGAAGCCCCGTAAAAAGGAATATAATGTAGCCAGATCAGTGAAATTTATCCTTGGTGAGAAACAGAATAAAAATTAAAAAAACATTACATTGGTAATGTTAAAAAACAACATTGATAAATGGTTGGTTGGTTGGCTTAACAAGTCCTGTATTGATCGAATTTAAATCGGATATATATATATATATATATATATATATATATATATATATATATATATATACTTTAAGAAAAACAACGAAACCGGTCACATAGGGTTATAAATTTATTTCAATCCTGTTACGCATTTTTGAGGTTTTCAAAAGGAAAATTTTAAATATTCATGCTTGAATAACTTCTTGTCCTGATGGAATTACTCCCAACTCCGGTTTAACTGGACCAAATATATATATATATATATATATATATATATATATATATATTATATATATATATATATATATATATATATATGTATGTAGTGTTTGTGACCCTGGGTTTCATGCTTTATGCATTTATTAGACAGATGAGCTCTGTCTGGTTTTGATTTTAATCTTACAGACTTATTTGTACAGTTTTTTTTACACTACTCGCGCATAAAAAAGCAAATATGACACCAACAAAATGCAAGATAAACTATTGGATAAATTATAGGTGTGATTGTAGTTCGTAGTATTATGTAACCAGAAGAGAGATGCAGAAACGAGGGAGAAGACCATTGTAGACGGCTACGGGAAATCCCGTCAGTCTGAGCTCTGTCTTTGCACCAGACTGCTCAGGTTTAAGAGGTAGAGTAAAACTTGATATGTACATGACTTGTGAAAGCAGAGAAGCGAAGTGAAACTAAAATGTTTCAATGCCTTGAGATGGTCCTATATGAAACTTACAAAAGTAGAGAACCGATGAGAAAATATGATGATTCGATGCCTTGAGGAGGTCCTGTACCAGTCTCGCGAAGAGGTAACGAAGAGAGAACAGATTTATCCAAAGATTAATATCTCTACTCAATAGGGATGCAAACAGTCGTCTTTGACTCTTTCCCTCCCTTTACCCATACGTAAATTTCCCGTAATAAAAATAAAAAAAAACTATATTTTTACACATCTGCGTAGTTTTTTTTTTTCTCTACGCTATTGGTCTTGTGAGTAAAGTGTTCGTCATTGATCTGGGGGACCATGGTTCAATCCCAGGTCGAGTTATACCAAAGACTCAAAAACGGTACTTGATACTTCCTCGCTTAACACTCAGCATTATATGGTACATATCTAGGGTAACGTGGAATCATCCAGGGAAAAGAGCAGTACCCTCCCTTACATCTCGGTACAGTAGGTAATAAAAAGGGAGCCTTCATGTCGACCTAGACTACGGTCGCCAACTTTAGTTTTACAGTCCATATCAACAGGTCCGATTGGTAAAGGAGTCTTTAGCAAGAAAAAGACGTTCGTCTGGATTCGAAAACGATAAATTTTGCCTGTTAATTTCGAGATGATGTTAATTATCATGTAAAATTGTTAATGACGTTCATGATGATAAGGAGGATGTATTTATTTTGACTGTTTTATCATGTTTCTTTCTTGATCATTGTAATTTTTCCTTCCTTTATTTATGCAGGATTGTTACGATTATGCCGATTCTGATGTTCTTTTCAATACTATTGAACGGGTATTACTGTTTTTTTAATCAAAATTTAGTCGATCTTTTACCGGCGAGAGTCATTTCAAACAATTATGGATAGAGAGTATCCTAATTTTTTGTAATAAAGGTAATGTTTTTCAAAGTCAAATATCTGCTAGCGAGTTACAAGTATGCATAACAATAGATATAAAGTAAACCTAGTAAGGTTGGCGATCGTAGTCGAGGACGACCAGAAGGCTCTTTTCTCAATAGCTTGTACACCGAGGTAAAGGCGGGGGCGCAACCCCTCGCCCTGGATTTTTCCCCTTGAGCCTTGATACGTACCTTATATTGCTGAGTGTTAAGCAAGGCGGTATCAAGTACCATTTTTAAAGTCTTTATTATGACGCGACCGGGGATTGAACCCAGGTCTCACACACCATTGGCGAGTATCTACCCACTTGACAATGAGCCGGGTAAAAACCACTTAATCTCCATAAATTGCTCTTGGATATACACACAACACAACAATCATTTGACAATCAAAAATGAATATGCTGTCGTCTCTTAGGTAAATCATCTAAACGATATTACGTAAGTAAACACCATCCTTAGATGTGCTATTTTCGCTGTTACAGTAATATACTTATATATAAATCAGATCAGTATTAAATGCTTCTACTTCATATTATCATCTAATTATTTGCAATTCTTTCACACTAGCCTTAGAGGTAGCATTTCTCACTGGACTTTTAGAGTCATCAAGTCTTCTCATGTCTCCAGGACTCTTCTGAGCATTCTAGCTGAGCTTAACAATGTGTATTATTTCACTCCTTGTGAGTTGTTCATACCACTGCTATCTTGTAGAATTTCAATGGCGTCAGAGTGACAACAAGTCTCCTCGAGTTTCCAGGACTCTTCTCAGAATTCAAGCCGTGATCTGTAAGTTCTAGATTCATTCTCTCATTTTCAATTACTCCAGAATCTTTTTCTAGCCTTTCGTCACCTTTCCAAGGTCATTAAGTATAGTTTTCCAAGTCGGCTGGGGCTTTGAAATATACAGACTACTTCTCTGCAGAGGGGTAAGACCCCTCCAAAGATTGTCCTGGATATGACGCCAAACAATCTATTGATCGGATAATTAAGTTCAAACATTGCGGAGTACCTCTTCATTGCCATCGCTCCCAGGTCCAATCTGTCCCGGAGTGGTAGCACCTGAGAGGGTCCGATCTATGGGTCAAATAGAACTAAACTGCATACTTATGCTAATCTGAATAGTTTGAAATTTAACTGTTTTTGGTTTGGTTTCTTTGTTTAATAGCATATCAATTTTCGATGGTTATTTAATGCCAGAGCCATTCACCTGGAAGAACAGTAGTGGTATTTTTTAACCCATAGCTGGGAGGATAAGGGGGTTCATACCTTTCCCAAGGGTATTTGCCCGAAAGTGAACGTAATAGCGCGACTGGAGTACGAACTCGCTTATTACGATTCCGTAGTTCATCATTTTAACCATTACACCACGAGGACACCCCCTGAACTGCTTTTGTATGCTAAACTGAATTGTTTGTAAATACAACTGTTTTGACATTTAACTGAGTTTAACCAAAAAAAAAACTATCCTCATACTTAACTGAATTGTTTTAAATATAAGTGTATTTCATGTATAAAATGGATTTGGCATTGAATAATCTACAATTGTTTATGTGCCACAGAACCAAACCAAACTGAACCAACTAAAGTTAGTTTAAACATAACTTATGGTACAAAGCTTTTTTTTTTTTAGTTCTCTGGCTAAATTCAATTATTAGCTTATATTTTCGCTTTCTTTTCTTTTCACTCCGTGGTCCAACGTAATACCAAAATTTACTAGATGGAAAGTCATATTTTTATTTTTAATTGACACTTGTTCTGATCTTTTGAGCGGGATCAGGTGAATTTCCAACTCAGAATCTCAGAGAATTTCACGCGTCTTATTAGCTGGGACAGACTGTAGTTTGTGAGTATAACATTTGTTAGTTTAAGCAAATGTTACTTTCTTCCTCAATTCCGCGTAGGTAAACTTTCTAATTTTCTTTATTGGGAATCCTTATGAGATGAGGCTTCTTAATCTAAGAATTCATTCTTTTTTTATTGCGGTCTTTTTATCCTCATCTTTGTAGTTTTTTTGTTGTTGTTGTTTCTTCTCTGGCCGGCTTGGGTAGGAATTGCCGACCAGAGGTTTACTTGGTCAAAAACGTAGTGCGATCGATAACAACCATGGAAGGCAGTAATTACTGGGGATACGGTTACAAGACCCAGTATTCCTATACGAGGTCACGGTTAATCACCTGAAGACGGCCAGAAGTGAAATTTGGCCGAAACGTAGTGAGAAGAATAAAAAGAAAGAAAAAAGAAAACCTACCAAGACGAGGACAAAAAGTCCGCAATAAAAAAAAATAATTCTCAGGGTAAACTTTGCCACACAGTCGTACCAACCTTTCCACTTCTTTTGTGGCATTGGTTTATAAGGTAATTAACAGTTTAATTTCTCTCTCCGCATATCCTATTCTTGCTAATCTGTTACGGATTATCAATATTTCCTTTGATAGGATTTACATTTGGATGTGGCCGTGGTGTAATTGTTATCGTCGTAGGAAATGGACACGGCGACACGAGTTCAAATCCTGGACGAGGCTGATTGCATTTCGCATAGCTCTAATACCCTTGGGAAAGGTATGAATCCAATTATTCTCCATCCAGCCATGGGTAAATAGTAGGACAGATTGGGTTCTTCAGCCTTGGTGAGGCAACTAGACTAGGAGAAGGAAAACTCTGAATTCAAACCTGTTAAACTCCGGTTAAAAAACTGACCTTGTGTCTTATCCTACCCGAGAGGAGGGGTTGGTAAATATGGATAGGATTGACATTTATTGCACTATTTTTTGCTCTCATTAAAATATATTTTGTTTTCTATTTGAGGTAACCTCTTCTTTACCATATCAAGTTCTTCTTGTCAGTTCATTCTTTGAAGAAGCCTCATTGTTGTTTTGGGGTACCTTTGGTAGTGTAATTGTTTGCAAGCTAGTCTGGCAAATTTTCACAGGTGAGTTCGAGTGTCATTGGGTGTCCCATTCATATGGCCTTGTGCTGCATCTAAGCAAAAGGCTTAGTAAATTACTAGCTTTAGTGTTGTTTTGCTCACTTCTTATTTTCTAGATCGGTTTGTTTTTTCCCTTTGTATTTAGGTGGAGATTGCTGTTACTGGCTGCTGAAATTATTCATTCGGTCCCCTTTCTTGTCTTTTCCTCGATTCCTTGCATTGCTACATCTACACAATCTTCAATGATGGTAAGCTTGCTTCTTCCTTTTTTTCTTGGAAAATATAACCCGTCTGTGTCTTTGAGAGTGTATTATTATTATCATCCTTATTATTTGTTATAGAAGTAGTAGTTGTATTTTTTTCAATTTCTTTTCCCTAATTTTAATATCACGATGTCATTGCAATTCTTTCTTGAAAAGACAGAAAGTAAAAACAAAAAAAAAAACTTATACAAGAATATTTCCTGCACGCATATGCGTGACACATAACAGATTTATGAGAATGGGCTTGCCGTGGAAAAAGCGGAACGGTGAATTCATGGTAGCGTGAATCTTTGAGTCATCCGGTTCAATAGATTCAAATATATCTCACATTTTTTTTTTGTGGCGGGTAAATAACTACTCGCGCACAGGATCAAGTTCACCGGGAATTTTTTTTTTTCTAGTATTTCTAAATTTTTTAAAAAATAATTATTTTCTTACTTGAATTAATAAGTCCCTTAAACTCATTGAATATTTTTTTGTTGAATTTTTCGAAAAAAAAGAAGCTATTTGGCATTTCATAATAGTGTTCACTATCACCTTTTAATTCAAAGTAGAATGATCACTCATTTTTGAAAAAAATATTAACGTTGGAAAATACATATAACCAGACAGGCCGGATTATCTCAATTATTTTATTTTGTGGAGGCAGGACCCGTTTTCAAAATTCTTATTCCGGAAATGGGTGATCATTCTACATTGAATTAGAACGTCAAATTGAACCCTATAATAAAATGTAAAGATTTTTGTTTTACGAAAAAATAAAAAAAAAAGATTTAAAAAAAATACGGACAGTTTACTGATTAATTCTTTTTTTCTTTTTTCTTTTTCTTTTTCTTTTTTGCACGTGAGATGGAATGTTATTAGCGGAGTTTCGTGGACCTTGTCTCAAATTGCAATACAGTGCATTCGGCAGAGAATATAGGTTTCGCTTACATGCACTTGTTTCCTCGATCGACGTGTAGTATCTGTGTCCTTGAAAATGCCACGACAGTTTTCATAATCGATGACTAATAAATTAGGGTGATGCAAAACAGATATCCTTTGGAAGAGTATTTATTATTTCCACAAAAAACAGTATCAAAACACACACACACATATATATGATAACTATTATTATCTAAGATATTCTAGTATTCATGCGATACATTTGATTCCCGCAAGGGCTTTCTGATATTACACTTTGATTCAAAAAACAGTATCAAAACACACACACACACACACACACACACACACACACACACACACACATATATATATATATATATATATATATATATATATATATATGATAACTATTATTATCTAAGATATTCTAGTATTCATGCAATACATTTGATTCCCTCAAGGGCTTTCTGATATTACACTTTGATTCAAAAGTTAGTCGTATGAATAATTTGATACTACTTTTAATATCCACTGCCACGAACTTATAGGCATTAGAATTAGTAGGGACAGATATTCCCCGTTGTCACTCAGGTATATATCGGAAGACGCGAAGGTTGACATAGAAAAAAACTACACAAAAACTTTAGTGTTTTTTAGAGCATTCAATTCCGAGCACCAGGATATATCGCTGGCTTGCAAACATGAGTTGTCCGATAAGAGAGAGAGAGAGAGAGAGAGAGAGAGAGAGAGAGAGAGAGAGAGAGAGAGAGAGACTGGTTAATTTTGTAATAAAATAGTGTGGATTCTGTAAAGACAAAACTTAGGATCGACTTCCCTCTCGAATTTAGCCGTTCAAACCGAAGTCATCCCCTTACTTCCATCTGTCGTGTTGATGGGGAAGAACATATCTTTTACGGAGTTTCCTCACCTACACCAAGGATTTGAAAACCTCGTTGTTTTTTACTTAATCATTTTTAATTACCGTAGTCATTCACCCTTGATTGACTGACCTAAACATGTACTTTGGCCTGACTCACTCATGGGTCAATGTCTGCTTGTAGACTCCCTGTCTGCTTTTTCTTATTTCTTTCTCTTTCTCCTCTTAGAGTTTTATCCCAATTTCAATTGCCTATGAGATGTTCAATTAAGTAACACTATTACATACGTAACTCTGACCTTAACTTGCTTGCCCAGTCGGCTGGGGCTGTAGAACACCGACTGCTTCGCTGCAGAGGGGTAAGAACCCCTCACAACGAGTGTCCTGGATATGACACTAAACAATCTGATGGTGAGGTTCCAGCAATGCTGGAGCTTTGGGGAATGTGGAGTCCGCCTTTATTGCCATCGCTCCCAGGTCCACTCTGGCCCGGAGTGGTAGCACCTGATAATGGTTCTATCTATGGGTTAAATAGAACTAACAGTATACTTATGCTAAAATGACTTGTTT
The DNA here is from genome assembly GCA_963585895.1 of Sepioteuthis lessoniana. Classification (NCBI taxonomy): domain Eukaryota; kingdom Metazoa; phylum Mollusca; class Cephalopoda; order Myopsida; family Loliginidae; genus Sepioteuthis; species Sepioteuthis lessoniana. The sequence continues at coordinate 21,867,389 of OY757931.1, read as the reverse complement.
GAGTAAACTGAGTAGCTTGAAATAGAAATGTTTTGACAATTAAACCGTACTTACATTTGAACTACGTGCTTAAATGAATTGTTTGAAATAGAACTGTTTTTCGACATTGAAACTGTATTTACACTAAACTAAATTGTTTAACATAGAACTGATCTGACATATAACTGTGTGTAAACAAAATCTCTACTTTTACAAAACTGAATTAGCTGAAGTAGAATTGCTAGACTAAATTGAATAGCTCGAAATAAAAAATATTTTTTCAATTAAACTGTACTTACATTTAAACTGTTTGCTTTTGATAAACTGAATTGCTTTAAATTGAACTATTTTTGACACTGAAACTGTACTTACACTAAACTGAATTGTTATATATAACTGAATAGTTTGAAATAGAAATGTTTTTGACAATTAAACTGTGTACTCATGCTAAACTGAATTCTTTGAAATTGAACTGATTATTTACATATAAATGGATTTGGCGATAAATAACCTACAATGGTTGATATGCCATAAAACCAAACCAAACCAAACCCTAACTTGCCGAGTCGGCTGGAGCGGTAGAACACACCAACTGTCTGTAACGTAATGGTCGAGGAATTTCGGTTCATGCTTTGAGTTTAGTTAGGCTGAGAACCTTTCGGCTCAGCACATGGGTTAGTTTGGTGCAACATTGAGGCAGGTGTTAAAGCGGGTGCGCGCGGGTTGATGGAGGTGTCACTCAGATGTCACAATTACTTGAAATAGAACTGTTTTGATATTTTAACTGCGTACTTATACTAAACTGAATTTCTTGAAATTAAACTCTTTTGTCATGTATATAGCGTAATTTTGCTAAAAGGAATCGTTTGAAATAGAAATGTAATTTAAACTGTACTACGTTAAATTGAATTATTTGAAAGAGAATTATTTTGACATTTAACAGCGTATAAAAAAACTGCATTTATACTGAATTAATTGTTTTAATTAGAACTATTTGACTAGACTAAATATCTTTAAAAAGAAATGTTTTTTTTACCAGTAAACTGTTTGCTTATGCTAAACTGAATTGTTTGAAATTGAACTGTGTTAATGTATGAAATAGATTTGGCATTAGATAAACTACGAGGTTCGATAGCAGTAAAACCCAAGCAAACAAATAAACTGACCTTAACGAAAGCTTAGATCAAATGAACGTAGAAAAAATCACTCTTTCCGTGTTTAGATATATAGTTTATTATTTTACTTTTTAGCAAGAGTTTTATACTGTGGCGGAATGGTTAAAGCACTGGACTGCAGTATTGTAGTACGCGAGTTTGAACTCCAGTTACGCTATTAACTTCACTTTCGGACAAATAACCTTCAGAAAGGTATTGATCCTCCCATGTATGGGTTAAATATAACCACTAATGTTCTTCTAAAAATAGGAGGTATTTGAGATTGAATAACCAGTGAATATTGAAATGCCATTAAAAAGCAAACAAAGATATGTAGTCACCTTTTTTGTAACAATCAGAATGTGACAGAAGGTAAATTTCAAGGTAAGAAAAAGTTTTGAAATTAGAATTTTCCTTCTCATAGATCTGTTGCCTATTCACAGCTATAAAAACAGTCTCACGAACTACTTTTCCATAGCTGAGGAGAAAAGAGGTAGATTTATGTCTTTTCCCAAGATTATAAGTTCGTTGTGAAATGCAAACGGCATCACCGTCAGTTCTTTCGAACTTTTCACACAAGTTTCAACTGGATTTTTTTCCCTTTTTTGTTTAAGTCCAAATCCAAGACTCTTCTTCGTATTCTTGCACATTTTAAAAGTACCATTACTATTTTACTCTTTCAGAATCTTTCACAGCAGATTTAACTGGTGGTGTTAGATCTCCATCGAAACAGATGTTTCGCCGGCTTAAGTCAGAAAAGTCGGCTCTATCTCAAACAAGTCAATTAGTTAATGTCTAAAACAATTTGTATCAAATCCAGTCTAGCAGTGAAAAGAATATAACCAATAAGAATAAATATGCACACTTCCAAAATAAATAAATATATCAATGGAAATAAAAAATACCCCGAGGAAATATAATTTTATTGGTGGGTGGGGGATGTTCTAATTTTAGCAAAGAATTAAAAAAAAACAGAT
>OY757931.1:21840279-21860279 GCA_963585895.1 Sepioteuthis lessoniana | reverse complement strand
TCCAGATTATAACATTGCTGAAATCGACTTGAATACTGGGAAGATTCCTGGAAAGATGAAAAGACTTTGCAGTTGTTCAAACTCCAAAAAAAGATCCTCAGCTAAACCTGGTGTGAAACCCCACCAATAATAATAATAATAATAATGATAAGTGAAATATCACGCAAAAATAATTTGGTCATAACTAAGAAAGGAGGAAATTGAAAGAGAAAATGAATCTCTTTTAACAGCAACACAAATCAAGGCTATAACGACTAACTACGTTAAAACGAAAATCGACGCAAAAAAAAATAGTTAATATAGGTTATGTGGTATTAGAGAAGAAACGATCAATGATATAATAAGCGAATACAGAAAATTAGCACCAAAAAAAAAAAGGATAAGAGTAGACGCGACTGAGTGCTGGTTGGGGAAGTTGATCCACTGAGAATTGTGCAAGAAATTAAAAGTTGCCCATACGAACAAGTGGTATATGCACAACCTGGAATCTGTCCTGGAAAATAAGAAGCGCATACTTCTCTGGGATTCTGAGATACAAATTCATCACGTATGAGAACTGTTCAAAAGTCGAATTTGTCATGAAGGCAGGCTTTAGTGAAAAAGTAAAGACAGCGAAAAGAGATATAAATATGTAGACCTTGCGAGAGAACTAAAAAGTATTGAACATGAAGGTGACGGTTATACCACTTGTAATTTTTGCACAATCCTCAAAGGATTCGTAACTGGACAAGAAAACTTAGAATTTAGGAGGGAAATAGAGACCATCTAAAATACAGAGTTAAGGAAGATAGGCTAGAATACTGAGAAGAGTCCTGGAGACATGAGGAGACTTGCTATTACTCAAAACTCCAGTGAGGAACCCTCTGCTAATGCCTTTGAGAAAAGTTTTAAAAGAGAAAAATAATAATAATAATAATAATAATAATAATAATAATAATAATGATTATCAGTGTTTATTATTATTATTATTATTATCATTATTATTATTATTATTATTATTGATTTTTACTACGATAATTTATATTTAATTTTGTTTTCAAGAAAGTATTCCTATTAAATAATTATAATTTACCCGTAATGAGTTTCTTGGCTTCATTAGTTCAGACTTAATTCTAATGATATTCAAAGAGGCATTGTTGATCTCTAGATAGTATACTAACGTGTATTATCACCCTGTGTCAAATTATCTATAGGAGCTATTCCAGCCCTAACGAAAGCTTTACCACCAGAATCAAATTAGAACCATATCCTGGAAATTGCTTTTTCATTTTTTTTCTTATATAATTTCCTTCTTTCGACAGCTTCTCCCTCTCCCTCAGTTTTTTTTTCTTTCTTTCTTTTTTTTTTTTCACTGTCACTAGGTCTGGTTGTCTGACTCGGATTTGGTGGTCTGTTTGGATCTCCCAATCTCAGAAAATTGTGCGTCTCATTCTCTATGGAGATTTTTTTCCACCAGCGTTAGATGATGGGTTTTCACTGGAGTCTTAGTAACAGTAAGGTTCCACAAGTCTCCAAGACTCTTATTATTCGAGCCGATCTCAACAATTCTGTCAGTCTCAAATCCTCTTATTTCCAGGTCTTCCAGTCCTTGTACCAATCCTTTCATTACTGTACCAAGTGCGCAATTTACAACTGGCATCACCGCCACTTTCAGGCTCCATAGTTTTTTTCAGTTCTCAGGCAATGTTTTAGTACTTATCTATATTTTTTCAGCTTTATTTATGGTTATCCGGCACGGCAAAGTTCATCACCCAGTAGGTTCTCCTTTTATTGACAGTCTCGAGGTCTGTTCGTCTGACTGATATTAGATTATCCTTCGTATCTCAAAATCCTACAGAATATTATTATTATTATTATTTCTAGGTAGGGAGGGATCTTTCTCTTCTGATGGGGATAAAATCTACGTGTTTCCAGCCGCGTCGACAACTCCGGCTTTGATGTTGGGTGGGAGGAAAATGATCTGACGCTATTAAGACGAGTGTTAATATTAGCAAATGACATCCAGAGATACCCGAGACACATTAATTATCAACGTGGTGTAGATTTGAAAGTTTCCGCCGGATGTACAGTATCGTACGCAAATTTAAATGAAAAACATTTTCGTTACTCCTTGTAGTATGAACTTCAGACTATTTGGCGAGTGGACGAGGGGATATGTAGATGGATAATTTGACAAATTTACCAGCTAATTTTGTTATAACATCTATAGAGATGTAGATTCGACCAAGTCAGAAAGAAGGTCACGTTTACACAGTGTCTATTTGGTATCAAATATACAACAGAAAAAACGGTAAAAAAAGATATCTAAAATAATAGTATGTATGTATGTATGTACTATGATATGTGGATAATTTCCATGATGTCCCTATCTCTTATTTTCTTTTTATCTTTCACTGTGAACACACACACACACACACACGAGTATGTGCGCGTCTTTGACATAATAATAAATAATTGTAAACAATCATAGACTAATGTATATATATATATATATATATATATATATATATATATATATATATCAAAAGGCACTAATATAATGTTTGTCGAAATAGGGAAATGGACATCGTGATGCGAGTTCAAAACCTAGACGATGCTGTTTGCGTTTTACATATTGCTAATAGCCTGGGCAGGATTATGCATCGAACTACCTCCCTCCAACTATGGGTAAAGAGAAGGGGTTTTTGGTCTCTTTATCCTTGATACAACAACGAATATTGGAGAAGAAAAACCTCTGAATTCAAATCTGTTAAAATTATGAATGAATTTCTGTCACACACAGCTCGAGAGGTGGAAGAGAATAAGGAAAATCCATATAAACCTATATATATATCAAGGGCGGAGATGGGACTTGTGCTACTCGTGCCCGGCACGACCAATAACTCGGTCAATGTTATTCAAAATGGATTAAAAATCATCCATTAATTTCAAGCAAACATACTTAGTCTGATCTCAATTAAATTACGCATCTATTCAAGTTTCGATAACTAAGTAGCCATAAATATATTTGGGAATAATACAACGATGCTGTTTTGAACGGATGGTCTTTGTCCGGCCACCGTCAGATTCATTGACCATCCCATGAAATCGGCTATAATGTTGAACACGCGCTATCCATGCCGAGCACTAGACCCTTATAAAACAGTAATGTTAGAGAAATCCGCTTTTGGCTGTAGCCAATAGCAAGAGCAACTCAAACACCGTGCTCAAAAATCTTAGCACATTCTAAGGGAGAGGTACCGAGAGAGAGAGAGAGAGGGGGGGGGCAGATTATTGCCGTCGCCGACGTCATAATCATCGCTATGGTAAATGTTGGTTAAACGGCGTGTTTTAATTCGTTTTTTCACTAACAGATCTCTATTTCTTTAATGAATGTTGCATATATTACATTCTGTAACTAAAATTTGTTTATTTGAATACATTTTCAACAAATAATCTTTATTTCAAGCGAAATTGAAACTACTAGCTGTGTCTGTGTATATTGTCATCATTTTCTTTATTCTAATAAACATATTTTTCTCGTCGTAGTAATGAACATCTTCTCTTTTCTTCTATACTTTTGAAAGGAAAAAAAATTATCTTATCTACTGTATTAACAAGACTACAAATTATATAGTATCTTGATTGTTTACAAAAAATAACACCATGGAAGGTACGTTTGTCAATCTGTGCTATACAATGGAGAATCACGCAATAGCAACTATGATGACTTACTTTGGGTCCACGGACCACGGGTTTGAACTGAAGTTGTCAGAGGGCGGGGGGGGGTCACGAATAGTAAAAATAGGCTAGCGTCACCACTGATATATATATATATATATATATATATATATATATATATATATATATATATATATGTGTGTGTGTGTGTGTGTGTGGTAATTTACTAAAATGTATTTTTTGTCTTAGATATGGCACAACATACGAATGGGGCATACAGTGAGACTTGAACTGACTCTTGAAGGTTTGCCAGACTAGCTAGCTAACCATTACATCCACCAAGGCTCCCGGTGTTTAAGAATGTATCTTGGTATAAATGTTAACGTAACCAATGAAAGTTGCAGCAATTAGCGAAATTGATTTTGAAATGTTTTCCATGAGTGTTTTAAATCATGATAATTTGGTCGGGTCTGAATTTGCATTGAATGTCATTGTATTATATATATATATATATATATATGTGTGTGTGTGTGTGTGTGTGTGTGTGTGTGTGTGTGTGTGTGTGTGTGTGTCTACACAACTATTTGTACATTCTCATTACACAATTTTATATAAATACATGTCTGTAATATATATTATATGACTTGATTTTATCCGTAATAGATATTTATCTCACACAAAATCCAGCCGCTAATTTCTAGATTAAGAAAAACTAAAGCAATGCTTAATCCAGATCTAATAGAAAATAAATCCTTACTGCATAAAGTTCGAGGAGTTTTTCCTCTCATTTAGCGTTCTGGCATTATAGTTGAAAGGGATAATGAAATGTTTATCCCCTTAAAAATATCATGAAGATATATTATCGTACTGTATATATACGGAATTTTAAATTGTTAATTTGAATTTTACATTAAATAATAAAATAAGGTTTGACAAGTCTAGGTCAAGATAGTTGCAGGTAATTGGGTTAAAAAATTATCTGGAGCAAAGGACCGACGCACTCTGACTGGCTGCAAGAAACTCAGACAGAAAGGCCTTTAAGGGCGATATCGGAATGAAAAAGGGAAAACATATTTAGTTGGACATGAACCGCGGAGATGTGAAGAAGGACTGAAATTTACGGCACACAATTTTGGGTAAGGTTAATTTAGAGGAAGACCTACACCAGCACGCTATGCCAGGAATGCGTTTGGCCGGTAACGGTCCTCTTGGAGTCTAGCGGTTGCTGGATAGACCCAGCGAAGCTAATCTAGATAAAAGGGTAGCGGAGTTCGATCACCTGATCTTGAAAAAATTGAACAGTTTTGTTCAGGTTAGGTCCCAAATAACTTTCATACTTCTCTTTACAGGACGCTTAAATTAAGATTTTCCATTGATGTTGTAGGACTTCCAGCCATGGCTGTCACTACTGAGCTTGGTACCGTTTACCTGCATCATCACCTCCAATGATTTCTGGACAGTGAGTAAGAAGGTAAGTGAAGGTTGACATTGAGATTTGACAGATTGAATGAGAGGGAACAGAGGAACCCAAACAAGTGTGCACGCTTGCCTAGTGAACTCTCAAACCTGTGCGTGATTGTCTCTGCAGTGAAGAAGACTCACTTCACTTGAGCAGAGGATTATCAGGCGGTAGAGTACGACATTTTGCTCCCATCAGCAATCGGCAATTTCTGCAGCGCTAATTTCTCTCTAATAGTTTAACGTCACCTTATTGCAACTGTCAGTCTTGTCCTTGTAAAAGGCTGCCAGGTTGTTGTGGCCGATGTTGCCGTTAAAAGTTTAACCCTCTAGGTGGTTACGGTTTATGCACCCAATTTAGCTGATAAGAGACGTTTCTTATTTCACTGGTTGGATCCGTTGCTCGTCGATCCAAGGCAGTTAGTTCTAATCGGGTATTGGAATGTGATCCTTGACTCCCAAGATACATTGGTTAAGGTGGGGTACTAGCGGGTCAGATAGATATAAAAGCAGCTTGATCGACTTGACGGGCGAGCAAGATTTGGTCGACAGGTTTCGGGTGGATTACCCAAGGAGGGATATTCAGACGTGGCTAAGGCTTTCATCCTCTTTTTGTCCTAGATCCTACCTTGACAGAATGTTAGTTACGAGAGCAGACATAGAATTTGTTTCATATCCCTGGTTCTACTGCATAGGAAGGACTGATCATTAACCGATTTAAGTCAGTTTGTGTTTTGGTAATAGGCCATGTCTGACCGGACATTGGAAGTTGAATACGTCCTTAATGGAGATATGGAACGTTAGAAACTGGCTAGAATCCCTTATTCAACGTGAACTGTGGGGCATAAATCTGGAAGAGATGGAGATCTTCTTTAAAATATTTCGATTAGATATCTTGCCATTAAGTATACCCGGAAGCTCAAACGAGATAGGGCTAAGATAGAGATCTTAAGGTGATAATCTTTCCCAGGCTGTGGTAAGGAGGTTCCTTATCAATATATAAAGTTAAGAGAGAGCAAAATCATGAGGTTAACACGCACTAATAGGGTCATGTAATTAGAGGAAGGATGAAAAAAGTTCTCAACGAAGCAGTGAAATGCAACGCGTTAGCGCGTGGGAAAGACCTTCAAAGATCTCCATATAGGTGCATCAGAATCGTCAAATCCCCGGATGGGCACGTACTCTGGTCTAACCGTGAGATGCGCAAGGCCTTCCGGTTGCATTTTCGTGATCGTTTTGCCCGCTTTCCTCACCTCCAGGTTCAGGATTTTCGCAGCTATTCAGCTTACTTCCCTCGACTTCAGGAGGCCAAAGATGCTAGCTACGAGGGGCTGGTTACAAAGTGCGACGTCCGTGATGCATTGAAGTAAGTCGGTCTCAACAATTTCTTGGACTGGATGGCTTACCCTACGAAGTGTACTTGAGTATGTCACAGATTTTTGTGTCTATTCTGACGGATGTTCAACCACTGGTTTGTGCAGGGAGTCATTCCTAACAGTATTAACAAGAGAGAGAGAGAGATCACACTACTGAAGAAATGTGGCAAGCTTATCTTGGAGAAACTATATAGTTACTGGCCTAAAACTCTGAAAAACGCCGAGTTAAAGATTTTGGCTCGAATCTTGGCTAACTGCTTGCGGATTGCTATCAACGATCTGATTGAACCTGAGCAGAATTCCGCTGTGGAGGTTAGGTTGATAAAGACAAATCTGCATTCTATTCCCGAGGTCATAAAAATGATAAAAAATGACACCGAAGCCGCGCTGATCAGTTTATATCCATTCAAGACCTTTGATAAAGTTGACCATCAGTTTTTAGTGACAGTTTTGGAGACCACCGGATCCGAATGGACTGCATGCTCTACTATAAACCCCAGACAGAAGCACAGTTCAGCGGTAAACGCTCGGAGTTTTTCGCAACTGAAGATCAGTTTGACAGGGAAGCCTAATGTCCCCTATTCTCTATGTCGTTACTTTAGAGCTCCTCTTCCATAGGTTTTGGGATGAGTGGGGAATCTTGTTCAGTGCGCTGTCCCCTTCACCGACTGTCATATGATGAAGTTTTCTACGTATGTTGGTGGAATTACAATCTTTGCGTCCAGTCGTTTGGACATAAAGCCGGTGTAGAATGTGGTTGTAAGGTATATATTGATAGTGGGAACCAAACTCAAATTTGAAAATAGCTAAGGTCTGCAGTTGGGTGCCTGCACAGGTGTTGTCCCCTTCCTGGACACTTCTGCTTGAGTGATGGACCCTTCCACTTCTTTGAGGTATGGTTCGTGACAGGCCTCTAACGGAAGCAAAATTGGTCCGAAGTACGGGCAAGGGTAGAAGTGCAGTTAGGTACTGGCTTCGAAAGTATTTTTCCTTAAAGAGCTGGACAGGTGTGTGCCGTGTATATCATCCCGAAGGATTCTTTGCCTGAATTAAATCCCTTGGTCGGAGCTGCAACCAACCCTCTTTATGTTGCAGAGAGATCGAAAATCGATGGTCCTCTGACATGTATGTTGTCAGCATCATCACAAGTAGGGTTTGAGGATGTCCGATCTTGAGTGCCATTGACTAGCTGAAAGTTTGGTTTCTTGGATAGGCCCTTCACAAGGAATACGGTTATCGTGACAAGTAACTTTTTTTCCGCAAGAATAGAATTACTTTTTACCTGGCCTCAGTTTACTTGGAAAAATTGCATCTTCAGCAGTATTTACGTAAAAACAAACCTGCTTGGGGTCCACAGGGGGTCCGAGGATTAATGTGTAGTATGACCAATACACGACCTTATTCACTTGACTCCTGTATATTAGCCGAACACCGGCTGAACGTTCACGCTCACTCGGGATCCTGCTTAACTGCGGTTCATCAGGAAGATAATAACGTTCTAGCTGCCGGAGATCCCCTTTAATCGCGGTCGACTAAGCGAATGAGGTCGAACGTTCAATCCCGCTTGTTATCTCGCTTAACCACCATCCATCTTTTAAAAGAGATCAATCACGTTCAAGTCCACAGACGAATCCTGCAAGTACAAGCATGTACTGATCACATTTAACCACATTTGAACATAGAAAGAACGCTAAAAACGTGCAAGCACACACGCACTTACTCGTGACGACTGCATTCTGCAGTCGATCTTGCTAAGGAAGAAAATCGTTCCAGCTTGCAGTTGTTCCTGCCCACCACTGAAGATGTTCCAGCTTGCTGTCAAACCGGTTTCCTTTGCTGATTATGAACCTGCCAATTCAGTCATCCGCTGACCATATAGCCAGTTTTGTCTCGACTCTGGTGATTGTCTACCTACATATAGGCCGTTCTTATCAGAGAAAGCTTAACAGAAAATATCTTCTTTACGACAAATAACCATTGTTTCAGGGCAGAGATTTCATGCCCAACCAAACAACTTTCTTCCAGACTTTGAGTCGACCAGTTCACCAATAATGAAAATTCAAACGACGATCCAGATCTACTCGATACCGATTCTGAAGAATTCAGTATCATTTCCAGACATGTTAGTTATTCCCATGTCGTTTTCTAAAACAAAGTTGACTTTTGTTAAACATAGCAACTTTGTTTTGCCTCAACATTTTCTTAAACTGAGTCACCTTATAAAGCAGTGTCTTATTTCTCATTCAACAATCTTGTGGGATTGATATCCCTATCAGCCCCGCACCACGGTGTGGGATGCGAGGTTGAGGAGGCCTTTCCCTACATGAAGTCCAACTCCAAAGCCGAAAGCAGTGGTAGGCAAGGGGATAAGCACCGTATATTGTTGCGTGTCGTAAGGGCTACCGCAGGCATCCTGGTTTCAGTGACCTTTTATGATCTCAAAAGGAACTATATTGGGAATTAGTGAAGGGCTCCGTGTCGGACCCGCTTGAGAAACATAGATCCTGTTTTCCAGAATGTATTGCCCAGGATCCTCCCATCTTTTCCTATCCCCACTATGCGTCTTGGACACGACCTTATCTGCTCCAACCCTAACTTTTCCTTTTTTTTCTCCTTCAGATAGATATATCTCCACTCCCAGTTGGCATTGGCTTGCAGGCTTCCGTCTTCAGGGCCCCAGACAATAAATGGGCTTCCATTTTTGTGTACATGGGGACGCTTGGGTAGCCTAATGGTGTGATTTTCGTTGGTTGACTTTTCTTTTTTGTTTTTTTCTTCTCCGTTGAACATAAGGTTTTCCATTGTACATGAATCTTATTGGGGTTTTAAGTATGTTTATACAGAGCGATGTGGTATTTTTATGACTGTGTCGTAAATGATCTTATCTTTTCAACATTCTTTAAGAATGTTTCAGTTTAACAAAAAGAAAAAAAGATTTCGTTAGATTCGCCGGTGTAGTAAATGGGGAATGTAAGAAATTCAAACTTGAAATGTTATCACTTGACCAATCTAAATGTTTCACGTTCGTACAAGAAATTCAGAGATGCGGTTTAGGTTTGGTTTGGTTTCTTTGTTTAATGGCATATCAACCCTTGTAGGTTATTTAATGCCGAAGTTATTCTCCTAGAAGAACAGTAGTGGTACTATTTAACCCATAGCTGGGAGGATAAGGGGATTCATACGTTTGCCAAGGGTATTTGGCCGAAAGTGAACATCATTGTGCGACTGGAGTACGAACTCGCGTTCTACGATTCCGTAGTCCATCGCTTTAACCATTACACCACGAGGACATCCACCGATTCACAAAGAGGGACATTCATTGATAACAAAACTATTGTTACACACGATGTCAACACGACACTGAAAATGATCTTTCAATCGTAGATGAAAACACTTAGAAAAAGATTGCTAAACTGAAATTGAAAGACACCGAAAAATTTGCATGATGTATATCTGATAAAAAATTACAATTCAAAGTTAAAGTCATATGTAATATCTCGTCGGGTGGAAGAGCAGTGAAAGCAAACGCTTACACATTGAATAATAAGTCAGACATATTTGATACTGACTGGATGGTATTTTTCGACCTGTGAGAATTACGTATCAAATATTTCTATAACAAGGCAAATTTACTCCAATCCCACACCAAAAATAGACTTGAAAACTTAAGAAGAATTAAAAATGAATTCACAGATATTTTTGTAAGGTTTAAGCAAGTTTACCAAAACAAATGTTAAGTTACAAATTAAAAAGAATACGATGCCATTTTTTAAACAGAAAAGAAGTGTATACTGTAAAGGGTTCGATTAGAAAGTAGAATTAGAAAGACTGAGAGGAATAGGTCTGATTTCAAAAGCACAAAACTCCAATAGGACTGCAACTACGGTTTATATAAAAAAAGAACAACAAGCGTACACGTGTATAAATGGATTGTTAGACAAGTTTGAATGTATTTCTGAAAACTAATGAAAATCCATTACTCAAGGCCGAAGATATTTTACAAAGCCAAACGGCAGTAAAATATTCCCAAACAAGACTTGTTCGACGCATACTGACAAGTCGATGAAGAAACTTCGATGTTGCAGACCATTATTACACAAAAGGGTTTATGTATTTTAAACTGTTTACCATTTGGATGTAAAGTAGCAAAGAATGTATTTTAAAACAATAGTGGATAATCTGCTGGCTGGACTGAAATTCGCTGATGGCGTATTTAGATGACATAATTATAAAAAAAAAAATGAAACATCTGAGCAGCACAGAGTACGTGTGAAGGAAGTGGGTGCTTTGCGTGGTGTAATAGTTATCAAGTTAGACTAGCCAACCTACATTAATGAGTTCGAATATCACTGGGTGCCCCATTCATATGGCCACATGTAAACAACAAGCCTACATGTGAAGGAAATATTTTTTTTTAAATTGCTAATTTGGGGGTTAAACTCAACGGGGAAAAATGCAAATTCTACATGTTAAAAATTGAATACTCGGGACAAATTATAGACGCTAAATGTCGAACACTCGACCCACAAAGATCTAGTACGATTGGAAATATCCCCGTCCTTACAGACACTGCAGAATTATAAGCGTTCTTGGGCTTTGCAAATTATTATCAATCGTATATAAATAATATGCAGGATTTATGTGCCCTGCTAAATTTAGTAAGTAAAAGTAAAGTTGGCGAAAGTCGTCGAGGGTGACCAGAAGGCTCCCTTTTCAATAGCTACAACACCGAGGTGTAGGGAAGGGTGCTACTCCTTTACCTGAATAGCTTCACTGTACCCTTGATACGTACCTGTATATTGCTAAGTGTTAGGCATGGTGGTATCAAGTACCATTTTTTAAAACTCTTTGGTATGACGTGACCTGGGGTTGAACCCAGGTTTCCCGGACCATTGGCAAACACTCTACCCACAAGGCAATTTCCGGTTAAAAAGATTTTTAAAAAGTAGATTTTACTGAAAAATATCATGAAACCTTTCAAAGAATGAAAATACTGCTGACGTCATAGCATTAGCTTGCATATTTAATCCAAAAGCGGAATAAATTGTTTCAAGTAATGCGAGCTGTGTTCGCATTGGTGATTTACTTTTACAAAGACAAATTAGGAATCATAAAGGCCATTGTGCACGCATTTAAAGGATTAATTATAACTGAAAAAAATTAGTCAGATTGAAAAAAAAAAGTGTGTTTTTCTATAATATTTGGAATTTTTTAAAAATTCACCAATTTATTCAGGGTCGACGATTCTTATTACAAACAGATCCTAGTCCGCTTATTTCAAGTTGTGGTTCTAAAAAAGGCAAACCAACCCATACAAAAAATAGACGTTGGGGGTAATACTTTGCTAAGGTATAAATTTTATATAAAATATATATCTTCAAATAAGCTTGGCATCGCGGACGATCTTTCAAGTCTGATACCAAAATAACGCGAGTCGCTAGAAAACTCAGCTGCGGCGGCTTTCAAGAATGAAAGAGAATTAAAAGGAAGTGTTAGTTAACGCTATAAGCAAATTACTGGTTTCAGCAGAAAAATTAAAATTAAAATCAGAAACAAACGACTTTATAGAGAAAATGAAAAACTAAATAAGATTTAAAGAAAACAGAATAGATCTGCATCGATGCAATTTTTGCTAAATTTGCAACGGAATGATTATGTACGAAGAACCCGTGATTATACTTTATTTACAGCATACAAAATACTGTGGGAATTCAATTCGGGGCAACCAGTGATGTCTAGATAAGTCTTTAATGAGATCTTATGTGTTTTAGCCCGAATATGGACAAAGACATAAAAAAAGATTGTGAGAAAATGTTGAAGTTGTGCTTATGGAGAAAAGTCACCCTCAATAAAGTTCAACTCGTAGCTAAAAGGACATGTACTATGGTTTATGTTGCATATTGATTTGCAAGACCACTTCCTCTTAATGAGACATTAGTAGTTGTGGATAATTTTCAGAAATGGCCTGAAATTCTCAAGTGTGGAAAAACAACTTCTACGGTGACAATAACTTTCTTACAAGAGCTCTTCGCAAGGAAAGGTTTTTCAGACAAAAGTCAATTCTCCGCAGGGGAATTTAGAAAAAAAAATTGAAGCTTTAGCTTTTAAGCACATTACGGCTCCTACATATCACCCGAGAAATAATGCGCAGGCAAATAGGTTCTTGGACACCTTCAAAAGAACTTTAAAGAAATCAAGTGAAAAATAATGAGTAGGAAAAATAAAAGTTCCTGTGAGTATATCGAGTGACATCTAATACAAGTACTAATGTTAGAGACTAGTTTTTTTTAAGTCGTATTGGAAGGGTAAATGTTTTTTTTTGTTTTTTTTGTTTTTTGTAGGATGGTGCCTTTACAAAAAGGATTGGACGGTTTATTTACATGCTATGCTGACCAGAATGAGTATATGCATGTTAAATCAGTTGCAACGTACATACGTCGAAGACTAGACTAGGTAAAAAAAAAATTAAATGGAGGTACTATATGACATATTTGAAAGCCCACTCCCTCAATGCATTAATACTGAAGGAAAAGATCTCCAACAGAATGGTTTGACAACAAAATAATATAATTCGAGTAAGAAATAAAACTCAAGGGTAGGGTGTTGTGGACTAGGCTATTATACCTTTCTTCATTCGAAGGTAAGTGGTCCATGACTACATGTTTACGGCTGGTTAGGGAAGTGAAATGAAATCGTTAGAACAATCAGGTGCTATGAGTAAGAATAAAGTGATACTAATATCACTGAGAAAATCAGTTGTAAGTTTTCGCCACAGACTATCACCCACTGAAACATTGCTACTACAACTACTTGGGATATGTTCGTATATTGATACAATATGGATATCGGTATAAAACACTTACTGTAACACTATGTAGGTGGTGCGCCAAGCAGACGATCCCTTTGTCTGTTTTGGCCTGAAACCAAACAAAGGCCTGAGCCTACGATCTGGACGTGACCGGAAGTGGGTAAGGGAACGCGAGAGGAGTTGGGCAAAGGAACTCACAGAAGGCAATTGGCGAAGGATGACGCGAGTGGCCAGTCTACAGCGGACAGCAGAAGTGACCAGTTGGCATGAGATAGGGTCCAGAGCAGCGAGGGAAGACCGGTCAAGATGGGTTAGCATTCCTAGTAACTTGGTCGAAATTTCGCTAGAAATCCACGCAAGCGTTAGTCTACATATGCACAATGGAATGCAATGTTACATAACTCCTCTTCTTGCATTTTGAGTTAACCCAAGCATATTGTTCGTTTGTTCGTTTGTTCTCCCAGTCCCTTGATTGTATTTCTTGTAGCTATGAAGAAATGAGCGATGCCCCTATCGGAACCACTAGTTGATCACCGGCCAAGTAGTGAAATGGTTAAGAAGTTGATGTAACGAGGAGCCGAGGGGGTATCGTAAGGTTAATAAGTCGAATATGTCTCATATGTACCCATAGCTGATAGAAAAGCGTTGGATTCATACCTTTCCCCAAAGGTATTAGGGTCATGTGGAATGTAAATAGTCTTGTCCAAAATTTGAACTTGGGCCACCGATTTCTACAGAGATAAATAATTCCGCCATAAATCATATTGTTCCGTCATTAAATCGACTAAATTTAATAGACACGTAAGTCTTTAGTTTATATTTTGGATTTGGGTTGTGACTATTTTGGTCAGTTGTTTTCTCCTGACGCTAGCAGTTTAACATCTATCCCAGATTTATAATGCAGAACAAGTTTCAGACAAAACGTCGCTACATAATCTTCCAGCTTTTTATTTCCTCCCATTTGGCATTTGAACATGCGAAAATATGCTTTGAAGGTATTCCCAAGAAACTAGGTTTGCTATATTAGATGCTTTAGAAATTATTAAACATTTTCGAAATATTCAAGCATTCATTCGGGAAAGTAGCTCCTGATATTAAAACGTTTGGCTTAATTGCAATTTAAGATCATTAATGAACAGCTTAATTAATTCCAGCTGACATGCCTTAGGGTGATCTTCAGATATAGAATTTCTGGATGTCAAGACGCTACGCTGTAAAAAAAAAAAAAATTAAAAAACGTTGCCCTAATTCATGCAGTAATAAGAACATTCTTAATAGTTTTTGTTTACCGCCTTGCAGCAGAATCTCCTATAGGCAAAATTTTCAAATGTTTTTTTTAATTCGTTTCACTGGAATTACGTTAAGGTTTTTGTATCTAAGTCATATGTTGAGTGAGTTTTTGTATCTACGTTATGTGTTGAGTGACAAGTGTTTTTGATTGACATGAAAATGGTTTTTGCTTTGATCTCTTAAGAGGGTGTCCTCGTATTGTAATGGTTAAAAAGATGGACAGCGGCAACGTAGTAAGCGAGTTCGTACTCTAGTCGTGCTATTAGGTTCCCTTTCGGGCAAATACCCTTGGGAAAGGTATGAACCCCCTTATCCTCGAAGCTATGGGTTAAATAATACCACCACTGTTATTCTAGGAGAATGTATCACTGATGTGATACCAGCTTAATTTTCTCGTTCAACATTGCTGTGTGATTGAGCGGGTCCTCTGATGGGGTGGGGACGAAATTCTCGAATCTTTCTGTGGGCGTTAGCGCATTTCTCGAATCCGTGCGTCGCCACTGATGTGGATCCAACTTCGGCGCACAGAAGGAGAACACGGTTTAGAGGTAAGAAAGATATATTAACAAAAGTTACAAAGGAAAGTGCCCAATATTAGTAGTCTTACTCTTGTGCAACTGCTCTGGTATTTGGATATTACTACGCTAGTAATATTGTGCTTGAAGAGTCCATGATGCAGGTAAGTATTGGTCTCACAACAAAATGTTTTTGACATAATGTGTTCAGAATATATAGATATAGATATATAGATATATATATATATATTAAAAAGAGTTGGTATTAAATAAGATACAGTGGTTGATATGCCATCAAAATAAACCAAACCAAATCAAAGAGTCCATGATGCAGGTAAGTATCGGTCTCACAACAAAATGTTTTTGACATAATGTGTTCAGAAGATATAGATATAGATATATATATATATTAAAAAGAGTTGGCATTAAATAAGATACAGTGGTTGATATGCCATCAAAATAAACCAAACCAAATCAAACATTCTACAGAGAAGAAATTCAGAAAGTAGAGAATATAAAATAAATTCATTTTGAGCAGGTTCGCAATATGAACATATATAAATCAATACATAACATTTAAAAAATATTTCAAACGATAAAAGTTGTAGGAATAGTACACAGGACACAAGCATAAACAGTGGTTGTGTTATATAGTCATTTACACATATACATGTTCATGCAGCATCACAACGACACAATATCAAAGACAGGCGCAAGAATAAACGACGCATGATAAAGACGCAAGAAGGAAGGACGCATGAAGATTTCTTTTCAAATATATTTACCACTCACTTTATTGTAAGGGTTCGAAAGGGTTGTTCAAGGTTTGCATGTGGGAGTGTGCTGGAGACCGAACATAAACTTCATATTTAGACCCCACTGTTATGACCGTCACGTTGTGTCTTTCTTGTTCTCCTGATGTTGGGGTCTACTCCATCGGGGCTTTCCGAGGGCCCCCTCGGTCGGGTGTGGCTTTCCCTACCACATCTGGTCTCTACTGTCTGGAAGTCTGCTGGCAACTGCTTTGGCACCTAACTCAACTCAATTATATAATAATTCAACGCCCACACGATCGCTCACTGGATCTTTGAAATCGAATGTTTAATCGTCATCAAGCGGAAATAACTGTCATGCAGTTCAGAGGTTACTCTCTTCCGGTGCATCACTGTAGTGGCACAATAGGACCTTCACCTTGTCCCATATCTTAAGCCTTAATCCGCCCACGCGATCTCTTTCGATTACTGGCCATTGGAATGTGTCACTTCCTTCAGGTGTATCACCTTGGAATAGCATTTTTGGGCCGGGGCGAGGGTCAAAATATAACAGTTGGTCCTCATGGAGGTGCCCGTGGTGTAATAGTTATCGTCGTAGTGAAATGGACACGGCAACACGAGTTCAAATCTTGGACGAGACTGATTGCATTTCACATAGCACTAATACCCTTGGGAAAGGTATGAATCCAATTATTCTGCCTCAAGCTATGGGTAAATAGTAGGGCAGACTTGATTCTTCAGCCTTGGTGAGGCAACTAGTCTAGGAGAAGGAAAGCTCTGAATTCAAACCTGTTAAACTCCGCTTAAAAAAATTGACCTTGTGTCATATCCTGCCCAAGCGGTGGGGTTGGGTAAATATGATAAACAGTGTTTGGTTCTTTCGTATTCTTAAACATATCATTCATCAGGACGCACACACATATGCGAGGGTGCACACACACACGCACATAATATGATACACATACGAACATACAGAAACACGTATATATATATACGCAAGTTTTATACACACGTGCACACACATACTCACGTGTATAAACACACACGCACAAACATATATTGTCATCCACAGATAGATCGGTTTCATTCTATCAGAACTCATCCGTGGGGCTAGATAGGCTAAATTCCCGAAGTTGGGATCGAAACCTGGTTGACTCAAACGCCAATCCAAGATTCTACTCAGCCACAAGGAAGCCAATTGTTATTGTTTACATATATCCGTTTAACGGATACCGAGAGCTGGATTCATATGAATATGTTAACACCTTTAAGAAACTATCTATCTATCTATAATCAGTTTCTTAAAGGTTTTATCAATCTAATTGGGATGGTCTAAACACGTATATATGAGAACGAATACACACATCCAAACATAAATTCAACTCACCTGTCTATAAAGTTTAATAAAGTAGAAAGATATTTGTTTTACATTCATATCTTTATGACACGCACGCGTGTGCGCACACAACACACACACACACACACATATATATATATATATATATATATATATGTGTGTGTGTGTGTGTGTGTGTGTGTGTATACTTGATTGCTTTATTCGCTTAATATTAGCGGGTTATTTATTGCAAAAGTCATCCTTCGAGAAAAAAAACTGTAAGGTATTAACAAAACTCTTGCTGAGGACATAAGTAAGGGGATCCTCAAATTTTCCAAGTGTAATTGTCTGAAAGAAAGCATAATAACGAGACTAGAGTTTGATCTCGCCGAATACGATGTAACAGACTGGCACATCAGCAACGACCACAGTGGAATAGCACTTCTGCGCGCGCACACACACAACCACACACACACACACAAACACACACATGAATATATTGACCACTCTACTTTAAGAGATAGTCATGTATCAGTATACAGACACACAGACAAACACACACACACTCACAAACACGCACACATGCACGCGTGCACGCACACACACGCACACACACACACATATATATATATATATATATATATATATATAGAAAGAGAAAGAGAGCATGCGAGAAAGAATAATTTGAAGAGTGAAAGAATAACGATAGACATAGACGTACGTAAACTACATTTGTATACAGATCTTTCAAAATATGCACACATAAACACACACACACACACACACACACACACACATATATACTATATATATATATATATATATATATATATGGAGGGGTATATATGTTATATCCATGTATGAATTTATATCCATGTATGTATTTATATCCATGTATGTATGAAGTATATATGTTCACGTATTTATACAGTACTTTTTCACAAATAGGTACCATGTTAGTCATAAGTGACAGAATTTAATTTCTCTCTTGTTCTTTTTTTAGTACTCCAACATTTTCTGCAAAGTATGTCTTAGTTTTTCGCCTGTTCAGTTAAAGTGAGTCTCCAATAAAGAATTCGCTTGTGTTCGCCAACACAAATGGCGGTCCCCGCCTTAAAAAAAAAAAAAAAATTGGTCGTCGACAGCATTTGATGGACGATTGTTTACTCACGTGTGAATCTTGAGCACTTAACATTTTTGGTCGGCCAAACATTCCGCAACGGAAGCACTCGCATGTTCTGTCTTTTTAGTTTTTTTTTTTTTCTTTTTCTTTTATTTTAGCTTTTCAAGGAAATTCCTCACTCAAAAGTTATCTGTCTCCTGGCCATGTACTTGCTTAGCTATATCGTGATATCCAATTGTCCTATTCAGTATCTATCTATCTTTCAATATATCTAATCTGTTCTAATCTATTCAGATCTATCTATCTATCTATCTATCTCGTCTGTCCAGATCTATCTATTTATTTATATATCTATCTCACTTTATATCTGTCATTCTGTATATTCGTCATTCGGCTTGCCCCTTATATATATATATATACATTGTTTTGGATTAATAGCATATTAACCATGGTTGGCTATTTAATGCCAAATCTATTTTTATACATATAAACAGTTCTATTACAAACAATTCCGTTTAGCGTATAGTTTTTTGTTTGCACACAACTAAATGTAAATACAGTCATGTTTCAAACAAATCACTTGAGCATAATCATGAATTTTAAATGTCAAAAACAGTTATGTTTCAAACATGTCAGTTTTGCATAATTACACAGGTTAAATGTCAAAAACAGTTATGTTTCAAACATGTCAGTTTTGCATAATTACACAGGTTAAATGTCAAAAACAGTTATGTTTCAAACATGTCAGTTTTGCATAATTACACAGGTTAAATGTCAAAAACAGTTATGTTTCAAACATGTCAGTTTTGCATAATTACCCAGGTTAAATGTCAAAAACATTTCTATTTCAAAGTATTCAGTCTAGTCAACAAATTAAAATTGTTCCAAGTATTGTTATGTATCACTAACAATTTAAGTAGACATTAGTCATTTATATGAATGTCAAAACAGTTCTATTTCAAACCATTCACTTTATCATAAGCATACAGTTTAATTCGATTTAACCCATAGATTGGACCCTATCAGATGCTACTACACCGGGAAAGGGTGGACCTGGGAGCAATGGCAATAAAGAAGCACTCCACATTCCACAAAGCTCCAGCATTTCTGGGGCCACACGATCAAATTGTTTAGAATCAATTCCGGATCATTCGTTAGGGAAGTCTTACCTTCTGCTGAGAAGCAGTCCGTAAATTATAAGCCTGCTAATTTTGTGTAAACTATTAAGAAAAATCACAGTTCTACAACTTCAACTATTTCTATTTCTTTAACTTGAGGGAAAATTTGGTGGAAAAACAATAAAAATGACAAAATCTAATCTTGTAAGAAAAATTTATGAAAAATTTGACCGTTAATATACTTTGATATCGACAAAAGCAAAGAGAATAGCAGTTTGGATGCTTTTAAATCTAGATTGTATATTTTCTGTGTAAATGATATTTGTGGGAGTAAGTCAGAATTTAGAGCTCATTGTCGCATTGGGTAGAGTGTTTGCCAAGGATCCGGGAGACCTGGGTTCACGTCATACCAAAGACTATGAAAATGGTTCTTGACAACTCCTTGCTTAACACTCTGCAATATAAGGTACGTATCGACGGTAAAGTGGAGCAATCCAGGGAAAGGAGTAGCGCCTTCCCCTACACTGCGGTGTAGTAGCTATT
>OY757931.1:21832133-21835079 GCA_963585895.1 Sepioteuthis lessoniana | reverse complement strand
ATAAGTAAGGGGATCCTCAAATTTTCCAAGTGTAATTGTCTGAAAGAAAGCATAATAACGAGACTAGAGTTTGATCTCGCCGAATACGATGTAACAGACTGGCACATCAGCAACGACCACAGTGGAATAGCACTTCTGCGCGCGCACACACACAACCACACACACACACACAAACACACACATGAATATATTGACCACTCTACTTTAAGAGATAGTCATGTATCAGTATACAGACACACAGACAAACACACACACACTCACAAACACGCACACATGCACGCGTGCACGCACACACACGCACACACACACACACACATATATATATATATATATATATATATATAGAAAGAGAAAGAGAGCATGCGAGAAAGAATAATTTGAAGAGTGAAAGAATAACGATAGACATAGACGTACGTAAACTACATTTGTATACAGATCTTTCAAAATATGCACACATAAACACACACACACACACACACACACACACACACACACACACACACACACATATTTATATATATATGGGAGGGGTATATATGTTATATCCATGTATGAATTTATATCCATGTATGTATTTATATCGATGTATGTATGAAGTATATATGTTCACGTATTTATACAGTACTTTTTCACAAATAGGTACCATGTTAGTCATAAGTGACAGAATTTAATTTTTCTCTTGTTCTTTTTTTAGTACTCCAACATTTTCTGCAAAGTATGTCTTAGTTTTTCGCCTGTTCAGTTAAAGTGAGTCTCCAATAAAGAATTCGCTTGTGTTCGCCAACACAAATGGCGGTCCCCGCCTTAAAAAAAAAAAAAAAATTGGTCGTCGACAGCATTTGATGGACGATTTGTTTACTCACGTGTGAATCTTGAGCACTTAACATTTTTGGTCGGCCAAACATTCCGCAACGGAAGCACTCGCATGTTCTGTCTTTTTAGTTTTTTTTTTCTTTTTCTTTTTTTTTAGCTTTTCAAGGAAATTCCTCACTCAAAAGTTATCTGTCTCCTGGCCATGTACTTGCTTAGCTATATCGTGATATCCAATTGTCCTATTCAGTATCTATCTATCTTTCAATATATTTAATCTGTTCTAATCAATTCAGATCTATCTATCTACCTCGTCTGTCCAGATCTATCTATTTATTTATATATCTATCTCACTTTATATCTGTCATTCTGTATATTCGTCATTCGGTTTGCCCCTTATATATATATATATATATATATATATATATATATATATATATATATATATATTGTTTTGGATTAATAGCATATTAACCATGGTTGGCTATTTAATGCCAAATCTATTTTTATACATATAAACAGTTCTATTACAAACAATTCCGTTTAGCGTATAGTTTTTTGTTTGCACACAACTAAATGTAAATACAGTCATATTTCAAACAAATCACTTGAGCATAATCATGAATTTTAAATGTCAAAAACAGTTATGTTTCAAACATGTCAGTTTTGCATAATTACACAGGTTAAATGTCAAAAACAGTTATGTTTCAAACATGTCAGTTTTGCATAATTACCCAGGTTAAATGTCAAAAACATTTCTATTTCAAAGTATTCAGACTAGTCAACAAATTAAAATGGTTCCAAGTATTGTTATGTATCACTAACAATTTAAGTAGACATGAATGTCAAAACAGTTCTATTTCAAACCATTCACTTTATCATAAGCATACAGTTTAATTCGATTTAACCATAGATTGGACCCTATCAGATGCTACTACACCGGGAAAGGGTGGACCTGGGAGCAATGGCAATAAAGAAGCACTCCACATTCCACAAAGCTCCAGCATTTCTGGGGCCACACGATCAGATTGTTTAGAATCAATTCCGGATCATTCGTTACGGAAGTCTTACCTTCTGCTGAGAAGCAGTCCGTAAATTATAAGCCTGTTAATTTTGTGTAAATTATTAAGAAAAATCACAGTTCTACAACTTCAACTATTTCTATTTCTTTAACTTGAGGGAAAATTTTGTGAAAAACAATAAAAATGACAAAATCTAATCTTGTAAGAAAAATTTATGAAAAATTTGACTGTTAATATACTTTGATATCGACAAAACCAAAGAGAATAGCAGTTTGGATGCTTTTAAATCTAGATTGTATATTTTCTGTGTAAATGATATTTGTGGGAGTAAGTCAGAATTTAGAGCTCATTGTCGCATTGGGTAGAGTGTTCGCCAATGATCCGGGAGACCTGGGTTCACGTCATACCAAAGACTATGAAAATGGTTCTTGACAACTCCTTGCTTAACACTCTGCAATATAAGGTACGTATCGACGGTAAAGTGGAGCAATCCAGGGAAAGGAGTAGCGCCTTCCCCTACACTGCGGTGTAGTAGCTATTTAAAAGAGAGCTTTATGGTCGCCCTCGACTACAGTCGTCAGCTTTACTTTGATATTTATACGGCAAAATGTCAATTTAATACCGCTGAATCATAAGCTAGCCAAGTCGCCCTACGAGTGTCCTGTAATGACACTGAACAGTCTGATAGTGAGGTTCCAGAAGTACTGGGACTAGACACAACTGGATGGACAAGGTGCTACACTGGGAATTGTGCAAGAAGTTTAAAGTTGACCATAAGAACAAATGTTATATGCACAATCTAGAATCCGACCTGGAAAATGAGACGTACAAACTTTTCTGTGTTTTTTAGATAAAATCGGATTCACCTAATCTCCGCCACACGACCAGACATAGTATATTAACGGTCAAATTTTTCATAAACTTTTCTTACAAGATTAGATTTGTCATTTTTATTGTTTTTCCACAAAATTTTTCCCTCAAGTTAAAGAAATAGAAATAGTTGAAGTTGTAGAACTGTGATTTTTCTTAATAATTTACACAAAATTAACAGGCTTATAATTTACGGACTGCTTCTCAGCAGAAGGTAAGACTTCCCTAAAGAATGTCCCGGAAT
>OY757931.1:21824633-21827133 GCA_963585895.1 Sepioteuthis lessoniana | reverse complement strand
GCGTCTGTCAGTATGTATGTGTGTGTATGATTGAACCTAAAGTAAATTAAAGTTAAGCGTTAGTAAATAAGTTTTATTTACTTTTCTTAAAATCCTGATCTTTTTCGGCCTGAGGTTATCATCAGCGTTTATTTTCAGGATATATTTCAAATCTTATTAAGCTATGAGGCTTAGGAACGTAAATGAATCCTTCGCGTTTACGAAAATTGAACGTTTAAATGAAATTTTATTCGATAATGAGAAACTTGCCTATTGCTTAAAAATATTTTCAAATTAAAAAGCTGTTTATACACAAGCATATATATATATATATATATATATATATATATATATATATATATATATATGTGTGTGTGTGTGTGTGTGCGTGCGTGCGTGTGTGTGTGTGTGTGTGTGTGTGTGTGTGGTGTGTGTGTGTGTGTGTGCAAATCTGTAAATCAGGATATTTAAAAGATGATTTTAATTAATTAAATTAATCGGCAATGCTAAATTTTTTTTTCAGATATTAAACTATTGTCAGGGCAATGTTAATATAAATTGTATTTTTTTTTATATCCATTACAAAAGAGTTATACAGACACACACACACACACACACACACACACACACACACATATATATATATATATATATATATATATATATATATATATATATATATATATAGTGAGAGAGAAAGAGATAGAGATAGAGGTTAAGATAAGGTTAGTTATATTACTTCTGAATCTTTAGATTATCGAATTTCACTCTACTTATTGTATAGAACACTCTTACGTTTAGCGTAAGGAATACTATAATTTGTTTGTTTTGTTTTGTTTTGTTTTGTTTTTGTTTTTGTTTTTTGTTATTTTGTCTCTTTTTGACTAGGCATTGCAATAATGATTGATTATTTTCAAGTAGTTCAAATGTTTTTGGTTTTATCTTTTTTGTTTGAATATGTTTCCACAGATATCAAATTGTATAATAATTTTTTTTTACGCATTTTCAAATCTGTTTTTTTTTTCACTCTCTCGGAATTATATATTATCATCATCATGTCGCGCTGGATATCCCTGACCCTCTCTCGCCACTCCTCCCTATCGTTCATCGCTCTTGGCAGGTCCTCAGGACAACATCCCGTATCCTCACACAGCTGCTGAATGTATGTTCGTGCTGGTCGTCCTGCTTTTGCACGGCCATGTGTGGGGGTCCATAAGAGTACATCACTTATGAGTTTGTCCCTGCTTCTCCAGCAGTGTCCTGCGTGTCTGGTTCGTCTAACTTGAATAGTTTTCGTGATAGGAGGTAGGTGGCCGCACAGTTGGTAGGGAAATGACCATTGCGTGGACAAAATGTCTTTTATTTTATCGGATAGGTTTAACTTCCATAATATGATGGTGTGTACGCTCAGTTTGTCATAATAGCCACAACTATTTATGGAAACAAAAATTGAACATAAACAGAAGCACCGGAAGCAAAACGAGAATCTGTGTCACGAAGACATCACAAGAGAAGGAGAAAAGTATGAATAACTCTTCAGTGATTATAAAAGAGATAAGTATGGTCATAGAGCTGTCTAAATTATGTGACATCATGGATATATTAAAGACAGAAAAAATAGATTGTATTAAGGCCACAGAAATCATGATTACTGATGGTACAAATGATAAGCATAATGATACTGAAGATATAACAAGAAAGACATGAATGAAGATAAAGTCATGAGATTCTGATACTACATTTAACCATGGCGGACGGTAGCACAGCCTAAGTCTTTTTTGGAGGAAATCGAAGAAATGCTGTGTAATCAATACGGCTAATGATGATGGTAATATACGCAAGGGTCGTTCGAAAAGTTCTAAAAGTCTGAAAGGATAGCAATAGCATAAGGTTTTTCTTGACAACACGCAACTACTTCTAAAAATGAAAACAAATAAAGATAATTTAGAGTTATCTTAATAAAGATGTATACAGATGTAAGCTTGGGCCCTTCAGCATTCCCCTAAAAATGGGTGCCTCAAGTACCAGGCAATAAACCTAGGCCCAACAAGGAGGTTTAGAGCCTGAGGGGACGATCCCCCGAAACTCAGGAATGACTTCGTCTTGCCCGCGAGATGCGGCTGCTGAACTTACCCTGCGTTCGCGTCAAGCAGTCTTGACTAACCATGACCCACCACAACCAATCCAATCCCAAGCCAACCACGTACCCAAGACGGCTGGTCAGAAAAGAAATTATTTCTTGGTAGAACAAGTCAACAATCAGCTAGATTGTTTTTATGAACTTGCCTGTCAACATCTGCAGGAAATTGGCCAATAAGCGATGACTAGAGGATATAAGAGGAGGGTCAAGATTTCTTCGTTATCAAAATATATTTCAGTCTTGTATTGACAAGAGCTACCTTTTGTATTAAGAATTCCACAACTAGAGGACAAAGGCTCACCTAATTCCAACAACACTACATGAAGAGTTACCCCATAATGAACGCGGGGATATGAATTTAATAATATTTCCATCAGAAAC
>OY757931.1:21777133-21819633 GCA_963585895.1 Sepioteuthis lessoniana | reverse complement strand
CGAAGGAGACTAGAGTTTTATGTGTGTACTATCAATAAAAGTGCCCATGTGAAAAAAGTTGGGAAAGTTATTTAATGATCCTCATATATATATATATATATATATATATATATATATATATATATTAACCTGCTTTCCCATTTATAATATGCAGCAAGTCTTTTAAAACAGACTATTTCTCTCAGCTTCATGTAGGGAGGAACGACATATGTTCATATATATATATATATATATATATATATATATATATATCCACACACCCACACCCCAACATATATATGAACATATATTAACTAGCTCTACAACCCTATATATATATATATATATATATATATATATATATATTATCATAAACACATACTCTTTCATTGTATTACAAGTCTTCAGTGTGACTAGAGAAGTTGGACGCTTCAAGGTTGGATCAACACCCGTCTAACTTTACGTTAGGCCGATATCTTACCGCTAAGCCATGTCGGTGACCTCCGTCAACTGAGGAATGTAAGGCATTTTTTTTTATCAACTTTCCTTTGTTTACATTTTCGCAATGAGATACCAGAGTGCTCTATTTGATTGATGAGCTTTTGCATCACACCGGTGGCAGCCTTTAATTCCTTCACTAGAGTGATCAACGCCGGAAAGGGAGCACATATATAGTCATCCACAGACTGACTATATCACAGCTTTTCAGTGTGGTTAAATACGTTGGACGCTTCTAAATGGGATCGAACCCCGCCGGACTTTATGTTTTTGCCGAAAACTTATTTTTCACCTATAAGAGAACCCGACGGTATGTAAAAAATAATATGGAAAAGCAAGGTATTCAAGGTAGGTATTGATTTATATATAAAAAAATATGCTATGCTTAATGTTTTGCTTCTTCTTCGCTTCAGGGCGATTTTAGTATGTGATGTTATATCTCATCTGAAAATTATTTTTACATCAAAACATTGAACGAAAATATTTTGGCTTTCTATCTTCGGTATTTGCCAACCCTTACACACTAGAAGGATTAAAACATGTTTAATGTTTTAAGCGGATTTTAAGAGTTTTAAATTCAGATATTTCCTTCTCCTAGATCGGTTGCTTTACCAAACTTTATGAGCCAATCCTACTATCTTACTATATTTGGAGGGAGAATAATTAGATTCATACCTTTTCCAAATGTAATATCGCTAAGTCGAATGCTAACAGTATCGTTCAGGATTTGAACTCGACTCGCCGTGACCATCACCTAGTACGATTACCTTTGCACCACGAGAGCCAGCCAGCATTTTTTTGTTTAAATAACGATCTGTTTCAAAAAGTTCATAGCGTAAGCAGTTTTCGAAAATTGTTCAAATTTATTTAAAATTTGATTTATTTTATTTTTTAAATTGTAACATATTTGACATAGATTTTTTTAATTATATATTTTCCTATATTTTATGAATTTAATTAAGATATATATGTATATTAGTTACGGATAAATGTGTAAATGATGAAACAAAACACCGACCTTCAACTTTATTATTTCTTTTTATCTTTGTAGCCTGAGTGACATGTTTGTTGAAAATCAAAAGTTACAAATTGTTTTGTTTTTTTAAGAAAAGTTAATATTAGAGCGAAAATTCTCTCTAATATTTACATTACAAGAATGAAATTTTTATACATTTAATGTCGCATTTAACAATGTCTAAAACTAGATGGTTATCACATCACCGATTTTGACTATCCATCGAATTCTACAAGGTGTTGGTGCCAAAAAAACTTAACGCAACAATATTATTCGTCAAATCTTCCAAAGCATTTAACGCATACACAGATGGAAGATAGAGTAAATGCTACTCGCCTACGGCCTCCCCAAAGCAACCATCTCAGCCATAAGGATACTATATAAAAAAAAAAGAAGTAAAAATCCTTTTACAGGATGCAGATAGGGACTACTTAGACATAGCAGCAGGTGTACTACAAGGATATACATTTGGCCAATACCAGTTTTTTATCTGTCTAGATTACGTGCTTTGAACGTCTATAGATTTAATGAGAGAAAATGGTTTCAAACTAGCAAAATCAAGAAGCAGAAGATACCTCGCACAAGTAATTACGGACGCTGACTACGCCTATGACATAGCAATTTTGGCAAATACACCCGCCCAAACCGAATCCCTGCTACATAGTCTGGAACGGGCAGCTGCTGGCATATGTCTCCTTGTCAACACAGACAAGTCGAAATACATGGGCTTTAATCATAGACCCGACATCTCCACACTAAAGGGTGATCCTTTGAAAGTAGTGGACAAGTTCACCTACCTAGGAAACAGTGTCTCATCAACCGAGAAAGACATTAACACGCGACAAGCAAAGGCATGGACTGCTATTAGCCATATGGATGTCAGACCAGACCGATGAAATAAAACTCATTTTTCCAAGCAATGTTTGTGTCAGTACTGCTATATGGATGCACTACATGGACGCTAACTAAACGTATCGAGAAAAAAGTTTTGTATATCTATGTCTCGTTTTAGTGAATAATCGGCAACTACGCAAGAATACTGCGAGCTGTATTAAATAAGTCCTGGAGGCAAAATCCCCCCAAAAGCAGCTGTACGACCACCTACTACCCATCACGAAAACTATCTAAGTTAGACGAACCAGATATGCAGGACCCAGCTGGAGAAGTAAGGACGAACTCATTAGTGATATACTCCTGTGAACCCCTTCACATGGACGAACAAAGACAGGACGACCAACTATGAATTATTTGCAATAGCTCTGTGCCGATACAGGATGTAGACTTGAAGACCTCTCGGGAGCGATGGACGATAGAAACGGGTAGCGAGGGAAGGTTAGGGAGATCCGTGCTCGCAGCACGACATGATGGTAAAGATGAAATCTTGATAATATATTTTGTGGGTGTAAAAATACATTTGACTTGTTTTGTCCCTTTATGGGATAGAAATTATATTCATCTAAGTCAATCCAGGTAAAAAAATATCAGAAGTTGAAGATTTTAATGGTAGTATTAGCCTATAACTAAACAAAATGTATTTTTTCAAAGTCTTGATGGCAACATTCAACAAGGCACCAACTACACGGCCACCTGCCTCCCATCACAAAAACTATCCACGTTAGACGAACCAGACATGCAAGACAGTGGTGGAGAAGCAGGGACGAGCACATAAGCGATGTACTCCTATGGACCCCCACATATGGCCGAGCAAAGGCAGGAAGACTTGCTCGAACATACATTCAGCAGCTATGTGAGGATACGGGTTGTAGCCCTGAAGACCTGCCAGAGGCGAGGAATGATTGGGAGAAGTGGTGTGAGAGGGTCAGGGATATCCGTACTAGCGGCACGACATGATGATGATGATGACAGGATAGAAATGATATTTATCTAAGTCAATCCCGGTAAAAAATATCAGAAGTTAAAGAATGTAATAGTAGTACTGGCATTTTACTAAACAAATAATATTTGTTCAATTAAATATAATCTAGCTATGTTGAAATTAAATGCATTATTGAAGGAACAGGATGTTACATTTTCTCTCAAGAGAAATAAAGTCGAAAGATTGGAGTATATTTACAGGGAGAATCTATAAATCTACTGAAGATTAATCATTTTATCGCTGATATATAAGATTAAGGAAGGGTCTAAATTAGATTTTTTTAAAAAGTTAATGTTTAATTTAAGATTCTAATTGGTTAAAAAGTGTTTTTTAAATAATCCAGGAGGGGACCGTCTTCTTTAATTTTGCAGTTTTGGGGTTATCCTTCAAATTCTGCGCGTTATGTCAAATACTGCGAAATCACAAGAAAAACTTGTAATAAAACACATTAGCTCCAATTGGTCAATAAAAGGAAAGATATAGATACAAAAAGTTTAGCTTCTCGTGTCTATTTTTATATAAAAACAATCAGCAACTGTTTTAGTAAAGAAATAAGATATTTTTCCACACATATTGAATGATGGTTAGAGTGTTCGCTAATGGCCCGGGAGACCTGGGTTCAATACATGTTCGAGTCATACCAAAGACCCAGAAAATGGTACTTGATGATTCCTTGCTTAACACTCAGCATTATAAGGTAGGTATCAAGGGTAAAGTAGAGAAATTCCGGGAAAGAAGTTGCGGGGTCCCCTCCACCTTGTTGTAGTAGCTATTGAAAAGGGAGCCTTTGGGTCACCCTCGACTCAGGTCGTCAACTTTCTTTACTTTACTTACTTATATATATATATATTAACCAATGCATCAAGCGACCTCAAGACAACAAGAGGACGAATAATTTTGGCTGTTGATTGCTTTATCTTATTCTATAGATCAAATATGTTATTTGATTTGTAGGTATTTGTCGCGTGCTCTGTCTAACTGACGAATATGGTACAAGGCCCTTTTATGATGGGTCCAAGCCGAGGAACTCCTGGCTTGTTATTTGATTAGTTACGCAACTGTTCACGCACGTATCACGCGTTGCCAACAACTCCCTTATAAAAAGTATTTTGCATTACACATCCATATCAGATGTTAGAAATGAACTTTCTAAAATTCTACAAAGGATATACAAATACCTTATCCAGAAAGTGATTTAAAAAAATTCTTTTATAATTAAGTCCAGCACGCATAACTGTGTAGATTCTGCTCGTTTGCAAAGTTAAGATGAAAACTTTAATCAAATGCCACACTAGTCATACTGATGCAAACGTTTTTTTTTTCTTAATTTATCGGAAACGTGTGCAATAGTAATTATGGAATCAGTATTGATTTTTAAAATTAATTTTTACTGGGTTATTTATATTGTATCAAATGATAACAGGTTGATTAGAAAAAACTTGCGATATTTACCTATATTACTTGTCTCTTCGATTCCATACACAGAGGGAAGTTTGAACAAATCCTACAAGCATACGGCCTACCAGAAGAAACCGTTGCAGCAATAACAATTCTCAACAGAAACACCAAAGTGAAAGTACGTTCACCGGATGAAGACACTGAATGCTTCGACATTGTAGCGGGAGTACTACAAGGAGACACGCTAGCTCCATACTTCTTTATCATCTGTCTAGACTACGTGCTTAGAACTTCGATCAACAAAATCAGAGAAAATGGCTTCGAGCTGAAAAAGAAAAGAAGCAGAAGGTACCCTGCAAAAACAATACCGACGCCGAATACGCCAATGGCATAGCGTTACTGGCGAATACACCCAACCAAGCCGAAACACTACTGCATAGTTTTGAACGAGCCGCCGCAGGCATTGGCCTCCCTGTCAATGCACACAAAACTGAATATATGGGCTATAACCAAACAGGGAACATTTCCACACGAGACAGAACATCTCTGAAACTAGTAGACAAATTCACCTACCAAGGAAGCAGCGTCTCATCAACCAAAAAAGACATCGACACACGGCTAACGAAGGCATGGACAGCTATCGATAGGCTCTCGATCATATTGAAATCAGCCCTGACCGTTAAAATGAAACGCAGTTTCTTCCAGGTAGAAGGTCGTATCGATACTGCTACATGGATGCACTACTTGGACGGTAACTAAACGGCTGAAGAAGCTAGACGGCAATTACACAAGAATGTTGCGAGCAATATTGAAAAAGTCCAGGCGGCAACACCCCACAAGGCACCAATTATACGGCCACCAGCCTCCCATCACGAAAACTCAAGTGACGTACTCGTATTCATCCCCGCATATCCCCAAGCGAAAGCAGGACGACCAGCTCGAACATACATACAGCAGCTATGTGAGGATACAGGATGTAGCCCTGAAGACCTGCCAAAGGCGATGAATGATAGGGAGAAGTGGCGAAAGAGGGTCAGGGATATCCGTGCTAGCGGCACGACATGATGATAGTGATGATGACTTTTCTTTTTGTGAGAGGCATATACTCTAGTTGATCGCGGTGGTTATGACGCTGACACTTTGTTAATTCTTTCACACCGGGTGTTCTTTTTCTGTATCCCGTTTGAAGGAATATACATGGAGGAAGAATGACCATAACAATTTTTTTAATAAAAATATAACACTTTTTATTCTTCTTGGAGTCAAATCTGCGGTGTGAGAGACGGATGGGACAGGGAGACAAAGACAGCTATATTGAATCATAACATCTTCACCAGACCATACCACGCTATATCATCAAGACCTCATTTAGCACTTTTTCTGCTTTTCGGCTGGTGGTATTCAACTGGAGGCCCACTGTGGGCCACTGCCCCATCAGGGCGCTCTCACTGACTGAAAACTGGGTCTGACTCAAGACTCACACTGACTCCAACACACTCGGACCCTCACGCGTACATCTGCATATATCATTTTATAACTCCCGCGTTTTCCGATATGACTCCTTCCACTTATTTACACAGGTGCATGCTGTTCAGATAAATCTCTCACTGACGGCTCTGACAATGGTCGAAATGCAACAATTTCAACACAGCTCTGATAAGCGGTAAACATAGTCAAATTTTAAAAATTACTGGTTACTTGTTTGAACTGAGCCATTACGCTGTAGAAGATCTGAAAAATATCTCTTTTGTTTGTTTGTATATTTGTTTGTTTGTGTTTTATGACACAACAAACTTTGTAGGTTATGTTAAGCCAAATCCATTTTTATACAAATAAACAGTTCTATTTCGAACAATTCAGTTAAGTATGAATACACAGTTTTTCAAAAACTTTTCTTCTATTTCAAGCTATTCAGTTTAGTCAAACAGTTCTAATTTTAACAATTCAATTTAGCTTTAGTACAGTTTCAATGTCAGAAACAGTTCTATTTTAAATAATCCAGTTTAGCAAACAAAAGCAGTTCCATTTCGAACGATTCAGTTTAGAATAAGTACGCAGTTTAAATGTCAAAACGGTTCTATTTCAAGCGATTCAGTTTAGCATAAGTACGCATTTTAGTTCTATTTGACCCATAGATAGGACCCTATCCGGTACTACAACTCCGAGCCAGGGTGGACCAGGGAATGATAGCCATAAAGGGTTACTCCACGTTCCCCAAATCTCCAGCATTACTGAGCCTCACCATCAGATTGATTATTGTCATTTCAGGACACTCGTAGGGGGTGTCTTACCCCTATGCAGAGATGTAGTTGGGGTGTATTCTACAGCCCCAGTGTACTAGGTAAATCTATTTCGTGAAAGACGAACATGTATTTGATCACAGTAGAGTAATCATGTATTTCAAGAAATTTTCTTCAATTTTCAAGAACTTCTACTATCAATCAAGGTCAGGTGGATTTAAAACTGTGGATTCCGTGGTTGTGCTCTAAGCCATAGAAGTAATCCTAGCGGTTAACACTTGAAGATTATCAGGTGATCTCGGCATGTCACCATTCAATTTGATTCGTTACTTTCACGACCTCGTTCAAAGTATATCAAGCTGCTCAACTATGACTCCCATTACTAAAAAATACTGCAAATGTTTGTCTCAACAGAGTGAATCATCAAAAAATTATGAATGATTGCTTTAAAGAATTTTATAATCATCATTAACGTTTGACAGTTTTTTTTTACATAATTTTTGTACTTAAACGTTTACTTATTAGATAATATCTGTTCTAATTACGGACAATTTTTCCCCTGTCCACTTGGCTGGAAAGGTTGTAGAATACACCGGCTGTATCTCTTTAGAAGGGTAAGATTTCCCCAACGAGTGTCTTCGATATGACACTTAACAATCTGATGGTGAAGCTCCAATAATGCTTGATCTTTAGGGAATACCAAGTACTCCATCATAGTCATCACTTGCAGGTCTACTCTGGCCCGAAGTGGTAGCATCTGATAGAGTCCTATCTATGGGTCAAATGAAAATGTTTTACATTTAAACTGAGTGCAAACCAATGACTTATACTAAATTGAATTTTTAGAAAGAGAACTATTAGATCATTGAGCCATGAGTAAACAAATGACTGATGTTCAATTGAATTGTTATAGATAAATAACGATACTTGGAAACATTTAACTGTATGCAAAGGGTCGAGCTTAGGCTCGTTTAAGAACATTATCAAAAAATGTGTGCATAAACCCTATATATTTATTATATATCCATAAAGAGGGCTAGGCATTAAATATCCTACAATGTTTGATATGCCATAAAACCAAATGGTTTACATCAGTTTGCAAATAAGATAGTTACCTTATATTTTGCTCAGTGATATGTACGAATTTTTTCTCTCACTTCGTTTTCTTTCTTTCATTCGTTGTTTCTTTCTTTTGATTTTATATTACGTTGAATTTCTGGGGAAAATATTACCGATTTCTATGAATATTTAAAAATTTTAGTTTCTATTCACATCAGGTTTCGTGATGAAGCCGACGTCCTTTCACTATTCTGGATTTATTTCTGTCAGTCTATCTTTCATTCATTCATTATTTATTTATTTGTTTATTCATTTTCCTCTTTGGTTTCTTTTTTTTTTTTCACTCGTCTCGTCCTTTAATTATTTCTTTCTTTTTAAACTTCTTTTTTCTTCCTTAGTTTTTTCTTTTTATTTTCTTTCTTTCTTTCTTTCTTTCTTTCTTTCTTTCTTTCTTTCTTTCATGACTTTCATAGTCATTTTTAATAACCATTCCCACTTTATCTTTTAACAATCGATGCCTTCATCTCATCATTCCTTTTATCTTAATTTTTTCTTTCACTCATCTCTTTATCTATTTTTTTATTTCGACCACCAGTTTTCGTCCTTTTGGTTTTTTTTTCTTTCTTTTCCTTCCTTCGATTTTTCATCCATAACTCATTTTTTATTAAATTCAACCTGCTTCTTTAACTTTTTATTTTCTTTTTCTTTCATGGATCTTTACTTTTCTTTCTTTCTTTCTTTCTTTCTTTCTTTCTTTCTTTCTTTCTTTCTTTCTTTCTTTCTTCGAGTTTTTAGTCGATTAGTGATTTAGTGATTTTCTAGTTCTTTCTTCCAATTATCTCTTTGCTTTTTCTTTTTCTTTTTATTTCATGATTTGCATCATTCTTTCTCAGAGTTTTTTTTTTCTTTTTTTTCAATCTCTCTCTTTTATTTTCTTTATTCAATTCTTTATTTATTTACACATTCATTTACTTATTTGTTAGTTTATTTATCTTGCCCTCCATTTATTTTCATTCTTTCGTAATTAATTTTCTTTTTTTTCATTCAGTCTTTATTAGCATTTTCTTTAACAATTTCCTTCTTTTATTATAAACTTCGGCGCCTTTCTTTCACACTTGATTTTCTTTTTCTTTTTTACTGTCTTCTTTCTTTCTTTCTTTCTTTCTTTTTTTTTCTTTCCGTCCCCAAATAATATTTATTCAGTTCTGTTTTAACCATAGATTGATATAACTGGTAACAAACAAGTACTACACTTTCAACAGATCTCAAGAAAGAGAGTCCCACAACGGAGTGCAATTTAATGTCAGCCTTAAAAGAACATTATAGAAAAGAACGAAAATTACGAAAAGGAACTAAAATTATTGAAATAAAAGAAAATCGTATCAGTTTATTAGAACAGAACATTTTAAAAATGTGTTTTATAAACTAGTTTTATACACGAGTCTCTAAGGTTATTTCTTCTTTAACGCATTGATCCAGAATTCCCTTTCTGTTAGTTTTATTTTCCTTTCTTCTCTTCTCTTTAGAAAAAAA
The DNA here is from genome assembly GCA_963585895.1 of Sepioteuthis lessoniana. Lineage (NCBI taxonomy): Eukaryota > Metazoa > Mollusca > Cephalopoda > Myopsida > Loliginidae > Sepioteuthis > Sepioteuthis lessoniana. The sequence continues at coordinate 21,810,035 of OY757931.1, read as the reverse complement.
AAATTCCAACTGTTTTTCTTTCTCGCTCTTATTCTTCTTATTCCTCTTGCAAGCGTATTTAATTAAGTGCCTATGAGAATCCCTATAGCGCTAAATGAAAATCTGTTACTAGTCAGGCTACTATAAAAAGCGTCAACACAGCGCGAAAAGTGGATTTTATGTGGGCCTGTCATAAGGTCATTGCTAAAGGATTTCTAATTTTATCAGTTCCGAATCACATGCTTTCGAAACAGCTCATCTGAAGGACGCGGACAGCAGGCAACAACTAAGGAGACCGCTCATTGTTTCGCAGCTAAACATACGCACAAAGATACGACCGGCCATGGCAAATCTCTTTGGTGTCAGAGCCATCCTAAAATAGGTTTCAAGTTCGTGCTGATATTAAAGGACTCTATCTGAATAGAATTGTCAGCATTAATCCAACTTGGCATACGTGAGTTACTGAGATTATTACAGTGAAGCAACCGCCTCCGCCGACTCTATCTGATGAAATATGAAATAGAGAACGATCCGGTCTGTCTTAAAATCTGTTAGCTGTCAGGAACGCGCCCAGATAAAGAAAGGACACGGGTCTCAGACGGTAGACTTCACGGCCCTGATCTGAACGAGTTTGGAGATGTGTGGAGGAATAAATAATCACTACCCCACCCTCGCAGAAACAAAAGTAAGAATGCCTATTTCGTGAGAGAAGGGGAGTTGATTGATTGATTTTATCACTGATGGATTCTTCATTGAAGCTGCTGATATATATATATATATATATATATATATATATATATATATATATATATATATATATATATATATTGGTTACATTCTGTTGTATGGCATATCAACCATTGTAGGTTTTTTAATGCCAATTTTTTTTATACATATATATTAAAAAATTTGAAACATATTTTGTGGATAACACATTTAAACGAACCGGAGCTCATATTTTTACACATATTTAAATAGTTTCACTTATTTCTATCAAAAACGAATAATTCTATTTACTATTAATAATTTTTAGCTCACAGTTTAATGTTTTTAAGTATTTCTATGTATCATTAAAATATTAATTAGACAGCAGTCATTTGTTTTGACACACTTTAATGATCAAAAAGTTCTATATCAAACAATTTTGTATAGCATTAGTATACAATATAAAATGTCAAACTGTTCTATTCAGCCCATTCATAGGTCTCAATCAGATCCTACTATTCTGCTCCTGAGTGGGCTAAGCAGTGATGGTAACGAAAGGGTACTCCGCATTCCCCAAAGTTTCAGCATTACAGGTTCCTCATCATCAGATTGCTATGTGTCATATGCAGTTCATCTGTTGTGAGTCATGCTGCTTGCTCAGATTCCCCGGACTCCCTCGTTCTTGGTCTCTATCATCCATAGCTTCCGACAGTTCTTGAACGTCTGTGTGAAGGAGTCCATAGATGAACGTCCTCTTATAAGTTAGTTTTTTACTTCTCCAGCAATAACCTTGTTTGTCTTATTTGGATGATTTTAGAGATGGTAGGTAGATGGCCATACAGCTGCTGTTCTATGAGATGTTGCCTAAAGGAATTGTTTGATGGCGCTCGTAGCATTCGTGTGCAATTACCATTTACCTTTTCTCTATACGCTTAGTCAGAGTACACACAGTGTATCCATATAATAGAATTGACACCATCGCTGCTTTGAAAGAATTGTGTTTTATTTTGATATATTGAAATTAACTGTTAAACGCTTTTCAAATCATTCAAATGCAGTTTTCTTTTCTCATAAATAAAATAGAAATATCACAGTATTTCACTTGTAAAGTAAAATACAACAGAGTAAAAACTAACGACTCATAGCTATCCTCTGAATCTCCACAGTTTACATCAAGAATATTTATATAATCACGATAATTTCAATCCAACTATACATATACAAATGCAAGTACACAGAATACAAATACAGTACTAGCAGATTCTGTTGTTCAGGTACGAATCGTTTATTAGTTTCTGACTTCGGTTCTTCGACACGAGGAGAGAAACATAATTCTTAATTACCTAACCATCCCCACCACGCGGTGCACCTTGAGACGTTTAAGATCTCTGTCGCTAGAGATCCGAAAAACCCAACTATATGCCTCAACGGTAGAGAAGTCAATTCTCTGCCTCAATGGTCCAATCTCAACTTCCAACTGACTCTTTTTCAAAATCCTCAAATTCTCAGGACCCTCTCTCCCGGGCATGATATCAACCACACTCCAGCTCCATTTCCTGTCAGGTGTTTATTATGACAATGGTGATTGTCATATCTTTTGCGCTCGAGCGTAAAACTGTACCCAATGACTATGCACCTGAACTCTTAACCCGAATAGTTCAAAGCCCCAAAAAATGAATGATAAAATTTGATTAACGAAAAATGATTAATATAAAAAATAATTCCTTAATTATATAACAAATGTCTCACCTGAGGATTGGGCACATTTGGACTTTACCCTATTATATATATATATATACATATATATATATGTGTGTGTGTGTGTGTGTGTGTGTGTGTGTGTGTGTGTGTGTGTGTGCAAAACACTTGTTGTTGCCATCAGAACGAAATATAAGATTGTATAATACGAATTTTAAGAAGCATGAACCAAAATGTTCAAAGTTAGTTTTATTGAGTCCATGATTAATGTTTTTTAGAATGTTATTGTAGAGGTTAACGTTAAATACTAAAATAATTGTAATATTTCAAGATAACAGATTGAGTAAAAACGTTTTTTCGGATTTTCATTGATGATTTTAGTCTCTTTTTATCTTTATGTTATATTTACAATTTGTAACAAACTGGGTACCTCCGGTGGGGTCATGGTTAAACAAATTAAGCTAGCAAACCTTCACATATGATTTCTAGTTTCATTGTGAGCCCCATTCTATACGACATTGTGCAACATCAAAGCAAAAAGCTTAGCAAATGACACGTAGTTCTAACGAAATTTGTTATTTTCTAATATAACGTACAATCATTTATTCTTTATTTCAAAACTATGGTTGCCCAGTCGGCTTGGGCTGTAGAATACACCGACTGCATCTCTGCAGAGGGGTAAGACCCACCCCAAAACAAGTGTCCTGGATATGACACTAAACAATCCTATGGTGATGCTCCAGTAATGCAGGAGCTTTGGGGAATGCGGAGCACCCCTTCATGGTTTTTGCCCCAGGTCTACTCTAGCCCGGCGATGTAGGGCCCTATCTGTGGGTTAAATAGAATTAAGAGGATACTAATGAAGCTGTACTTATGATAGAGAATTGTTTGATTAAACTGAACAATAAAAACATAATTATATTTAAACTGCGTATTTATGCTAAACTGAATTATTTGAAATAAAACTGTTTTTTGACATTGAAACTGTATTTACACTGAACTGTATTATTTTACATATAACTGTTTTGACATTTAACTGTGGGTAAACAAAATCTGTACTTATGCTAAACTGAATTAGAACTGCTTGACTAAACTCAATAGGTCGAAATAGAAATGTTTATCACATTAACTTGTATTTACATTTAAACTGCGTGCTTATGCTAAACTGAATTATTTGAAATTGAACTGTTCTTGAAATTGAAACTCTACTTATACTAAACTGAATTATTGTATATAACTGCTTGAATAAACTGAAGTTTGAAATAGAAATGTTTTTGACAATTAAACTGTGTACTCATGCTAAACTGAATCGTTTGAAATAGAACTGATTATTTACATAAAAATGGATTTGGCGTTAAATAATCTACAAAGTTTGATATGCCATAAAACCCAACCAACCAACCAATCAATCACAACTTTGATAATGAGTGACGAAAATTTGATTTCAGTGTTATTTTAGATTACCAGTAAAAAATGGAAAGAGTCTTCGAGAAGGAGAAAAGATATGATAAGGAAGTTCCTGGAACTATCCACGAACGTGTTACACAAAATGTGTCCTGCCTTTTCAAGGAAGATAAAACCAGCCTCGAATATGAACAAGGTTAAAGGAAACCTTCGTATATGGAAGATGAAACCCCGCTTGTAATGGTTGAAAAACTGTAGTAATAGATTGTTCGGAGGACTTGGTCCCTCACAAATCAAAATCAGTAGATAATTTCATAAACTCAGCCTTGTAAACCGTCATTTGATGTACGGAATAACTTGAATATTGCAAAACGTACTGTCGAGTTGGGTTGGAGAATACTCAGATTGCGTCTATGAAGAAGGTAAGATCCATCAATGAATATTCCGGGTATGGCATTAAACTGCGTCTGATGGTGAGGCTTCGGTTCTGGAGATTCCCTGGCCTACTATGACTCGCATCGGCAGAATACGCTAGGGTCTAATCTGTGGCCCAAATAGAACTGTTCAATCTCTTCCGAAAGATTATTATTATTATTGTTAAAATCTCAACTGCATGCAAAATATTTCATTTCATAGGAATACATCAGAGATAGAAAAGACAACGTTAAATATCATTATTTGAAACCATTTCACGATGTGCAAACAAATGGTTAATATTAAGAAAACTTGTAAGAGTTTGGTAGAAATAGTTGAAACAATTTAGATATGTGTAAGCAGATTATTGATATAAAATATAATTATTAGTGTTAGATAGGAATACTTGTCACCATTTCATTCTTTGCAAACAAATGACGTGTAACTGTTATATAACATATGGGATGGATTTTCGGTTCATTCCTAATGACCCTGTGTGCTTTGACAAGTTGTCACTATGTGATTAGTAAACAGGGCGATGACATCACGTCAGAGCAGTTGGGTACCACAGGTGTATAATCGGAAGGAAACCACGTGATGAGAGCCATGTGTTCAAATCTAGAGACAGAGTGCAGAAAATCGGGAGTCGAACAAGGGACACTCAGCCGAGCAGAGGCATCTCTGACGACACTTGCAAGGGAGTGCAAGCGTTGGCACCTCTTGGCTCCCCAAAAAGGTATGGGACAAGAAGAATTCCCCTATCTGAGTATATGTCTCTCGATCTATCTCTCAACTAACAACAAACAGTGGGTCCCTTTTGAGAAAAGAATGAGAGATACATTTTTTATAAAGAAGTGTTTCGTTCGTTCATTGGATTACGTAAATATTGGGTATACAACATAACAGCCCGTTTAAAAAAAAGATACCAACAACCTATTTGTTTGCAAATCACACACATATATATATATATATATATATATACACACACATATATATATATATATATATAGTCATCCACGAACACACTATTTTATTGTATCACAACTTCTCCGTGCGGGTAGACACGTAGGACGCTTGAAGCTGGGATCGAAACCCACCCAACTTTACGTTAGACTTAACATCATACCGCTCAGCCAACAAGCGTACCACATCAGCTAGGGAATTATAAGGTATATTAAGTAGCAACAGCAGCAGCAGCGTTCGTTTGTTTACATTTTATATCTTACCGGATACCAGAGTGTTCAATTCATTTGAAGAGCTTTTCATTATGCGAGCGGTAGCCGTAAATTCCCTCGCCAGAGAGTTCAAAACCCATGGAGGAGTGTACATATATATATATATATATATATATATATATGTGTGTGTGTGTGTGTGTGTGTGTGTGTGTGTGTGTGTGTGTGTGTGTGTGTGTGTGAACAACCGGAGTTGTCATTAAATAACATACAATACTTTATAAGATACCATAAAATACCAACCAAAAATATTGCAAAATATTTTATTCATCCTGTTATTAATATAATTAAAACGTGTGACACTTTAAATAAGTAATTAAAATCACTCTTAATGAAAACATTATCACTCCACCAAATAAGCTGATTGGTTGGTTTGTTCACTTTGCGCCATATTCGCTCACGTATTCACCAATAACGAGATTGATTTCATGTCAAGTGAAGTGTCATAAGTTACAATCTTTCTGCGCATAATATATCTTCCGTTGGATAAAACGTAGGCATCAAAGTTTTATTTAGTGACGTATCAAATTATACAAATTATTCGATAACCTATACCCGTCAGTTGTGAATTTTGGTACACTTACCACAGTCATATGTATAAGTACATTGGATGGAATGAATTATTTGCATTATGAATTGTTTATTTAGATTGGTATATATACAGGCCCATAAAATATTTATTTTTACACTTCTGTATAAAATAAAGAAAAAAATAGGGAATAGGGTAATATCGAGAATGAATGAATTTAATTTTGTAAATATTTATTCGATTGAGTATTTATTTATCTAGAGCCCCATTTTTTGGAGAAAGGCTACCCTTGTTTGATTGATAAATTTAAAATGTCAAACAATTCAATTTAGAATGGCAAAGAGTTCTATTCGACCCATTCATTGGACTCAATTAGATCCTACTATTCCGTGTCTGAGTGGGCCAGGCAGCGATGGCAATGAAAGAGTACTCCGCATTCCCCAACGCTCCAGCATTACAGGTGCCTCACCATCAATTTTTTTTTGTGTCATATGTAAACTATGACTATCTGATACTAATTTCTACGCAATAATACGTTTTCATCTACCCTCTCTTCCTTTGGTTCACTTATCAGGTAACGGAATATTGTTACTGAGACGAAGATAACCCCGGCAGTCTCAGAACATGAGTTAATAAAGAGGAAATTATTAATTGGCGTTGATAACAACCCAGAGACCCGGATGGATGGTAACTGCTTCCTCCCCTCCTACCTTCACAAGAAATTATAAAAGATTAAACCCCTCTGGCCAGTGTTCTTTAGTTATAATTTTCTAAGTTTTTTGCTGAGATGTGGCACAAGGACATAGGAATGGGACACCCGATGAGATTCAGACTCACTTGCATAATAATTTACATAGCCGTATGTTCAGATGTAGCACAAGGCCGTATGAAAGGGATACCAAATTAGAATCGAACTCACATGTGAAGCTTCGCTAGCCTAGTTTGCTAACCATTACACCACCAGAAACGCCCAGCCGGTGTTTTTAGTAATTACACAGGAAGAAGCGTCCCTCGATGTAACCAGTTACTCCCCACCACTTTTTTTTCACATGTTCGACGGTATCAGTTATTCGTATTAGCAACTTTTATACAGATAGAATGATCAATATAATGGAATCTTGCAGTTTCTAACACATCACGTCAAAATAGACCGAGGAGAAATAGCAAAGAAAAGTATTTCCACTCTCTCCAGAGACTTCTCACCGGATGCAGTTTAATATCTAACCAAGTATAGCCTTTTGTGGCGAAATATACCATTCTGCGCCGGGCGCATTGATTTATGGTAGATATGACATCATCATTTGGATTTTTAGCCCAAGAACGTGTCAGCCATCTCTCGTATAAATGGCAGAAATCAAAACCACTTGTAACAAATCGTTTCAAGTTTTAACGAACACCAGGCAAAACTAAATTTATATATATATAAATCTATTTAAACTCAGATTAAACCAACAAGTTGTCTGTGTCCGTTTATTTTGCGGTATGTGTACACGCCGTTTTATTTTACTTGCATTACAATACCTGCAAGTTCATTAAAACAACCACTATATTTACGGCCTACTCAACTATCAAGTTTCGGGCATGCGCAAAGACTTACAAAAGTGCAACATTGCGGCATCGTATCGGTAGGGCGATAGGAAAACGATCCAAGGACAACCACTCGCAAGTCTTAAGTGGAATGCACAGGTTTCTACTTGAGATATCACTTGAAACGACAGAGCATTCGGTCACTTGAAGTATTTTCATTTGAGAGAAGCTGTGCCCTTAAATATCCTCATAAGGAAGAAAAACAATTAATTGCTTGGGAGACATTACAGACTTTTATGTAAGCCAGAGATCAAGAGAAAGAGATAACGAGAGAGCGAGAGGGGAGAGAAAAGAAAAAGGGAGAAAGAAAGATAACGAGAGAGAAAAAGAGAGAAGCTGAGAGAGAGAGAGAGAGAGAGAGAGAGAGAGAGAGAGAGAGAGAGATTCAGAGAGAAAGAATGAAAGAGATAAAAGAAAAGAGAAGTAGTTACTTGGTTGGATGGGAAGTGTTTTATGACATATCAAACTTTGTAGGTTATGTAATGCAAAAACCTGTTTATATATATATATATATATATATATATATATATATAATAGATTTATATATCTAATGCCATGGGATTTAGTCTGAAAATGAAATGAATCGAAAACCATTGTTCGATTTTCGATTCATTTCATTTTGTTAACTGCCTGATGATTTTTGTTTTGTAAAAACTCCGTGAAACCCAAGGGTCGCAGACTAAATTCCGTGGCATTAAATATATTGATCTACTATATATTTCATTATTATGATTATATAATATCTCTATCCAAGATATTGAGCACACTCCATATTATACACTTGGTTCGCCACAAACCCACAAAGTGATTTAGTGACAACCAACACTGGTATATATATATATATATATATATATATATATATATATATGACGTAAACTAATGAAAGATAATATATAATGCGTTATAATTCCCGATCTGACGTAGGAAGAGCGGTAAGATACTAAGGCTAACGTAAATTTGGGTGGGTTTCGATCACAGCTAGAAGCGTCCTGCGTATCAAGCCACACTGAAGATTTATTTGGTTTCTTTGTTTTTTAATGGCATATCAACCTTCGTGGGTTATTTAATGCCAAAGCCATTCTCATAATAGAACAGTAGTGGTGCTATTTAACCCATAACTGGGAGGATAAGGGGGTCCATACCTTTCCCAAGGGTATTTGTCCGAAAGTGAACGTAATAGCGCGACTGGGGTTCGAACTCGCGTGCTACGATTTCGCAGACCATCGCTTTAACCATTACACCACCATGTGAAGATTTGTGATATAACAAAATATTCTATGTAGATGACAATGTGTGTGTTTGTGTATGTGCGTGTGTTTCATTTGCAATCAAATCATTTGTAGTTAACTCTATTAGTTAGTTAGAACTTATTTCTTTACATATTTTTAAATGATTTCAAGTACTGCTATTTATCATTAGTAATTTTATAAAACTATTTCATATAAATAATTTGAACAGAGTTGTATGGCTTCAGCAAAAATAATATTAATTATAATATATGAATATCTCAAGCCAAAAACAGATGAAATCTCACGCTAGAGGACTTGCACATGGTAATGGAAAGGAAATTGTAAGCGAAAACCCGAATCTATTCTAATAACAGTGCAAAGCAACTCATAAAGACCAACTATATTAAAACGAATTTGAATAAGACTCAAGATAATAGCAAATGTTGATTATGTGATAATAGAGATGAAAGGATTAACAACCTAATAAACGAATGCAGCAAACTTGCAAAAAAAATGTACAAAACTAGATCCGACTTGGTGGGGAAGATAATCCACTTGGAATTGTGCAAGAAAATTAAATTTGAACTTACTATCAGATAGTATATACAGCGACCAAAATTTTTCCTGGGGATTGAAACACAAAATTCTCTAAGATTTTGAAATAGAAACAGATCACCTAACCTTGACCAGAAGACCAGACCACTTAATTGTTAAGCAAAAGAGAGAACTTGCCGAGTTGAGAATTTTGCCGTTCATGGCGACCGGAGAATAAAAATCCAAAAAAGCAAAATGTTAGAGAAATAATTGGATCTGTGCATAGAACTTAAAAAAAGCTATAGAACAGGAAGGTGGTGGTTTCGGTTTGTCTTTGGTTTGATTTTATGGCACATCAACTACTGTGGGTTATTTATGCCAAATCCATTTTTAGACATATAAAGAGTTCTATTTCAAAGAATTTACTTTTGTGTAAGTATAGTTTTTTTCCTTGCATACAGTTCTATGTCAAAACAGTTTTATTTCAAATAATTCAGTTTAGTATAAGTACAGAATTTCACTAACAAAAACAGTTCTATTTCAAGTAATTCCGTTTAGCACAAGTTCTAGTGGGCCTGATGCGGTACTTCACATTTTTCCAAGCTCAAACATTACTGGAGCCTTACAATCAGATTGTTTAGTGTCATATTGAGGGCACTCGTTGGGAGTCATACTTCTCTGCAGAATAGCAATCGGTGCATTCTACAACCTCAGCCGACGAGGAAACGACAAGAGTTGAAAGTCAGACGACAAGCTGAGAACATTCAAATTATAACATTTTTAAGGTCGCCCAGAAAACTGAGAATATTCCTAGAAATCCTTAGAAATTTCCTGTCGCTCAAATTACTGTGAGGGACCATCAGCTAACTCAGGTGTAAAAAACATCTTGATGAGTATGATGATAATAATAATAGACAATAAGAAGGAAAAATGGGAAGAAAAACAACTCTATGAGCGTTTTAAACGACTAATAAACAGCATCTCACTCGACAAATCCTAGACATGGCTAAGAAAAGGAAACTTTAAGAGAGAAAGGGAATCTCTCCTAATGCTAGCGCGAAACAACGCAATAAGAACCAATCATATCAAGGCAAGAAAAGATAAGACTCAACAATATAGCAAATGTTGGCTATGCGGTGACAGAAACGAAACGATCAATCACATAATAAGTGAATGCAGCAAACTAGCACAGAAAGAGTACAAGACTAGACACCACTGGGCGACCAAAGTTATCAACTGGGAAATGTGCAAGAAATTTAAATTTGACCTTAAGAACAAATGGTATATGCACAACTCAGTACCTGTCCTAAAAAATGACATGCATAAGCTCCTATGGGACTTTGATATATACACGGATCACCTAATCCTGGCCTGAAGATCAGACTTTATTATAATCAACAACAAGAAAGAGAACTGGCAAAATTGTCGACTTTGCCGTCCCAGCTAACCACAAAATAAAACTGAAAGAATTTGAAAAGAAGGAGAAGTACCTCAACCTTACTAGAGAATTGAAAAAGCTGAGGAACATGAAATTGACGATTGTAGCAATTGCGATTGGTGCTTTTGGCACAGTAACTAGAGGATTATAAAAGGGACTGGAGGACTTGGAAATTGGCAGAAGAGTGGAGACCATCCAAACGTCAGGATTATTGAAGACGGCCAGAGTACTGGGAAGAGTCCTGGAGACTTGAGGAGATTTGCTGTCACTCAAACTCCAGTGAAAAACCATCACCTGACGCTGATGTGAAAAATCTAAAAGAGGAAATAATAATATTAAAGAGAGAATAGATCAGACGCAACAAAATAGCAAAGGTAGATTAATTGGTTATCATATAATATTTACCCAACCCCTCCGCTCGGGCAGGATATGACACAAGGTAATTTTTGAAGCGGAGTTTAACAGGTTTCAATTCAGAGTTTTCCTTCTCCTAGACTAGTTGCCTTACCAGGGCTGAAGAACCCAGTCTGCCCTACTATTTACCCATAGCTGGAGGGAGAATAATTGGATTCATACCTTTCCCAAGGGTGCAATGTGAAATACAATCAATCTCGTCCAGGATTTGAACTCGTGTCACCGTGTTCATTTCCTACGTCGATAACCAGTACACCACGGGCACCTCTGTGATTAATTGGTTATAGAGACGAAACGACTGCTTACTTAATAAGCGAATGCAGCAAATTGACATAGAAGGAGTATAAGAGTAGACACAACTGGGTGGTCAAGGTGATCTACTTGGAGTTGTGCAAGATATGTGTATTGGACCATACGAACAAACGGTCTATGCACAAACCAGAATCTGTTATGGAGAATGATACACATAAACCCCTTTGGGATTTTAACATACAAACGGATCACCTAATTTCGACCGGACTCTCAGACCTTATAATGATCAACAACAACAAAAAAAGAGAACTTGTAGCATTGTGGACTTTGCTGTCCATTCTGACCACAGAGTAAAACTGAAAGAAAATGCACATAAGAATAAGTACCTCTACCTTGCTAGGGAATTTAAAAAACTGTGGAAGATTAAAGTGACAATTTTACCAATTGTGATTGGTACTCTTTGTACAGTCACCGAAGGATTATTAAAGGGACAAGAGGACTTGGAAATAACACGAAGAATGGAGACCATCCAAACTACTACATTATGTTGAAAAGCCAGAATACTGAGAAGAGTCCTGGAGACTTGAGGAGACTTGCTGTCACTCAAACTTCAGTGAAAGAACATTAACTAACGCTGATAAGAAAAATTCTCAAGGAGTAAATAATAATTGTAATAATAATAATTCTTCCTAAATGATTAATATATTTCAAGGGCAACCGTGTAATGCTAATAATTCAATTTAACGTTATTCATTTGCTTGTTCACAGAAAAAAAGTGTTTTAATCATTGGTATTTATTGCTTACACACAATTAGATAGTTTCAAAGATTTGTATTTAATAATAATAATAATTCCATGTAATATTGATAATAATTCAATGTAAACGGTTCCAAGAATCGTTATGTAAGACAATTGATTTTATCCAAAATTTTACAATTGTTTGCACACAGTTAAAATTTTCAAGCATAGTTTTATTATGGTTTAGCTTGGTTTTATGGCATATTAAACGTTGATGGTTATTTAATGCCGAATAATTTTTATACATATATAGTAAATATATGATTCATAAAATCATTTTATAAATGACATATTTAAAAGAGCCTGAGCTGATTTTTTGGCGCGCAGTTTAATGGTTTCACTTATTTCTCTGCCATTCGTTTACACCCGGTTCAATAATCAAACACTTGTATTTCAAACAATTCAATTTAGCATTTCGTTTGTTTGCACTCGGTTTCAATGTCATAGTTCTATTTGACCCATATATTGGACCCTATCAGGTGCTACTACTCCGGGGGCTGTCCTCGTGGTGTAAAGGTTAAAGCGATGGACTGCGGAATCTTAGTAAGTGAGTTCGTACTCCAGTCGCGCTATTGCGTTCACTTTCGGGCAAATACCCTTAGGAAAGGTATGAACCCCCTTATCCTCCCAGCTATGGATTAAATAGTACCACTACTGTTCTTCGGGGAGAATGGCTTTGGTATTAAATAACCTTTAAAGGTTGAAATGCCATTAAACAAAGAATGGACCTGCCAGTGAGGGCAATGAAGGGTTACTCCGAATTCCCCAAAGCTCTAGCATTACTGAAGCCTAACCATCATTTTTTTTTGTGCCATATCCAGGACACCCATTGGAAGAACTTCACCCCACTGCAGAGCTGTAGTCAGTACATCTTACGGCCCCACCTGACCGAGACATTTAGGTATTGCAATCAAAAACTAATATTTCAATTTGGCATTTAGTCTGCTCGCCATTAAAGGGTTTCAATTATAATAAATAATTATACAGTCATTTTTTACTCGTACATGGAAAGCTAACATGTTCTACCGCAATTTGCCCAGTCAGCTAGGGCTGTAGAATACACTAAGACCCCCCCCCAAACGAGTGTCCTGATATGACACTAAAAAATCTGATGGTCTGGTTCCAGCAGTACTGGAGCTTTGGGGAATGCGGAGTACCCCTTCATTGACATTGCTCCTAGGTCCACTCTGGCCCGGAGTGGTAGCACCTGATAGGGCCCTATCTATGGGTTAAATAGAACTAACAGCATACTTATGCTAAAATGAATTGTTTGAGTAAACTGAATAGCTTGAAATAGAAATGTGTTTGACAATTAAACCGAACTTACATTTAAACTGCGTGTTTATGCTTAACTGAATTATTTGAAATTGAACTGTTTTTCGACATTAAAACTGTATTTACACTTAACTGAATTGTTACATATATCTGCTTGAATAGTTTGAAATAGAAATGATTTTGACAATCAAACTCTGTACTTATGCTAAACTGAATTGTTTTGAATGGAAGATTATTTACATAGAAGATGATTTGGCGGTAAGTGACTTACAAAGGTTGATATGCCATAAAACCCAACAAAACAACCAACCAATCTACCGCAATGGTCTATTTGGACCTGGGATCTTTGGTGATGAAGGGAGACACCACGTTTCACAAAGCGCCGGACATAAAGACTAATCATTAGTAGGAGTTCAGTGTTGAACTCAGGACATAAAAGTAGCGATATAGGTATTATGCTTAGTTGTCAGGTTAATTGTTTGCATTTTATGTCATATTAACCAATGTAGGATATCTAGAACCCAATACTTTATCTATCTATCTATCTATCTCTCTATCTATCTATCTATCTATCACTCACAGGTAAGATTTCCGACTGACGTAAAGTCAGCCGAGTTTCAATCTGACCTTGCAGTATCTCGTGGGTCTAACCTCTCAGAAATGTTCTGATACAACGAAAGAGTTTGTCTGAGGATGACAATATATATATACATATATATATACATATATATATATATATATATATATATATATATATATATATATATATATATATATATATATATATGTGCCCGTCCGTGGGATGAGTATTCTACAGGACAAATTTGCCAGCTGCCTTCATACGTTTAAAGGTAATAATTCTTCTCAAGATCTGAGCATTCTTGGTAGCCGATAATATATATGTAGAAAGCTATACGTAAAATTCCTTCACTTACGCTGAGAATGATGACGTTTCTGGGGTAATGTGTCCGACTTAGGTAAAACCAAACGGGTTTTGATCTTGGCTTGAAGCATCTTGCGGGTCTAGCTTCACTGAAGGTTTGCGATACTATGAAACAGTCTGTGGATGACTATATATATATATATATATATATATATATATATAATTTGTAAAAAAATAGGAAACGTGCCAGTTAAATATTTTCAAGTAATTCTCACAGTAATAGTTCTATTTTAATTGTTGAATGGTTTGACGTATTACAACAACCTATTTTCTATTTGGTCACAATTAAATATATTCAAGCATTGCCATCTAATAAATATATTTTAGTTTAATCTTAATCATTTGGTTGCACACAGTTAAACAATTTCCAGAATTGTAAGGATTTAAAGAGTTGTAGTTGACCCATCGATTAAACCCGAATATGAACTACCAATCTAGAACAGAGGGGATCTGGGGGTAATGTCGACCAGAGAGTACACTATATTACTCAAAGTTTCAGTACTGGAGCCTTAACATCAGATGCAGTTAAGTGTCATACCCAGGATACTTGTAAACAGGATCTTTATCCCTCAGCAGATTTTCATACATTCCGATGTTAAATACTTAGAGTGAAATTAAAAAAATTTTAATCAATGAGAGATGAAAAAAGAAAAAGAATTATGAAACTAAAATCAGCTTGGCTTCGTTGTTTGATGGCATATCAACTATCTTCGGTTATCAAATGTCAACACCGTTTTTTTAAATAGCGGTTGTATCTAACCCATAGCCGCAGGGATAAGAATATGCATACCTTTCCTACGCATATTAGCCTGAGGGGAGTCTTTTTGGTGTAATGGTTAAAGCGATGGACCGCTGAAAGCCAGTGTGAATTCCAGTCAAGATATTACGTTCACTCTCAGACTTGGGAAATGTATGAACCTACTTATTCCTCCAGCAATGGGTTAAATAGTCCCACTACTGTGCATCAAAAAGGATAGCTTTGGCATTAAATAACTAACAAAGGTTGATATGCCATTTAAACAAAAGAAAGAAACCATAATATACAGAAAGTGAATGCAAACGCATCACGGGGGGTTCGAACACTCGACTTACAATGTTTCAGTCCGGCTTGTTAGACACTTCATCATAATGACTCTTCTCCTACAATTATAAGGAGAAATAGGATAACGACGAGCGATCAAAGACAAAGTCCGCATGCCTAGAAGCCATAGAACACTTCAAAAATGATTCCTGACGACAAAGTAAAAACCATGTAGGCGAAACACTGATTACACATCATATAAGAAAATACGTGAAATTTCAATATGATTCAGTTTTATCAGCAGAAAATGAAAATACACGGGTGATTCCAAAATGTTGCACATTGTATATTGTCTAATATTATGGGAGATTATAAAAGTAAAAGCAATGCTGGCAACATTAGTCGAGGGTGACCCAAATGCTCCCTTTTAAATAGCTACTACACTGAGGTGTAGGAGAGGGTGCTTGATCCTTACATTATAATGCCGAGTGTTAAGTAAGGCGGCATTAAGTACCATTTTTGAGTCTTTATGACTCGATCTGGGATGGAACCCCAGTCTCCCGGACCATTTGGCCTAGTGGTTAGAGTGTTTGTCAATAGTCTGGTAGAAAAGGATTCAATCCCAAGTCGAATCATACCATAGTCTAAAAAATGGTGCTTAATACTCAGCATGATAAGGTACGTATCAACGGTAAAGTGGAGCAATCCGGGGAAAGGAGGAGGGCCCTCCCTTACACTTCGGTGTAGAAGCTATTGAAAAAGGAACGTTCGAGTAACCCTCGACTATGGTCGCCAAATATGGAGGATTATAAATTAGATTTAAATGGTCCAGTTGCCTGGGGTGTGATAATACACTGACTGCATCTCTGCAGAGGAGTAAGACTCCCCAAACGAATATCTTGTTTTTGACCCTAAAAAGCTATTGGCGAGGCTTCAATAGTACCGGAGCTTTTGGGAATGCAGAATATCCCTTCATTGATATCACCCTCAGATATACCCTGGCCCAAAGTGGTAGCACCTGATAGTGTCCTATCTATGTGTCAAATAGAACTAAACTGTGTAATTACAGTAAACTTAATAGTTTGAAATTAACTGTTTTTAAATGTGCGTAAACAAAAAAAAAATTCTACTTACGCTAAACTGATTTGTTTAAAATAGAAACGTTTAATCCGTTTACTGCGTGTAAACAAACTGTATTAAACCAATGATTAACTGTGTGAACAAAAGACTTTACTTATACTATACTGAATTGTTTGAAATTATGTGAAACCATTTAACGGTTTAGTTAGCGTCATAGTAGTGCATCCTTACAGCAGTATCGATACGACCGCTGCCTGGAAGAAACTGCGTTTCATTTCATCTGTCAGGTCTGATTTCCATATGATCGATAGCCTATCGATATCTGTCCATGCCTTCGTTAACTGCGTGTCAATGTCTTTTTTGGTTGATGAGACGCTGCTTCATAAGTTGGTGAATTTGTCTACTAGCAAAACACAAGAATGCTGCGAGCAATATTGAACAAGTCCTGGCGGTAACAGCCCACAAGGCACCTGCCTCCCATCACGAAGACTATCCAAGTTAGACGAACCAGACCTGCAGGACACTGCTGGAGAAGCAGGGACGAGCTTATAAGTGATGTACTCCTATGGACACCCACATATGGTCGGGCAAAAGCAGGACGACCAGCTCGAACATACATTCGGCAGCTCTGTGAGGATACGGGATGTAGTCCTGAAGACCTTCCAGGGGCCATGAACGATAGGGGGAAGTGGCGAGAGAGGGTCAGGGATATCCGTGCTAGCGGCACGACATCTTGATGATGATGATGATGATGATTTAAATGTACAAAAGAAAAAAAATCAGGCTGGTTAAAAAATGTTATCTTCAAAATGTGTTTATAAATAATATTCATTTATGTATTAACAGGATTTGGTATTAAATGACCAACAATTGTCGATATACCATAAAACTTAAATTAATTTTTTAGAAGGTCTCGATGGTGAATGTAAGATGAAGAGATCCCCTGATACTCTCTAAGAGCTACTCACAGGATTCAGCTCGATGACTGTGGGCACTGCCTCCGAATCAACGGTTTTAGACCTAGGTGTCTTTACCAATCGTCGAACTTCTGGCAGTTCCAGACGAAATTTCTTTAATCGTATGGTTACAGTAATGTGAATAATTACACCAGTGCACCAGTTCACAAAGAATGTTCCTAACTCTTGGTTAAATGGCGCTAATGTAATATAATGGCCGAGGGATTTCGTTTTATGCCTTTGAGTTTAGTTGGGCTGAGAACCTTTCGGCACAGGGCATGGGTTACTTAGATGCAACATTAACACAGGTGTTCACGCCCGCGCACGTGCGCAGAGCGGACGCGTCACCTGGACATATCACGATAACCCAGATGAGAAACGGCGGATAGCGAGTGCGAATGACATCACGCACCGGAAGCGCGCGGAGGATTTGGGGGATTTTGAAAAAGTTAGGATAGTTGAGACTAGACACCGGACGAGAAGGGTTGCCTTTCGCTTGCTCACGGACGCCTTGGGCAGGTGTCGCAGGAGATGGAGGGGGAAGCAGATGAAAAAGCTAGCATAGAAAGATTGTGACTCACTCTCTTTATGTCGAAGAACTTTTAAACTCAAAGGTAATAAAAAGTTTAATACTTGAACAAAGAAGTCGTAAGTGTTTTCCGTGTTTCGAGATTCTTGTGCTCTCTCTCTATATATATATATGAACATTATATGTACATTTCGCATATTCATGTATCATGGCTATGGTACATTATTTTTGTATTTAGCCAAATATAACTTTTGCGTTTAATAAACCATGAAAGTTATTGTGTATATATATATATATATACAATCTAGGTAATATATAAAGAAATCATGTGGGGAAACTTTCGTAGCAACAATGATTTAGAGTTTTCAAGTGGCTTACATTCATATTTACCAACCCCTCCACTCGGGTAGGATATGACACAAGGTCAATTTCTAAGCGGAGTTTAACATGTTTTTATTTATAGTTTTCCTTCTCCTAGACTTGTTGTCTCACGAAGGCTGAAGAGCCCAGTTTGCTCTACTATTTACCCATAGCTGGAGGGAGAAAATTTGGATTTATACCTTTCCCAAGGGTATAAGTGCTATATGAAATGCAATCAGTCTCGTCCAGGATTTGAACTCGTGTTGCCGTGTCCATTTCCTAGGAAGATAACCATTACACCACGGGCACGTGGCTTGCATCAGTAGTTACAGACAATTCTTATTGAGAACGCAATTACTAGTTGATATTTTGTCTCTTATACGTCCGTGACCATCTTCGCTTTTTACTATCTTCTCATATAAAACTTTTAAAGAAAAAGGACCGTTCCACAGAACATATTCATTATTAATATATTATCTATACGTACATACAGAGTGAAACGATAAAATTGTCGTCCTAAAGAAAACAACACTACAGTTTTATTTTAAAACTTTTATTGAAAAAATCAATTCAGCTAAGTTGATTATGTAGTAGAGCTGACATCTACAGGGTGAAAAGATAAAATTGTTGTCCTAAAAAAAACAACACTACATGTTTATTTTAAAACTTTTACTGAAAAAATCAATTCAGCTAACTTAATTATGTTGTAGAGCTGACATCTACAGGGTGAAACGATAAAATTGTTGTCCTAAAGAAAACAACACTACAGCTTTATTTTAAAACTTTTATTGAAAAATTCAATTCAGGTAACTTGATTATGTAGTAGAGCGGACATCTATTCAGCGTAGCCGCTTTAACCTCAATCACCGCCTCGATACGGATCTGGAACTGGGAGCATGCCTTTTCCACAAGCGCCGACAGGAGCTCGGCGAATACTCGGCGGATGGCGGTGATCAGGCTAGATTTGGTATTGTGGGAGGTCATGTTGGTGATGTTCTTGACGTATGACGAAACAAAGTAGTCCAGCAGGTTCAGGTCTGGGAAGGAGGGGGCAATGAGAGAAGGGTACAAACTCGTAGCACTCCGTCTGAAACCATGCCTGGGTCTCTTTGGACTTGTGGGCCGGCGCCAAGTCCTGCTGCCACACCCATGGTCTGCCACCGGCCACCTGATTCCACCAGGAGATCACCACACTCTTCAGCACATCCAGCTACACTTTGGTGTTGACTTTCAAGCCGACTTCGAAGATGGGAGGTGGCATGATGTGGTCCTCACTTGAAACCACACCAAAGACCATAACCGTAGCCGGAAACTTTGTTTTCATCACCCTGGGCACGTCCCTGTTGCATTATGAGTGTGCTGGCAATGGTCCTGTTGTCATAACTTGGATTGGTGGAGGGCATGTGTTGTAGAGCGGCGCATCTCCGATCTCGCTCGTTGAACATTGTGTCACTTTCAACATGATACAGGGCTCCTATCGTTCTTGGGATTTGTGCACAACTGGCCAACTAGTAGATGGTCTGCAACAAAAAAAAGACAACCGCTTTTCATTAAACAAAAATGGAATCATCACGTCTTATCAAGGGTGACAATTTTATCGTTCCACCCTGGCTAAATTACTGGAATGCAGCCACGATGTATGCGATTTCTAAGTTCAGTCACTCACTTACTTTCACTTTCCGGCTAATACACCTTAGGAAACTTATGAAACCGCCTAAAGTCCTAACTAACGGTTTAAGAGTATAACTGCTGATTTTTTACAAGCTTTGGCATTAAATAACCCAAGAAACTTTATATGCCAGTAATCAAACATATGAACCAAATTATACACCTATCAAATTCTGTTAACTAATTTATCCGATAACACCAGAAATGCCGTGTTAAATTATTCTCTTACCATTTGTTCTGAGACTATCCAATTTAATCTTATTTTTTCACGCTTTTGTCGATTTTGATCTTATTAGGCAATTTGTTCCCAAAATATATTACTCTATTAGCAAACTATCCAATTCCTTAGAAGATTCAATTTTTGTAATTTGTCTTGACAGTAAATTTCCAATTCGAAAAGAAATATTGTAAAAATGTCTACAATAATTAGAAATTCCATTAATTATTTAGAAAGTTTCAATTAGATTAACACATATTATTCTTTCTAGTAAAGTTGCCAATCCTAATTTTTCTGATCTCTCCCTGTAACTGTAATCTTTAGCTTTTTATTATTTTTGTCACTCTTTTTTGTGTACGCCCTTCAATTA
Organism: Sepioteuthis lessoniana; assembly: GCA_963585895.1. Classification (NCBI taxonomy): domain Eukaryota; kingdom Metazoa; phylum Mollusca; class Cephalopoda; order Myopsida; family Loliginidae; genus Sepioteuthis; species Sepioteuthis lessoniana. The sequence goes on along the minus strand of OY757931.1, from coordinate 21,789,403 downwards.
ACATGTCTCGACGCTAGCTGCTAACTGTTGTTGCCAACTTTTAAACTGTTCCTTTGAACTGATATTTTTAAAACATTGACAAGACATTTTCTGATTAGTTTTTGAAATCGTTTAATAATATTAATACACGGAGACTTTGAATGATGATGTCCTTTAAAAAGAACTTCAAACAGTTGTTCTTCCTTTCATCTCTTCAAGTATTTACATGAAATGTTTTTCAACCTACCAATTCCACCTGGTTCCACATGGAAATCATAGAAAAACGTCATGATCAAATGTTCTTTTGAGGAAAATTTATTTTAAAGTATATTTATATTTGTTTTTAGTCATTTCTAAACAAGTTTGAAGAAGTCATGTCGATTTATTATAGCTTCGCCCACCATTAGAGAATGACAAACAGGCAGTTATATCGTCAATCAGACTGCAGAACTTCAACAGTGCAAAAACAGATATCGAGATGAGAACGCACAAAAGTAGTTTTTTTTTTTTTTTTTTTTTTCTCAGTCAGATCGTTTGAGGCAGCATCATTTAAAATGTAATTTCGAATAGCATGCTTGCATGCGATGTGAATTCTTAAAAATAGATAAATGTTGGTTAATTCATATATATATATATATATATATATATATATATATATTCCTCTCAACACACTCACACGCACACACACACACACACATATATATATACTTAGGAGCAGTTAAAAAATCCAATATATATATATATATATATATATATATATATATATATATTAGAGAGTCGTTAACAAATCAGGTCTAAACTAAGATTTTAGATTTATCACCCAACTCTCCATTTTATATGGACCTAACCTGCACAGACATCAAGAAGGGTAAGTCTGAATTAGATTTTTTCATTTTAGCAGAAGTACTAGTGTGTCGCTTAAAAAATAATGTCTATGTATGTGTTTTCTTCCTGCATTGGCTTAGACATTTTCAACGACACGCTTGCACACATACATACGTAGATAGATAGATAGATAGATAGATAGATAGATATAGATATACTTCCACCGGGGGTTGGCACTCTCAGTAGGAATTGTAGCATAGCCGTATAATTCATATAGAACTATACACATGTACATGCGGAAACAAAATCAACAATAATGACGAACGAATACACATCTTTTCACAGATATACCACTCACACTTTATTCGAAATTGTTGCAGAAGGGTTATGTGTGAGAGGTGAGTTGGAGACTGAACAAACTGCAACATATTGACCCCACTTCCTTTGTCTTTAGCTGCACTGCTTTCTCGTTCTGCTGGGCTGCTCAATCGGGGGTCCTGAGGGCCCAAAGCCCTCTGCTGGGTGCTGGTTATCTCTACATCATCCTATCTCCAACTAACTGACACCGACTGACTGAACTTCCTGTCGCACAGGGTTATATCATTGTTTGACATCCACCTGCTTCCTGTGAACGTCGCATCTGCCCCCAATTAAACACATCCACAGTCAAGGTTATACCCTGATTACCTTATCGTATATTTAGTAAAAAGAAGAATAGAAAAAAGTCAGATTATATTTTTAATGGTTGGTTGTTTTGGTTCAATGACATATCAACCTTTGTAGGTTATTTAATGCCAAATCTATTTTTATAAAAATAATCAGTTTTATTTCAAACAATTCAGTTTAGCATGAGTGCACAGTTGAATTATCAAAATACTTCAATTTCAAGTTATTCAGTTTAGCCAAACAGTTCTATTTAAGACAATTCTGTTTAGCGTAAGTAGAATTTCAATGTTCAAACAGTTCTATTTCAAACAAATCAGTTTAGCAGTGTGAACCTGGGAGCTATGCCAATAAAGGGGTGCTCTGCTTTCACCAAAGTTCCAACATCACTGGAACCTCACCATCAGGCTGATTAGTATCATATCCAGAACACTCGTTTGGGGGCGGGGTATTGCCCCTATATAGGCGTGCAGTCTGTGTATTCTACGGCCCCATCCGACAGGGCAATATATTTTTATACATTAGCATTTTTGTTGTTCTTGCTCCTATACAGCACCTGACTACAGCGTCATCGTCGAATGAAAACTATATGTGGAGAACAGCACTTTCACTTTAGAGTTTGAATGGAATATATTTGCTTTATATTGTCAGACTGGAAGCATGCAAATATTATCAATTTTTGAAAGAACAATGGATATATTATATTTTGACGTATGTATTGCATACCACCGAAGTAAATATGGTTTCATCCTAAGCAACTATGATTTTCAGTTCGATCATCAACATGAACTCTAATACATTGCTAGTATAGTGATTATTCAATGTTTTAATATAATTATTGTTTTGAGATCGGACAGTCAAAAATAAATTGAGATTTTAAGGTTTTCTTTCTTTGTTTAATGGCATATCAACCTACTTAGGTTTTTAATGCCATATATATCATTCTAGAAAAAAAGTAGTGGTACTATCTAACCCATAGCTGGGAGGATAAGGGGGTTCAAACCTTCCCCAAGGGTACTTTTTTTAAGTGAACGTAATAATGCAGCTGGATTTCGAACTCGCTTACTACGATTCCGCAGTCCATCGCTTTAACCATTACGCAAAAGGACGCCACTTTAAAATTTTAAGAAAAAATCAACAAAAAAATTAAAAGCATTTACTTTAGACACCACGAGTATTTCCTGTTATTTTTTTTTTTTTTTGCTTTATAATTTTTTCCTTAGTATCCGACTTTCGCAGCTACATCACCAGGAAAAAGGGATCTTCAAATCAATATCTAACAGATCTAAAAAAGAAAAGAGTTAGAACCATAAACTTTAGTAAAAATGGGTGTACATGGCCTAAACTTTGTTGCAATGCAAAAGGATATACATTATGGAGAACATTAAACTACTTTAGGATTATGTATCGGGTATAAACTGTGTGATTTAAAATTACACTCACACACACACACACACACACACACACACACACACACACATATATATATATATATATATATATATATATATATATTAGTGCATCCTTTGTAAGGACGAGTAAGGGTTGGGTGACAATCATCATCATCATCATATCGTGCTGGCAGCACGGATATCCCTGACCCTCTCTTGCCACTCCTCCCTATCGATCATCGCCCTAGGCAAGTCTTCAGGACAACAACCTGTATCCTCACATAGCTGCTGAATGTACGTTCGTGCTGGTCGTCCTGCTTTTGCGCGGCCGTGTGTGGGGATCCATAAGAGTACATCTCTTATGAGTTCATCTCTGCTTCTCCAGCAATGTCCTGCATGTCTGGTTCGCCTAACTTGAATAGTTTTCGTGATATGGGGCAGGTGGCCGTACAGTTGGTGTCTTGTGGGGTGTTGCTGCCAGGACTTGTTCAGGATTGCACGCAGCATTCTCGTGTAATTGCCATCTAGTTTCTTCTCCAGCCGTTTTGTTAGCGTCCATGTAGTGCATCCATATAGCAGTATCGATGTGACCGCTGCCTGGAAGAAACGGCGTTTCATTTTATCGGTTAGGTCTGATTTCCATATAGTCGATAGACTATTGATAGCTGTCCATGCTTTCGTTAACCTCGTTTCGATGTCCTTTTTGGTTGATTCGACGCTGCTTCCTAGGTACGTGAATTTGTCTACAAGTTTAAGAGGGGTTCCTTCTAGAGTGGAGATGTCCCCCGTTTGGTTATAGCACATATATTCCGTTTTGTGTGCATTAACATGGAGGCCTATGCTTGCTGCTGCTCGTTCCAAACTATGCAGAAGTGTTTCGGCTTGGTCAGGTGTATTTGCCAGTATCGCTATGTCATCGGCGTAGTCGGCGTCGGTAATTGTTGTTGCGGGGTATCTTCTGCTTCTTTTCTTCGTCAGTTCGAAGCCATTCTCTTTGATTTTGTCAATCGATGTTCTAAGTACGTAGTCTAGACAAATGATAAAGAGATACGGAGCCAGCGTGTCCCCTTGTAGTACTCCTGCTACAATGTCGAAGTATTCTGTGTCTCCATCTGGTGATCGTACTTTTACTTTAGTGTTTCTATAGAGAATCGTTATTGCCGCTACGGTTTCTTTAGGTATGCTTACGCTAGTAGGATTTGTTCCATCTTTCCTCTGTGAATGGAGTCGAAAGCCTTGGTAAGGTCGACAAATATTAATGTCGCTTGTAGGTTCTTTGCCCGTACACCTTCAAGGATTCTGCGGATGGTTAATATTTGTGAGGTCGTAGATCTATTTCTTCGGAAGCCATTTTGGTTTTTTCTAAGCATGTTGTCGATTTTGGGTTCTATTCGGTTTCGCAGTAGGGCATTGTAGATTTTGGCAGCTATGGATGTAAGTGTTATGCCTCGGTAGTTTTTGGCTAATCCGAGGTCCCCCTTTTTAGGGAAGGGGAGTATGCATCCCTTCGTCCATCTATCTATCGGATTTTGATTGTATACTGCGTTGCAGTGTCGGAGCAGTATGTCGTCGAATTGTCTGGTCTTCCATACTTCCGGGGGAATTTCGTCCAGCCCTGCAGCTTTCCTATTTTTAATTTTTCTGAGAACCGAGTCGAGTTCTTCTTGTGTGAACGGTCCAAGTTTAATGTCTAATTGTTTGCTAATTATTCTGGTGATTGGTTCATGCGTTATTTTTGGTGGGTTTCCAAGTAAGTTTTCGAAGTGCTGTTTCCACAGTTTTATTCTTTCTTGTTGGTTTGCTGCTTTCAGTTTTGCTTTGGCTGTGTTCTTTCTTCTGCTCCCTTCGTTTATTGTTTTCCAGGCTATCCTAGATTGTCAATCTTCCACCGAGTGTCTAATCTTATCTAGCACCTATCTACAACTGCTCTGTATTGATTCGGGGCTAGTTAAACGATATTATAAGAATGATAAACACACACACACACACACACACACACACACACACACACACACACACATATATATATATATATATATATATATTTATATATATATATATATCATCAACAGATCACCCTGCTTGCACGGATATCCCTGATTCTCTCCTTCCATCCGTCCCTATAATCCATCTTTCCCGGCAGGTCTTCCAAACTATATCATTTGTCCGCGTAGAACTTTTGTAAGAAAAGTCCCACTGGTTAGCCAACACTCACACATCCATTTGAAGGGGTCCATAGGTGAACATTACATATGCTCCGTCCTTGCTTTTCCAGCGGTGTCCTGCATGTCTTCTCGTCCCTCATGGATGGTTTTAGAATTGGGAGGTAAGTGGACGTACGGCCGTTGTTTCGTAGGGTGTTGCTTCCAGGATGTGTTCAATATAGTAGTATTATTTTGCGGTTACCGAGTAGCTTTTTTTCAATACATTTAATCAACGTTCATGTGGTGCATCCATGGAGTAGTATTGACACAAGCACTGCCTGGAAATAATCGCGTTTTATTTTATATGATCGATAAAACTTCACTTGCCGGTCGATAGTAATTCATGCCTTCGCTTGGCATATACTGACACCACTTTAACTTGAGGAGACTCTGCTACCGAGATACGTGGACTCCACTACTGTTTCCAGAGAATTGCCATTTAGATTGGAGATTGCTCTTTTTTTATTAAAGCACATGTACTCCGTTTTGTACACATATTCTTGGAGTCCAATGTCCTCAGCTGCCTGCTTCTGGCGATGCAGAAGGGATTTGGTTTCGGTAGGTCTTTATGCCAAAAGGGGTATAGAGGGAGAGAGAGAGAAAGAAAGAGAAAGAGAGAGAGAGAGAGAGAGAGAGAGAGAGAGAGAGAGAGAAATTTGGTACGGTTGTATTTTATTGCAAAGCAATGATTGTGGATAAATCTTGTTTATATGTACGTACTTACGCACACACACATACACTCTCACACACACACACACACACACACATATATATATATATATATATATATATATAGTTTCCAAGCGTATAGTTAATAGGCAATATTATTTTTAAACGAATAAATGCTAAGATTAGTTATCCAACACTAATGATTTTATTTAATAACATTTATTTCTTTTCACACAGATTTTGAAAAATTGCTAACACGATTACTTCGAAATAGTTTTTTGTATATTAATCGAACACCAATATTTCTATTTGAACATAGTTGAATGGTTTCAAGTTTTGCTATTTATATAATTGATTTAGGCGTTCTATTTGACCTATTGACAGGACGTTAACAGGTACTTCGTCTCTGTGTCAGAGTGAACCTGGGAGTAATGGCAACTTAAGGGTATTCCACATTCCTAAAAACTCCAGGAAGTGTATCTTCTTTTCCAATTTCCATGTCGACAAGCATGACCCACATCCAAGACTAATTGACGACAAACAATTATAACTTTTTTGTTACTGCTCTGAAGATGCAGTTAAAATAGCCGAATGATTAAATCAAATTGTTTGACATATTCAAAAACGAATGTGTTGTTTGGAAAAATGGCTGTAAACATGTTTCTTCACGAGCAGGTGTTGTTATTCAACGAACATATTTTTCAATAATATGTCTATTTTTAATTAGTTCTTATGTATTTGCCACGCGGAGCTGTTATTTCCTTTTTAAAAATAAATAGATTGAATAAGACCATTTTTCAATTGCTAGTAACAGTCATATATCAAACTATTTCTCGCGTTTACCTATAATCCACAGGGTGACTTTGGTAAGACCAACACCATAAGAGTGTCCTGGATATAAAATTAAAATGCACCCGGTGATGAGGTTTAATTTCTGAGGTATTGGGAAGAATCGAGTTACCAATTTGATGAATTTGATGCTATTGAATAATCTTATATACAAAAACACAAAATCTGGTGGTACTATTTACCAACCCCTCCGCTCGGGCAGGATATGACACAAGGTCAATTTTTTAGCGGAGTTTAACAGGTTTGAATTCAGAGTTTTCCTTCTAGTTGCCTCACCAAGGCTGAAGAACCTAGTCTGTCCTACTATTTACCCATAGCTGTAGGGAGAATAATTGGATTCATACCTTCCCCACGGGTATTAGTGCTATGTGAAATGCAATCAGTCTCGTCCAGGATTTGAACTCGTGTCGCCGTGTCCATTTCCTACGACGATAACGACTACACCACGGGCACCTCCATAAAAATCTGGTGGTGAAGCTCCTCTTCTGAAATGCACAGTTGGCTAGTGCTATAAAATACATGGACTATCTGTCTGCAGAGGGGTAAGATACCTCCCACACACAACGGATGTCTTGCATATGACACTAAATATACTGATGGTGTAGCTCCAGTAATGCTGGAGCTTTGGGGAATGCGGAGTGCCTCTTCATTGACATAACTCAGAGGTCAACTCTAGCACGGAGTAGTAGCTCCTGAAAGGCTCAGAACTATGGGTCAAATACAACAGTTTGACATCTAATGTTAGTGCAAACAAATGACATATGCTAAAATTAATTGTTTGAAATAGAACTGTTTGATCATTTTAATGTGTTAAAATAAACGACTGATTTTCAATTGACTTATTAGTGATCCGGAGCAATAACTGGAACCATTTAACAGTACGCTAAAGAATGGGGAACGTTGAATTGAATAAAAAAATATTAAACTGCGATTTTTGTAACCAGTTCAAGGTGTGCAATATATATATATATATATATATATATATATATATATGTATATATATATGTGTGTGTGTGTGTGTGTCTGTCTGTCTGTCTGTGTCTGTGTGTGTGTGTGAAAAGAGGATTTGACGTTAGATAACCTGCAAAGGTTCATATGCGATAAAACTAAACCAAAAAAAAACAGAAATAATCTATTTCTGATATTTTATATTTTGCTTTGTTTTATGGCACATCGAACATGGTTACTTATTTTTTTATTCAGTTTGATTTTATGGTATGTCAATGTTTGTTGGTTTTTTAATGCCAAAACCTGTTTTTGCATAAATATTGAAAACATGAATTGTAAACGCATTTTGTAGATTAGGGTTAAATTGTCAAACAGTTCAATTTTAAGGAATTCAGTTTAGTACAGGTCAACAAAGTTAAGTGGTTCCATATTTTACCATGTATCCCTAACAATTCAATTAAACATCAATATTTTTGCTTTTATATAATTTAATGATCAAACACTTCTATTTCAAACAATTCATTTGAGCTTAATTCAATTGTTTGGCCGAATGAATTAATAACGAACATACAGCTGGTCATTAATTCAAACAAACCGGCAAGAATACAAGACGGTCCTCCGGGGAAAACGAGGGAGGGGCAAGCGTGTGTGATTATTTTCCGTAAGTAAAATGACAAGGGTTAACTTGCCGTAAAACATAAAATGTATGTATATGTGTGTGTATCTTAGTGTGTGTATGTGTATGCAAGAGTGTGTGTCAGTTTGTGCATGTGTGTGTGAATGATACATTTATAAAGTAATGTGATAGAACATATGTAATGAGTGTTGCGTAGATATGACACTTGGCATCCATCTGATTATATATATATATATACATATTCGTCATCATGTCACGTTATCAGCACAGTTATTTCTGGCCCTCTCTCGCCATACCTCTCTTTTGTCCATTGCTTCCGGGTAGTCTTTAAGGCTATATACCGTATCTGCACAAAGCTGTTGTATGTACGTTCGAGCTGGACATCCTACTTTTGCTCGTCCATGTGAAGGGGTCCACTGGAGAACATTAATTATGAGCTTGTCCTTACTCCTCCATTAGTGTTCCGCATATCTATTTCATCTAATTTTCATAGTTTTCGTGATGGGAGGTAGGTGGCCGTACAGCTGCTGCTTTGTTGATACATTTTTAAATGATAGATTTAAACACATATCTTCAGTTCTAATAAATTTCATTTCTTCAACATAGGTGAAAAGTTTGTTGAAAAACTGAATTTGCAAGGTCTTCACTGGTAAGAATATGTAATATCAATTAGAGCCTAAATACTTTTCAATGATTTCATTAAAAGATGAATAAGTTGATGCATTTAATACAGCTGCTTGCATGGCTTATACCTAGTAAATATATTTTGTGTGCGTAGACCTTTGAACGTTTATAAAGCTCTGTAGAGGTGAAATGATATTTACGCGCTGATATGTAAGAAAACCTAACTCTTTAGTTCGTCCTTTCTACAAGAGTTGAGCCTAAAATAACTAATTCGACTTCGTTGGATGGATTATGCGAGAGGAGATAAGTGGCAGTACAACTGCTGTGTTGTGGGATGATACTTTTAGGATTTATTCAAAACGGCTATTTTTTCTCGATGACTTTCGTTAGCGCCCATGTAGATCGTCCAGAGATTATTTTTGACACGTCAAATGCTCGGTGGAAACCTTACAGTGAGTAACATATCCAGAAATATGCACACACACACACACACACACACACACACACACACACACACACACACACACACAGAAACGCATGCATGCACACACACACACACACACACACGCATATATATATATATATATATATAAAGACTTTGATATTTGAAAAAGTTATTTATTCGACCTTAAATAATTTTACTTGACCTACTGCATTTCCAGTCAATAATAGTCAAAAACTTTACAAGTCCAGGCTTTCAAGGAGCTAAGAAATAAGGGAAAAATATTATTATTATTTGTATCATTGGATTTTTGGGTTGTTTTTTTTCTTTCTTTAAAATGTATGTTTTTACTTTTCGTAAGCGGGGAGCGAATATAGATATTGAGTCAAGGATATTTTTTACAAATTAATTTCAAAAAATCTGTGTCTCCATTCTGGACAACAGAGACATTTAGGCTCCACCATGGAAGTGTTAATTATGCAAATATTTACTATGACCAGACGTCCAAGAGAGAGAGAGAGAGAGAGAGAGAGAGAGAGAGAGAGAGAGAGAGAGAGAGAGAGACTGGTCATTCTATATTCCATTAGTCAGATCTTTTAATAACTGCGATATATTTTGGGGATGCAACTTCCTTTTCTTAAACAAGACATTACTACGATCGTCAGATACCCAAGAGTTAACTAATGTCATTGTAAATTTTCAATGTCATAGTTTTGGGTTTGAAAAGGGGTCAGTTTTCTTTTTTCTACGTTTGAAGAGTCACGTTTATAGCATTTTTTTTTATCAATCGACGAGCAACTTAAAGAATAATTTTAATACCCCGCATAAATTTTTACATGACAGAGTCGATCAGGTGGGAAGCTTTTTTTGAGAGTATTCGGCATCAGTTGGATCGACTGAAATACGTGCTTCGCTGAGTAGCAATGACAAACTTAGATTCACACTGAACTAGACCTTTGGGTCTTCTGAATGTATGACAAGCATGGTCACCTGGCATACGTTCCGAGATACTTAGGAAAGGCTAGCATAGTTCAAATTGCTCCAAGTGATTCAATGACGAGCGTTGTCCAGCAGGACACGAGTTCCGGCTTGTACCCGACCAATTCCTCTCTTAAATCTCCAAAATAAAATGACCAATTCTTACCTCGTGGGAGGCTAGGATAAATAGATTATTTCAGACAATTCATTCTTTTGCCATACCAAGAATAAAGAGACTGTAAAATATTTACCAAGTACCTTTGAATCAATAAATGGATTCATACCTTTCGCAAGAATATTAGCACTATTTGAAATGCAAACCACTTCCTCAAGGATTTTACAAAGGTCAACTTTTCCATTTCCTACGATAGTAACCATTACACTACCAGCATTTCCTTATATATATATATATATATATATATATATATATATTTGTGTGCATGTTTGATTGTGGAGGTGTTGGTGTTGGTGTGTGCTATGTGTTTATATATATATATATATATGTGTGAGTGTGTGTGTGTGTGTGTGTGTGTGTTCATCAAACCATGAGTACACATACATGTATGAATAAGATTTATATATATATTTATATATATATATATATATATAGTTGTTAATATATAATTTCTTATGTTTCGAAAAAACGGATACACGAACATACATATACACTCACAGACTTGCAGGTGTGTGTCATTATATATATATATATATATATATATATATATATATATATATATATATATATATATTGAGGGTGCGAGCGTGTATGTGTGTGTATATGTGCGTCTGTCTGTTGTAACATACAATTATAATTACAAATAACCTATTTTTTTTTAGTGGTAGATAACATTAACTATATAATTATAGCTATGTCTTGTTTTCATGTTTATAAAATATTTTAACGAAAACTAATTAGTTTTCCTTAGTCAATATGTTTTGTTTGGACATTGATTTCCAGAAGTCTGAAACTCATTAAAATCTTTAAATTATTTTTTGTTCATTATAATTTTTCATTGTCTGGTTTGACTTAAATATAATCTGTTTTCCAATTACATGCAATTCCTCACACAGACACACGCACCACACCTGAACGCAAATACACGCCCACACACACATACACACATGCATACATAAATAGGTAGGTGGGTCATTGTCTGTGTGTCTGTTGTGTGTCTGATGGTGTGTGTCCATTCACTTTATAGTTAAATTATTTTAAAAAATTGAAAGATCATACCTAAAACTGATGAGACACATAAAATCCTTTTGGCTATATGTATAAGATTATTTGGTTTTGTTCATATTTTTCGTATTATTTCTCTATGATAAACTACCGGAAATAAAATTGACACGATGAAACAACAACCATTTTGCTTATAATGCATAATTTAAATAAATATCTCTTATCAGTGACAGCTCGAGCGGAAATGGCAGTAGAATACACCAACTGTATCTCAGCAGAGAGGTGAGACTCCCCCCATCAACGAATGTCCTGATTAAAACAATAAACAATCTGATGATGAGTCTACAGTAATGTTGAAGCTTTGGGGAATGAGGAGTCCTTTTTCATTGCCAGTATTCCAATCTCCACTCAGGTCCGGAGTATATTCACCTGAAAGCGTCCTCTCTATAGCTCAAAGATAACTGTTTGACATTTCTAACGAGTGAAAAAAATTATAAATAGAACTATTTGATCATTCAACTATGTGCATGTTCGAAATGTATTTACAAAACATATATTTAATATATATGTAGAAAGAGGACTTGGCTTTAAATAACCAACAGTGATTGATATGCCATAACCTAAAATCGAACATTAATATCAGTGAGTGAGATAATGAAACTTATACATAAATATTTGATGAAATAAAATTCCTCAATCGTCTTCCACTGACACATTGACATTACAAAAATTAAAGAAAGGAAAGAAAGAATGAAAGAAAGAAAGTAATGTTAAAATGATAATGCACGTGTTATACGATGCAATTTTTTTCATCCTAAATATATACTTTATGCTTTTGGTAGAAAAAAAATTAGAATTATTAAATTAAAGTACTTGTAGGA
>OY757931.1:21702133-21772133 GCA_963585895.1 Sepioteuthis lessoniana | reverse complement strand
AGGGTGGGAAGGGTGGTACATAGGGAATTTGTTAAAAACTAACATTTGGCTCTGCTATGAAACTGTACATGCATGAAATAGAATTGGTCCAAGAAAAAAAAGCATAAAATTCTTCATGACTTTGCGATGCAAAATAATAGTATAATATATGTTTATTATTAATAATAGTAAGTTAAGTAAAGTCGGCAAACGTAGTCAAAGGTGACTCAAAGGCTCCCTTTTCGATAGCTACTACATCGATATATAGGGGAGGGTGCTATTACGTTCGCTGGATTGCTCAACTTTACCCTTGATCCTTACCTTATGATGCTGAGTGTTAATTAAGGTAGCATCAAGTACCATTTTTTGAGTCTTCGGTATGAATAGACCTGGGATTAAACCGACGTCTCCCAGACCATTGGGGAACTCACTAACCATATGCCAAGGACCGGTTATTAATAATAATAATAATAATAATAATAATAATAATAATAATAATAATAAGAAGAAGAAGAAGAAGAAGAAGAAGAAGAAGAAGAAGAATTGGTTTTCAATAAGATAACTGTTTGATAATAAGTATCTATCAATAATAATTTTTAAAAAGTAATGTTGGCGTCTGTAGTCGAGGGTAACTCGGAGGCTCCTAATTCAGTTGCTACTACACCGGGGTATAGGAAAAGGCGCTACCCTTTTACCTTTTATATTATAATAATATTAATAATAATATATTTTATTCAAAATAAAAGTAATAAAAATAAGTATTTATTAATAATAATAATAATAATAATAATAATGGTAATGTTAATAATAAGTGTTTATTAATAGTAATAAGAGATGACAACAATAATAAGAGTTTGTTAATAATAATAATAATAAAAAGTGCTTGATAATATTACGAATAATAATAATATAATATTACGGACGGGCGCTGTCGTCAATCAGTGAAGGTCTCACGAGACTTGTGCGTGCGGGCCGAATGACCTGCAAAGTTAGACATGATTTTAAAATAATCACAGAAGAACTATCATGTGTTTCACGACAGTTTCACTGGTGACATCGAACATTCGGGGATCTTCGATTTGTTCCTCAAAATCTCTATATAAGAAAACAAGTCAGGAGATTTTGACAGAGTTGAAGGCAGTTGTCAAAACGGGTGCGTTAAATGTTCCGAGGCCCCGACCCATCCTACCCCAGTCTGCTACAACATATCTGTCAAGCGTATGTCAACAGTCAGCTCTCACCCATACCACCGACACCACCAAGAAGATGGGAGAAGAAGAACGTAACTAAAATGAACTTTTCGAGTTGCAGCAATCATAACCCTAAGTGAATGTCAGACGACTGCTATATTTCCTTCCCTTACCTTCGAGTTTGAGTATTTATTTTTCTGCAGACTTATTTCTTTAAAGCACAACACGTTGGTCCTATGTTACAATAACAATAAGTGTTTACTAATCATGATATCAAGTATTTAATAATAAATATAATGATAAGTGCTTATTATAAATAACAATAATAATGATTGTAAGTTTTATCAATAATCATCATCATCATCATGTCGCGCCGCCTGCGCGGATATCCCTGACCGTCTCTCGCCATTTCTCCCTATCATTCATCGCCTCCGGCAGGTCTTCAGGGTTACATCCCGTGTCCTCACATAGCTGCTGTATGTAAGTTCGTGCTGGTCGTCCCACTCTTGCACATCCATGTGTGGGAGTCCACAGGAGTACATCGCTTATGAGCTCGTCCTTGCTTCTCCAGCAGTGTCCTGCGTGTCTGGTTCGTCGAACTTGTATAGTTTTTGTGATTAGGGGCAAACCAGCTAATTGATTTTCCTGTTCCAGCGAATCATGAAATGAAAATAAAAGAAAGCAGAAATGTTGACAAATAGTCTGATCTTGATTGAGAGCAGAATACGGTAGGGAGTATGGAGCAAACGGTGATATCAGTTGTAGATGAGGTACTTGGAATAATCCTCGTAAGTTAAAAAAGAGACTAATGGAATTCAGTTTTTGTGGAAATTGCCCAATGGGACTATACAAGTTATGGTTCGACAGTTTTCATGAGACAAATTAATCAGCAGAAATGCAGAATTTTCAATGAAAAAGCTCATTTCTTTCTACGATGGATCATTGTTTCCCCAATTGTGTCTATATCACATCCTGGAGTTTGAATTCGAGTTTGAGTTTTGTTGAATGGCATATAAACCTCTGTAGGTGCCCGGGGTGTAATGGTTATCGTCGCAGGAAATGGATATGGTGACACAAGTTCAAATCCTGGACGAGACTGATTGCATTTTATATAGCGCTAATACTCTTGGGAAAGGTATGAATCCAATTATTCTCCCTCCAGCTCTGAGTAAATAGTAGGGCAGACTAGGTTCTTCAGCCTTGGTGAGGCAACTAGTCTTGGAGAAGGAAAACTATGAATTCAAATCTGTTAAACTCTGCCTAAAAATGGACCTTGTGTCATATACTACCAGAGCAGAGGGGTTGGTAAATATGATATAAACCTCTGTAGGTTTTTTGATGCCTGAAGGGATAGATTGGTTTTGTTTTTTGTGAATGTTTTTGGGTTTAGGGTATGGTTTTTTGTAATATGCTTTATAGTATTTGGTTTGATTTTGATGAAGAGGTTGGTTTATTTTAGAAAGCTAAAGATTTTCTCAGTTTTGACTTTTTTTAAAAGAGGTCCTTTAAACTTGCTTGTCTAGTAGAGTTTATGACGAAATTGTCTAAACTCGTGTTAGTTTATGAGAATATGTTTGACTGTGAAAGTACTTTGCACGTTGAGCATATCGGAGAGTAATTTAGGTGTGGCTAACATGAAGTCTGGAGAGTATCACTTCTTTTCTATTTCTTCTGTAGCCTGACGGCCACTCACTTACTATATCTTATATACGATGGAGATTATTTTATGTTTGATCATTCCAAGATTTTTGCCATTTATGGATTATAAATTTGTTAATGATGAGGTTTAGGTCAGTGTATGGAATTGTTGTATTGGATATGTCTACCAGAAGTGTTTTTTGCAGCTTTGTCTGCCCTTTCATTTCCACCTCTTGAAAGGGCATTACGAGTTATGAGGACGCAGTGAGGAAGTTATTTTGGGACTATATCTATAGGTTTAAAATAGAGAGTAAGGTAGTTTATGGGTTCTGGAAAGATGCCCCTAGGTCTAACACAAAGAGACTAAGGGAGCGTATGGGGTCTGGAACAATCGCCCTAGGTCTATCACTAAGAGACTAAGGGAGCGTATGGGGTCTGGGACGATCGCCCTAGGTCTATCACTAAGAGACAAAGGGAGTCTATGGGGTATGGGACAATTCCCCTCGGTCTATCACTAAGAGACAAACAGAATTTATGGAATCTAGGATGATCCCCGTAAGTCTATCACTAAGAGACAAAAGGAGCGTAATGGGGTCTGGGACAATCGCCCTAGGTCTATCACTAAGAGACAAAGGGAGTTTATTGGATCAGGGATGGTACCCGTAGGTCTATCACTAAGAGACAAAGGGAGTTTATGGGATCTGGTACAATTCCCCTAGGTCTATTACTAAGAGACAAAGGGAGTTTATGGTATCTGGGATGGTACCCGTAGGTCTGACAAAAGAGACTAATCGAATTCGAGATCTGTTGTAGGATCGAAACCATATACACTAAACATCAATATCGGTTAGAAAATTAAGAATTCCTCAGGATCTGAGATGACTGAATTTCTCTGAGACTTTAGTTAAAAACAATCAGTTAGAACTGGAATGAAAAACTGACTAAGGAGTAAAATAATGATTTATTATGCTTCATCTAAATACAACCAAAAATAGTTATATATAAAATCATTTTTCTTTTATTTGTTTCTATTTCCACCAAACCTTATTTTCTTCTAGAATGATTTACTTTTTTTTTCTTTTTGCAATAATTTGAGATATATTATCTACACTGCTTTTAGACTTTCTTCGTTACTTTCTTTATAACTTAGATAGCTTCAGTTATGCTTTGTATAAAAAAAGAAACTCGCATCAATTTGGCTTGTCGCAATAAATGAGGAAAGCACTCTCGACTTTTGAGCCGAGATCATGTTTACCGCTAAATATTCTGACCTCATCGTCTTGTGAAAAAAAAAGAAAAGTATTAAATCTTTGAATTAACGTCTGATGAAAATGCTGAGTACTCTTATGAAAGTAAACAGGAAAATTATCAAAATATGGGAGATAAGGACATTTTCTATCGTAATGGGATGATGAAATTTCTTCACCAGAATAACTTAGTCATATTCGGAATGTTTACTTCAAAAGCGATGTAAGATAAATAGGTTTTTGTGAGTAATGGTTACCGTCGTAAGAAACAAAAACCAAGACCTGAGTTCGAGTCCTGGTCGAGACTAATTTCATTTAATATAGAAGTAATACTCTTGGGAAAGGTATGAATCCAAGTATTCTCCTTCCAGCTATGGGTAAATAGTAGGGTAGAAAAAGACTCTTTAACCTTTTTATTGCAGCCGGTCAACGAGGAAAACTCTGAAAGTAGACCTTTTAAGTTCTATTTAAAAAATGAACCTTGTGTATCAATTATCATGCTCGTGAGAAGATGTGGGTAGATTTATATATACATATATATGAACTGTATTCAGAAAGTTCCGAGACTAAATGTATGTTTGCTAAGACAGAAATGAACAATGAATGAAACGTTAAAATCAATTTTTAAAAAAATGAAGCTTGATCATTTCTATCATTTAGCATGTCCGGACTATTGTCCTCATAATTATATTCAAAATGTTTCAGCTCCAGTTCAGAGTGGACCTGGGAGTGATTGCAATAAAGAGGCATTGCGTATTCCCCAAAGCTCCAGTATTACTGAAGCTTCATAATCATATCATTTCATGTCATATCCAGGACACACTTTGGGGAGTTTTATACCCTCTGCAGAGATGCAATTGGTGTATTCTGCAGCCGCAGCCGACTGAACCAGATATTTCTCATGAAAAAAGTCCACGTTATATGCCATCAGTGGATAGAGTGTTCGCCAATGACCCTGGAGACCGAGGTTCAATTCCAGGTCGAGTTTCACCAAAGACTTTAAAAATGGTACTTGATACCTCCTTGCTTAACACTCAGAATTACAATGTACCAATCAAGGGTAAAGTGGAGCAATCCAGGGAAAGGAGTTGTGACCTCCCCTTCACCGCGGTGTAGTAGCTATTGAAAGCGAGCCTTCGGGTCGCCCTCGACTACAGTCGTCAACTTTACTTATATGCCGTCAAATATGTTAGTTAATTTAAACTAGTGGTTTTCAAAGTGGGCTATACCGTCCCCCCGAAGGTGGGCGATATGAATTTTCCGAGCGGTGCTGGCGAGTAAACAGTCGGATGGAGGCGTTGACATTGTGAAAGGGGCGTTGGAGCAATTACTGTAAAATGTGATGTTGGTGTTGGTAGAAAGGCAGGAAAAACGGGGCGATTTAATTAAGCGTCCCCCAGTTGCTGCAACTAGACGTACGTGTCATGTCTGTATCCAGAACTCTCTTCCGAAGGGACAATTTCCCCCTGGTCACCGCTTTCCTCTTTGTTTACTTCCCGTTTTCTCGCTGTGACGTTAAACGTTCTGCCCCTTTTTAATTCCGTTACTTTTATTTCTCATTTCTTCTCCCCTTCTTAATTTCTCTTTCGGGTTGCCTTAAGCTCTGCTCCTGGGAGTTTATCCCCTCTTTATTAATTAATCCCAAAATCTCGGCATCACGAAAGTTACGAGACTTACTCTTCTAGGCGGGACTTTCAACCATTCTGCCAGAAATTTTTCTTCCTGACAACACGCATTCTTTCCTTCTCGCTTCAGTCACCCCTTCAACATGACTCTGGTGTGTTTCATTTGCCTTATCTTACCATGTTTACTTCTTACTTTTTGCCTTCGATTTGAATATTATCGGAATATTATTCCTATTTGCCATGCTACTTGTCTCACTTTCACCCGCTTTAATACTTAGTAGTAAAGTAAAAATTCTACTTGTTACAGTTGCCTTACTTTCCCTCCCTTCCTGTCTTTCTTCTTTGCCTTTCTCTTGCTCCCCTGAAATTTCTACTTATTTTTCCGCTTCGTCGCAGTGAAAACTTCTTTGTTTTTATTTTTTTCTTTCAGAAATTTACCTGTCTCACGTTGGAATAAATTTCTCTTTAATAATTTTGGAATTAGTTAGTGTTCTTTTATGCGTGAGTCCGGGTTTATTCTTGCTGTCAGAGCAAGATGTTTATTAACATTTCGCCAGGGCAAGCATACATACCTGGCATCCCCAGGAGCATCGGAAAAGAAGTGTAGGCAATACTCTGTGGAGTACTTGAAGTATGGATTTATACAATAACCGACCAATCCATAACAACCCATGTGCTTGGTTTGTGAGAAAAACTTTTTTAATGAAGCAATGAAGTTGTCTAGGATCCTCGAACATTTACAGAAGATTCATCAATTCAATTCAATTTCTTCGAGATCAATTTTTGAAGCGAAAAACAATGAATATGTTTACTTCCTCATCGAAAAACTCAGGTGACGGTCTGAAGTCTTCTTATAAGATTTCTTTGCTGATAGCGAAAGCTGGCAAGCCCCACACTATTGGAGAAAACTGATTCTGCCTGCAGTTAAAGAGGTTATTAAAACAGTCTTACACAAATCTCCTGAACAAGTCATAAAATCGATTCCTCTCTGTGACAACTCAGTTCAACGAAGAGTAGACAGAATGGCTGAAAACGTCGAAGAGACCCTCAGTAAGATGTTGATGACAACTGAGTTCAGTTTGCAATTAGACGAATCCACTATTCAGGGAAACGAATCGCTACTTCTCACATTTGTACGCTTCAGCAAGGATGGGTCAATGTGTCAAGAATTATTGTTTGCACGTCTCCTGGAAACGGATACCAAAGGAGAAACAGTGTATCGAGCTGTAGAGGACTATTTACAGAAAAAAAAGCATTCCACTTATAAACATCATCTCATGGCGCCCGTCCATGATTGGTCACCACCGTGGATTTCTAAGTTATTTGAAAAAATCTGTTCCGAAGGTCCTCACAGTTTACTGTGTGATCCATCGACAACACTTAGTGGCAAAGAATTTGAGTGAGAAGCTACATGAATCCTTATTGACTGTGATAACTGCAGTCAACCAAATCAAAGCGAATGCTCTCAATTCTCGACTGTTCCATCAGGTGTGTATTGAAAATTACGAAGATTTTCAATGCCTGCTTCTCCATACAGAAGTTAGGTGGTTGTCGAAAGGTAACTGTTTAAAAATGTTTTACACACTGTTTAACAGTGTTCAGGATTTTTTTTTTTCAAGAATCCAACCTTGAGCTTTACAACAAACTGAAATCGTGTAAGACAGATATTGCTTACCTCACAGAAATGTTTTCCAAATTCAATGAAGTAAATTTGCAGCTGCAAGGTGATGAGACTTCATTAATCAAAGCCAAGTCCGCCCTCTCGGCATTCCTCTCAAAATTACAGCTCTACAGCAGGAACCTTGGACGCCGCGAATTCCGTCAGTTTTCTTGTTTGTCTGTCTTGGAGAAGAAAACATGAGTGAAGGACTATGACATTGCCGTGTACTGCGCTCTTTTAGCGGAATTCCACAGGGATATGTCACTCAGATTCAACGACCTATTTTCTATTGAAATCCCTGGTTGAGTGATCGATCCATTTACTGAACCCAGCACAGATGTGCCAACCTATCTAGAAGAGGAACTTGTTAGTTTGAAAAATGATGAGGTCTGAAACCAAAGTTCAAAACCTCTTACCAAGCCTTTTGGATGCAAACAACGATCCCAAAACGCTACCCAACCACGTGGAAAGACATCAAGTTGTTTTTCATTGCTTTTCCGACGTCCTACCTGGTTGAGAGGGGATTCAGCGCTGTGTCCAAGCTCCTCACCAAACAAAGAAACTAACTCAACACAATAGAGCGTGGTGATCTGAGACTGTTCCAGACTTACCTTAATCCTGATGTTGACAGTTTGATAGCAATGCACCAAGCCCACCCATCTCATTAAGCAGGGTAGTTGTTAATGATTACTCGTTCAGTTTTACAATTTATTTCATGTTCAGTTCAAGGTGTTTGTGATTGAAAAATAAATGTTAACCATTTTTATTTGTTAAATTTGTTTTTTATACTCTTCAAACTGTTTGTGATTGAAGAATCAACCAATTCTTATGATATTTAACATTAAGGTCGTTCTGGTGTTCGTTGGAAGAGGGTGGGGCTGGCATTTTGGTCCCGCGGTGAAGGGAGTGGTGACAAAAAAGTTTGAAAACCACTCGTCTATATGGTGGCCTACATTATATTATTCAGTAAAAAAGAAGCATTCTATATAAATTCATTGAGAGAAGTTTATGTAAGTAAACGGAATTATATAATCGTCTGTACCTACATGAAAAATAACGTAACTTATTATTGATATTTTAGCGATTATCATTACTTGATTTCTTGCATCTTAATCACTATAAAAAGGTAATGTTTTGTGGATGTTTGTAATACTTAATAGCTATTAAAAAGGTTATTAATATAGGAAGTTTTAGAGATATATCCAGATTATAGTTTTCGTTTAAAAGCAGAGTAAGATTGGTCAACTTTATCTTTTTAAAAAAAGATCGATTTATTCTTTCTTTCTTTCTTAGTTTGTTTATCCGCCTTTCGCTCTTTCTTTCTCTTTTGAATAATTTTGTTTCCTTTTTTTCTTCTTTTCTTTCTTTGAATATTTTGGTTTTCTTTCTTTCTTTCTTTCTTTCTTTCTTTCTTTCTTTCTTTCTTTCAGTCTTTTAATATTCTTGTTTTCTTTCTTTCTTTCTTTATTTGAATATTTTTGTTTTCTTTCTTTCTTTCTTTCCATCTTTCTTTCTTTCTCTCTTTCTATCTTACATTCAGTCTTTTAATATTTTTGTTTTCTTTCTTTCTTTCTTTCTTTCTTTCTTTCTTTCTCTCTTTCTTTCAGTCTTTTAATATTCTTGTTTTCTTTCTTTCTTTCTTTCTTTCTTTGAATATTTTTGTTTTCTTTCTTTCTTTCTTTCCATCTTTCTTTCTTTCTGTCTTTCTATCTTACATTCAGTCTTTTAATATTTTTTGTTTTCTTTCTTTCTTTCTTTCTTTCTTTCTTTCTTTCTTTCTTTCTTTCTTTCTTTCTTCTATTTTGTTCATTGTTTCAAGTCTATACATTTATAGTTTGCAGTATTTCTTGCTTCTTTTTTCCTTCTCATGTGATTTTTACTTTTATAATCATTTTTCTCATTTTTCATCCACATTTTTTGTTTTTTTTTTCTTTCTTTCTTTCAGCATTTTTTTATTTCTTTTTCTTTTTTTTTTTGTGAGGTGACATATTTACTGTCTATATATATTGTATTTTTTCTTTCTACTTTTCTTTTTTTTTTCATTCAGCATTTGTACATTTCTTCTATAATTTTTTCTAGTTTTTTTGTTTTTTTTACTCTACATTTTTTTCAAACTTTCTACATATGTTTTTTTAATTAAATTCGTTAATATATTATTTTTCGATTCTAACATTTTTTTTCGTATTTCATTTATTTTCAGAATTTTCTTTCTAAAACTCTTTTCTAATTTTCATTCACTTCTCTTTTCTTTTTACAGTTCTTTTTTTTGTGCACTTTTTTTCTTAATTTCTACATGCAATTCTTTTTATATCTACTTCTATATGTTTCTTTTTTACATTTCCTTTTTACACTTCTTTCTACTGTTTGTTAAAGATTGCATTGTAGGACGACTCATAGTGTTAGTATAAAATAAGGATAAACGAGCGTCTGGGGAGAGAACGATTTGTACCTGTGTATACAAGCTTTATTAGCTGGTAAAATGGGTGAACAAAGTGGTAAATGGAAGGGGAATACACATTGGGCGCCAAAATATGTGTGGTCTTTAGACACGTCCCGAGACACGCCGTCGCGTAGAAATCGAAGAAGTATTTCGGGGATTTGTCCCGCAGAACCTAGTACATACATTAGGGACTATTTCAGCAGATAATTCCAACACAGTTATTATATTCCTTTCTCTTAGTGTGTTCATTGTTTATATATATATATATATATATATATATATATATATATATATATATATATATATATATATATATATATATATATATATATATATATATATATATATATATATATATTCATTTTTGTGCAATCATTTGCTGGGGCTTTTGTTTTTTGATATTTTTTTATTTGTCAGTTTAATACCTCCAATATTATTCCTTTCATTCGTTCTTCTATATTCACGCTGAAGTTCCTTCGCTCCTTTTTTTAAAAAGTCTTATATATTAAAATGTTAATTTGTTTTTTGTTACATTTTTCTTTCGTATAAACTGTTTCTTTTTAAATTCATATTTTTCATTTTCTGTCTTCCTACATTTCTTTTTTTTTCTGTATTTGTTTAAATATATTTTTTCTATTTAGTTCTAATCTTTTACTGTACATATTCCTCTTATATTTTCTTTTTATATTTCTATCTTTCATTCAACGTTTCTTAGTTTCTTCATACATTCCTTTCTGATTTTCATCCTCCATTTATTTTTTATTTAAAATTTCTATCAACACTTCTTTTTACGTTACCTTCTTTATATATGTATTTTTTTATTTGTCTTCCAATCCTATTTTTGTTCCTTTTTCTTTCTTTCTTTCTTTCTTTCTTTCTTTCTTTCTTTATTTATTTTTTTTTTTCTTGACAAACATATATTTTGAAAGAATTTAAATATTTTATTTTTTATTTCGATCTTTCTTTTCCATATTTGTTTTCTTATCTAAATTTATTCTTTAAGTTCCTTAGATTTTCGGGTTTTTTTTTTCATCTTTTCCAATTGTTTATTATTTTGCTTTTTGAAAATTTTGTTCTTATTACCGTTTTTCTTAATTATCACGGCACAGCCTGATATAAGAAACACACCCGAGGCACCTGTGTTAGACCAAGTAGTAACTAATGCGAAAACTTTTCATAAATATAGCTCTCCACATCCGGGTATTAAAATCTAGTGATGATGCTGGTGATAAAATTAAAATGAATGGAATGCGAAGTCGAAGGAAAATGTCGTTTGTAGAAACAATAAAAATAAAAATAAACGAAATTTTATCTAAGTTCCCCTCACCTAAAAAATAAAAAAAAAATAAATAAATAAAATAAGAATAAATAAATAGATAAAAAAAAAATCGAATGAAAAGTAGTCGTGGAGTTAATACAGAGAATCCGATGTGAACAAAGAATGAGAATTAAATTGTCACAAAAGGAGCGCCTATTTCCCACAGGGATGTTAGATAAATAAAAATATGCGACGCCAAACATTTAAGATAAATTCTAACCAAATGTTGAAAAAGAGGCAGGGAAACGTAAAATGGGAATTCTTTTTAGCAATAAATGAAAAGTAATACGATTAAATAAATTATTTGTAAGAACACCAATATCATGTTTGCCAGCACCAACACTACCACCATCCTCCTCCACTTCATTATTATTGGTTTGGTTTTTTTGTTTAATAGCATATCAACCTTTGTAGGTTATTTAATGCCAAAGCCATTCTCCAAGAAGAACAGTAGTGGTACTATTTAACCCATAGCTGGGAGGATAAGGGGGTTCATACCTTTCCCAAGGGTATTTGCCCGAAAGTGAATGTAATAGCGCGACTGGAGTACGAACTCGCTTACAACGATTCCGCAGTCCATCGCTTTAATCATTACACCACGAGGACATTCCCTTTATTATTATTATTATTATTATTATTATTATTATTATTAATAATAATAATAATAATAATAATAATGATAATAATAAATCAAAAGAGGCCAAAGAAGTTACTTTTCTCAGTGTCTTAGCTACCCAAGCTAACATGAAAATAAAACGTAATAAATTAGCTACAGTGGTTAAGGACAATAAAAGAAAAACATACTTGCTAATTGATATTTCAGGGCCAACACAAAATAACATATAAATAGAAAATGAAGAAATATGTCGCCTTAAAACTATCATCCTACCATTATTACTGGAGTTTCTTGGTATGATAAAGAAAGTGAATGATAAACACATTTAAAAGATACCTAGCAGAGCCAGTTTAAGCAGAATTGCAGTTTTGCAAGGAATATGAAAACAAAAACATTAAAAAAAACACTAGGAGGAAAAGCTCATCTTTTTCAGTAGAGTACTATAACCATGAATGAAAAATATCAACCCTAAAAAAAAAAATTAAAAAAAAGAAAATAAGGCAGCAAAAATAGAAATACATAGAATACATATAATAATTTCCTTGCTGCAGCCTAGATGGTGGGTAAAAACTCGGTGAAGACGGATAGTAAGAAAATTTTAAAAAAAGCCTAAAGATTAAATGATAAAAACAAAACTGAAATTTGACTATAAAAATAAATGGTATATACAGAAAGCAAAAGATATTTGTGAAAAAGAGACGCATGTACTTCTCTGGAATTTTTAGATGGACTGGAACTCCAATCCTGACAAGAAGACAATAGAAAGAACCTATCAGAACAGACAGCTGAGTGAAAGTAAAGGACAAAAAGCTATATAAACTATAACCTGGAACTAGCTCGAGAGCTGAAAAACTGTGGAACATAAAGGTGACAGTAATACCAGTAGTAATTGTGGCACTTATAACAATTTCCAAGAACCTGGAATTGAGATTCGATAGATGGAGGTACAATCGAAGGAATCCAGTGTGCTGCAATTATAAAATCCACTGAGTTATTTCAAACAGTCCTGAAGACTTGATGCTGCGTAGTCAGATACACGAATATGGCCATGTGCGAAATGGGTGAAATGGATATCGAATGTTGATTACAATAGAACATAGGAATCAGGGAATTAGAAAACACGTAACGACTTCTTGTTCAGGTACGAAACGTTTTTATTAACTTTGAGTTAAAGGTTTCGACGTAAGGAGGAGAGACACAATCTTCTATACTGTCTTTTTAATTTGGCCCCCAACTCGAGTGGCCCCCCATCGGGCGCACGTTCGCTTCGCGCCTGCGAGCTCAAAAAGTCGATCCTTCTCGTTTGGCCTCCAATACCCGACTCTTTCTCTCTTCAAAGTCTCACACAAACCTCCACGTGCTTCCGGTGCATGACGTCATCCGCACCCTGTCACCTCGGTTCGTTTCGGACTATTATGACATCTGAGTGACACCTCCATCAACCGGCGTGCACCTGCGTTAACACCTGCTTCAATGTTGCACCTAACTAACCCATGTGCTGAGCCGAAAGGTTCTCAGCCTAACAAAACTCAAAGGCATGAACCGAAATCCCTCGGCTATTTTATAACACTGATGTGACCTGCTGTCACTCACACTCCAGTTAAACCTATTCATTATAACCGTTGCAAAAACTTTCATTGAGTTAAATAATCACATGCAGCCAAGAAGGCATGGCCATGGCTGAGAAAGGGAAACCTCAAGCGAAAAAATGAATTTCTTTTAACAGCAGTACAAAAAATGCAATAAGACCAATATTCATGGAGCAATTTGCCGATCATTAGTGACAAAGACTTATCAACCCCACGTCTCTAACAACAAGGGCTTCCTAAACTGGAAAGTACCTTATTTTCTGCATGTTAATAGCATTTTTTAATGGAAGATTTCTCACCCTCATCAGAGAAATGTTATCAGATGAATACGTTACATCAATGTAAAGGTATTTGGCCTGTTTTTGTTTTCCATCATTTTCTCAATCAACTTAATCCTCTCTTTCCCTTCCCCTAATTTATCATAGAAAATATTATGCAGAATAACAAGTGTAGCCTCTCAGATATGGTGAATTGAATAATTAGTGAATGCAGCGAACTTGGCATAATAGGGTGGGAATATTATCCACTGAGAATTATGCAAGTAATTAAAATTTGACCTAAAAACCAAATGATATTTACTCAAACCAGCATTCATACAAGAGATTGAGGTGCATGCATTTATCAGGGATTTTGAGATAGAAACGGATTACTTAATCCAGTCGAGAAAAACAGACCTAGCGTTGGTTACAAAAAATTAATGCCATCTAGCTGACAACAGAGAGAAAATAAAATAAGACAAAAAGGTTTAGAAAATACATGGACCTTGCTAGAGAAATAAACAAACTGTTGAGTGTGGTAACAATTGTCATTGGTGAATTTGGAACGTCTAACAAAGGCCTGGGAAAGAGACGAGAGAAACTGGATATCAGATCATCCAGCTTACAGCATTGTTGAAATCGGCTAAAATACTGAGAAGTGTCCTGGAAGCCTGAGAACATTCACTGTTATTAAAAAAAAATTACAGAAGAGATCTATTGTCCAT
The DNA here is from genome assembly GCA_963585895.1 of Sepioteuthis lessoniana. NCBI lineage: Eukaryota > Metazoa > Mollusca > Cephalopoda > Myopsida > Loliginidae > Sepioteuthis > Sepioteuthis lessoniana. Next base: position 21,757,849 of record OY757931.1, on the reverse strand, counting down.
TGAAAATCCACTGGCCAACGTAGGTGTGAAAATCAAAAAAAAGTCATATAATAATGATAATAATGATGATGTGGTGAAGACATATCACACAATAATCGAATGCAGCAAATCGGCGGAGAAAGAGTATAAGACTAGACGCAGCCGGGTGGGGAAGGTGATTCATTCTGGTTTGTGGAAGAAATTGAATTTTTTTGATGTGAACAAATGGTATATGCACAACCCAGAATCCTTCCTGAAGAATGAGATGCACAGCATTCGCTAGTATTTTGAACTATTCAACGGATCCCCTAATCTCGGCCAGACGACCTGGCCAAGTGATAATCAAAAAACAAATAAAACCTGTGGTCTAGTCAAACCACAAAGAGAATTAAACGAAAGCAAAAAGCCTGATTAATATTTAGACCTTGCTAGAGAACTAAAAAATATGGAGCATGAAGGTGACGATTATACTATTTGATACACATGGACGAATCCCCAGTGGATTCGTAAAAGGACTAGAATACTACTAAATAAGAGGACAAAAGTAGACCATTCGGACTCTGCATTATTAAGATCAGTCAGAATACTGTGAAGAGTCCAGGAGACTTGAGGAGACTAGCTGTCGCTTACACGCCAGGTAAAAAGCATCAGTTAACGATGAGGTGAAAAACTCTCAAAGGAGTAAAATAATGATCGATAAAATAATATAAATATATAAGAATCTATACCATGAAATAATGCTCGTAGCATTAGTAACATACTTTCTTTTAATTGCCAACCATTATGTTTCTAGCCAATATTTTCTTTCAACTGGATTTTTAGTTAAGTTCTTCGTCAGCTAGTAAGAGCGGAAATAACAACAAGGCGCTAATTAGTATCTTTCAAAGTTGGAGAAAAAATGAATGAATCGGAATGACATGAAATACGTAAGAAAGAATGAAAGAAAGAAAGATAGAAAGAAATATTATTTATAATAATTAAACCGAAATGTTTCAAAAGAAATTACTAACAAAGAATGCTAAAACAGCTGTTCTAACACTGTTGTCGGGAAAGAATTCCCATTGACTTTGTTTGGTTTGGCTTGGTTTCTTAGTTTTATAGTATTAAAACCCATGTAATTTATTTAATACCAAAACTGTCCTTTTCAAATTTAAATTTTCCTATTTAACCCACAGCTAGGGAGACGGTAAAGGAGTTCATACCTTGTTCTAATTGAACGTGATCGCTCAAGTGGACTTCGAGCTAACTTCGATGAAAATAGAGCTCGTTGACTACTATGCCACAGGAACTACTTCGAAAGGATACGGACATTGGTGTATTTATAACAAACTCACATCTTATTTGCATCATCAAAATATTAAAATCCATATTTAGCATTATGATATAATGTGGGAGTGCCTAATGCAGATAATGTCTCTCCTCTTCGAGACTCAATCTTTAATTTTTTTGTAAATCTTATAATTTAATATTTACATAACATATGCAAAGCTGCACAATAGATATCATAAAGTAATGTCAAAACATCGTCAGTATAGTTTTGAAAAAAAAAGATCTTATCTATCCTCGCTTTGATATGATCGGTTCTTACGGCGTTGTCCTGTCCTGCTATTAGGAGGGATTCCGTTTCTCTCTTAAAGTTTCCTTTTCTTAGCAAGATCCACGTTTTTTGGTGCGAGATGTTGTTTATTAGACGTTTAAAACGGCCATCCCATTTTTTTCGGTCATCTTTTCTTATATATATATATATATATATATATATATATATATATATATATATATATATACATAAAAATCAAACTGCTCTATCAAAACATTATTGGGGATTAAAAAATAAAGGCTTAACCCCTGACATTCAATGGTCCATATTGAAAAGATCTAGTACCCCAAAATCTTTCGATAGTAGGTGCAATCTATGTCTTGAAGAAAAGATCCACATTTTGCTTTTTCCTGAGCCAAAAATTTTACTAAATAAGAGAAATGAACTAATAGCCAGGTGTAGACATAGAGCCAAATTTAAACTATAAATAAAAAAAATTTTTTATAAAGCATAAATTTATTTAAGAATGAGAGTTAATTTTGATAATAAATATAATAAATTATTAGATAGAAAATTATGAAAAAGCATATAATATATATGTACTACGCATAAAAAATGTAACTGATATTTTGAAATTTTAGAAATTTTAAAATATTTAAGTAAATTAAATATTTGTTGTTGTTTTAATATATCTATTACTGCATCTTTACGTGAGATTATTAATTAAAATTTAAATCTAATTAGAAATATCTGTAATTTAAGTCTCTAGAAAAAAATTTAAAAAAAAAATTGTTTTAAAATAAATCTACTACAGTGCCAACCGTAAATTTAAATTTAAAACGGAAGTGGGCTCAATGAAGAGATAACTCTTCACCCCTCTTCTATCCTTTCCCACTCTTCTATCCCCTCCCACTCTCATGTGTCTACTCTAGTTTTTTTATCTAATTGATCTGATGAAGTCCTGTTAATTTTTTTTCGTGTTTTTGAAAATTTCAAAAATGCGTAACAGGATTGAAATAAATTTATAATCCTTTGTGATTGGTTTCGTTGTTTTTTCTTAATGAAAATATTGCTCTGTATAATTGATACATTGAGCTCTTTACCAGGAAGATCTAAATATTCATGAATATTTTCTTGTCCTGATGGAATTACTCCTAACTCCGGTTTAACTGGACTAAGTATTCTATATATATATATATATATATATATATATATATATATATATATATATGAAAGAAAAACCTTTTAAAACTACTCATAATTTGCTGAGATATTATTTATTTTAGCAGACCCTAGATTTTCTTTAAGTGTACGGTCGGTATCTTAAGATTTGCTGAAATAATATTACGAAAATATGAGTGATTTTTAACGGTTTTTCTTTGATATGGGCTGTACGTTAACTTATCATTATTTTACATTGAGTTCTATTTTTTGATTTTCAATTATATGGATAGAGCAGAAAGAATATATTTAAATAGAATCATTCCCACCATTGGCTGACTTGACGTTGGATAATATATATATATATATATATATATATATATATATATATATCAGTTAATCGTTTCTTTGAACAAAGAAAGCAATAATCTTAAACGCCCACGAACTGCCTGTGGTTCTCTCTCTCTATCTCTCTCTCTCTCCATATATATATATATATATATCTTTCTCTCTCTCTCTCTCTCAATATATATAAGTAAGTAAAGTAGGCGACTGTAGTCGAGGGCGACCAGAAGGCTCCCTTTTCAGTAGCTCCCACACCGAGGTGTAGGGAAAAGCGCTACTCCTTTTCCTGTCAGTATATATATATATATATATATATATATATATATATATATATATATATATATATATACTGAGTGGAACGGTAAAATTGTCGTCCAAAATAAAACAACACTCTATTCTAAACTTTTTTTTTGAAAAATCAATCCTGGTAACTTTATTATGTAGTTGAGCTGACATCTATTGAATGTAGTTGCCTTCAGCCTCAATCTTCTCGATACAGATCTGGAACTGGGAGCATCCCTTTTCCTGAAGCGCCGGCGGGAGCTTGGCGAATACTCGGTGGATGGCGGGGTTCAGGCTGGTTTTGGTGTTGTGGGAGGTCATGTAGTTGATGTTCTCGACGTATAACCAAACGAAGTAGTCCAACGGGTACAGGTCGGGGGAGGAGGGGTGGCCAGTGTGAGAAGGATACAAAGTCGTACCACTCCTTCTGAAGCCAAGCCTGGGTCTCTTTGGACTGGTAAGCCGGCGCCGAGTCCTGCTGCCACACCCAGGGTCTGCCACCGGCCATCTGATTGCAGCAGGGAATCGAAACACTCTTCAGCACATCCAGGTATAATTTGGTGTTGACTTTCAAGCCGTCTTCGAAGATGTGAGGTGGCATGATGTGGCCCTCACTTGAAACCACACCAAAAACCATAACCGTAGCCAGAAACTTTGTTTTCATCATCCTGGGCACGTCACTGTTATTCGTGGCAATCCAGATTTGCATTTTGAGAGTGCTGGCAAAGGTCCTATTGTCATAACTTGGATCGGTAGAGAGCATGAATTGTACAACGGTGCATCTCCGATCTCGGTCGTTGAACATAGTATCATTTTCAGACATGAGAGAAGGCTCCTAACGCTCTTGGGATTTGTACACAACTGGCCAACTAGTAGATGGTCTGCAACGAAGAAAAAAAAAAAGAAGAAAAAAAAACGTTTTTCATTAAACGGAAATGGAATAATGTCATCTTTTCTAGGGCGAAAATTTTATCGTTTTACCCTATATATATATATATATATATATATATATATATATATATATGACATGTTTAAGCAGGAAACATTCCATTAAATAGGTTTCTTTAAAATACTATAAACAAGGGTTCTATTATTTCATTGATTTTTTTAGCAGTTTTTCTTAAGTTAATTTCAGTTTATATCAAAATTTCCCGGGTAGTCTCTAACAAAACACGTTACCCATACCTTTTACACACCCGGCCTGTCACACACACACACACACACGCACTCATATATATATATATATATATATATATACGCTAATTGTTTCTCTGAACAAAGAAAACAATAATCGTAAACGCACACGAAGTGTTTGTGGTTCTCTCTCCCTCTCTCTCTCTCTGTCTCAATATATATATATATATATATATATATATATATATATATATATGATATCTCTAAGCAGCAAACATTCCTTTAAATAGGTTTCTTCAAAATACTATAAACAAGGGTTCTATTATTTCATTGATTTTTTTAGCAGTTTTTCTTAAGTTAATTTCAGTTTATATCAAAATTTTCCTGGTAGTCTCTAACAAAACACCCCCACCCTACCACACTTATACACACACACACACACACACACATATATATATATATATATATATATATATACGGATATACAAGTACTCACAGTCTTATGTATACGTGTGAATATTTTGTGCTGTATGCAAGATGATTACGAAGAAACGTATGTGCTAAGAGGTTACTGCTTCGTCTTTATATACAAATGTAACCTCTCCCTTTCCATCTGTTTTTCTTCGAGCTAGCGGTAAGTAGTTTTACAATTTGACGTGTAATTTCCAATTGCTTCTTGAATTACGCGGACCCTGTTTTCTTCATTCGTCTGCATAATAAAAGTCGAATTCCAAACTAAATTACGTTCTTCTCTAAACCTTCTGCCTCTCCTCGCCGCTTTCATAAACAAAGTTACTGTATTTTGTTGGCTTTTCATTTCTTGCGGGGCTCTGGTGTGTCTGTAAATGTGAAAGCGTTTTTAGAATATTAAGAGTTATCATCTTAGCCTTGAGTAGGATAAATTTTGAATGCCTCAGATTTTACAAGAGAAAGAATTTGACAACGTTGATATGTACGTAAAAGCAACCAGAAAATAAGTCCACATGGTTGACATTCTCTATTTCTTGAGAGAGACAGGGTTATACTTAAAAATATAACACCTGGTCATAATTTTGAAGCAACTTATCAAACGATTAAGAACAAATGTTATTGATATATAACAATACTTGAAACCATTAAATATCTGCAAGTAAAACTGGTTGTGAGAAAGATAACAACTTGGTTATGTAAACGAAATAAACTGACTCATGTTGGATAGAACTACTTAAAACCATTTACTCTTGTGCAAGAAAAAAAGTTGTGGCTTATTTTGGTAAGTTATATACCGGATGTACGTTTGCAAATCATATATACGTAATATATAATTATATGAAATTTATGTCGGCTGAATTTGGATAAACTCAAACTTGCCAAATTAAATATATACATTTTAATAAACAATTCTATTAAAAACTTAATATTCGTTAAATATATAAATTTATTATTATTATTATATATATATATATATATGTGTGTGTGTGTGTGTGAATTCGTTAAATATATAAATGTGTTAAATATACAAATTTACTTAAATATGTAAATTTGTTATATATATATATATATATATATATATATATATATATATATATATATATATATATATATATGAATTCGTTTAATATATAAGTGTTTTAAATATACGAATTTCTTTGAATATATAGATTTGATATATATACATATATATATACATGAATTCGTTAAATACATTAATGTGTTAAATATACAAATTTCTTTAAATATATAGATTTGTTATATATATATATATATATATATATATATATATATATATATATATATATGAATTCATTAAATACATTAATGTGTTAATCTACAAATTTCCTAAAATATTTGTTAAATATATCAACTTTTTAAGCATATAAATTTCTTGAAATTATTTTGACTCTTCGTTAGATTTTTTAAAAATTCCATCAGGCTTTAAATGACCCAAAATGCTTTGATACGCCGTAAAACAAAATAACCAGTCAACCCACAAACCAACAAAAGAAGTAACTAATTATTTGATATATTTACGTCTCAGTAAAATAAACGTTATAATTGCATTCCTCTTATAGTCATCAACATCTTAACCAAAAGTGAGACCACCTCTTACGTATTAAAACCTGGCCCGTAAAATCTTCGGATTAATAAGTTTATAGCACTTACACCAGCTTACCCTTTAACAGAAAACAAAAAAAAAGAAACAGTTGAATTTCACCAATTTTAATAAAGGTACATTTTGTTTAGTTTTCTTTCTTTGTTTCATGATATATCAACCTTCATGAGTTATTGAAAGTCAAAACCCACTTCGTAGAATAACAATAATAGTACTGTTTCACTCATAGAGGATAAGAGGTTCATTCCTTCTCCGAGGAAGAAAATTTATTCGAATCCCACTAAATCATATTTGACTTGAAATCCATCTATTTCAGGCGGCCTCGCACGAATAGACACCCATACACAGCTATCCCAAAGACATGCTTGACGCTCTTCACATTCTCCAATAGAGGCGCCTCAGTTGCCAAGCCATAAAATTACCCTGCTAAGAAGGTATTTCCTGAGGAAAAATCGCCCCTGGGTCCAGGCAATCAACTTAATCTCAACTACCATGCGTGAACACCATATAGGCACGCCCAAATGGAGGTGCCCGTGGTGTAATGGTTATCGTCGTAGAAAATGGACATCGCGACACGATTTCAAATCCGGGATGTGACTGATTGCATTTCACATAGCACTAATACTCTTGGGAATGGTATGAATCCAATTATTCTCCTTCCAGCTATGGGTAAATTGTAGGGCAGACTGGGTTCTTAAGCCTTAGCGAGGCAACTAGTCTAGGAGAAGGAAAACTCTGATTTCAAACCTGTTAAACTCCACTTAAGTATTGACTTGTGTCATATCCTGCCCGAGCGGAGGGGTATGTAAAAATGGATATGCCCTCCCAAAGCAGGTTGTAGTAATCTACTAAGCGTTTTGTTTAGAAGTGGCACAAGGCCATATGAATAAGGCATATGAATGAGACTTGCATTCACACGTGTATATTTGTTAGTCTAGATTGCTAACCATTAATGCTACGAGCAATCTTGAACAAATCCTGGTAGCAACACCCCACAAGACACCAACTATACGGCCACCTGCCTCCTATCACGAAAACTATCCAAGTTAGATAAACCAGACATGCAGGACACTGCTGGAGAAGCAGGGACGTGCTCATAAGTGATGTACTCCCATGGACCCCCACATATGGTCGGGCAAAAGCAGGACGACCAGCTCGAACATACATACAGCAGCTATATGAGGATACTGGATGTAGCCCTGAAGACCTGCCTGAGGCGATGAACAATAGGGAGAAGTGGCGAGAGAGGGTCAGGGATATCCGTACTAGTGGCACTACATGATGATGATGATGATGACACTACTCGAGGTGCCCAGGCCAGGTTTGTACTCTTAAATTAAATGGAGTACTGCGACTGGAGTTTGAACTCACTACAACAATGTCGCTGTCCAGAAAACATTAACCACTGTCCAATAGAAGAAAGGTCGATGAGACGAAGATCTTTTCTCATGATCTTGATAGTAAAAGAAAAGATAGGCACTTTTTTTTTTTTACAATTTAATTCCGAATTCTATTTTTATATTAAAACACTGAAATAAACACACAGACTAAAAATTCGAAACAAGTTAATATATTTACGAGTTCATAAACATACGAGCAGTCGTCATATTTCGGTCTTCTCTTTCTCGTTTTCAAGCTCATCAACTCAATCAAATTGTACCTTCCAGCCAGGTCGACAAGATATGATCAGTGAGGCCTTTCGATGATCATGAATAATTACAACATCTACATGATAGAGTGTCTTATGACTTTGTTTCTAACGTCCTGAAATTGGCATTGTAGTTCACGAATTCCAACCAAGATCACGCTATTACGTTCATTTTCAGATTTGGAAAAGGTATAATACCCCTTAACCCCCAGTTAAATACTTACCGTTTAATACGAGGATGTCTTTGTCATTAAATAACAAAAAAAAAAAAAAGGTTGATATCACATTAAGAAGGTTCCCTGTCAGCTGGGCCTGTAGAATACTTGGACCGCATCACTGCAGAAGGTTAAACCCACCCTAAAGAGAGTTCGACATATGACACTAAAACTGATGGGTGTAATCCAGTTCATGAGATATCGTAAATGCTGGAGCGTGGAGAAATGCGGAGTACCTCTTTATTGACATGGTTTCCAGCTCCACTGAGATGTGGAGTGATAGCACCATAAATGGTCCTATTTATGGGTCCAATGGAATTGTTTGATATTAAAACAGTGTGAAAAAATTACATATACTAAATTGAAATGTTAGAAATCTAACTCAGGCTCGTTTAAAATGTTATCAACAAAATATGTTTACGAATAATATATATTTAATAGAATGGAATTGCACAAGAATTTTATGAGCTATATCCAACAATTCCTGTAAGCAAAGTCCAGCCAAATAGCAGCTATATGGCCACCAAACACCCATCTCGAAAACCATCAAAATTAGACGAACAAGACACTGCTGGAGGAACAAGAACGAACTCATAAGCAACGTTCTCCCATGGACTCCATCACACGGAAGTGAAAGTGTTGGCAACCAACAAGAACTTATTCACAACAGGTCTGTAGGAACACAGGCTTTAGTGTAGAAGACATGCCGGAAGTGATGGTAGATAGTGACGGTAGCCAAATCGGCCATAGATCTGAAACGCGATAAATCCAGGATCCCACATACTGACCTGAAACCAACAATTAATAAATTCCTTCACACAAAATGGCAACAACAATAGAGCAATAACATCCACAATAAACTCTTCCAAACTCAGCCCACCTTAGGAGAGTGGAGACCAGCATCGAGAAAATCAAGAAGAGAACAAGTTGTTATGTCCCAATTGCGAATCGTTCATACAATGCTTACTTACTCTTTTATTTTGAAACAGGAACCAAAACCACAGTGTTTAGCCTGCTAGAAAACTTGCACGGTTAAACACATTCTTATAGAATGCAGAACTTTCGTTGTTATCAGAAAGCGATTTTTCAAAGTAAATAACTTAACCGATCTGTTCGAGAACGTCAAAATAGATGACATTCTGTCCTTCTTGAGAGAGACAGAGCTTTACCAAGTTAAAACGGGTTAATCTTGAGCAAACAAATGAAATACTGCTAATAGAAAAATTTACCTACCTTAATATACTTTTTGAAATCTTTGTTTGAATATGTATGTACATATAGACAGAATGTGGCGTTAAATGACCTACAAAGGTTAATATGCCATAAAACCCAAACAACCAACCAAACAACCAACGAATGCCGATTGAGAGTCAGGGAAATCCGTGCTCGCAACATGACATGATGATGATAAATAATATACATAAAGAGGATTTGACATAAAATAAACTTCAATTTTTAATATACCATAAATCAAACCCATCTTATATATATATATATATATATATATATATGTATAAAGGGGATTTGGCATTAAATAACGTACAATGGTTGAAATGGCATTAAACCCGACCAAGCTAAATCATATATCTTTAATATGTATGTGTTGAGAGGATTTGGGATTAAGTTAGCTACACTGGTTGATATGCCATAAAACCCAACACAACCAAACAAAACCAAACCAGAAAAAAAAAACAGCACAAACCTATATAATTTTACCCGAACATATAAGAACACACAATCATAATTTTTACAATACGACAGATTTAGTGGGATGAGTTCTCACATGGGTTGTGGAAGAAAGATTGTTGAAATGATGATGTTGTCACTTAATCCTGTAGTCAAAAGAAGCAGGTCGTTTCAGTTTGTTTTCCCTTTTTTATTAAGCTGTTAATAATTCAGGTTGACCATTCCCATGTGTTTCCGAACAATTTCCTCGCAGCAATCAGAAAATCCTCTGCACCTTGTACAGAAAATATCGAAGACACAAAAAAAAAAGGGATTCAAAAATGATACATGCGTCTGTACCAAAATATACACACCTACTTTGTAGTATGGAATAAATTGAACTGCTCAAATCCAAAACGTAAAGGCCGACTGAAACTCTGCTGAAGGATATTAGGAGTTGATATGACACAGCATCTGATGTTGAGGCTCCAGTCCTAAATCTTTCGGTAATATGGATGACTTCTTCATTGCCATTACTTCCAGGTCCACTTGCAACCAGGGAGTTCTTATGGGGTTATGGCTAAAATGCTGACGTGTGACCACGAAATAAGCAAGTTCGAACTCTAGTCGTGCTCTTGCGTTCACTTTCGCACAAATACATTTGGCAAAGTTATTAACCATTCATCCCATCAGCTTTGACTTAAATAGTATTACTGCTGTCCTTCTATGTCGTCTACTTTGAAGCCTTCTCTTCGACTGTATCCTCTATAGAATGACCAAAAAACTAAATATAATTAAAGAAGAAATATCTCTGTTTTTCAATTTCATTCTTTTCACACGCACACACACACACACACATATATATAGTTAGATAGATAGATATAGATATATATGGGATGGACATTCAAATATTTCTAAGTCCAACGCAGAAAAAATAAGTAAAGCTGAATATTTGTATGGTGACAACATACTACAACTTCTTATAAAAGTAGGAAAACTAATAATATATATATATATATATATATATATAATTATTTGGTCCAGTTAAACCAGGGTCGGGAGTAATTCTATCAGGACAAGAAAATCATTCAAAACCTGAAGATTTACATTTTCTTGGTAAAGAGCTCAATGTAATAACAGGATGGAAATAAATTTATAATCCTAAAGTGACCGGGTTTTGCTTTTTCTTAAAGCAATATATATATATATATATATATATATATATATATATATATATATATATATATATATATATATATATAATAAATAAGGAATATGAATATTTAAAGAAACGGTGCTCAATAACACGGATATTTATTACAAGATATGCCTGTAGAGCAAAAAATATATATTTTCGGTTAAAATACAAAAAAATCAGAAATTGTATTTCATAATAAATTTAAAGAAAAAACGAAAAAGATTTGTTCTGGAATACAATTTCTAATTTTTTTTGTATTTATCCAATATATATATATATATATATATATATATATATAGTGTCATCCACAGACAAACTGTTTCGATCTATCAGAACTCTTCAGTGTGGGTAGACATGTAGGACGCTCGAAGCCGAGTTCCAAACCCATCCAACTTTACGTTCGACTAAGTCTCAGGCCGCTTGGCCAAAAAGCGTGTCCCGTTTAGCTAAGGGAATTGTTAAGGGATTTATGTAGCAAAAGCAGCAGCTGTTTGTTTACATTTTTATACTCTACCAGAGTGGTCAATTCTTTCGAATAGCTTTGCATTATGTGAGCAGCGGCGGCCGAAAATTACTTCACCAGACTGCTCAACCCCCATGGGGGAGCGTATATATATATATATATATATATATATATATAATGATTACTACATTTTTCATAGATGATTGCTGTCTGTTGATCTTTCAGTGTCGTCTACATTAAAGCCTTTTCTTAAACTGTATCCAATTAGATACAGTTCCAAACCTTAACTATTTTGCAAAACAAGGTAGCAATTACTGAGTAAAATTGTGATGACAGCTGACATTTCTTGATTCAGTACTTAGATATGTTTTTTTATGCAACCTCAAGTGCTTTTCAAGTCAAAAACCTTTAGAATTTACTGCAAATTATGCAAGTGGTATCCCTTAGTCTCGTAGGAAGTGTATCCAGTAGACATCTCCCATGAGACGTCCATGTGTTTGAAGGATCTATTTGAAAGAGAGATGAATTTGATCGCAACTCCTAATAGGACCCTGACCCCGAGAGTCTGATATTTTTTGCCGACTTCAGCTTACTTCAACCTTCAGAAATTTTATGACTCTCCCTAAAGGAGGTACATACAATTTTCCATACATCCATACATACATATATATATATATATATATATATATATATATATATATATCTGTGTCTTTGCGTGTCTCTCTCTATATATATATATATATATATAGCTAAAAAAAAATTTCATGCAAACATTTCTTTTTTATTTGAAAGAAAAGACAAGAAATATTTCATCAATTTTTGTTTAGCATTTTCTTATTTTCTTAAAAGCAATGCATTTAAGTATTAAGTTCATTGAAATAATCCTCCATTGGTCCTTTATTCGTATCCAAGGGATTTCAACTATTCTCTGGACATTGCCAAAAACATGAATGTGACATAAATTTTATTGTCAACGGAAAAAAAAAACTGCGATGTTTGAAAGTTGTATTTAAAGGATTATTAAGTACACGCAACAAGCATTATTACAACGGGTGGCGAGTTAGAAAATTGAGGTAATATAAGTGAATTTAAAACTTTGGTGCCAAAATAATCAACGCTTGGCTAAAAATAAATGACACAACGAATCGCAAATAAGAATTTCTCAAAACTAATAGAGTTCTTTATTGGAAACACTAAAGACAATTCAATGTTTGGAATATTCATTTTAAAAAATCTCAATACAAATTGGTAAATTAGCAAAGAGTTATAGGAAAAAAACAATTAGGAATTGGGTTCCACAATTTTTTTTTGAGGCAGAAAGAATTGGTTGTTTGGGTGACAAGATTTATATATAGTCCGAACACAGATAAACAAACAGACTGATGCAAATGTTCGACACACACACACACACACACACACACACACACACACACACACACACACACACACATATATATATATATATACATATATTTGTACCAATTATTGATGGTTTAAATCTTATTAATAGCCAAGAAGACATAGAGGTTTAGGGAAACTGTGGGTATGTTTATTATATATATATATATATATATATATATATATATATATATTAAACATGCCCACAGTTTCCTTAAGCTTCTATGTCTTCTTGGCTATATATATATATATATATATATATATATATATGCGTCAGTGTGTGTGTGTTTGTGCCTGTGTCTGTGTGTTTATGTAAGCGAAAATGTTGGCGGAATTCAATGTGATTGAGAACAGAACAAATTATAATATAAAAATTAAAACTACCGAATTGTCTAGCAAAGACATATAAACATTTTCTCACAAAATAAAGACACGTTTAAATTATAAGTTTTATGCAATAGAAACTCTCTTAGCCTTAACAACAGCATCTTTAGAATTACCTGGCCTTAACTGGGCCGTCTGGCATTCGTGCCGGAAGGGTTATCGAAATCAATGGCAGATCCGATTCCGAAATGTCTCGGCTTCGGCTGGGCCACCTTCAGCTGGGCCATCTTCGGCTGGTCGAGCTGCAACATTAACACCTTTGTTCACCTTGTATAGCATTGGACCCTGCTGTCCAGTTTAAGCTATAAGTAGGCGTACGTGCCTGGACCCAGATTTGGGTCCAATACCAGCGAAACTCATTAGGTCCATATTACACTAGATGCGTCGATGACCAGCATTGACCAGCAGAGTTCGATCCTCGGCTTGTGCCCGACTTTCCCCTCAATAAATCCCTATTAAAATCATGCCAGGTCATGTCTGGTGGTTGGCAGCGACCAATATCTTTCCGATTACAAAAGTGAAAGCATGCGTGTACCTGACAGTTTTTGTTCACGCTGATCAAATAGGTGGCCACAAACTAATTTTTGATATTTTATGTCGCTTGTTACTATTTCAAGGATAGCTAAGATGTAGCCTTCTTAGCGACTGAAATTAACAAAACAGGGACACACCTGGGTTTTACAATGAGATTCTGATAAGAGCCGAGCTAGATAATGTACGAATTCCTTTTAGACCATGGCCTAGATCTAGAGCTTGACCAGTGAGTCTAGCAAGCGGTCGTAGGCAAAGTTATTAAAACGGAAAACCCATGCATACATTACATCAGTTAGGACTAATATTCTGAACAATGGTTTTAGTTTATAATATAGGTGAAACCCTATCAGACACCACAAAATATTTTACTGCATAAAATACATCAGATGTTGTAAAAAGGTAGATTTTAGATTCATTTTTTTTTATTTTTTGAATTCATTTTTTACAAACTTGACTCCGTATGTCACCGTTCAATTAAATATTCTAATTAAAAGATACACATTATTAAAAAAAAAGTAATACAAATAAAACACATTCTCTTTACTGTGTCTGTTTGGTCTGATTTGGTTTGATTTCTTTATTTAATGACACATCAACTTCACTTTCGTTAGTAATTTAATGCCAAGCCATACTTATAGAAGAATAACTGTGCTACTATTTAACCCATTGCTGTGATTGCAGATAAAAAACGTTTATTCCATCTCCAAGGTTATAAGTTTTAAAATGACAATAATAGTGCAACTGGTGTAATGATTATCGTCGCAGGAATTGGACACGGCGACACGAGTTCAAACCCTGGACGGATTGCATTTCACATAGTACTAATACCCTTGGGAAATGCATGAATCCAATTATTCTCCCTTCAGCTATGGGTAAATAGTAGGGCAGACTAGGTTCTTCAGCCTTGGTGAGGCAACAAGTCTAGGAGAAGGAAAACTTTAATTCAAACCTGTTAAACTCCGCTTAAAAAGTTGACCTTGTGTCATATCCTGCCCGAGCGGAAGGGTTGGGTAAATATGATAATAGTGCAACTGGAGTTCGAACATGTTTGCTAAGAAGTAAATGGCCCAGCCGCTACACCACTAAGACTAAACAGACATTTCAGTGTTTATGATCTCTAAATTTTACCCAAATAAACTTGAGTATCTTTTTTTATCGGGTTTCGGGTTTCTTTGTTTAATGACATATCAACTCTTTGTAGGTTATTTAATGCCAAAGCTATTCTTCCAGAAGAACAGTAGTGGTACTATTTAACCCATTGCTTGGATGATGAGGGGGTTCAATACCTTTCCCAAGAGTATTTGCCCGAAAGTGAACGTAATAGCGCGACTGGACTACGAACTCGCGTATTACGATTCCGCAGTCCAACGTTTTAACCATTACACCACGAGGACACCCCGTTTTTTCTATCGGTTAGGTTTAACTTCCGAATGACCTGTAATCTATCGATAGCTGCCCATGCCTTCTCTAGTCGCATATTGATGTCACTTTCCGTAGATGAGTAGCTGCTTGGACGACCAGGTAGTACTTATCAGCAACAGCTCTGTACGGACACAGTATGTAGTCTAGAAGACCTGATGGGAACGATAGACGGCAGAGAAAAATGGCGAGAGATAGAGTTAGGGAAATCCGTGCTCGTGGCATGACATGATGTTGATGATGAAACGAGAGGTGATTGGTATTGGATTGATTTTAATCACATGAAAAAATCTGGGGTATTTTATGGATCTAAGTTAGGGAATTGCTTTAATTGTACATTTTTATTTATTTATTTATCTATTTATTTTTTTATTTATTTATTTATTTTTTTTTAGTGTAGTTGTTAGGCAAAATTAGTCTTGTGGAAATAGAACACTGTACCAGCCAATATGAATAATGTGTAAACAGATCAATTTTATACATATATTGGTCTCTGACGGGAACTCTGACTCCTAGTACGTGTGGACATGTAAATAATGACTCCACATACTCAAAATCTCTTAAACTTGAGTCTTCGTATCAGATGCAGTTTAGTGTCACACTCAGGATACCCAACATCGACGGATACGTCAACAACTGTTATCTATTTCAAAAATGTGTTTTTTCTGGTTCACTAGAAATGGTTTGTACCGTTCACCAGCAGGGTTTTTTTTTTCGTTTTCTTGTTTTTTGTTGTTTTTTTTTCGTTTTTTTGTTTTAATGACATGTTAACCGTCGTGGGTTGTTAAATGTCCAAGCCATTCTTGCAGAAGAACAGTAGAGGTACTATTTAATCCATAGCTGACGGGGTGAAGTTTCGTACAATTATCAAAGGTATTCATCCAAATGGGAACGCAATAACACGACTTGAATTCGAACTCCCTTACAATGATATTGCAGTCAGGAACATTAACCCTGAAACCATGATATACTCTCTTATTGTTATTCACAATGTGAGAAACGATAATTGTCCAAGGCAGTTGGAGCTGAACAATACAAAGACTGCATCTCTTCAGAGGGTTAAGACCCACCCCCAACGCGTGTCCTGGATATGACAGTAAACAATCTAATGGTGGGGCTCAAGTAATAATTGTGTTTTGGAAAATACAGAATACCCCTTTATTGCCATTGCTTTCCAGTCTGACCTTGGATTGGTTACACCTGATAGGGTCCTATCATTGGATCAAAACAAACTAAGCTGTGTACTTATGCTAAACGGATCTGCTTGAAACAGAACTGTTTTGATATTTAACCTACGTACTTATGCTAATCTGAATTGTTTGTAAAAGAAATATTTTGGATCTAAACGAACTAAGCAGTGTACTTATACTAAACTTATTTGATTGAAACAGAACTGTTTCGACATTTAAACTACGTACTTATGCTAATCTGAATTGTTTGTAAAAGAAATATTTTGGATCTAAACGAACTAAGCAGTGTACTTATACTAAACTTATTTGCTTGAAACAGAACTGTTTCGACATTTAAACTACGTACTTATGCTAATCTGAATTGTTTGTAAAAGAAATATTTTGGATCTAAACGAACTAAGCAGTGTACTTATACTAAACTGATTTGCTTGAAACAGAACTGTTTTGACATTTAAACTACGTATTTATGCTAATCTGAATTGTTTGTAAAATAGTTATTTTTGACATTTAAACTAAATTGAATTGTTTGAAATAGAAGTGTTTATATATACAAAAAGTAATTTGGCATTAAATAACAAAAAATCAGTGATATGCCAGAAAACCAAACCAAACCAAACCAAGAAACGAGAACATCAAAAAACACACATGAGCGTGTGCACACACACCCTCTCACACACACATACTCACACACCCATATATATTGTGAGAGAGAGAAGGAGATAAGGAGGGAAGTACAGACAGACTGATAGACATACACATAAGGAGAGAAAGATGGAGTTATTAAATATGCACCGTATTTCACCCTTTTCCGCTTACTTATGTGTCCACGTGGTACACCGGACGTGGTTATGGCACCGTCTGTGATCGTTAAATCTAAAAAAGAATGAAAAAGTCGAAAGGAAACCGTGATTGAGATAAACAGGCGTCAGAGAACGAAAGTGCGAAACTATTAAGTCCACGTGAAACTTTTACTAATATTTCTGTACATTTACTTGGGCAATTTTGAAGGAAACAGTAACGGAAATAGAAATGCTGTCGTACAATTTTACAACTGGGTGGCGAGTGGGGTGGGGGACATAATCTTGTCTGAACACTCATCTTGCAAAACAACCTTCAATATTTAGTTTACAGATTGAACCGAAGAGCCTCCTTTCTTCTTCTTCTTCTTCTTCTTCTTCTTCTTCTTCTTCTTCTTCTTCTTCTTCTATACACACACAGAAACACCGACACACGCATGTAATAACACACACACACACACTCACACATAGCTACTACACCAAAGTGTAGGGGAGGGCGCTACTCCTTCCCTGGATTGCTCTACTTTACCCTTGATCCGTACCTTATAATGCTGAGTGTTAAGCAAGGAGGCATCAAGTACCATTTTTAAAGTCTTTGGTATGACTCGACCTGGGATTGAACCCAGGTCTCCCGGGCCATTGGCGAACACCCTAACAGCTAATGTCCAGTTTATATATATACATACATATATATATATATATATATATATATATATATATGTATAAATAAGTGCATATGTATATATATATATATACAAATATATATGTATATACAGATATACGAGTATATGTCCATATATATATATATATATATATATATATATATATATATATATATATATATATGTTTGTGTGTGTGTGTATGCATTTGTGTGTATTATTCGGTCCAATTAAAACGGAGTCGGGAATAATTCTGTCAGGACAAAAAATCATTCAACAATGAACATTTAAATTTTCCTGGTAAAGAGCTCAATGCAACTGACATCACAGAGCAAAAATGTCTTTAAGAAAAACAAAAACTGGTCACATTAGGATATTTATATATCCCAGCTTGAAGCGTCCTATGTGTCTATCCACACTGAAGAGTTGTGATACAAGGAAACACTCTGTCTGTGGATGACAATAAATATGCTCCTTCGGAGGTTTGAGCACTCTGGTGAAGGAATTTAGGGCTGCCACTTGCCTAATGCTAAGCGCTTCGTATGAATTGTACACTCTGGTATCCGGTAAGGTAAAATGTAAATAAGTAAACACTACAATAAAGGGTAGAACGATAGAATTGTCACCCTAGAAAAGACGACATGATTCCATTTCCATTTAATGAAAACCGTTTTTTTTTTGTTGTTGTTGTTGCAGACCATCTACTAGTTGGCCAGTTGTGTACCGATCCCAAGAGCGATAGGAGCCTTCTATCATGTCTGAAAGTGACACAATGTTCATCGAGCTAGATCGGAAATCCGATGCTGTACAACTCATGCTCTCTACCGATACAAGTTATAACAACAGGACCATTGCGAGTACCCTCAAAATGCAAATCCGGACGGTTCAACGCTTGAGGGCACACACAGCTCAATGCATGGGACGAACCTTCGGACGGCTATGGTTATGGTCTTTGGTGTGGTTTCAAGTTAGGGCCACATCATGCCACCTCACATCTTCGAAGTAGGCTTGAAAGTCAACACCAAAGTGTAGCTGGATGTGCTGAAGTGTGTGGTGATCCCCTGCTGCAATCAGGTTGCCAGTGGCAGTCCCTGTGTTTGGCAGCAGTACTTGGCGCCGGCCCACAAGTCCAAAGAGACCCAGGCTTGGCTTCAGAAGGAGTGCTAGGACATTGTATCCTTCTCTCACTGGCCCCCTTCTCCCCCGAGCTGAACCCACTGGACTACTTTGTTTGGTCATACATCCAGAACATCACCAGCATAACCTCGCACAACACCAAAGCTAGCCTGATCGCCGCCATCCACCAAGTATTCGCCGAGCTCCTTCCGAGCTCCCAGTTTCGGATTGATGCGGTGATTGAGGCTGAAGGCGGCTACATTGAAGAGATGTCAGCTCTACTACATAATCAAGTTACCTGAATTGATTTTTTCAATAAAAGTTTTAAAATAAAGCTGTAGTGTTGTTTTCTTTAGGACGACAATTTTATCGTTCCACCCCGTATAATGCCTTATAAGTCCCGAGCTGATATATGTTGACTGTTGGATGGGCGGTATTATTCTAAGTCAAAAGTAAATTTTGGCGGCTTTCGATCCCAGTTTCAAGTGTCCTACATGTCTAGCCACAAAGAAGAGTTGCGATACAACGAAACAGTCTGTGAGTGACAATATATATATATATATATATATATATATATATATATATATTGTCATCCACAAAGAAGAGGTGAGATACAACGAAATAGTCAGTGAGTGACAATATATATATTGTCATAGGACTTGTTCAATATTACTAGCAGAATTCGTGTGTAATTGCCCTCAAGCTTTTTTTCCTTATGTTTAGTTAGCGTCCATGTAGTTCATCCATATAGCAGTATATATATATATATATATATATATATATATATATATATATATATATATATATATATTACAGAGTGCAGTCCATTGGGAAAGCAAATCTTAATATCTGTATTTAAAGAATTCTACGTTTTTCACGAACAATTTTGGAAGTCCGTTTCCACCTTTTTCTTTCAAAATATTTTCCCAAAAATAAAATATTCAAATGATCGAAGCAAATCCGAGGTTCTAAATGTGACTGATGTGAAAGATGAGAAAGGACGCCTGGAACTAAGATTTTTTCTTTTTTAATTTCCCAGAGAAACATCCAGTCTTTCATTATGGCAATAAAAGACGATCTTTATTTCTAATTTTGAAAAATATTTTGAGAGAAAACTCTTGAATGTACAAGTCTGAGACCAAAGTTTTGCTGTATTGTAGCATATACAAATTTACTGTACATGTATAACGTGATTTGTGTAATTGGACCAGTCATAGGTAATCTCTGTGGTTGGTAGTATGGTGGTAGCAGGTACGCAGTTATTTTGGGCACAGTTTTATTCTGTTTGAGATTTGAGTGTTGCACAGATGACCATGCATGTTAATTCGAGAAATTTCGTTTATGATTTGGTTTGGTTTTGTTGGGTTTTATGGCATATTGAATATTGTTGGTTATTAATGCCAAACCGTCTTTATACATAGATATTAAGTACATATATAATTCAAACATACATTTTGCAGATAACATTCTTAAACGAGTCTCTGTTCTTTTTGCACACAATTAAGTTGTTTAAAGAATTACGATATAACAGTCAAAATTTAACACCAGTCATTTGTTTGCACACAATTTGTTCTATTTGACCCATAAATAAGACCCTATCAGGTGTTATCACTTCCGGGTCAGAGTGGATCTTGGAGCAATGGTTATGAAGGAGTACTCACTGTTTAACAAATCTCCAAGGCTGGGACTTAATCATTAGATGGTTTAATGCCATATCCAGGACACTCGTTGGTGGGGGTGTTAATCCTATGCAGATATACGGTCGGTATATTCTACGGCCCCGGCCGACTGGGCTGTTTGTCAATGGATAACGGTTAATATGTCAATAAACAAAGAAACATGTATTGGTTATCTTTTTTCGTCTTACAGCTCTTAAGAAATAACTTTACAAAAACGTAAATACGGACTGGATTCTCTAAACACTATTTATGAAAGCAGTCCCGATGGTTTGACATGCAATAAAAAATCAATGAAACTATCAATGGTAGACATCTTTTAATATTTTTCGCACAAATGAAAAT
Organism: Sepioteuthis lessoniana; assembly: GCA_963585895.1. Lineage (NCBI taxonomy): Eukaryota > Metazoa > Mollusca > Cephalopoda > Myopsida > Loliginidae > Sepioteuthis > Sepioteuthis lessoniana. Next base: position 21,736,611 of record OY757931.1, on the reverse strand, counting down.
TTACTCACAAAGCAGATATGCAAATCTAAGTTTACTCAACAACGGGATGTTTTTGCTTATGGAGTAATATATTTTTAGAACAAATTACCAAAGCAAATAAAAAATTGCAATATTATTAAGAAAAAAATCAAAACGAATTATTACATATATATATATATATATATATATATTGGCAGCATTTCTTCGTTGATACAAATTTCATTAAACATAATAGACATTTTATGTCTACATATTTTCTTCTGGATCCGTTCGAATTCCCGTATTACTTTTATCGTATTCGGGGGGAATTGATTTATGTATTGTCTATAGATGTATGTATCCCAAGTTCTTTCTGCCCAACTTTGGGCCATCATCAGGGGAGGATCTATTACAAAAGTGATGAAACTTTTGTTTTAGCATATTACCACTATGTAAGAGCGTCTTTACCGTTGAAGATTATGGCGTTTTCTTTTAAATAGGTTTCTATAATTAGTGTCAGTAGCTAAAGACATTTAAGTACATTAGCACTGATTTGAAAATTAATTCTATTAAGTGTCGGTTGCATGTTTCTAAAAACTACCGATTCTCGAAGCACTACATATTGGAGACTCTTAATAGAATTAATTTTCAAACCAGTGCTAATGTACTTAAATGTATTTAGCTATAAAAGTAATACGGGAATTCGAACGGATCCAGAAGAAAATATGTAGACATAAAATGTATATTATGTTTAATAAAATTTGTATATATATATATATATATATATAGTGAGGGTGCGTATATATACATTTACACGTTCTATATATATATATATATATATCATCATCATGTCGTGCTGGTAACACGGATATCCCTGACCCTCTCTCGCCACTATTCCCTATCGTTCATCACCTCAGGCAGGACTTCTGGACAACATACCGTAGCCTCACATAGTTGCGGAATGTATGTTTGTGCTGGTCGTCCTGCTTTTGCACGGCCATGTGTGGGGGTATATATATATATATATATATATCCACAGACAGGCTGTTTTGATGTATCAGTACTTATCAGTGTGGGTGGACGCGTGCGATGCCTCGAAACCCAATCAACTCTATTTCAGCTAGATAACCTCACAACCATCAGTTGTCTCAACTTAAGTTAGGGAATTTAACGTATATGTATCTATTTTTTAGTTGTTTACATTTACACAAATGGATATCATTGTGCTCAATTCGTTAGAAGAACTATTGTATTGATTGCATATGTTATGTGCATATTTTCTCATCTTTTTACGTTGATGTGAGACAACAGTAAAAAGGTGAGATGTCTAAATAGGCATAACAAACAAAAAGACGATTATAAGCCATTAATCAATCTATCCTCATTAAATAAAGTAAAGCTGCTTCGTTGTGTTTTATTCAACATTTTAAACGTCTTTAGATGTCTTAAAATTTAAGTGGATTTCAATTTGGGAAAAATATGTCTCATGGAGTCGTGTTTGATGACTGGAAGTCGGGTGATGCCCTTAAAAACTCGACACTTTGCCCAACGTATTTTTTAATTCAAAGAAAATCGAACTAAACAATACAAAAACAAACAAACAAACAAACAAACATAATGTTCTTGTGGTGTTAGAGAGATTTTGTTTGTTATTCGTCTTGTTTGGGTTTTGATTTCAGATTTTTGTGTTATATATTCATGTCCAAAAATAAACGACCAAGATACGAAGACGTGAAGTAGACATATTCATACGGATATGGAAACGTTCACAAATGTTCATACCCATATAGAAATCCGAAAAATACGAAATTGGTTCAGGTACGAAACTTTTATTTACCTTTTTGAGTGTAAGGTTTTTCGACATGAGGAGAGAGAGACAAAATTTCTTCAACAAACGCGCGGCACATTTTGTAGACCCCAACTGGTCTCGCCTCGGCGAAACCAAAAATCGACTACCTTCCTCTAGACTCGAATCTCAACAAGCTCATTCAGAGTTTAAATCTCAACAAACTGTTTTTTTTTCAAATCCCAAATCCTCAGCGCTTCCGGACATGACGTCATTCACGTCCCCGGTGCCATTTCTAATAGGGGGTTCTTATTTTGACATCTCTGATTGTCACATCCTCCCCGCATGAATGTGAACACCAGCACTCAATGTGTGCACCTAACTAACCCATGCACAAAGCGAAAGGTTCTCAGCCTAACTAAACCGAAAGGCAAGATATGTAAAACGAAAAATGATAATATAAAAAACCCTCCGCAATAATATTACATTTGGAAGTCGGGTGATGCCCTTAAAAACTCTATGCTTTGCCAAAAATATTTTTAATTCAAAGAAAATCGAACTGAACAATAGAAAAAACAAACAAACAAACAAACATGATATTCTTGTGGTGTTAAAGAGGTTCTGTTTGTTATTCGTCTAGTTTGGGTTTTGATTTTAGATTTTTGGAAGTCGGGTGATGACCTTAAAAACTCTACGCTTTGCCAAAAATATTTCCTTATTCAAAGCAAATCGAACTAAACAATAAAAAACAAACAAACAAACAAACATAAAGTTTCGTTTAGTTTGGGTTTTGATTTTAGACTTTTGACTCCGTTGGTTCTTTCTTACCCCATATTAATTCGCTGGCATCTTCTTGACTGTGAAGGCTGCATAAGAAGAAAAAGAAGGAGGTGAAGAGAAGAGCTACCTTTTTAATTTAACTTTACTTCTGGGTTCAACAATTCTGCTCTTGGTGGGGAAATTATTTCTGAATCCAAATGAAATGTTTGCATCTCCCAAAAAAGTGTTAAAATACGCTAGTTGTTTTAGGGTTGATATGTGCAAATTCGGCGTTTTTAGTAGTGGGTGATAAGACAATTTGGTGCTTTTGATATAGGTTGCTGTTAGCAGAGACAGCTGCAATACGTGACAGAGTGGCCCATCATGTCCCGAAGCGGATATGTGGTTTTGCCACCGGCATCAGAAGAAAATAGGTATTTCCTATCCAACTGGTCACTGATTTTATTTCTGCGTATATTACACAGAAGGCACAAGGCCTTGAGGTTTTGGGGGAGGGGAAGGGAGCGGTCATTCTTTTCTATATATTCTAAGGAGACCTAGCTAGCCACATTTGCCGACCCATTCAGCAGTACAATATATAACCATTCATCCATCGCCATATGCGCAGCAATCACCAAAATACCACATTTGCTCTATGAAGAAGTCCTACTTAAAATCCCGAGATTGATGAATGATTTTTATTTACAAGTATGATTTATTTACAATGAATGTGATGGGAATGGGAGAAAAAACCCCGAAATATATACAAAAACAAAGGAAAAATCCCCCGTTTGGTTGCCCTCCCATCCCCCCGTCTATAAAAATTGGATGCCGACTGTTTTCCGGCGCGAAAAAAAACGAAAACAAGCCGGACCTACCCTAGGTGGGGCAGGAATCCTAATCTACAGGGGTCAAAGAAATAAGAGCTTGGGCGTGGTATGGGTGGATACGACCAGGTAGTATGATTTTTATACATATGAATGTTCAAGATCTTCAATAAAAAGCGGACTGGGATACGGGTTGAGGTACAAAAATAATGGGGATGGGGAAGATCTTGAGAACTAACGGCTAGATGACGGGGACAATGACTCACAAACATACTGCTAACTAGGTTTCAAGGGGAAAAAACAATCCTACTTACCAGGGGTGGGGTCCCTAAGGATCCGTACCGTAGACGCCATGAGCCGACAGAGGGGGGAAGGATGACTCCAACGTTGCCCCCTTTCGCACGACCAGGCTCGCATCCAACTGGTCACTGCTGAATGTGACCTAGATTCTTTCTTGTAGCCTAAAGTCTGTTCACCGGCATTCACAGTTACAACATCCTATCAGGGACCTCTGGAAACTTCTACACATCCTGAATTTACTTTATTTTTGAAATTCCCTTTTCCTATTTTTCTATTCACTACATTCTCTCAGACGACAGCTTTTATAAGTATTTTTTTTTTTAAATTGGTACTGGGGGAGTAGATGAAGACTTGATGTGCACGGATGAACTCCTTATTTTTTATGTTGTTCATCAATGTGTCTGTCTTTATTTAAAAAATACTTTTAAAAATAATCCAGGGTAAAATGATGGTATTTCAACAGAATAACTCGTATATATTTTACAAATATTCCCCCCTTGAAAAGAATGGGACTCAAGGTTTTTTTTTGTTTTTTTTTTTTAACTAAGTTTAATTTCAAAGTTTGTTTATTCCTCCTAGAATGGTTTCCGTGCCAGTGTTAAAGAACCTAGTTTGTAACAGTATTTACCCAGAGCTGAAGAAGGAAGATATAGATTCATGCTTTTTAAAAGGGCATGAGCACTGACATGAAACATAAAGGCTTCATCTAACATTTGAACTAGGATTCATGCGTCCAATTTTAAAATCGAGAACTCTTACACTACACGGCTCTGGCTTGCATGCAATATCGCTAAGTTTCTTTGATTTTTTAGGTATAGCAATCAGTTCAAAAATCTTCACCCGGAATGTGACAGTATCAATTTCATCTTAATAAAAAGTCTTATATATATATATTAGGTGAATTCAATAAGTTTCCAGACTTTTTTCGTATGTGCATTTAAAATTGCTGTAGACTCTTGAAAATTCAGTATGTTATTGCTATACATCATATAAGATGACTGGCCAAATTTTACGATTTCAAGTTTAAATGAAAAGCTACAGCAAGGATTGGAGTACACCCTACTAAAGCCCGATTGTCACTGCTGGTGAATTTCAAAAATGCAATCTGGATGTGAGGACATTTTAGAAGAATGATATGCAATAAAAGTCGGTTTTAAACTTGGAAAAAATGCCACTGAAACGAATGGAATGCTTCAGACTGCTTTTCAACCATCTTCCATGAATCGAGCATCAGTTTTTGAGTGGGATAAGGTATTCAAGGAAGGCAAGGAGTCTGTGAAGAGTGGTGAGAGGCGTGCAAGGAGTAAGAAAGTCAATACACCAGAGTTGATTGGCCAAAGTATTAGGGTTAGGGTTAGGGTTAGTATGTTAAAGTTTTAAGGGAGTTCAGGAAGAGATTCCGTTCGAAGAGTCCAGCACTCTTCAAATCGGGTCAGTGGCATTTCCACCAGGACAATGCACCAGTCCATAACTCCATCCTTGTCACAGTTCCTCATCCTCCCTATACTCCAGACCTTGCTCCCTGTGACTTTTGCTTGTTCCCTAAGCTCAGAGGCTGTCGTTATGAGACAATTGAGGAGATAAAAGAGGCTGTGACGGAAGTCATTGACTCGCTCACACAAGATGACTTCTATAGGGCCTTCCAGAAGTTATTGGAACGATACCACAAGTGTATTACAGCCTGGGAAAATTACTTCGAAGGGGACTAGAGTTTCATGTGTGGACTATCAATAAAAGTGCCCATACGAAACATGTCTGGAAACTTATCGTATGCACATCGTATATATATGTTGTATAACACACGTACAGATATGCCATAATATAGAGGCAAATACAAATGCATAATTCATGTGGACTCTGTTGTTCAGGTACGAACGGTTTATTAACTTCTGACTTCGGTTCTTCGACGAGGAGAGAGAGACAATTCTCACTATGCTGGCCATAATATCTAGCCCCCCGCCACCCTAAAAAAAACGCGCTGCGCATCCAGTGATGTTTAAATTCAACTGTCAACTTCAACTTATAGATAGAGAACACAATTCTCTGCTTCCATGGCAGAAACTCAACTATCTGCCTGCATGGTTCAATGTCAACCCTCAACTAACGTGATTTTTAAAATCCTCCAATTCTCAATCCATCTCTTCTGAGTATGACATCACCCACACTCCAGCCCCATTTTCTGTCTAGGGTTTATTATGACAATTGTGATTATCATATCCTTTCCGTGCGCGCGTAAAACTGTACCCAATGCTATGCACCTGAAATATTAACCCGGATAGTTCGAAGCCTAACCAAACTGAATGATTAAATGTAATTAATGAAAGATGATTAAAATTTAAAAAAAAATAGTCCATAATGCGATGTTTTAATACATCATACAAAAATAATTTTCTAATGAAAAAATATACGAAAACTGGCAAACTTGTGGGAATTATAATATATATATATATATATATATATATATATATATATATATATATATATATATATATATATATATATATATTCTAATTCCAACAAATTTGCCTGTTTTCGTATCCTTTTTTCATTAGAAAATTATTATTCGCATTCTACCATCACCCAGATAAAGGTTTAACAAAAACACTGAAAGGTAAAGCTTAGCATCTATACCTTTTCCGGTTCAAAATGGGAGTAGTTCAGTTCAAAATGTGAATAGTTCAGTTCAAAATGTGAATAGTTCAGTTCAAAATGGAAAAAATTATTATAAGTATAAATATAAAAAAGCTGCAAAGAGACAATATGGGGGTTCAGTTGTGATGGTTGTTGACAATGCCTCATGTCACTCAAACATTGAAGAAGTTTTTAGTGAAGAATAATTTCTCGGATGTGAAGTGCTTAGGTTGGGACCATACAGTCCAATGTTTAATCTGATTGAACAAGTATGGTCTTTAATCAAAGCTTACGTCAAGCAGGAATTAACTGCTAAAATTGTGAGTATTCTTGCAATGGAGAGAAGAGATGGCTTGTCAATTCCTGAACAAAGGGCAAAAGCTTTGACCTCATTAATTGAGGAAGAATTGGGAAGGGTTACACCAGAAGTATGCAATCGTTTCATAGCTGGAATTCAATCTAAAATTCCTGCAGCTGTAGCATTAAAAGATGTGTTCTAATAAATGACTTGAAGAATTTTTTTTATATTATAAAATGTTAACAATTTTATTGCTAAAATGATTTCTAAAATATTTTTTTATATTTATACTTATAATAATTTTTCCATTTTGAACTGAACTATTCCCATTTTGAAATGAACTATTCCCATTTTGAACTGAACTACTCCCATTTTGAACTGAACTACTCCCATTTTGTACTGGAAAAGGTATATATATAAATCCTCTGAATATTTTGATTTTTGATTTTTATGTACCGAACCATTGCCATAATGGTTGGAGTGTTTGCCAATTGTCCACTCAGCATTATAAGGTACGAATCAAGGTTGACTGATTTAATCCAGAGAAAAGAGTTAACTGGTTTAGTCCATAGAAAAGTGTGGTGCTGTCCCCAACACTTCGGTGGAGGAGTTGTAGTCTCTTTTGAAAATGAAATCTTCGGATTGCCCTCGACAACGGTTGGCCAAAATACTTACTTTGTTATATATAAGTCAGATGAAAACACCACTATCATAATGTAGCTGATTTTTAATTATCCTATTTACCCAACCCCTCCGCTCGGACAGGATATGACACAAGGTCAATTTTTAAGCGGAATTTAAAAGGTTTGAATTTAGAGTTTTTCTTCTTCTAGACTAGTTGACTCATCAAGGCTGAAGAATCTAGTCTGCCCTACTATTTACCCATAGCTGGAGGGAGAATAATTGGATTCATACATTCCCCAAGGGTATTAGTGCTATGTGAAATGAAATCAGTCTCGTCCAGTATTTGAACTCCTGTCGCCGCGTCCATTCCCTGAGACGAAAACAATTACACCATAGGCACGTCCAAAATTACACCACGCGCACCTCCCGTGAATTTTAATTATAAATGTTTCCGCATGATGATCGGTGTGTGAAGTTAATATGTAATTTTGTCAAAGGATTGCAAAGAATAGAGATTTTTCTTTAGTTCTTTTGAAAAAACTTTTTTTTTCATGATTAAACTACTTATTTGAGTAAACACACACACACACAAACATGTGTATATGGACAATCGTTATAACATTTTCCCCTCTAGCATGTGTTGTAATTATCAGATGTAAAAAGAAAATGAACTCATTCACTTTTAACGGATCATATCTTAGTGAAAGAATCAAGCAAAATTCTTGAATATCAAAGAATTGCAACCAGAGGAAAGACAGCTGAGAATTAGGGCTGTAATATGTTTTCTCTCATCTAATATGATTCAATGAAAGAGACAAATATACAGGCTTGTAAACAGGATAAATAGATGAATGTATATTTAGTTACATTCGATTGATAACATCTTCCCGAGTCAGGGCTACAAATATTTGCCATCATTCATTGCTTCAACGTGATACAATCAGTATTGATTTATTTCTGAATAGATATGAACGAGTGTTTTACGAAAAGTCAAGGTATAGACATTTCCAAAACCGAACTGTTCTTTACTATACAAATAAAACAGTGTGCATATTACCAGTTCAAAAATGCTGCCAGTAGACGTAGTTTTCAGACTTATTAATATATTTGTTTGCATAAATAACCACCTCAAAGAAAGTGATATTAATTAATTTTCAATCCGTTGTAATAAGACTGATATCCCAAAACATTTTGGAGGATTTCGTAGAGCAACGAATTAAGATGAAATTTCCGAGCCATATAAAAAAATGTCTTTCAATCTTAGCTAAAGGCGAGCAAAATTTTCCACAACAAAAGCAGACGTTGTTCATTTTAAATGAATAAGAAACGTTTTTTCTCTTAATCTAGTGAATATATAGGAATTACTGCAATTAGAGGTTTTATTCAGCTGTTTGAATTGATAGCCAATAAAACTCAAATATTTTTCTTAATAGCGAAACACTATAGATAAATAACATCTTTTTTTCCTCTGTCCAATAATCAAAAATTGCTGACAGTAAAATAATTTTTCTTGTCGTGAAGCAAAGAAAAATATATATTTTCTTCATAAAGGGCATATAGAACAAATTTGATGACAAATGAACAGTCCAGTTCTAAGCACCAATCACAATTGGTATAATTGTCACATTCATATTCTATAGTTGTTTTTTTTTTTCAATTCCCTAGCATGGTCGGGGTACTTATCCTTATTTTCACATTCTTTCAGTTTTATTCTGTGATCAGCCGGGACAACAAAGTAGACAATTTTGAAAATTCTCTTTTTTTGTGTTGGTTAATTATTAGGTTTGGTCTTCAGGCTAATATTAGGTGATCCGTTTGTATGTTAAATAAATTCTCAGGAGCACTCAGGCCGGAATGGTGGCACTTGATTTGGTCTTATCTATTGGTCAAATAGAACTAAACTGTTTCCTAATGAAAAACTGAATTGCTTGCACTAGAACTGTTTTGACGTTTAAACTGTGAACTAACATTAAACTGAACTGTTTGAAATGAAACTGTTTACATAAATAAAATTAGATTTGGCGTTAAATATTTTACAATGATTGATATGCTATAAAACCAAAGGAAACCAAACCTTTTGTACAAGTTTTCATCATTCGTTTATAATGTGTTTAATTGTTTTATCACTTTCTATGAATAACTTATAATTACTATTCTGTTGCACATTATCAATTTTCACTTTAATTCACTCATATGACGTTGTTTTCAGCTACTGATGAAAGAGAATCAGTTTTTCTCTTGAGTGTTTTCCTTTCTTGACATTGAGCTTGTCATCTTGTGTGCAATCCCACTATGTTGTTGATTAATATATCCACTGAGTGGTTTTTCTTTCCATTGCTCTTTCCTTTATTTTGGATAGTATATTGTGGCTATAGCAAACAGTTATTTTTTTGATTAGATATTCGTCACAGATGTGACCTAGTATTCTTCCCAGGAAGAAGAAACTTCAACTAGCCACAAAAAAAAGGAAATATACTTATGTCGTTTGAATCTGTAAGTTTTAACTTAGAATTAGTCCGTATATTATTTTTAATCTAATCAGGTTTTGTGTGTTGGTCTCTTATCCTCTTTTGTTATTTTACTTTCTATCCATTGGATTTCAGTAGTTACCATTATTTTGACAGTTTTTCAATCAGACTTATTTAGTTGAAAGTTTGGTATCTCGGCGTCACTTTACTTTCCTATCTGCATTATATGGCTAGGGTTTAATTAGTTTTCCATAGGGTTCAACAAAAGCACACAAGGGTGTGGAAGTGTTAATCTTTAATCTTTTTTTTTTCTTGGTTTTAACTTTATCATTATTTTTCTCCTTGCTAGTTTTTCACGAATTTTAAAAGTTGTTCTTAAACCGAAATCTGAGAGACAGGAAGTCTCCTCAGGTTTCCAGAACCCTTCTAAATATTCTAATTAATCATAATATTGCTGTCACTCGGATGTTCTCGGTTCAGCATCTCATCACCAATACCCCTAATTTCATGAGGGACAATTGTAGTATTTTGAACTTCGACCCGGCCCAAAATGCCATTCAAAGTGATGCACCGGAAGGAAGTGACACATTCCAATGGCAGTTAGGAGAGAAAATCGCGTGGGCGGAAATTGGTTAACAAAATGGGACAAGCTAAAAAAATCCCATGATACTCTCATAGACTGACGAACCGGAAGAGAGTGACCTCTGAACTGCATGACAGTTATTTCCGCTTGATGACGATTAAACATGCGATTTAAAAGATCGAGTGGGCGATCAAGTGGGCGTTGGACTATTATATAGCTCAGTCGAGACAGAAGTCAAGTCAGTTGAGTTGAAGATCGAACGAAGTTATAGACGAGATGTGGTAGGGAAAGCCACATCAGGCCGAAGGGGCCTTTGGTCCCTGATAAGTTGAGGTTCGGAGAAGATGCTGATAAGATGCAGTAAAGAAAGCCAGCACCCAGCAGAGTGGACCCCAGGACCTCCGGTTGAGCATCAGGAGAAGGAGAAAGACACAACGTTGACGGCCATAAAAGTTGGGGTCAAAATATTGCAGTTATATTCGATCTCCAGCTCCCTCTAACACGCAAACCTTGAGTAACCCCTTTCGAACCCTTACAAATAAAGTGAGAGGTACATATTTTTATAAAGAAGTCTTCCTGCGTGCGTCTTTATCACTGCGTCTGTCTTTATTATTGTGTCGTTATGATACAGCATATGACAATATAACACAATTCCAAGTGCACAATTTGTATCATTTTTGCCTTCAAGTTCTACGAATTATTAAGCTCTTTGGCAAGGTGCCCGTGGTGTAATGGTTATCGTCGTAGGAAATGGACACGGCGACACGAGTTCAAATCCTGGACAAGACAGATTGCATTTCACATAGCACTAATACTCTTGGGAAAGGTATGAATTCAATTATTCTCTCTCCAGCTATGGGTAAATAGTAGGGCAGACTGGTTTCTTCAGTCTTGGTGAGGCAACTAGTCTAGGAGAAGGAAAACTCTGAATACAAACCTGTTAAACTCCACTTAAAAAATTGACCTTGTATCATATCCTGCCCGAGCGGAGGGGTTGGTAAATAGGATTAAGCTCTTTGGCAAGGTCCAAGTATATGTATACTTTTTTTTCTCTTTTATTTTCTTTTGTTTTATTAACTCTTTCATCCTTTGAATCAGCAATTTTTTCTTGTCTGTTAAAACGAGGTCAGCACTTCTGGCTTTGATTAGATTATCAATTTATATCTCAAACGCCCAGATGTACTAATGCGTCTTTTTCCGATAACGGATTATAATTTGTACATACACCTTCTGTTAGTATAGGCAAGTTGAAATCTTTTCTACAATACGAGTCTTGTATTCCTTTTCTACCAGTGTGGTGCATTCTTTTATTGTCATGAATTGTTTCATCACTCTCATTACATAACCTAAATTTGATATAAATTTGTGTATTCTCATTTCCTGCTTTGACGTAAGTGCATCTAATGGCATTATTCTATCAAGTGAGATTCAGATTATCGATTATTATTATTATTATTGTTTACGCTTTTTTGGAGTTTTTCACAACAGCGTTAGTTGATGGTTTGTTACTGCAATTTACGTAAAAGTAACTCACTTCAAGTCTCCACGACACCTCTCAGTAATCTGGCCGATCTAAATAATGCCGTAGATTGGATAGTCTCCACCCATCCAATTATTTCCAAATCCTCTAGTCCCTATGTAAACCCTTTAGTGACTATCCCTACCGTCACGTTCACGTTTAAAAGTATTTTTCAGTTGTTTTGAGAGATCAATGTGTATTTTTCTCTTTCTGCTTTCTCTCAGTTTCACCCTGTGCTCTGCCGGAATATCAATTTTTACCATTCGGTATGTTCTCTTGTGTTTTATTTTGACTATAATGTGTCTGGTCACATGGCCAAGATTAGAAGAGCCGCCTGTAACTCAAAATCTCAATTTTTTTGTGTCTCATTTTCTCGGAGGGATTCTGGGTTTTAAGTATACTATTTGTTCGTATGGTCAAATTTAAACATTTTGCACAGTTCCTAGTGGATTACCTTGCCACCCAGTCGTGTCTAGTCGCATACTCGTTCTGCGCTAATTTACTGCATTCGCTTATTATATGACTGGTCATTCAATCTCTATCACCACATGAACTCCATTTGCTGTTTTGTCGCGTCTTGTCTATATTTGCCTTCAAATCGTTAGTGCTTATGGCAATGATTGGTGCTGCTATCAGAAGAGATAAAATCTGTCTCTTAAGGTTGCCGTTTTGAAGCCATATCCAAGTTTTCCCGTGTGATATTTGCTGGTTTCTTGCTTGAAGTGTATAAACAGTTTTTTTCTCTTTCAAGTGTTGCTTTGTTGTTCTTTTTTGTTTTGTTCATGCCTGTGTTGTCTGTATGGTACCTGGTCACTGTAATCCGTCTCCCTCTGCATTTTTTAAATATAATCTTCGAGTCTTTGTATCAATACATCGGCGCTATCTTCTTTGCTGGTGAATCCTCATCGTTCAAAGAGCCTCTGAACGTTATCTTTGGGATATAAGGCCTTTTGAATCGTTATTAGTTTTCTTGTTGTCTCGTCCATTTCTTTAAGTTCCGCTCTCGTTCACTTCAAGAATAGTCCTGGTATTTAACAAGTGAGAGGGTTTAGGTGTTTATCCCTTTGATGAAACGCATTAATTTATTATTATTATTATTATTATTATTATTATTATTATTATTATTGTCGTGTTTGTTGTTGTTATTTACATCTTTAGAGGGTTTATATCAGTATTAGCTGATGGTTTACATCAGTATTAGCTGATGGTTTTTCACTGGAGTTTGAGTGACAGCAAGTCTCCTCAAGTCTCCGGGACTCTTCTCAGTATTCTAGCCGTTCTCAGCGATGCTGTCATTTGGATAGTCTCCACTCGTCCACCAATTTCCACGTCTTCCAGGCCTTTTAATAATCCTTTAGTTATTGTGCCAAAAGCACTAATCACAATTGGTACAGTTGTCACTTTCATGTTCCACAGCTTTTTCAATTCTCAAGCAAGGCCGAAGAACTTATCCTTGTTTTCACATTCTTTCAGTTTTATTCTGTGGTCAGTTGGGACACCAAAGTCGACGATTCTGCAATTTTTATTTTTATTTTTTTATTTTTTTTGGTAATTATAATAAGGTCTGGTCTTCTGGCCGAGATTAGGTGATCCGTGTGCTTGTCAAAGTCCAATAGGAGTTTATGCGTGTCATTTTATTATTATTATTATTATTATTATTATTATTATTATTATTATTTACGACATCGTTAACGAGTATTCTTTTACTAGAATATGTGTGAGAGTACGTCTCCTCAGGTCTTCAGGACTCTTCGGAGTATTCGGACACATTTCAACGATCTTGTAGTCTGGAGGACCTGATTCTTTCCAAGGCTCCTGGGGGCCTTTCTAAGCGCACCAACAACAATTAGTATGACCGTCAGTCTCATTTTCACTCGAATTATAATTTTTCTTGCAATGTCCACTTATTTCTCAACTTTTTAAAAATCTTTTTTTAGCACATATTTACCATACCTATACCCTTTTCCGAGTTTCATTCTATAGTTTGTCTGCTTCTCTAATGCATTAAGTTTGATTTACGCGAAACACTGGATTACGTCAGGGCTTTAGAACCTAATATTGAACTAGGTTAGTTAGTTGATTGATTGGGTTTTAAGACATATCAACCTTTCTATGTTATTTTTTGCCAAATCTATTTTTATACAAATAAACCATTCCATTTCAAACAATTCTGTTTAGGATGTGTATGCAGTTTAATTGTCAAAGGCATTTCTATTTCAAGCTCTTCACTTTCATCAAACAGTTGTAATTCAACTACTTCAGATTAGTATATCTATAGATTTTGTTTACACGCAGTTAAATGTGAAAACCGTTCTATATTAAACAGTTCAGTTAAGCGTAAGTAGAGTTTCAATGTCAAAAACAGTTCCATTTCAAACAATTCTCTTTAGCATAGGTTTTCAATTTAAATGTTAGTATACCTTTTTAATAGTCAAAAACATTTCTATTTCAAGCTATTCAATTCAGTCAAAAAATTGTAAATCAAATAATTCAGTTGAGTATAAGTACGCAGCTTAGCTATATTTAACCCATAGATAGAACCCTCTAAGATGCTAACACTTCAGGCCACAGTCGACCTCGGAGCGATGACAATGAAGGCGTGCTCCGCATTCCCCAAATTTCCAGTATCACCGGAACTTCACAATTATATTGTTTCGTGTCATATCAGGATACTTGTTGAGGGTGTGTCACCCCTCTGTAGAGTTGGAGTCGGTTTATTTTACAGACCTAATCGACTGGGCAAATTAAAATTTGGTATATATATATATATATATATATATATATGTGTGTGTGTGTGTGTGTGTGTGTGTGTGGAGATATCGTTACTTTGCCACACCAGATGGTGACTCTCTGAAACTAGTGTACAAGTTTACCTACCAAGGAAGCAGCGCCTAATCTACCGAAAATTATATCAATACGTTACTAGCAAATGCATAGACAGCTATCGATAGACTATCAGTCATATGAATGTCAGACGTATCCGATGAAATAAAACGCCGTTTCTTCCAAGCAGTGGTCATATCCGTACTACTGTATAGATGCACCGCTTAGACGCTGTTTAAGCGTATGGAGAAAAAGCTTGACTACAAGTGGTCTAGGATAATTCTGGCTATATTAAACATCCTGTAAGCACGACCCCTACCACCTATCTCAAAGATTATTCCCATTAGACGAACATGACATGTGGAACACTGCTGGAGAAGCAAGGACGTTCTCTAATGGATTTCTTTTCACGAACCCGCAACTATGGGTTGGCCAGCTTGATATTATCTACAAAAGCTCTGTATTGAGACAGGATGCAGCCAGGACGACCTGTCGGATTCGACGGATGATAGAGACTTGTGGCCAGACTGACATAGAAAAATCAATGCTAGCAGCAGGAGATAATTATATATATATATATATATATATATATATATATAAAAGTAAGCAGGTCGACCGAGGTCGATGGTGATTCAAAGGCTCCTTTTTCAATAGTTACTAGCCTGAAGTGTAAGGGAAAGTGCTATTATTTCCCTGGATTAATCCTCTTATCTTTGATCCGTACCTTATAATACAGAATGTTAAGCAAAGTGGTATGAGGTACAATTTTCAAGTCATTGGTATGACACTCAGGCCATTGGCGAATATATGCGAAAGTGCGTACGTTCATAATACGCCTTAATAAAAGCTGATATTTTTAGATAGCAAACCAATGAGAGGTTCTGCAACCAAAAAAAAAAAAGAAAAAAAAAACAACAACTTCATAACAATCTATTTTCTGAACCACTTGTATTACAATTAGCATATTTCCCGGGTGTTTTTCATTTAAATGTTATTCTATTTACACTATCCACTCAGTGGGGACAAAATTAATAATTATCACTCTTAAGCAATTTTCATTTCCGTTAGTGGTCCGTAGGGGGTCACCAGATATTCATTAGTAACCCCTTGTCGACCGCTTTTTGTCTCGGATTCTTCAGATAGAGCGTAAAGTCATGTGGCTCGATTGTTTGCACCGTTTACAAAATTTACCATTTGTACCCCTCCTGCATACTGCTTGTTTATGGAAACTGTCAATTAAATTCGACACGTTTCTTTATCTTTATACCAATTACTTTAATATTACAGAGAAGTAAGTCGAAATAATTTTGGATGCGTAAATATGTTTATCTTGTTTCTCATTCAGTTGTATTTAGTGTTAGCATATTAAAGAAATGTGAATCGTTAATATATCTTCCTTCTCTCCAACGTTCATACATCTGTGTGCTTTTTATAAAATAGTATCCTACATCTGCTTCTCATGGGCTTTTAGGATTATGTTAAACGTTGTGAGGTTTGCGCAATCATATGAATTGTTTTATGTTCTAGGAAGAAAAATAAGATACGTAAAATAATAGATTTTTCTGGGAAAGAAGTGAAGTTTCCTCATAAACTAACACACACTCACACACACGCGCACATTTATATAAGTAAATTTGTCGACCGTAGCCAAAGGCTCCCTTTTAATAATTACTATACTGAAGTGTAGTGGACGGCTCTGCTCTTTTTCCTGGATTGCTCCACTTTACGCTTGATACCTTCCTTATAATGCTGAGTGTTAAGCAAGGAAGTGTCAGGTATCATTTCTTAATTCTTTGTTAAGACAAGGATTGGAATTGAACCACATTCTCCTTGGGCATTGGGGAACAATCTGCCCACTAGGCCAATTTAACACTAAAATCTGTAGATTATCTTATAGTGCTCAGTGCATGCAAATACAGAGCACTCTCACATGACGTGTTCAAAACAAGCTCATGTGAATATTGGCAGCGTGAAACATCGAGTTTCGAGTTTTTATCTTGGTTTATTATCTTATTTCTCTCTTGAAATATACATATTGCACTGGGGTGTCCTCTTAGTGTAATGGTTAAAGTGATGGACTGCGGAATCGTAGTACGCGAGTTCGTACTCCAGTCGCGCTATTACGTTCACTTTCGGGCAAATAACCTTGGGAAAGGTATAAACCCCCTTATCCTCCCAGCTATGGGTTAAATAGTACCACTACTGTTCTTCTAGGAGAATAATTTTGGCATTCAATAACCTACAAAGGTTAATATGCCATTTAACAAAGAAACAAGACCAAACCTATATATTGCACGTGTATATATATATATATATATATATATATGTGTATGCTTACGTGTGCATATATATATATATATATATATTACCGGTTCAGTGAGCTAGTGAGTAGAGTGTTCGCCAAAGGACTGGGAGACCTGAGTTCAGTCCCAGGTAGCGTTATACCAAAGAGTTTAAAGATGGTACTCGATACTTCTTTGCTTAACACTCAGTAAATATAAGGTACGTATCAAGGGTAAAGTGGAGCAATTCAGGGAAAAGAGTAGCGCCCTCCCCGACACCTCGGTGTAGTAGCTATTGAAAAGGGAGCCTTCTAATCGCCCTCGACTACGGTCGCCAACTAATATATATCTATATATATAGTGCAAGCGTAGAAGTAATTTGATATGAAACAGCTTAAACTCACGAATCTTTATTTCACTGGATCCTCACGTGTGCTATTCTTCAGCACGTCGGCTGCTCCTTTCAGAGTCAGATGGCTTCCATTATGACAAACACGTAAAAACATATGACTTGATATAAATATGAAAGAAAAGAGTAGATATTTGTTCAGTTGAAAGTCAGACGTGTTCAGTATTAACTCGCTTGGTGATCAAAAATGTGAAATTATTTGTCGTTAGTTTTTATCATGTTTTAATCTTATTATCTTTTATAAAAAAACATATATATATATATGGAAATCAGACCTAACCGATAAAATGAAACGCAGTTTCATCAACGAGGCTGTCGTATCGATACTGCTGTATGGATACCCAATATGGACGCTAACAAAACGGCTGGAGAAGAAGCTAGACGGCAATTACACAAGAATGTTACGAGCAATATTGAACAAGTCCAGGCGGCAACACCCAACAAGACACTAACTATACGGCCACCTGCCTCCTATCACGAAAACTATCCAACTTAGACGAACCAGACATGCAGGACACTGCTGGAGAAGCATGGACGAGCTCATAAGTGATGTACTCTTACGGACCCCCACATATGACCGTGCAAAAGCAGGACGACCAGCACGATCATACATTCAGCGGCTATGTGAGGATACGGAATGTAGCAATGAAGACCTGCCAGAGGCGATGAACGATAGGGAAAAGTGGCGAGAGAGTGTCAGGGCTATCTGTGCTAGTGGCACGACATGATGATGATGATGATGATGATGATGATATATTGTCATCCATAGAAGTGTGTGTCGTTGTATTACAACACTCCAGTGTGGCTTGACGCTTAAAGCTGTGGTTGAAACCCACCTAACTTTAAGCAAGACTATCGACGATCAAATGTCAACTCGGGAATTCAAAGTATGTTTTAACATTTTATTTGTTTACGTTTTGCGTTCGAAGATATAGAGTGTTTGATTTGTTTGAAGAGTTTTGCATTATCTGAGTGGCTGGTGTTAATTCCTTCACTAGAGTGTTCAACGTCCTTGGAGGACGAATATATTTTAATCAGCACACAGACAGTTTCGTTGTGTCTCAACTCTTCAATGTAGCTATACACGTTAGGCTCTTCAAGCTAGAATCTAAAACCACCTCACTTTACGTTAGAGCGATAATATACTGCTCTGACATTTGTTAACCGAATGTCTGCTTGGGAATTTAACGAATATCCTATTTACCAACCCCTCCGCTCGGGCATGATATGACACAAGGTCAATTTTTAAGAAGAGTTTAACAGGTTTGAATTCAAAGTTTTTCTTCTCCTAGACTAGTCGCCTCACCAAGGCTGAAGAACCTAGTCTGGGAATTTAACGAATATTCATTTACTTTTAGTTTATCTAAATTATTCGCTCTCGGACACTGGGGTGCTTGATTCGTCAGAAACACTTTGTATTACGCGAGAGGGAGCCGTTAATTCCTTCGTCAGAGGGCCCAACTCCCGTGGGTTGCGTGTAATAGGGTAATCAAAAGAGTTCGTAGTCTGTCTCGGATACTCTCATGGATTATGATCAAATGAGGTTTATTTTTTATTCAGTCTCCCTTGAAGTCAGTGGTCCACCTACTTTCATCGTTGTTGCAATGCTTTGATCTTATTTGAAAACAAACCCATCAGAAACAGATTAAGTTTATTATGTGAACTTTTCACTCCAACTTTATATATATATATATATATATATATATATATATATATATATATATATATTCTTATGTGTGTTTGTGTGTTTGTGTGTCTGCATATAAAAGCTGAATGCACTAATTGTTTGAATATAACCAAAGAATGCTTGCTCTCTTCAGAAAGAAAAAAAAATCTCAAGTATAGATATAAAGAAAAAACTCCGTTTATATTCTTTGGTCAAACACGTAAACGAACAAAGGGCGCTTATTTTCAATAAAGAAATGCATGCATTTTTTTTTCTTTCTTTGAATCCGTAGAAATAGTTGCTGAGTCCTATTGTTTGGGTCGTCGTTAGATTCCACTTCATGGGCGGCTAAGGATGTGTGCCGAACGTATTTCTGTTTTATTTGATAATAGGAACACGCCCTCGTTTACAAAAGCTAAGATTAAGTCCAGCAGAAAATGTATACACGTAAAATAGTTGGTATTATTCGTCTATATAAACATGGAATATTATTTATTACATGGGCGTATACTTTAATTCACATCGGCTATGCCTTTGACTTGAGAAATAAAAATGGTCGCTTCACTCTACGCGAAAGCGTATACATATATATCTATAAATCATTGGTTTTCAATTTTTTTTTAGCCGAAACGCCTTTTTATTTCTGGCCCATTGGCATAAACCTGCCCATGGGCTTTATGGTTCAAGTGTTCGCCAATGGCCCGGGAGACCGGGGTTCAATTCCAAGTCGAGTCATACCTGAAACCCCCTAAACAGCGCTTGATTCCTCCTTGCATAACACACAAAATTATAAGGTACGGATCAAGGGTAAGTGGAACAGTGAAATGAGTAGCACCTTTCCCTACTTTTTGGTATTGTAGCTATTTTAAAGGAAGCCTTTGGGTTGCCCTCGAGTACGGTTGGCCAACTTACTATCTTGTGGACACCTATAGAAATGAAATGTGTAGGAACCTCATGAATAAAAAATTAAATTTATAATAAATATTTAACGAAAATCTCAATCAATATTTGCCATGAATAACGATATTTAATGAAAGGGATGTGCAGAAATTGTCAATTCTCAGAGTTGTTTTTTTTTTAAAAGATACACGCAATTTGTTTTGTCCAATGTGACTTGATCTGTATGACGTCATCGTATTGTGAAGTACTGAAAATGTTGTTTCGCATAAATATGTTGTTGCCAACGGTAGCAGCATTTTCTCCGACTTTACACGCAACAATGAATTCTTACAAGCTACACTGTAGCAAAATTTTAGCAGTGCACTATAAAGGTTTGATTTGGTTTGGTTAGGTTTTATTGCATATCAACCATCGTAGGTGATTCAATGCCAAACCCTATATATATATATATATATATATATAATATCATCATAATAATCATCATCCTCAGGTCGTGCCGCTAGCACGGATATCCTTGACTCTCTTTCGCCATTTCTCGCTATTATTCATCGCCTCTGGCAGGTCTTCATGGCTACATCCCGTATCCTCACATAGCTGCTGTATGTATGTTCGAGCTGGTCGTCCTGCTTTTTCCTGGTCATATGTAGGGGTCCATTGGAGCACATCACTTATGATCTCGTCCTTGCTTTTCCAGCAGTGTCCTGCATATCTGGTTCGTCTAGCTTGGATAGTTTTGTGATCGGAGGCAGGTGGCCGTATAGTTGGTGACTTGTTGGGTGCTACTGCCAGGACTTGTTCAATATTGTTCGCAACATTCTCGTGTAATTGCCGTCTAGCTTTTTCTCCAGCCGTTTAGTCAACGTCCAAGTAGTGCACCCATATAGCAGTATCTACACGACCGCTGCCTGGAAGAAACTGCGTTTCATTTTATCGGTTAGGTCTGATTTCAATATGATCGAAATCCTATCGATAGCTATATATATATATATTCTAACCAGCTCATTGGCTTAGTGGATAGGGTGTTCATCAATGATCCGGGAGACCGGGGTTCAATCCTAGGTCGAGTCATACCAAAGACTCAAAAAAATGGTACTTGATGCTATCTTGCTTAACACTCAGCATGATATGGTGTGTATCAAGGGTAAAGTGGTACAATCCAGGGAAAGGAGTAGTGCCCTCCCCTACGCCTAGGCGTAGTAGCTACTTAAAAGGAGCCTTCGGGTCGCCCTCGACTACGGTCACCAACTTTACTTATATATATATATATATATATATATCGATTGTGGTAAATCTGACAGTTTGATAAAAATATGTGGATGGTTGGATAAATCAACACTTAACACAGGTTTAGAAGGCGAGGTATTTCTTTCTTTTAATCCAAAAACTTTTTCAGGCTAAACCATTTTTTGCCTATATATAGAAAAAGTCAGAAAATGGTTTAGCCTGAAAAATTCATTGATTAAAAGACGAAGTATCACGGCTTCTAAACTTCTGTTAAGTGTTTGATTTATCCAACCTTCCACAAATTTTAATCATATATATATGTATTCATATATATATGATTTGTAAACATATTTTATAAGTAACATCATTAAACGAGCCTGAGATCTTCTTAGCACACTGTTATATGGTTTCCACTATAACTATATAACTGTTACAATTTTATATTAGTCATTTGCTCGCACATTGTGTTCTATTAGACCTCTTAATTGGACTCTATCAGGTGCTATCACTATGGGTCAGAGTGGACCTAAGACCAAAAGAAAAACAAAAAAACAAAATGAAAGGGTACACCACACGCCCAAAAGTTCCAAAGCTGAAGCCTAGCCAACAAATGGTTTCATATCATATCAAGACACTCGTTGTGGTGTTTCTTATTCCTCTGCAAAGACGCAGTCAGTGTATCAGCTCCTGCTAACTGGGTGATATCTAAAGTAAATTTTATTAGTGCTTACTGTATCATAGCCCGATATGGATATGCGAAATTGACATATAATGTTCATATATATATAACATAGAACATAGGGATCTCGAAACACGAAAAACACTTACGACATTTTTGTGCAGGTACGAAACTTTTTATTACCTTTGAGTTTAAAGGTTTTTCGACATAAGGAGAGAGAGGCGCAATCTTTCTATTCTGGCTTTTTCATCTGCCCCCACCATATTGTGTGACACCTGCCCAAGGCCTCCGCGAGCAAGCGAAAGTCAACCGTCTCGTTCGGTATCTAGTCTCAACTCTACTAACTTTCTTTAAATTCCCAAAATCCTCCGTGCGCTTCTGGTGCGTGACGTTACCCGCTCTCTGTAACCCCGTTTCCCATCTCGGGCTATTGTGACATCTCTGAGTGACACGTCCGCTCCTCGTGCGCGCGCGAACATCTGTGTTGATGTTGCACCTTAGTAACCGATGCACTGAGCCGAAAGGTTCACAGCCTAACCAAGCCAAAAGGCATAAACCGAAATCCCTCGGCCATTATATTACATTTACTAGACGTAAGAGATTGCGGTTCTACCGCTAATCAGATGATAAAAATGTTCATAACCCCGATGCTGTGTCTGCAGACTTCTGCCGTTGACGTTGGGGATCACCTGCGATCTCCGTATCACAGTTTGAAAACGGCTTCTACAAAGGAAATGGGTTGTGTTTTAATTGTCTGGTAACTTGGCAAGATGATTGGTAACGACTGAGAAACTTATTGTTTCAATATACTCCCGGTTCTTAGACAAATATGTTTTCAATTTACCTTCTTATATATTTATCTTCCAACTCCTCTGGCATTTGTCGGTTGCGATTTTAAGGGAAGTACAGCAAGTTTGAATTCAGATTTGTCTTTCTCCTACTCAAACGAATGTACCAAAATTTAATTCTCAGGTCTACGCCGTCATCTCTCTCATTATATATATATATATATATTCTCACGAAGGAATTAACGGATCCTACTTGCGTAATGCAAAGGTCTTCAAACGAATTGAGCACACCACTCTCCGTTGGCGTTAAATGCTAAGAAATAGAAAATCTGATGCATATATGTTAAATCCCCTGTGTTATGTTTAGATTGTTGTTGGCTCTGAACTTGTGTGGTCAGGAAAGTTGTCCGGCTTTCTATCCTTGCTGAAGGAATCGTGCATGTTTAACTTCATTGATGAGTTCTGGTATAACGAAAGAGCCTGTCAGTGGATGACTATATATATAAATATGAGTAAACATTTCGGATAATTCTAACGGTAGGCACAATATGAAGATTCTACGTAGATGAAATATTTTCTTTCTTCGTTTCAAAAGAAAGCAGCGAAAAAATATTCGAATAAGTCATACATTTAAATTTTAAGAGACGCGGTCTTATGTCTTGCACTTAACATATTTAAGCGTGTGCAAATATGTACCATCAATTCGAACAGACAGAATAGCGTTCAATCACACACACATTCTATCTTTATCTCTATCTCTCAGTCTCTCTCACTCTCTCTGTCTCTCTCTCATTCACCGCTCCTAAGAGGTCTTCTGGGTTCAATCCTGAGTCTGTGCTGACCTGATAAAAGGTAGTCTGCTAACACTGGAATGTCCATGTGCAGGAGACCGAAAGAGAACGTCGCTTATGAGTCCGTCCTTGCTTCTCAAGCAGGATCAAGCGCGGTTGCTCATATAAATTTAATGGTTTGTAGGATAAGAGGCAGGTGGATGTACAGCCGTTGTTTTGTGGAGTACTTTTTCAGGATTTTTTTCATGACAGCATTCAACGTTCGTCTGAAGTTCGCATATACCTTTTCCTAATACATTCTGTTAGTGTTCATGCCATGTATCGATAACGTACTATGTATACAACGATTGTATATATATATATATATATATATAAACACCGACACAATTATTCATTGTTTTGTACAGTAAATAATTAGAATTTATATTCATTTTACCGTGCATTTACTAATAAGATTCAACTAATTATTTTATTCTCGTTAGTACGAAAACTTCTTGTTATGAATCGAATATAAAAGATGTTAAGTTTTAATTAATTTCAAGATTTATACTGGTATACTAGACATCAAATCATGTATACATATATATATACTCCCCTACCCCAGTGAGATTGAGCTCTCTAGCGAATGAAGTAATCGTGTTGCCATTAGAGTATATGCAAGGCTCTTCATATGAATCGAGCTCTCGGTAGTCGTTAAGCGGATATATGTCAACAAAAACAATTGTGATTCATTGCCGTTTAAATTTACTTTGCTGGCGCTGGCGCTGGCTTCCTCGTGGCTGAGTGGTAGAATCTTTGATTGGCGTTATAGTAAACCGAGTTTCGATCCAAGTTTCGGGAATCTACCCTGTCTAGCCACACTGATGAGTTCATTATAGAACGAAACAGATCTGTCTATGGATGACAATATATATGTATATATATATGTATATATATATCAGATGTTTCTAGTGTAATGGTTAACGTCCTACCGATATCTAACCTGTGTTCAAACACTGGGTGGGGCCGTTTGTATATCTTATCGCACTGTTTAAATTGATTTATACTCCCTCTAACTATGGATATATAATAAGCTATACTTGCTCTTCAAATTACGTATGCGCAACCGGCGTACGAGATTGAAATCTCTGAATTCAAAACTCCCGAACTCTGCTTAAAAATTGATGATGAGTTGAATCCTACACGTGTTGAGGGGTGAACAAACAAACACACACACACACACACACACACACACACACACAGATAGATAGATAGATAGATATAGAAACAAAAACACACACACACATACCCAAACACACATACACACAATTAGGGAGAAAATAGAAGGCAGTTAAATTCTAAAGTGCAATAACATTAAACAGAACTAAATTATACACAAACAGAGAAACATTTCACCAACACACACACACACACACACACACACACACACACACACAACCACACACACACACTGACCCAGAGTAGAAAATAATACACTTTATCACATATCAAATATCAAGGGTTAATTAGGGGGAAGAGAAGTACTCCTATACAGAAACGGAAATCTTTTACAGAATTAAAATAGACTGGCAACACTATCAAAGCGGTCGACATTATATAAATCAAAGGCTAAACATTTGAAGTCATAAAATGCACTCTGATGACATTAACAATCTAGAAACACGTGTAAGAGCAAAAAAAAAATAATTTAAAAAAGAAAACTCTCCGTGGAACTATTCATTTATATATATATATATATATATATATATATATATATATATATATATATTCTTTTTAGTTATAGACTGAAACTGTGCTCAATTTCCTCGCATTTACAACGTGGGAAACAGAATCAGGTTGCAAGGATGTTGATTTGGTGACTGTAGAGAAGGATGTACTTGCACAAATCTGTCTTACGTATTAGATTATCAAAATTTCTTATAAAATATTGAGAATTGGCATTTACTCGTCAATAGGTTATGTAGAGTTTACACAAATGATTAAATTTTTTTTTTTCACAAAAATTATCTTATTTGCTAAATGAAACTCATCTCTGTGTATGTGTGGTGTATGGTTGTGTACATATATATCGTAATTTAAGGTAAAAAAATACATTGATATAACACTCATTCAGATCCCCGCTTGTATGACTTTTTCTGTTTGATTGGATTTAATTGCATGTCAGTTGATCATGGGTTATGTTATGCCTAGATTTTGATTTGATTGGTTGGGTTTTATGGTATATCAACCTTTGTAGGTTATTTAACGCGAAATCCATTTTTTATGTAAAAAATCAGCTCTATTTCAAATAATTCATTTCAGCATGAGTAAACAGTTTAATTGTCAAAACATTTCACTTTCAAACTATTCAGTTTTGTCAAACAGTTCAAATTCAGCAAATTCTGTTTAGTGTAAGCACAAATTTTATTTGCACACAGTTAAATGTCAAAACAGTTCTATTTTACACATATCAATTTAATGTAAGTACTGTTTCAATGTCAAAAATATGTTCCGTTTCAAATAAGTCAGTTTAGCATTAACATGCAGTTTAAATGTAAGTACGGTTTAATAGCCAAAAACATTTCTTTTTCAAGCTATTCAATTTAGTAAAACAATTCAGTTTAGCATAAGAATGCAGTTTAGTTCTATTTAACCCATGGATAGGGCTCCATCAGGTGCTACCATTCCGGGCCAGAGTGGACCTGGGAGCAATGGCAATGAAGGGGTACTCCGCATTCCCAAAAACTCTAGCATTACTGGAACTTCATCATAAGATTGTTTGGTATCATATCCAGGACACTCATTGGGGACAGTTTTACCTCTCTGTAGAGGTGCAGTCAGTGAATCCTATAGCCCCAGCCGACTGGGCAACCATGATTTTGAGTAATTGTAGATTTATAATAATATTTTTGTGGAGTTTATTCTTTTTTTTTGTTGGCGCTGTTACATGGTTTTAACTTTCCCTGTGTTGTATAGTCGTTATACAAATATAAATATAAGTGGAAATATAATCAAAGATAATTACGATCTTCAATGAACGGACGAACACACTTCTTTATAAAAATATGTATCTCTCATACTTTATTCTCGAAAGGGTTGATGGTTCTGTTGTGTGTGAGAGATGAGTGGAGACAGGGACAGACTGCCATATTGACCCAACCTTTCTCTTGGCCATAGCACCCTGAGTTATCTTCTGCATCATGGCTGGGGTTGCTCAACCGGGGGTCGCTTAGGGCCACAGTCCTCAGTCTGTTAGCTGGCTCTCACTCTGGCCTTCCTGTGTCCAACTCTCTCAACTGCCGATGGCACCGGCGTATATTCTTTCATAACATCCACTTGCATCTTCTTCCTTTAATTTACACAAGTGCATCTCTGACTGACGGCTCGATCAAGGGTCAATATACAACACCTGTCTAATACAAATAATGTGCTTACGTTTTAGTGTATGGTTTAAATAATTATTTCTATTTAAAAAATACGTCGTTGAATACATTTATATGGTTTCTTGTGACAAAGAATGATACTAATTAAATATAGATTCGAGTAATTATTTCTATTACAAATAATTCACTGTTAAATGAGATTGAGATTTCTCATTGAATAAGAATATGTTTTATCAGATCTTTTTGACCCGTACATGAACCCTATCTGGTATAAACATACCGGACCAGAGTGGATCTTGTTGTAATTGCAATTATGCGATATGAGTGGCACCACTGCTGCTTAGTGGCTAACTTACTAAACTGCGACATCTTAGCAAACAAGTTCGAACTTCAGTCATGGTATTAAGTTCATTTTCAAGTTCACAATGATGAAAGGTACGAACACTCTTATCCAGCAAACGATATGTTAAACATTACGTCAACTCTTTTTCAGCAAACGACATCTTTGGCATTAAATAGCTCACGCAGGTTGATACTGATTGGATGAAGTTTAGCATAATATCTTGGATAATCCTTCTGAGTGTTGGTTGTAACCATGGCTACAGTCTGTGTATATTAAACCTCCCTAAGAGGTCCACTAAATTTATCATTAGTGTTGTAAATTTTACATGTGTTTGGTCTTGGATTAATATAGAATTTTACAGATTATTCTTAATCCCAAGGTCGCCATCTCGATGAAAGCTCTGTCTCTGAAAAATAACATATTTTCTTCATAAAACTATCTTCAGAGATCAGAAAATATTCAAACCAAAATTTTCCCTGTTGGCTAGGATTGTAGAACACACCCACTGCTTTTCTACAGAGGGTAAGAATCCCGCCCATGGTTGTCCTGTTTATACCACTAAACAATCTGATCGTGAGGTTCCAGTAATGTTTGAGCTTTGGGGAATGCGGAGTACTCCTTTGTATCCATTGTGGCAGTTCCACTCTGGCCCGGAGTGGTAGCATCTGCTAGAGTCCTCTCTATGGTTCAAATAGAAAAGAGTGTATCTTTATGCTAAACGGAATTGCTTGAAATAGGACTGTTTTGACATTTAATCTATGTACTAATGCTGAACTGAATTGTTTGATATGGAATCGTTTTTGACATTGAAATTGTACTAACGCAAAAATGAATTGTCTGAAATAGAAATGTTTTTATTTTTGATAATGGGTTTGGCATTAATAACTTAGAATGGTTAATGTGCTAAAGAACCAAACCAAACCAAATTTATTCCGTTTGTTTGTTTGTTTGTGTGTGTGTGAGTGTGTGTGTGTGTGTGTGTGTGTGTGTGTGTGTGTGTGTTTGTTTGTTTGTTTGTTTGTTTGCATTTTCGAGGACGTGTTTGTACTAATAATTATGTTTTCGTTTGAACTCTCGTGGTATCGGGATTAAATTAGTCGTAACTTAGAAACGCATACCATTCTGCCAAAATAGATCAGTTAAAGGGAATAAACCTGTTAGTTGCTTCCAGAAGTCTTCTTTCTCTTTCTTACATTCTTCCACTGAGTGTATGAGCCTGCGAACGGAAATGTTCATTTTACAAACCCTTCCCCGATCAAATATGAATAATAAAACCAAAGCGGCATCACTTATTTCCATTTTGCAAAATCTATCAGACATATCGGTCTAATCAGCTCGTTTTAACCTCCTGAGGTTGCGCAAAAACGTCAAGGAAAAAAAAAAAGGATATACGTCTCTAAATCCCAATCGCGAAAAAGAGAAAAAATAGTTGGAACTAGAAAGAAATTCAAATAATAATAAAAAGAGAAAGAAAAAAAAACTACTCGTAAAAGATGAGTGAGCTCTCTTTGACATCAGAATCTTTGTCATGGAGATTCTGGTGTGACTTTTTTAATCAGGAAGAAGCATGGGGGACGATTCAATACCGTCAGAAAATTGGTTGTTGCCTCCCTTTAAAATGCCATCCGACTGATTTGATGAGCGATCACGCTTTCTCTACTTTCTCTCCATCACCCGTCCTTTCTTTCTTTACTTTTCGCCATTGAGTCTTTTGGTTTGTTATCCGTGAATTGTGTCATTCATTACAGCAAAGGCCTACTTGGAGTGATACACGTAGAGTACAGGGACCGTCTTCTAATTAGGCCCGTAGGGTTCTAATTATCAGTTTGGATTGTTGCTGGGGCGACCATTCAACGAGATTGATGAGGCCAATGGGGTTACACGTCACGGAAAACACAAATGGCCCCAAGCTTGTTTCCGATCCCCGAATTGGTCTTGGTATTCCAAAAATATTTTTTTCATGCGGCTTCCACGAGAGAAACCGATCTACTTAAACGCATGTATGAAGAACAGATGTTTTAAGATCTGTTACGCTAATCAGCCATAAGTGATATATATATATATATATATATATATATATATATATATATATATATATATATATATCACAAATAGCTTATTACATGCATATGAGGGGACCATCATTTACTAATTTACTAATTGATTTTCTTGTTTAACAATGATATAAGCTGTACCAGCTTATTCATGTATGTCTACATATATTATAAACTTTATATTGAACGCTCAATTTGGATAATTCTGTTTAATTGTATCGTTAATTTTTTTTTGTTATAATATGATTATATATATATATATAGAGAGAGAGAGAGAGATAGAGTGAGTGAGAGAGGAGGGAAGGTAGATATAGATATATAGAGAGAAAGACAGAGAGAGAAAGAGAGAGGGAGGGAGGGAGGGAAATGTATAAATCCGAAAATGATTTCAAATTTGCTATATGTTTTATTTTTTTAACATTTCATATACTTTGTATTGAACGCTCAATTTGGATAATTCCGTTTAATTGTATCGTTCATTTTTTTTTGTTATAATATGATTATATATATATATGTATATAGAGAGAGAGATAGAGTAAGTGAGAGAGGAGGGAAGGTAGATATAGATATATAGAGAGAAAGACAGAGAGAGAGAGAGAGAGGGAAATGTATAAGTCCGAAAATGATTTCAAATTTGCTATATGTCTTATTTTTTTTTAACATTTCATATACTTTAACTGTAGACGTGCATCTGATTTTACGTCTTCTTTTAAATAGCTTAGTAATGTTCAGGCTGTTCTTCTTATAATAAAGATTGTTTTGAGAGGTTCTAATTTTGTTTAATTCCATGTTTTGTATCCGTGAATGTCCCATCGGAGTTAATAGACGGTGTCGACCGCCATTCTATTCAAATGTTTCTTTTATATGTATAGAAAAGTATTTGTTATGTGAGTTTTATGTGTGTGCTCATGTATACATTTACGTACACTCAAATATACATACACTAGTTAGGTTGTTGTGATTTGGTTTAATTCCATTTTTGTGTCTGTGAATGTGTAACATAGCCAAATACAAATACGTAAAATATACGGATATATAAAACGTTCATATGCATAGGAATCCCGAAACACAGACGACTTTCTTTAATTCAGGTACGAAACTTTTATAACCTTCTTTAAGTTTAGGTGTTTCGACACGAGGAGAGAGACACACAGTTTCTACTATGCTGACTGTTCCATCTGACCCAACAACGCACGGGACTCCCATAGTTCATAACTGAACTGGCCTCCCGCAGCTCAAAAATCTCAGCCCGCTTCGCGTAGCATCGAATCTAAACTCGCTCCATCTCACTTCAAATCTCAACCAACTGCTTCTTTTCAAAATCGCCAAGAGTCCCAGCCCATCGCTTCCGGCCATGACGTCATTCGCATCCCCTGTCCTATTTTCTATCCGGGAATTTTATTATAACATATGTGATTGTCAAATCCTCCCTGCGCGAGAGTGAACACCTGTGCTCAATGTGTGCCCATACCCGAGCACTAAGCCGAATAGTTCGAAGCCTAACTAAACCGAAAGATAAGATATAACCAACGAAAAATGATAATATAAAAAGAAATCCTTCCGCAATTATATAACAAATGTCCTATTGAATTTAATAGTCCGGGAAAACCTCTGCTCTATGTAAATGTATTTTTTGTTTAGATAAATATGTATTTTGTGTATGTGGACGTACATAAGTATCTACACTTAAGTATAAATACACTTGTGAATACATATATTATCAAAAGTATAGGCTTGATTCGTGTTCTTTCTTCTTTCTTTGTCTCTGACTTAATCTTTCTGTGTGTTACTCCATCTCCCTGCTATTTGCCAATGTCTCCCACCAGACAAGGCTTGACTCAAGGTCAGAAGTCCGAAGGCCGATTAAAGTGGGAATAAAGGGGAGGGGGAAGTCGGGAACGAGCTAAGGCTCGAACCCTGCTGATCTGTGTTGCTCATCAGCTCGCTTAGTGCAATGAGAGCCTGATGAGCCAGGTGGTTTCACAGGCCCAAAGATGGGTCCAGGCACGTATGCCAGTTTACGGCTTAAACTAGACGCGAGGTCTTGTGCCATATAAGGTGTTCCAAAGGAGATGAAAATGCTGCTCGGCCACCCGGAGGTAGCCTAGTCGAACCTAGAAGCCTTAAAGGACTAAAGTCTGACATTGTTCCTTTGCGGAGCCCTATGTTACTCCATCTATCTTTATACACATGTATTCATGCATATACTCTTATGTTTTCAAGTATATTAATTTGGTTTGAGGGGTGTGAGAATGTGTTTGACCCCATACATTAAGCTACTATGTGTATATATGCGTGTGTGTGGTTAGGCTCCGTTTGATGTTCGTTTGAATCTATCGATATTTTTTTCGACTATTTTGAGTAGTGAGTCTGGTTAACTGGAGTCCTTTTCAAGTCTACCTTCTTCAGCCTTGGTGAGGCAACTAGTCTAGGAGAAGGAAAACTCTGAATTCAAACCTGTTAAACTCCGTTTAAAAATTGACCTTGTGTCTTATCCTGCCCGAGCGGAGGGGTTGGTAAATAGTACCTTGATGCATTAATGAATGTTTTTTGAGAAACTTTCTTTTTTCTCGTTATTCAATGTTGCTTCTATGTAAAGACACTCCGGCAGACTAGACCTTTTGCCTCTGTGTCCAACTGGTCTAGCAGAAGGAATACTCTGTATTCAAACCAGTTGGACTACTCTTAAAAATAGATCTTGTGTCGTAACCTGCTCGTTGTATATATATATATATATATATATATATATTGCCTGCACTCGAGCACTAACCGGGACATTGGCCCAGCGGTTAGAGTGTTCGCCAATGGCCCGGGAGACCTGGGTTCAATCCCAGGTCGAGTCATACCAAAGACTTTAAAAATGGTACTTGATACCACCTTGCTTATCACTCAGCATTATAAGGTACGGTTCAAGGGTAAAGTGGAGCAATCCTGGGAATGGAGTAGCGCCCTCCCCTACACCTTGGTGTAGTAGCTATCGAAAAGTGAGCCTTCGGGTCACCCTCGACTATGGTCGCTAACTTACTTATATAAATCAAAAATGCTTTACATAAAATATAAATTTTTTAATTCCATGGGTTTCGTGTTACATGAAATGCCAACAGCCTAGTCCTGGATTTGAACTCGTCTCCTTATGCCCATTTTTATAAGGGTAACTATTAGACTACGAAATGTCCATCAATTAATAAATACATATGTAGTTTTAATTAGTGCATTTAACTTTACAGACTACATTTTTGAATTGCAGCTTGAATTTCTATTTATTATCGATGCTGTTTTGGGGTTATCGAAAGAATAAATTTTTTCTTCGATTCATCATTATGTCGCGCTGGTAGCACGGATATCCCTGACCCTCTCTCGCCACTCCTCCCTATCGTTCATTGCTCTAGGCAGGTCCTCAGGACAACATCCCGTATCCTCACACAGCTGCTGAATGTATGTTCGTGCTGGTCGTCCTGCTTTTGCACGGCTATGTGTGGGGGTCCATAAGAGTACATCTCTTATGAGTTCGTCCCTGCTTCTCCAGCAGTGTCCTCCATGTCTGGTTCGTCTAACTTGAATAGTTTTCGTGATAGGAGGCAGGTGACCGTACAGTTGGTGTTTTGTGGGGTGTTGTCGCTAGGACTTGTCCAAGATTGCACGCAACATTCTTGTGTAATTGCCGTCTAGTTTCTTCTCCAGTTGTTTTGTTAGCGTCCATGTGGTGCACCCGTATAGTAGTATTGATGTGACCGCTGCCTGGGAGAAACTATATTCATAATAAATAGAAATTAATTTTTTATATTTACCTATCGTCAGATTTATTTAACTTTTTCTCTAATATATATATATATATGTGTGTGTGTGTGTGTGTGTGTGTGTCTGTCTGTCTGTCTGTGTGTGAGTGTGTGTGTATTAGATCCTTATTACTTATATAGGATATATTTCAACACAGGAATTGAAATCAAGAAGTGATCCGAAGAAAGAAATCCTCTTTTATTTTGTGTTTCATCTCTGATAACAATGCACAGACAATAAATTAAATACCTCTAAAAACCTGATCCAATTTTGTGATAATATCCTCTGAAACCTGAAAATTGAGTGAAAAAATAGTATATAATATGATATAAGAAGAATCACTGGAGGTATTTTTTTAAGTAATCATTTATTTAAGGAATAGTTATATGACAATATAAATGTTTAATAATAATAAAAATTATTATTATTATTATTATTATTATTATTATCATTATTATTATTATTATTATTATTGTTTTTATTATCATTATTTCCTCATTAGAGTTTTTCACATCAGCGTTAGCTGATGGTCTTTCACTGTAGTTTGAGTGAGAGCAAGTCTCCTCAAGTCTCCAGGACTCTTCTCAGTATTATGACCGTTCTCAATAATACTGTTGTTTGGATGGTCTCAACTCGCCCGCCAACTTCCAAGTCATCCAGGCCTTTTGATAATCCTTTAGTTACTGTATCAAAAGCTCCAATCACAATTGGTATAATTGTCATCTTCAAGTTCCAATTTTTTTTTTTCAATTCTCTAGGAGGGTCGAAGTACTTATACCTCTTTTCACATTCTTTCAGTTTATTCTGTAGTCAGCCGGGACAGCACAATCGACAAGTTTGCAGGTTCTCGTTTTTTTGTGTGTTGATTACTCTTAGGTCTGGTCTTCTGGCGGAGATTAGGTGATCCCTGTATATGTCAAAGTCTCAAAGGAGTTTATTTGTGTCATTTTCTTGGACAGATGTTGGGTTGTGCATATCATTTGTTCGTAAAGTCAAATTTAACTTTCCTGCATATTTCCCAGTGGATTACCTTGCCGACCAAGTCGTATCTAGTCTTCTACGCAATTATTATTGTAATTATTATTATTATTATTTGTTCTTTTTGAGAGCTTTCTACCCCAGCGTTAGCTGATGGTTTCCTGCTGGAGTTTGAATGACAACGAGTCTCCTCAAGTCTCCTGGAAACGTCCCAGTATTCTGGGCGATCTCAATAATGAAGTAATTTGGACGGTCTCCACTTGTCTTGTTATTTCCATGTCCTCCAGTCCTCGTATTAATCATTTGGTGACTGTAATAAGGGCACCAATTACAATTGGTATTATCGTCACTTTTATGTTCCACAGCTTTTTCGATTCCCTAGCAAGGTTGAGTACTTATCCCTCTTTTCATATTTGTTTGATTTCACTCTATGATCCGCCGGGACAGCAATGTCCACAATTCTGCAAGTTCTTTTTTTTTTTCTTTGTTGATTATAATTAGATCTGGTCATCTGGCGGAGATTTGTTATTAATATTTTTATTATTATTATTATTATTATTATTATTATTATTGTTAGAAGAAGATTAATTTTAAGGTAACATATTTTCATAATTTCTATTTCCAGGTCTCTGTGTTTGACCAATATTTT